>CM066031.1:1688442481-1689076286 GCA_033557465.1 Ichthyophis bannanicus | reverse complement strand
CTGCCAAGCATAAGAGCATAAGATATACCATACTGGGTCAGACCAAGGTCCATCAAGCCCAGTATACTGTTTCCAACAGTGGCCAATCTAGGTCATAAGTACCTAGCAGCTCCCCAAATGACAGAGGTTCCATAATGCTTGTATTGGGTCAAGCAGTGATATCCCGGGTCCATTTTAATAATGGTTTAAGGATTTTTCCTCCAGGAACTTGTCCAAACCTTTTTTAAACCCAGCTACACTAACAGCTTTTACTATACCCTCCGGTAACACATTCCATAGTTTCACTACACGCTGAGTGAAAAAATATTTTCTCTTATTAGTCTTAAATAGGCTACCCTGTAGCTTCATTACATGTCCCCTAGTCTTTCTATATTCTGATTATGTAAACAATCGATCTACGTTTAACTGTTCCACTCCATTCATTAATTTATAGACCTCTATCATATCTCCCCTCAGCCGTCTCTTTTCCATGTTGAAGAGCCCTAACCTTTTTAGCCTCTCTTCATAGGGGTATCCTTCCATCCCCTTTACCATTTTGGTGGCTCTTCTCTGTGCCTTTTCTTTTTAAGATACGGCGACCAGAATTGCACACAATATTCAAGGTGCGGTTGCACCATGGAATGATACCGAGGCATTATAATATCCTTTGTTTTATTTTCCATTCCTTTCCTTATGATATCTAGCATTCTATTTGTTTTTTTGGCTGCCGCTGCATACTGAGCAAAGGGTTTTAACATGTTATCCAAGATGACGCCTAAATCTTTTTCCTGGGTGGTGGTTCCTAATTGTGGAACCTTGCATTGTGTAACCATAGTTTGGGTTGTTCTTTTCTAGATGCATAATTTTGCACTTGTCCACATTAAATTTCATCTGCCATTTGGATGCCCAGTTTTCCAATTTATCAAGATCCTATTGCAATTTTCCACAATACTCATGGGTTTTAACAACTGCAAATTTGATAACCTCAATCATTATTCCCATTTCAAGGACATTTATGAATATGTTAAAAAGTAGCGGACCCATCACAGATCCCTGGGGTACTCTACTATTCACCTTTCTCCATTGGGAAAATTGGCCATTTAGCCCTGCCCTCTGCTTTCTATTTTTTAACCAGTTCCTGATCCACAATAGTATACTGCCTCCTATCCCATGACTTTTTAAGTTTTGCCAAAAGTCTCTGATGAGGGACCTTGTCAAAAGCTTTCTGAAAGTCCAGATACAACTATATAAGATATGCCATACTGGGTCAAACCAAAGTCCATCAAGCCCAGTATCCTGTTTCCAACAGTGGCCAATCTAGGTCATACGTACCTAATCTGTTATGTTTTTGGAAGGTGTGAATAAACAGATTTATTCACACCTTCCAAAAACATAACAGATTAGTAAAACAAGATCTTCCTTGTCTAAAGCCATGTTGACTGTCTCCCATTAAGCCATGACTATTGTGATGATGTAGAGGGCTTAAACAGCAGAAAAAGGGGTTTAAAACTACAGCTTTCCTCAAATGCACACAGTAATGCAGGCAGGGAAGGGGTTAAAGCACAAGCCCAGAGAAACTCTCTGCACAGAAAGGCAGTGAGAGAGCCACACCCCAGCTCCATGACAACCCGGGGAGCTGACGTAAGAGGCAAGGGGGCGGAGTCAAACCGGATAGGGCAGCCCAATGCTCTTAACCAGGAAGTAACAGAGAGAGTTAGAAGTCGTGGAAGTAGGCTGAGGCTGAGTAGTAGAAGGAGAAGGAGAGCAGGAAGTGTTCGTGTGGGAGAGTCAGGACGTGACTCTGACCTGGGTTCAGAGAGAAGCAAAGGAAGGAGCAACCAAGGCCAGGATAGCACACGGTGCTTGGGGAGTTGCCATCCAGACTGCTTAGAGACACGGAGGTCTCTGGGAAAGCAGTGGAGAAAGCTTCCTCTGAGGGAGAGAGGTCACCACGAACCAGACAGCAAGGAGAAGCAGGTTAGAAGCTACTTTCATTCTCGTGGGGAGAGGCTGGAACCCTTACCCAGAAGAGATAGCAGTTCTTCCCTAGAGTCTTTCCTAGATGCTGTGAACAAAGGTGGGAGATTGAGCAAGGATAAAGTTCTGTATGATAAGCTGCATAAACGTTCCAAGTGCAGGCAGCCTGTTACTAGCAGAAGCTCTGAGAGTAGCCCAGCTGTTCCTATCCCATCAGCTGATTATGTGCTACGCAGACGGAAGCTAAAGCTAGACCCTGCTGAGCCAGAGATAGTGAAGCAGTACAAAGACAGAGACTTGCCTTTTGACCAAACTATAAAAGCCAGACACACTAGAAGAAGCTTAAGCCAGTTGGATTCCCTTAACACTGACTTAAAGGAGGCTAGTGATTCTAGTAGCTCTCAGATACCACGAAGGGAAAGGAATTATAAGTGGAAACAGCTTAGACGCCAATTGGAACAATGGAAGCCTGTTGATCTGCAGTACCCTGATGTGAATCAGAATATATCTGACTCTGAAGTTGAATCAATGCAGTTGGGATCAACTATATCAGATAGCAGCTGTTCTGAGATGGAGGCAGGCTGTGCTTTGTGTTGTCAAGAGTGAAGCTGTTATATTAATGCTTGTGAGAAGTGCTGAGAAGTTATTTCATGCTATTGAGTTTGCACGGAGAGAAGCAGCGTTCTGCTTAAGTGAAACTCAGCGTCATTAAGCAGCTGTGAATTGTGAATGCTATGCAAATGATTAGCTGCAACTAAAGCTGTTCAGAACTGAAGAGAAGTTTGAATTAACCTTGTATATAACTGACAAACCCTGAGAAGGATCAGGTTGGACATTGTCTTTATTATGGACTTTATTTGGCATAAGAAAGAATCCACTTTTTGTTTCTGGTTAGGGGATGGTAGATGACAGAATCCTGTGCAACAAATAAAGTTTTTGTTACCACTTTAAAACCTTGGCTGTCTTCGTTTGGCCCACAACTACATGGAAACCCCAAACATCAGCACTTACAAGGATAATCTGGCACATTTCCCCCTCTTCTAGGCAACCGCCTATACACAGAGAAAGGGGGTGTGACACTATCTACATGTTCAGTAATTGTGTTCTTTATTATGGTTTCTACCATTTTTCCTAGTACTGACATCAGGCTCACCAATCTGTAGTTTCCCAGTTCACCCCTGGAACCCTTTTTAAAAATTGGTGTTACACTGGCCATCCTCCAATCTTCAGATATTACAGATTATTTTAATGATAGTTCACAGATTACTAATAGCAGATCTGCAATCTCATATTTCAGTTCTTTCAACACCCTTGGATGTATACCATCTGGTCCAGGTGATTTGCTACTCTTCAGTTTATCAAATAGTTGTAATACATCTTCCTGGTGTATCAATATTTCTTTCAATTCTTCCGCAGTATCACCTTTAGATACCACTTCAGTCATGGGTAACATCCTTACATCTTCCTCAGGAAAGACCAAAGCAAAGAATTCATTCAGTCTCTCCGCTATGGCCTTGTCCCTCTTAGTGCTCCTTTTACCCCTCTATCATCTAATGGTCCAACTGACTCTCTCATAGGTTTTTTGCTATGAATGTACTTGAAAAAGTCTTTATTATGCGTTTTTGCTTACACAGCAAGCTACGAGGGGTGTCCGATATTAAAGGTACAGGCCAAAATTACACTAACACTTGTATTGAAAGAAATTATTCAATACATTCCACCAAAAACAACATACTTATGTTTACTTCTCCACATAATCGTCGTAAACATTGAGACATTTATCCCAGCGTGACACTAGTTTGAACATCCCTTCACGGTACAGTTGCGTGTCAAGTTGCTTGAAATAGTCCATAACGGTGTCTTGCAATTCCTCCTGATCTTGCGGACGTTGAGATCGCATATGATGTCATGAACAGAACTCTTAGGAATGCCAGTCATTTCAGCAAGGTCACAAATGTTAATGTGACAATCCTCCCTAATCAGATGTTTGACAATTGCGCAGTTGTCATCCGTGTGTGAGGTCCTTGGTCTGCCTCTTTTCAGTTCCAGATCATCATTCAACTCCGTTCGGCCATCTATAAAGTTGTTACACCAGATGCTGAATTTTTAGGCTTAAAACGTTCGGGCCATACACACCCTCTAATCTGCAATGAATTTCGCTCTGCTTAACTCCTTCGGCTTGCAAAACTCTGATAACTCCACGCACCTCAAACTTCAAATACTCTGCGATTACACACGCCATGTATGTTTGCTTCCCGAAAACTACTCTTAATTTGAGTGTTTAAAAAAACAACGCTACAGACTCTCCTACTACAAGTACAAGTAGTCCTGCATATGACGGTATTATTGCGCATGCGGAGCCAGTATGATTGCCACCTGTACCTTTAATATCGGACACCCCTCGTACTTCTCAAATTCTCGCTTTGCCTGCCTTATCAAAGCATTTAACTTGCCAGTGCTTGTGCTGTTTCCAGTTTTCGTCATTTGGCTCTTTCTTCCATTTCCTGAAAGATGTTTTTTTGGCAACAGCCTCTCTGACCTCACCTTTAAACCATGCTGGCAATTTTTTGGACTTCCTTCCACTTTTCTTAAAGCGTGAAATACAGTTGGTCTGGGCTTCCAAGACAGTATTTTTAAACTCCCAAGCTTCATGTAAGTCTTTAACCTTTGCAACAGCTCTTTTTAGTTTTTTCTTAACTATTTTCCTCATTTTATCATAGTCTCCCTTTCGAAAGTTAAAAGGTAGTACTGTGGATTTCATTACCATCTCTCCTCCACTAATTAAATCAAATGTGACCAGACTATGATCACTATTGCCAAGTGACCCTTACCTCTTGCACCAGATCTGGTGTTCCACTAAGGACGGGGTCCAAAATGGCTTCCCCTCTGGTCAGTTCATGAACCAGCTGCTCCAAGAAGCAGTCATTTATTTCATCTAGAAACTTTATCTCCCTAGCATGTCCTGCTGTGACACTGACCCCCATCAATACCAGGGTAATTGAAATCACCCATTATAATTACTGTGCTGTAACTTTTGTTAGCTTCCACAGCTGTTGCTTGGACAGAGGGAGTCTTGGTGTCTAAATTTAATCAGAAAGCTCTCTGCTGTGCTTTAAATTTAAACTGAAAGCTCTTTGCTGTTACTAGGCCCTGATTGATTTACCAAATACACTGGGTTCACAGATTAATCAGCTTTAATCTAAAGAATTCCTTTTTCCCCATGATTTAGAAAAATTCCCAAAAGTAGATACTTACAATTGCAGATCTCTCTCCAGAAGTAGCAGTCCCCTTTTGCAGTCCTTCAAGACTGAGAATCACAAATCACAGAACTCTGGTTGAACTATTTATACCTGTGCTTCTGAGGTAAGCTGACCAATTTCCTGGGTGATTAACAAAGCCCTTGCTTGGATAGAGGGTCTTTCAAAATGGCCCTTTCATCTGCCACCTGGCTTTAACACCTATTTAAAACATTTCACAGGTCTCTTGCCCCCCTATGTAGAAGGCCTCTTTATAAAGGTCTCTAGAAAAAATTTATTGCTCAAAGAATACTGACCCTGTTTTGCCTTTTATGCTAAGTTATATTCTGATTTAGATCCATCAAAGACCTTATTCAGTTCCGTAAGGCAATCAAACACCACATTTTCCTACTTCACTTTGCTCAAGCATCCACCCCGCCTCTGCTCACCCACTCACCAATGTCCACAAACCTTTCATGCTCTACATAAATAACCCTGTCACAAGTATTTTGAGCTTGCCTTAGCCCTTCTTGTATATACAAACCTAATCTAATTGTATTTTGTACATATGTTTATAGTTACTCTGTTGCTCCAAGTTTAAACTCCTGTTACAATGTAAGCACAGAACAGTCTTCTGACTGTGCACCCTTGTTATATGTGAACCGCACTGATAACAAATAGCGCGGTATATAAAAGTTGTTAAATAACTAAAATAAATTTAAATTAAAGCTTTGCTGCTACTAGGCCCTGACTGATTTAACAAATACACTGTGTTCACACATTAATCAGCTTTAATCTAAAGAATTCCTTTTTCCACAAGATTTAGAAAATTACCAAAAGTAAATTCTTACAATTGTAGATTTCTCTTCCAAAGTAGCAGTCCCTTTTTGTAGTCCTTCAAGTATTAGACCAATGCGAAGAAGTGCAGTGTCATGCACTTAGGAAGCAGAAATCCAAGGGAATTGTATGCGATAGGGGGTGAGAGGTTGTTGTGCATTGACCAGGAGAAGGACCTCAGTGATTATTTCTGAGGATCTCAAGGTGGCGAAACAGTGCAACAAGGCAGTGGCAAAAGCCTGAAGGATGCTGGGTTGCATACATAGAGGAATTACCAGCAGAAAGGAAGAGGTACTAATGCCACTGTACAAGTTGCTGGTGAGGCCTCACTTGGAAAGCACAGTTACTTACCTGTAACAGATGATCTCTGGGAACAGCAGGAATAAGTCTTCACATATGGGTATCGTCGGTACCAACGGAGCCTGCGCGGGAACGCTCCCCAGCATCCAGTAAGAAAGCTTTGGGGAGCATCCCACAGCGCCTGCGCGCTGCCTTCCCGCCTTTCCCAACCGTCTCTCTCCAGTTCGAGTTTTAAAGCTGAGACAAAGAGAGAGAGAGGAAAGGAAAGATAGAGAGATACAACTCCTAGGGGAGGTGGGTGGGTTGTGAAGACTTATTCCTGCTGTTCCCAGAGATCACCTGTTACAGGTAAGTAACTGTGCTATCTCCAGGAACAAGCAGGAATGAGTCTTCACATATGGGGACTCCCTAGCTGTAGATGCCAGGGAGAAACCCCAGGTTGTGTGTCCTTGAAAAGGACTCTACCTCCTCCCATGGATCTCTGGCATCCGACCAGGGTAGGTGGGTAGGAGTTGATTAGGAATGGAACAGGTGTTTGAGAACAGCCTGACCAAACGAGGCATCCCAGCAGGAGTCCTTGTCCAAAAAGTAATGGGCTGTGAAGGTATGAACCGAGGCCCAGGTGGCCACTCGACAGATTTGGTCGATGGACATGGAGTTTAGATGAGCCATTGAGGCTGCCATGGCTCTCACATTGTGAGCTGTGACATGGCCCTCCAGAGAAATGTTCCTACTCTGGTAGGCGAAAGAAATACACTGAGCAATCCAGTTGGACAGTGTTCTCTTAGAGACTGGAAGTCCTAAATGAGAAGGATCAAAAGCAACAAAGAGTTGAGAAGACTTTCTATGTTGCTGTGTTCTTTGTAAGTAAAAAGCGAGAGCTCTCTTACAATCCAAGGTATGAAGATTCCTCTCTGCACTTGATGCATGAGGTCCTGGAAAAAAGACAGGTAAATATACCTCTTGGTTCAGATGAAAAGGCGAGATCACTTTAGGCATAAAGTGTGGATTGGTCCTGAGGACTACCTTATCATGATGGAACCTTGCAACTCACTGATGCGGCGTGCTGAGGTGACTGCAATGAGAAAAATAACTTTCCAAGAAAGAAATTTCAAGGAGGTGGTGGCTAAAGGTTCAAAGGGTGGCTTCATAAGCTGGCCAAGAACCAGGTTTAAGTCCCATGCCACTGGAGGTGGTCTAATGGGAGGTTTAGTTAAAAGAAGGCCTCTCATGAATCTTGCTGTAAGAGGATGAGAGCAAATAGGTTGTCCATTGAGAGGCTTGAGGGACGCTGCAATAGCACTCAAATGGACTCTTATTGAATTTGTTTTCAGACCTGCATGGGATAGATGCAGGAGATACTCTAGTAGAGAATACAGAGGTATTTCAAGAGGGTTTAGACCCTTCCCTGAACACCAAATGGTAAATCTTTTCCATATGAAAGCATAGGAACGTCTAGTAGAAGGCTTTCTAGAGGCATGAATACAATCTCTGACTTGCTGAGAGAGATGAAAGTCTTGAAGGTCTAGGCCCTCAGCAACAAAGCCCTGAGATGGAGAGACTGGGGGTTTGGGTGCCACAACGTTCCTTCTTCCAGGGATAGACGGTCTGGTGCAGAGCCCAATTCCAGGGAAGGAGCTTGAGAGAGATGCAGAAGTAGAGGATACCACACTTGGCGTGGCCAATGTGGTGCTATGAGGATCATGGTTCCTCAATCTTTCTGAAGTTTGAATAGTGTTTTGGGAATTAGGGGAATGGGTGGAAAGGCATAAAGGAAGTCTTGACCCCAGTGAAGGAGGAAGGCATCCTTGGCCTGAACTCCCTGACACGGAATTCTGGAACAGAACCGGGGAAGTTTGGCATTCCACGAACTTGCAAAGAGGTCTATGTCCGGGGTTCCCCAAATTCGAAAAATCCTGGCTACCTGGTCCATGTGGAGGGACCACTAGTGTGGAAGCAGAACTCGACTGAGTCTGTCCGCCCAAGAGTTTTGAACGCCTGGAAGATATACTGCCAGAAGATGGATATGATGCTCTCTGGCGAAGGCCCACAGTCGCAAAGCTTCGTTGCAAAGTGACAGAGAGCCAGTCCCGCCCTGCTTGTTTACATAGAACATGGCTACTTGGTTGTCCATATGGATGAGGACTGTCCTTGTAGCTGAGCAGGGAATGGAACACTCTGAGAGCTAAGAATATTGCTCTGAGTTCCAAAAGACTTATATGCAGAGAAGTCTCCTGTGGAGACCAGATGCCCTGGGTGGAGAGATCCTGCAGATGAGCTCCCCAACCCATTGGAGAAGCATCTGTTGTCAGAGTTGCTTGGGGTAACGACTGCTGAAAAGGGGACCCCAGCAACAGATTTGGAGGGGACTTCCACCACTGGAGAGATCAAAATAGGCGACTGGAGTTTGCTATTTTGTCTGATAGGCAATCTGATGCCTGAGTCCATTGGGTGGACAAAGTCCATTGAGCTGCCCTCATGTGAAGGCGAGCATATGGAACCACATGCACAGTGGATGCCATGTGGCCTAATAGTTGTAACATTTCTTGAGCAGTTAAATGGGACTTTAACTGCATCTGGGAGGCTAACTGCACCAAGCGTAGGCAACGGGCCTGAGGAAGATAGGCCCTTGCAGTTTTGGTATCCAGCAAGGCCCCTATAAACTCCAGAGACTGAGTAGGGGTGAGATGGGATTTTGGGATATTTATTACCAGTCCCAAATACTGAAGGACACGCATTGTGCAGGTTAGACAAGTCTGGGCCTCTGACTGGGATGGAGCTCGAATGAGCCAGTCGTCCAGATATGGGAAAACGAACATTCCTAGAGTGCGTAGAAATGCAGCTACTACTGCCATGCATTTCGTGAACACCCTTGGTGCAGAGGCCAGACCGAAAGGAAGCACCCTGTATTGGTAGTGCTTTCCCTGAAAAAGAAACCAAAGGAACCTTCTGTGTGTTGGATGGATGAGGACATGGGTGTACGCATCCTTGAGATCTAGAGAACAAAGCCAGTCCTGACTCTGAAGGTATGGCAGCAGAGTACCGAGAGAAATCATCTTGAATTTCTCTTTGAATAGAAACTTGTTCAATTCTCTGACATCTAATATGGGTCTGTAGCCCCCTGTTTTCTTTGGAATAAGAAAATAAGGGGAGTAGAACCCTGAGCCCTGTTGAAGAAGGGGTACTTCTTCTATTGCCCCTTGGGCAACAAGGGTAGCAATCTCCTGACCCAGAAGGTTGAGGAGAGATGTTGGAGAATTGAACTGTTTCACCATGGTGTGGGGAGGAAGGTTTAAGAAATGAAGCTTGTACCCTTGCCTTATAATGGAGAGGGTCCATTGCTCTGCTGTGATTTGCTCCCATCTGGGAGCAAAGTAAGCTAACCTTCCTGGAATGGTGAGGGGCTCTGGTTCTTCCAGAGCTAGAAAGGCTAAGTTCTCTAGTTGCAAGTGAAAGGCCCTGAGGAGGCTGAGGCTGCTGGGCCGTGGGAGGCCTGGCAGCCTTGGACTTGGCCTGTTTAGGTGGTTGCTGACACTTTGCAGCAAAACGACCTGCAGAAGATGCCTGCTGACCATAAGCAGGATAATATCTTCCCTTTTTAGAAAAAGGTGTCTTTTTGAACAATCTTTTCTTAACAGGAGCAGAGGTAGACTTTGAAAGTCGATCCAAAGCAGAGTTCTCAGCATCCATCTGAGTGGCCTTTGCTTGCCAATCCCTGCCAAAAAGGTTTTCACCTGTACAAGGAAGATTTCCCAGTTCATCTTGGACCCAGAGTTCCAAATCAGAGGCTTGTAAACAAGCAATTCTGCGTGCACCTATGGCAATAGCCGAGGCTCTGCTTACGCACTCAAAAGAGTCAAAGACTGCACGGTTGGAAAATTTGGAAATATGTTGGGCATGTTTAAGCCAAGTGAGAAATTCCTGCCTTTTATCTTCTGAAATAAAAGGGGCTAAAGTCTGCAGATGATCTGTGACTTCTTTTAGAAACATCCCCATATAGAGACTATAAGAGTTGATTCTGGCAGCAAGCATATTAGCTTGGAAAACCCTTCGTCCAAAAGAATCAAGGGTCCTGCATTCACATCCTGGAGGATTAGATGAGTGTCTCTTTGTTTTCCTCATGGCAGACTCTACCACAATAGAGTGGTGAAGAAGCTGAGACTTATGAAAGCCAGGACAAGGAGGGACACGGTAGATGGTGTCTAACCTACGAGAATGAGGAGAGGTGGTAAGAGGAGTCTCCCACATGCTCAACATGAGATCATAGAGAATCTCATGAATAGGTAAGGTAGCTGCTTCTTTTAGGAGCCTTAGGATATTGCAAAATATCTAATTGCTTGGCTCTAGGCTCTGACTCAGGGGCCACTGTAATGGAGAGGCCCCTAGCCACTTCCCTAATGAAGTCTTGAAAAGACTAGTCTTCTGGAGGAGACATTCTTTGTTTTGGAGAAGCAGACTCCTGAGGAAGAAGTACCGGTGCCTCGTCAGAAGCCTCCGACTCAGAGTCTTCGGAGGAATGGAAGTATCGCCTGTCTGGATGCTCCTGTAAAGCTCGATACGCGTACCGAGTGGGATCGACATTGGGAGTAAGCGGTACCGGTTCAGTACCGATGGGCATCATAGGACAGGGTACCGTTGCAGTCGACACCGAAGCCGATGTCGATGCAATCGGTGCTGGTGCCGGAGTCGGTACCGGCAACGGAGATTGTTGCGGTACCGGAGGCGTCGAAGCCTGCATAAACGCCGTTAGGGTGCACTGCATGGACAGAATCTTCTGATCCATCGACGCCACCAGAGTCTGGATGTCGGTGCCAGTGGAGGCCACCGGTACCCCACAACACGGCAACAGGTGATCGGTCGAAGCCGAGCCATCGATGTCAACCTGTGACCCCATCGACAATGCTTTGGAAGCCGGAACTTCCCGCCGGGGTAATTTTGCCGGTGCGGAATCCTCGAGGACAAGCCCAGAGGCATCTCGATGCTAAGAGGGAGATTTGCCCTTCGAGGACTGGCTAGATTTATGTTTGGTTACCTGAGATCCATGGGAGGAAGAAACAGCCCTGGAAGACGTCGATGCCACCGAGGCTGCATCAGAGGGAAACAGGGTACTGAGCTTGGCTGCTCGGTTCTGCCGACCTCTTTTAGACATCATGGTACAGGACACACAATCCGTGATGGAATGGTCAGGACCCAAACATTTTAGACACCAATCATGGGTGTCGGTGACAGAAATAGTACCGCCACATTTCGTGCACTTTTTGAACCCGGAAGCGGGCTTCTCCATGAGGAGAAAAATATTCAGGCCTAAGGCCCAAACTGAAAATGCACAGTTGAAGAAAGAAAAGGTTTTTTTTGTTTTTTTTTTTAAGAAAGAAAAGAAAAGACAGGCGGTACCGGTCCGACGTCGAAGAAGGCAGACGCGACACAGAAAAATAAAGAAAAAAATAAAGAACTTCTTCTGCGGTGACAGGAACACGACCTGCTGGCTCCGCGGAAAAGAAGAACTGGAGAGAGGCGGTTGGGAAAGGCAGGAAGGCAGCGCGCAGGCGCTGTGGGATGCTCCCAAAAGCTTTCTTACTGGACGCTGGGGAGCGTTCCCGCGCAGGCTCTGTCGGTACCGACGATACCCATATGTGAAGACTCATTCCTGCTTGTTCCTGGAGATTATTATGTTCAGTTTTGGAGACCATATCTCGCAAAGGATATAAAAAGACTAGAATCGGTTCAGAGGAAGGCAACCAAAATGATTTGGAGCCTGCGTCAGAAGACTTATGAGAAGAGAATTGAAGACCTAAATTTGTACACTCTGGAGGAGAGGAGGGACAGGGGAGATATGATTCAGACTTTTAAATACTTAAAGACTATGAATGAAAGAACTAACCTCTTCCAAGGACGGGAAGGCTGTAAAACTAGAGGGCATAACATGATGCTGCAAGGGGGTAAATTTAAAGACAATGTCAGAAAATACTTTTTCACTGAAAGGGTGGTGGATGCTTGGAATGCCCTCCCGATGGAAGTGGTGGGGGCAAATACAGTGACAGAATTCAAAATGGCATGGGACAGACACCGTGGATCCCTTTATACCAACAGGATAAAATCAAAATAAACTTAACTATCTTTATATCTCAACAAATAGGAGTGACCTACACGGAGCAGTGGGTACACTCCTAAACAAAACCATGGGGAAGGGTGACCTGCATGGAGCGGCAAATGCATCTACTCTTGCCGCTTTGCTGGTCAGTCTAAATGAACCATACTGGTCTTTATTTGCCGTCATGTATTATGTTACTATATATTAGAAAAGATCCAGAATTAGACATTTGAAAGGGACTAGTGTTCTCTACAAACACCACAGCAAGAACCTGCGCCACTTGAAAGTATATGACAGTCTGGTTGAATCTTTCCTGAAAGATAATAGAATGTGAAAACATTGTCTTGAAGTCCTATGTATGAGAGGACAAAGCACTCAGCAGCCAGGCCATCAATCGAAGAGTTTAGAGGCTGGGGTGCAGGAGGGACCCCTGCTCTTGACTGAGGAGGTTGGGTGCATAACCCAACCTGAGGGGAGGCGCTTGAGCTAGTTGAAGAAGCAGAGGAAACCAAGGTTGTCTGGGCCATTAAGGAGCAATGAAGATCATTGTTTCCCTGTTGGCTCGGAGCTCGAATAAAGTTTTTGCAATGAAAGGGAGAGGAGAAAAAGCAAATAAGCAGATCCTGTTCCTGGTGGAGGAGAAAAGCATCAGAGCTCTCTGCAAGGAGACTGAAACCTGGAGCAAAAACAAGGTAGTTGGGTACTGCAAGGAGAAGCAAAGATCTAGAGTAGCAGCGTCCCCCACAGGTGGAACAAGTATTGTGCCACCTGAGGTTGCAGCCTCCAGTCATGCGGCTGGAGAATTCAGCTTAGCCTGTCGACTAACTGATTCTCTGGTTCTGGTAGGTATATTGCATGAGGGAGAATTCCCCGAAAGATCACCCAGTTCCAAAGGCGTATTGCTTCACTGCATAAGAGGCGAGAGCCTGTTTTTCCCATTTGTTGATATATAACATGGCTACTTGGTTGTCTGTCTGAATGAGGACTGAGCAGCCCACAAGGTGGGGAAAGAAGACGTGGATGGCGTTGAAGATTACCCTGAGTTTCAGGAGACTGATGTGAAGGAGGCTCTCCCAAGCAGACCACAGGCCTTGGGTTGTGAGACTGTTGAGGTGAGCCCCCTACCATGCTCTGATATATCGGTGGTCAGGGTATACTGCAGTGCACACTTTTGAAAAGGTAACCCTATGACGAGATTCTGTGGTGTGCACACCACTGAAGGGATGTTCTCATCTGAGGAGAAATAGTGATGAGATCGAAAGGTGGCCCGAGGTCTGCATCCACTGCTGTGAGAGAGTCCGTTGTCCTACTCTCATGTTGAGATGGGCATTGTCCTACTCTCATGTTGAGATGGGCATGGGGTACAAATGGACTGTCAAGGCCATGTGGTCTAGTAAAAGGTAGGAAGGTCCTGGCAGTTGCTGTTGGACCTGAGTGGCCAGGGTATTAGTCAGAAATGTCTGTCATCTGGTAGGAAAGCTCGTGCCTGGATTGTGTCCAGTTGAGCTCCTATGAATTCTAGATTTTGAGTTGGAGCAAGGTGCGACTTAGGTTTCGTCATAAGTTATCCAAAGTCCTGTAGGACATGGATGGTTTGTTGTAGGGCGACTGACTGCTTGAGCAGTATCTGTCCTTATCAATCAGTTGTCTAAGTAAGTGGACAGAAAGATCCCCAAAGATCGAAGGTAGGCTGCGACGATAACCAGACACTTTGTGAAGACTCTGGGTGCTGAGACTAGTCCAAAGGGAAGGACTCAATATTGATGATTGTTCTGAATCACAAATCTGAGGAACTTTTTGTAGTTTGGGTGGATCAGGATGTGTGTATAAGCATTCTTTAGATCCAAAGAACATAGCCAATCATTTGGTTGGAGGTATGGAAGAAGGGTACCCAGAGAGATCATCTTGAACTTTTCTTTGATAAAAAATTTGTTGAGATTTTGGAGATTTAAGATAGGTCTGTGGCTTCTCATCTTCTTTGGGATTAGGAAGCATCGGTAGACGAACCTTAGGCCGTGTTGAGATGGAGGAACCTCCTCTATCGTTTCCTGCGCAAGCTGAGAACAGATCTCCTGTTGAAGCAAGGAGTGTGATGGAGATCTAAGCTGGGCTGGCCCACAAAATGAGTAGGTGGAAGATCTCTGAATTTCAACCGGAGGCCCCCGAGGTGATGTTGAGCCAGCAGTCTGCAAAAAGCACTAATCTCCCTGGGATCAGTTGAGGAATGGGAAATATTATGGGAAAATTGGCCATGCTCCTTAAGAATGAGTCAAAAACCCTGTGTTGGTTGAGTTGCATATGCAGGTTGATGTTTGGTAACCTTGGGTTTCTGAGGTTGCCTCTGACCTTGCTGTCTCTGCTGTTGTTGTGGAGCAGAGTAGGCAGAGTATGAATAGTAGGGTGGATAGAAACATTTCTTTTTAGGATAGAATGGTTTCTTAATAGCAGTCTTCTTTTTGGAAGAACCTACTGTTTTCCTTGAGAGTCTTTTCATGGTGAGGTCATCCATTTCTATCTCCTCTGTCTTCTCTCTCCATCTCTGGCCAAACAGATTTTCTCCATTGCAGGGGATGTTGATCAACTTATCCTGGACCCATTGTTCCAGGTCAGATGCCTGAAACCAGGCTGCACTCCTAGCACCAATGCAGGCTGCAGCAGTCCTGCTGTTGGCTTCAAAAGTATCAAACATTGCCCTTGTCAAGAATTTTGATGTGTTCTGGGCATGCGTGACCAGGACCTGATGAGGTGCCTGTCTGTCAGAAGGCAGTAGGGTGGTGAACTCAGTCAATTCCCTTGAGACGTCCCTAAGGAATATACCTATATATAGCATGTATAAGTCAATTCTGGAGGCTAACATTGTTGCCTGGAAAGCTTTCCTTCTAAAGGCAGAGGGTCCTTGCCTCTCTTCCAAGAGGTATTGAGGAGTGGTACTTTTGGCTCTTAATTCTACCACCATGGTTTTTGGTTTGTTCTACATTTTATGAACTGCATTTCCCTTTTTACATCACTTGTATATATGAGACATATAGTATGTCATATTTATTTATTTATTTTTCATGTTTATCATATGGACTATTTTTATGCGTGTTCAACAAGTTATATTTATTTTGTTTATTTACCATAGATTGGAAAGAATGGTTTGTTCCACCCTTTTGACGTTGCTTTTGGTCTTCTTTGGTAATGTATTATATTTTTTGATGTATTATTTATTTTTTAATGTTTTTACCTTTGATTGGTTTACATTATGGGTTTTTATATTTTAATTTTATGTTTGTGTCTGTCTTTAGACCCCTGAAGGTGGCCCCAGGCCGAAACCTTTTAGTTGGGTCTGCTAATAAAGTCTTTTGGATACCCTTACTGTGTTTGGCCGTGGTTCTTGGCTTCTGCTTCCTCTCACTGTACCCTCTGCGGAAGACCTCCTTCTCCTGCTGTTTGGTTTTGTCTGTCTGTCTCTGTAGTCACCAAAACCTCCAGAGCAGCCGCCATATCTTTAATAAAGTTCTGGAAGGACATGTCTTTGGGCGGTGACCACCGTCGCTAATAGGGGGGGTGATGAATCCGACAGTACATCCTGTTGTGGATTGGAATTGATGGATTCCTGGTTGGAGATCTCTGAGCTGGAATCGGAGTCCGGCAGAAAATCTAAATAGTCTCTATCCAGGCCTTGATACCTCCGATGCTCAGAAGATCTAGATGCTTGGACGTAGAGGGCATCAGGAGAGGTGGTAACGAAGACCTTGGTACTAGCTGCTCCGTAGAATGCTGTGAGGCAGGTGACGTCTGTGGAACTGTACTGATAGTGTTGGTGCCAGAGGTATCTGTACCTGCTGTAATATACTCAATGACATCTGTGCCACCACCGCTAGGATCGCTGCGATGCTCCTCTCGATGGTGACGACACGCTCATTGAGCATTGGTACCAAGGAAGGAGTGGCTCCAAAAACTATGGCCTGAACTACAACGCCTGATGCCGGTATCGGGGGCTCCGCCAAGGATTGAGCCTCAGGGACATCCCCGAGCCCCTGTAAGGCGTTGGAGGGTGAACAATAGATGAACAATCTGCCTTGGAGTGGGGTAAGCATCGGTGTCTATTCCGGTGCTCGGTGTCTGATGCTGATGCCAACCTCGAGGCCGATGAATGAAACCTCTTTGTCGAAACCAATATCTTCTCGATCTTATGCGCTGGGGACTCCGAGCGATGCATGCCCTTTTGTTTCAGTGGCGATGATGATCTAGAAGCATGGGATGATTTTGAAGGAGTCGATGCCCCCGAGGAGTGCACTGAAAGAGCCGAGTCTGTTGGAAACAGCTTAGCCTTCTGTTTGTCTTGGTTCTTTCTCCCTCTGAAAGTCATGTGGCGACAGGAGGAACAAGAATCCACATCATGATCTGGGCCTAAACATTTAAGACACCAGTCATGCTCATCAGTGATAGAGATAGTACTCAAACACATAGAGCAATTCTTGAAACCACTGCGGGCCTTCTCAATTTCTGGAAAAAGAAGGGAGGCAAAATCAAACTGGGCAATGGTGCCCAAGTGGGCGTTAGGCCCAAAGAAACTTTGAAGAAAAAAATAAAGAAAATGAAAAATATATGGAAAAGAAAATAGATACGGGAACTGGAATCAACAGGGAGTTGGTCAACGGGAAAGCAAAAGTATAAAGTATTCAATGATATTACAGAACTTTGAAGTCTCTTCATGCGGTGAACAGCGGACAAGGTCCTGACAGATCCGCAGAAAAAAAACGACCGAGACCAGGAGGGAAGACAGGCACACATACATGGAGCAACGCTCCAAAAAGCATTCCCATTGGATGCTGGGGACTGCTCCTGCACCGGGCTCCGTTGGTGCCGATGTCACCCAAATGTGAAGACTGACTTCCTGCTTGCTCCTGGAGATACACCTATTACAGTCAACTTTGCTTTCTCCAAGGACAAGAAGTCATGCCTTGCAAGTGAGAATCTCTAGTCATAGATTGCCTTTAAAAAGTGGAGAGCCTGAGAAGCAGACATCTAAGACGACATGACAGCAGCAGAATTTAAATAAAAAAAAAAAAGCCTCATAGAAAAATAGCTAATTGTGCAGCTTAGAATGGACTACTTTATGCACAAATAACACAATATAAAGAAAGCGAATCCTCTAGGAATTAAAAAATACAAACTACTGCAAAACGCTATACAAATTCCAGGCTAAACAAAAATGTTCATTCTGAACACTCAAATAAAGCTCCTAGAGCCACAGCCCTTGATTTCTCATAACTGCAGTAAGGGAAGCATAACTGGGCCTTGACATAAAATTGTGAGAAACAGGTCAGTCAATTGCTTCTTGCTTTGTTACTAGCCTGCACAGAGTCACTGCTGCCATCTCCACCAGTCTTCCTCATCCTTTATTGCAGGGTTCTCAAACTCCAGTCCTGGAGGGTCACAAACCAGGTTTTCAGGGTATCCCTAATAAATATGCATGAGATATATTTGCATGCACTGCCCCCACTGTATGCAAATATATCTAATAAATATTCATTAGGGGCATCCTGAAAACCTGACTGGTTTGCGGCCCTCCAGGACTGGAGTTTGAGACCCCTGCTTTATTGCACTTTTCCTCTGTGACACAATCAGTTATATAGCTCTCCATTATTGCCAGCCCTCCTGCTTTTTCACATAGCTGAATGGTGTTAGTCCTAACAGAAATGCATGGTGAGGGAGGAATTGCACATGCAAGCTAGATGAGGTAAAGCAATGGTTCTCAATCCAGTCCTTTGGGACTCCCAGGCCAGTTAGGTTTTCAGAATATCCACAATGAATATGGCATGAGATAGATCAGGCTACTGGGGAGATTAAGCAAGAGCTCAAGGATCTGAAAAGCATAGTTACTCACCTGTAACAGGTGTTCTCGGAGGAAAGCAGGAATCAGTCCTCACTTATGGGTGACATCGGCGCTGACAGAGCCCGCGCGGAGCAAATACCCAGCTTTCAAAAAAAGCCTTTGGGAATTGCTACCACGCATGCGTGGTCCCCTTACAGCCCAAGGTGCCATCTTGCTCAATCAAATGACATAGCTAAAAAGACAACAAAAAAAAAATGAAGATAATAGAACTGCAACTCCAAGGGGAGGGAGGGTTGTGAGGACTGATTCCTGCTATTCCTGGAGAAAACCTGTTACAGGTGAGTAACTGCGCTTTCTCTGGGAACAAACAGGAAGTCATTCCTCACATATGGGACTCCCCAGCTACAGACTACAATGAACTTATAGCCAAAAAAGGCCCCCTTATCGAGAGCCGCAAGCAGCCGCAATGAAATCCGTATTATGGACTAACAGGACCTCTGCGTCCAAAGGAATTAGCACTCCGGTAGCCTGAACACAGAAGGGTAGGAGGGTAGGAGTTGCCTAGACCTCGAAAAGTTACGGAGCACGGCCTGGCCAAAGGCACTGTCCCGTCGGAACTCTCTATCCAGGCAGTAACGAGCTGCGAAGGTATGGACTGAGGACCAGGTGGTGGCCTGGCAGATGTCTGCCAGACGAACCGAGCACAGGTGAGCAACTGATGTCGCCATAGTCCTGACCCAGTGTGCCATGACACGGCCTTCTAGTGGAAGCCTCGTCTCCTGATAAGCGCGGACAATACAGTCTGCCACCCATGTGGACAGCATACGCTTGGTCATCACCTCCCCCAGCTTACTGGGGTTGTAGGAAACGAAAAGCTGGGAGGCTTTCCAGTGGTCTTGAGTAAGTTGAATGTAGAAGGACAAGGCCCTCTTACAGTCCAAGGTATGGAGGACCGCCTCTGCCCGACTGGCATGTGCTCTGGGAAAGAAGGTAAGGAGGACCAATTCCTGGTTGAAGTGGAAAGAGGACACCACCTTCGGCAGAAATTTTGGATGTGTGCGAAGCACCACCCTAATCTTGTAAAACCTGGTATAAGGCTTCTCCGCCACGAGGGCCTAGAGCTCACTCACCCTTTGGGCAGAAGCGAGCGCAACAAGGAAAACCACCTTCCAGGAGAGCTAGCGAAGGTGACACAAAGCCAGAGGCTCGAAGGGTGGCAGGGTGAGCTGCCTCAACATCACATCGAGATCCCATTCGGTCGCTGGAGGATGAACCGGGGGCTTAAACAGGAGTAGGCCCTTTAAGAAATGGGACACCACTGGATCGACCGAGAGGGGTTTCCCGTCCACCTGATGGTGGTTCGCCGCCAGGGCACTGAGGTGCACTCTAACAGACTTGAGTCCCATCATTGAGAGGTGGAGAAGGTATTGCAACACCATGACCACCAGGCAAGAAAAGGGGTCGACACCCCGTTCAGCACACCAAAGAGCAAACCTATACCACTTAAAAGCGTAAGCCCGTCTGGTAGACGCTCTGCGTGAGGCCAGCAAAATATCCTCCACTTCTTTCAGAAGGTGGAGCGGGGCTAAACTCACCCTCTCAGCAGACACCCCGTCAGCGAGAGAGAGACGAGGTTGGGATGCAGAAGAGAGACCCCTCCTGGGAAAGGAGCCATGGAGCTGACCAAGGGGATGGTGGCCTCCACCGTTAGCTGTAGAAGCAGTGGAAACCACGGTTGTCTAAGCCACTGTGGGGCTACCAAGATGACTGAGGCTCTGTCGTGGAGAATTTTGAACAGTCTTGGTGATCAGTAATGTCAGGGGAAAAGCATACAAAAGGTCCTCCAACCATGAGACCAGGAAGGCATCGGCAGGGTGTGGCTGCCTTGAGCAGAAACGGGGTACCTGGTGATTGTTCGGGCTCACGAACAGGTCACATCACCGGTTCCCCCCAAGTGTGGAAAAGCCCGCTGGCTACTTCCGGGTCCAGCTGCCACTTGTGCAGCTGGAGCAGCCTGCTGAGCCTATCGGCCAGCCAATTGTCCTGGCCCGGCAGGTATACTGCCTTGAGGAGAATGCCCTGCCGGACTGCATAAGAGCACAGATCCAGGGCTTTCTGACAGAGGGCACGGGACCCCTTGTCCCCCTGTTTGTTCACATAGAACATGGCCACCTGGTTGTCTGTCTGCACTAGGCCAGACCTGCGGCCCAGGCGATGCCGAAAAGCCTTCAGGGTAAGATGACTTGCCTGCAGCTCCGAGGTTGATCTGTTGAGCACTCTCATCCAGGGACCAAGTAGCCTGGGTGTGGTATCCCTGGCAATGGGATCCCCAGCCCAGCAGGGAGGCATCTGTGGTGAGGACCCTCGAGTGATGAGGAGCCTGGAAGGGCATCCCTGCCTCCAAGTGTCGGGGCGATAGCCACCAGGTCAGGGACCGTACCAGCTGCCTGGTCACACTGACTCTGCCCTGGAGATGTCCAGTGGCCTGGGACCATTGGTCCCTGAGGCACCACTGTGCTGTTCGCATGTGGAGGCAGGCATCTTGCGTGACATGCACTGTGGAGGCCATGTGCCTGAGGAGGCACAGCAGATGCCTTGCTGGCACTGAGGGACAGTGCTGTATATCTCTGGCTAGCACCCTGAGCATGGCTGCCCTGTCTGCGGGTAGGAAGGCCTTTGACTGAAGGGTGTCTACCCTTGCTCTAATGAATTCCAGCTCCTGTGACGGGCAAAGGTTAGACTTGGAGTAGTTTACAACAAAGCCTAAGTGTTGCAGAACCTGGGTGGTGCGTGCTGTTGCCTGCTGCACCTTGGGGGCTGTAGCACCCCTGATGAGCCAGTCGTCGCGATAGGGGAAGACAAAAATCCCCTGAAGCCTGAGAAAGGTAGTGACCACCACCAGGCACTTTGTGAATACCCTGTGGGCCGAGGCAAGGCCGAAGGGAAGCACCCTGTATTGGAAATGAGAACCCCCCCACCACAAAGCGTGGGTATTGCCTGTGGTTTGGGTGGATTAGGATGTGTGTATAAGCATCCTTTAGGTCTAAGGAGCATAGTCAGTCTCCCTGGAGGAGGTAAGGGAGCTGGGGAGGCCTGGTAAGGAGGGTAGTTTCGGTATGCAGTGGACTTCTTCGGGTAAAAGGGCTTTTTACTCGAGCCCTTCTTTCAGGAAGGGGCAGTGGTCTTCTTAGAGAGCCTAGTCCTCGTCATGAACACGGTCTCCAGCTTGGCAGCCTTGTTGATCATGGGTTTGCCAAAGAGGTTTTCCCCTTGACATGGGACACTGATCAACTTGTCTTGTACCCATTGCTCGAGGTCAGACTGTGGCCAAGCTTGGCGGCATGCACCGATGCCCGCCGTGGCTACCTAGGCCGCCGACTCGAACCCGTCATAGGCTGCCCGAGACATAAATTTGGAGCATTCCCGGACAGCTTTGGGACAGGTCCCTGAAGCGCTGCAAAGGCTCCTCAGAGAGACCAGTCGAGAACCCGGCAAGCTCCTTCGCCAGGTCTCTCAGGTACATGCCCATGTACAGCTGGGTAGGCCTGGATCCGACAATTCAGCATCACGCCCTGGTAACACTTCCTGCTGAGGGCATCCATGGTGCAGGCCTCACTGCCGGGGGGGCACCGAAGAGTGCGTCTTCTGACTCTTCAGTCGACACATGGCCAACTTCACAACCATGGAGTTGTGCGGCAGTTGTGACTTCTGAAACCCAGGGCTCCGACGGACTCAATACATCGAGTCAAGCCGTTTGCTGATCACCGGCGTCTCCCACATGCAGAGCATAAGTCGTTCTAGGGATAGGAGGAGTGGGCACAGTGAGGAGTTCCCCCAGGGGGAGCCTCGTATTGGAGGATCTTGAGCTCGTCGGCTCGAGGATCCTCCTCGGACTCAGTCTGGAAAGCAAAGGCCTTGGACATATCCCAGACAAAGTCCAAAAAAACCATATTCCCCGGTAGGGACCTTCTCCTAGGTTCGGACACCAGAGAATTGGACGGGACATCGCGATGACGACAGGTGTCCGGGGACTTCTTGCCCTCTGTCTCCCAGGTGGAGGCCTCCGAGGAAGACTCGTGGATGTCCTCGGGCCTCGAGGGCTCCCGCGCCGTCCACCCTGATGCCGGCAGACTCACCGATGACATTCTCGGCCCCGATGAGCGGGAGGCCGAGCGGGGCTTCGGCCGAGGATCCACCCAGGCCCACATGGACTCAAGAATCGACTTAGTCTCCGGGGACGTCTTTGACGTCGACCATCCAGTGGTCGGGGTGGAGGAACCGGACATGCTGGACATCAACGCCCGCTGCTGTTCCAAGAAGGCAGCGACACTGCGCTCCAAAACTGCCATCCTGGACACGAGTCCCGGAGGCTCCACGAGTTTGAAGTGCTCCTCCCGAGGCGTGGAGGCCTCAGATGAGGTCCAAGCTCTCGGAGGCATGGGGGAATCAGGAAAAATTTTATCATGCTGCTGCTGGCGGCTCCTCAAGGCCTTCAAGAACAACTTCTTGCATAGGCCACAGACCGCCGAGGCACCGGAGGCAGCAGTCGTGCGTGTCGGTCAGGGACATAATCTTCCCCCACCGATCGCACTTTTTAAACCTGCTGGTAGCCATGGGGGGACAAAGAACACCAGCAAGGTCAAAGACCCTTCGGGCTGCCAGTGAAGAAAAAAAAAAGGGTGCAAAGATGCCCAAAGAAAAATGAAAACTTGAAGGAAAAAAAGAAATCGACCCAATACCGAGGTCGGGGTGGGAAAGGGTACCAGCACAAGATCGGAGACAAGCCAAAACAAGTTCGAAAAATCAACTTTTTTCCAGGACGGAAACAGACGATGTCTGGTGGCTTCCACGGAAAAAAGGAGACTGAGCAAGATGGCACCCTTGGGCGGGAAGGGGTTCACACATGCATGGTAGCAAGTCCCAAAGGCTTTTTTTGAAAGCTGGGGATTTGCTCCGCTCGGGTTCAGTTGGCGCCAACGTCACCCATATGCGAGGACTGACTTCCTGCTCGTTCCCGGAGAAGAGAGTGTTGAGCTCAATATTGGGGAACAAATTGACACCATGGCAATTTTTCAATCTAAGCTTAACAAGATGGAAGTTTTGGTAGCTGAAATGAGAGAACAGCAAGATGATTTGGAGAATCGACAAAGAAGATGCAATCTTTGGTTAGTTTGAACCCTAGGAAGATACAATGGTACGAGAGCTCTTCACCTTCATTGTGCCTGGTAGCAAACCAAAGTATGGGTTGACATAGGGAAATGCACAGTTAATACAAGGAGAATTGATTCCCTTTGCCCAGTAGTAGCTTGCTTTCATTAGTTTGAAGATAGGCAAACTTTGTTGCAACATCTAAGGGAGAAAGTGAATGAAATTCAACAACGGTTTCAGATTTATCCAGATCTATCCCCTTATACTCTGGAGAAAAAAGCAGAGCTTCGGAACTTCGAATGCAACTACTTCAGATCAAGGGCGTGAAGTACAGATGGGGGGGGGGGTCCCCCTTTGCTATCAATCTTTGAGCTGTAGAACAAATCCTAAAAACTTCTGATCTGGAGGATTATCTGGACTAGGTGGAAGAGCTGGCTGAACGTCATGTGATAGAAGAGGGGACGTATGGAGTCACTTAAGTCCAGATTGGAAGGCATCTGTTCCAAAAAGGAGAAAAGGTCCCCCATAGTTTGCGTGAGTTGTGGAATTAGAAGAGGCATCGGCATCTCATATCTCCTTCTTGAACTTTGTGGCTTAAGCTTGAGCCTATATAGACTGGCCTACTATTATGAGTGGAATGATGGGCTTTGTTTGGGCTTTTTTCACAGTTGATTTAAGTTTGGGGCAGGAAGGAGAGGGGGTGTACTGGGTCAGACCAAGGTCCATCAAGCCCAGTATCCTGTTTCCAACAGTGGCCAATCTAGGTCATACGTACCTAGCAATTTCCCCAAAAGACAGGTTCCACAATGCTTGTATTAGGTCAAGCATTGATATCCTGGGTCCCTTTTTAATAATGGTTTATGGACCTTTCCTCCAGGAACTTGTCCAAACCTTTTTTAAACCCAGCCAAACTAACAGCCTTTAATCTTGAAATTTTCCACAATCCTCATAGGTTTTAACAACTTTAAATAGTTTTGTGTCATCTGAAAATTTGATAATCTCACTCGTTATTCCCTTTTCCAGGTCATTTATGACTATGTCAAATTGGCCATTTAGCCCTACCTTCTACTTTCTATCTTTTAACTAGTTCCTGAGCCACAGTAGTACACTGCCTCCTATCCCATGATTCTTTAGTTTTGTCAAACGTCTCTGATGAGGGACCTTGTCAAAGGCTTTCTGAAAGTCCAAATACACAATATCAACAGACTCACCTTTGTCTACCTGCTTATTCACGCCTTCAAAAAAACATAACAGATTAAATAAATAAATAAATAAAATTACTAATCACTTATATACTGCACTTTCCCAAGGATCAGGTGCAGTTTACAAAAAACAAGTTAATGGACAGAGCATAGATCTGTTTTTACATTGAACATCCATAAAACTATGTACAGGGGCCTGAGCCTTAGTAACAAAACATACTTAGTTCCCATTGAAGCTGAATCAAGGTACAATAGCAACAAACAAGTTCTTCCTTGTCTAAAGCCATGTTGGCTGTCTCCCATTAAGCCATGACAATCTACATGTTCAGTAACTCATATTTCAGTTCTTTCAACACCCTTGGATGTATATCATCCAGTCCAGGTGATTTGCTTCTCTTCAGTTTATCAAATAGTTGTAATACATCTTCCCGATGTATCGATATTTCCTTCAATTCTTCCGCACCTTTAAATATCACTTCAGTCATGGGTAACATCCGTACATCTTCCTCAGTAAAGACCGAAGCAAAGAATTCATTCAGTCTCTCCGCTATGGCCTTGTCGCCTCTTAGTGCCCCTTTAACCCCTCTATCATCTAATGGACCAACTGACTCTCCAACAGGTTTTTTGCTAGTAATGTACTGGAAAAAGTCTTTATTACGCATTTTTGCTTCCGCAGCAAGCTTTTTCTCAAATTTTCCCTTTGCCTACCTTATCAATGCCTTGCATTTAACTTGCCAGTGCTTGTTCTCTTTCCAGTTTTCGTCATTTGGCTCTTTTTTCCATTTCCTGAAAGATGCTTTTTTTGGCAACAGCCTCTCTGACCTCACCTTTAAACCATGCTGGCAGTTTTTTGGACTTCCTTCCACTTTTCTTAAAGCGTGGAATACAGCTTGGCTTCCAAGACAGTATTTTTCAACAACTCCAAAGCTTGAGTTAAGTCTTCAACCTTTGCAACTGTCCTTTTAGTTTTTTCTTAACTATTTTCCTCATTTTATCATAGTCTCCCTTTCGAAAGTTAAAAGGTAGTATTGTGGATTTCCGTACCATCCCTCCTCCACTAATTAAATCAAACGCGATCATGCTATGATCACTATTGCCAAGTGGCCCCAACACCTTTATCTCTTGCACCAGATCTGGTGTTCCACTAAGAACTACGTCCAATAAGGCTTCCCCTCTGGTCGGTTCATGAACCAGCTGCTCCAAGAAGCAGTCATTTATTTCATCTAGGAACTTAATCTCCCTAGAATGTCCTGCTGTGACACCCGACCCAGTCGATACTGGGGTAATTGAAATCACCCATTATTATTACTGTGCTGTAGCTTTTGTTAGTTTCCTTGATTTCTTTGAGCATTTCATCATCCATTTGTTCATTCTGGTCAGGTGGTCGATAGTACACCCCCCACTGCCATCACCTTCCCCTTTTTACATGGAATTTAAATCCATAGAGATTCTACAGCAAATTTTGTTTCCTGCAACACTTTAATCTTTTCTGACTCAATGCCCTCTCTAACAGAGCGCAACGCCTCCACCAATTTGATCAGCTCTATCATTACGATATAGTTTATTCCCAGGTATCACAGTGTCCCACTGCTTGTCCTCCTTCCACCATGTCTCAGAGATTCCAAATCATATCTATTCTCTCATTTAGTGCTATATATTCTAACTCTCCCATCTTATTTTTTAGATTTCTAGCATTTGCATACAAGCATTTTAGAGACTGTATTTTATTCATATTAATCTGGCTATTGGTAGGCATGGGTAATTTGGAATCTTTAAGCTCTGTCTGCTCCATACTCAAGGGCATTTGGGCTACTTTACTTTTTTTTGGAACCTCTCTGCTTTTGGTAGTATCATTCAAGAAAACATTCTTCCGAACCATGTGCTCTTGGGCGACTGTCGGCTTTCCCCTATTATCTAGTTTAAAAGCTGCTCTAGCTCCTTTTTAAAGTTAATGCCAGCAGCCTGGTTCCATCGGCCCATCCCTTTGGAAGGACCCCTCCTTTCCCCAGAATGTTCCCCAGTTCCTAACAAATCCAAAACCCTCATCCTTGCACCATGGTCTCATCCACGCATTGAGACTCTGGCGCTCTGCCTGCCTTTTGGGTCCTGCGCGTGAAACGGGAAGCATTTTGGAGAACGCTACCCTGGAAGTTCTGGATTTCAACTTCCTACCTAAAAGTCTAGATTTAGGCTCCAGAACCTCCCTACCACATTTTCCTACCAACATGTACCAAGACAGCAGATTCCTCCCCAGCATATATCTAAGACCTTATCTAGGTGGCGCGTGAGGTCCGCTTCCTTCACACCAGCAGGCATGTTACCAGGTGATCCTCACGCCCACCAGCCACCCAGCTATCTAGATGCCCAATGATCGAATCACCAACTATAAACAGCTGTCTTAACCCTTCCCCCATGGGCACATGGCCCTGGAGAAACTTCTTCATTGCGAGAGGTTTTACATCACCTGGAGGACAGGTCCTAGTTAAAGGATCACTTCCTGCCACATCAGGGTGATTGCTCTCCTGTCACGTGACCTCTCTCCTCCATGGCAACAGGGATGCTACCAGACTGGAGGTGGGACTTCAGGACTATATCCCTGTAGATCTCGCCTATGCACCTCTGTCTTTCTTATGTCTTCCAAGTCTGCAATTCTAGCCTCTAGAGAACGGACTCATTCCCTGAGAGTAAAGAGCTCCTTGCACCTAGTGCAAACCTAAGACCTCTCAACAGCTGGGAGAAAATCATACATGTGACACTCAACGCAAAAGACTGGAAAGCCCCCATCTCACTGCTGGACTGCTGTCTGTATATTATTTTTAAGCTTGTATTCAGATCTTTAAGTTCTTTACTTACTAAGGGTTGCTGTGGATACTTATACTAATAAAAGTGTACCTAATACCTTGTTCACCTGAAACTTAATTAGTCACAGGTCCTTAATGTATAACTGATTTGGATAAAGAGGTGCACCTGAGAGCAGCTCCTTTCCTTTAAGATGTGTAAGTACCTATAAAGCTACGATTATCCTAGGGGTGGGTGTTGGGGAGGAAGGGAGGAAAATAAGACTTATTAAAGGAGGGCTGCTACACAGTACCCTGTCCTGTGCTTCTAAGGTAAGCTGTGACCAACGTCCTGGGTGATTAACAGTCCTTGCTTGGATAGGAGTCTTTCAAAATGGCCTTTTGACCTGCCACCTGGTGATAGCACCTATTGAAAAGGTTTCACCGCCCTCTTGCCCCCTAGGTAGAAGGCCTCTTTGTAAAGGTCTCTAGAAGACTTTATTTATTGCTCAAAGAATACTGACCCTGTTTTGCCTTTTATGCTAAGTTATATTCTGATTTGATTTAAATTAAAGCTCTTTGCTGCTGCTGCTAGGCTCTGACTTGGTATGAAATTTAAACTAGAAGATCTCCAGGAACAAGCAGGAATAAGTCCTCACATATGGGTAAGTCGGAACCGACGGAGCCCGGGCGGGAAAGCTCCCCAGCTTTTCAGATGAAAAGCTTTTGGGGCTTCCCACAGCGCATGCGCGCTGCCTTCCCGCCTTCCTTACCAGCTCTCTTCAGTTTCTCTTTTTCCGCGGAGCCAGCAGGTCGTGTTCCTGTCACCGCTGAAGAAATTGTTATTTTAATTTGTTTCTTTTGACCGTGTACTTGCCTTCCCCATACCAAAACCGGTACTGCCGGTCTCGCTTTCTTTCTTTTAAAAAAAAAAAAAATCTTTTTTTATTTTCTCAGCACAGCTTGGTAACTTTTGTTAGGCCTTCAGGCCTACACAAATTCTCCTCATGGAGAAACCAGCTCCTGGTTTTAAAAAGTGTACCAAGTGCAATGCTGTTATTTCTCTCACAGACACCCATGAATGGTGTCTTAAATGTTTAGGACCTGACCACTCCATACCGGACTGCCCATTCTGCTCCCAGATGTCTAAACGTGGTATGCAGAACCGGGCCAACAAGTTCCATGTGCTGTTTGCTTCAGATAATCCAGCATCACAGTCATCCAGGTCTTCCTCTCCGGATGGATCTCAGGTAACCAAACTTTCTGTGGGCAAATCCTCTAAAAGCAAATCTCTTTCAAAAGATCGAGAGGCTCTCAATCTTGAGTTCGAGGATTCTGCCCAGACCAAAAAACCCCGGCGGGAGGCTCCGGCCTCCAAAGCATCACCTATGGGGTTACAGGTTGACATCGATGGCACGGCCTCGACTGATCACCTGTTAGACTGCTCTGGGGTACCGGTCGATACCGGTACCGACGTCCAGGCAGCAGTGGCGTCCATGGGCAATACTGTCCAGACCATGCAGCAGGCCGTTTTGGCTTTCATTAAGGCTGCGACGCCCTCGGTACCGATTCCATCGGTACCGACCCCGGTTCCGGTATCCACACCGGAACCGAGACCATCGACTTCCAAGCGTCGATCGGTTCCGCTTGCTGGATTCAGGCTTTTGCCCGATACCAATCCCATGCCCGATACGCCCGATGTCGATATCGATCGGTACGCGTATCGTGCATTGCAAGCACAGAGAGAATACTCAGATTCTTCTGATGAGTTCAATTCCTCTGATGACTCTGCTGAGTTTGATCTTCCTGAGGAGCCCTCTTCTCTAAAGAGGAGGATGTCTCCTCCAGAGGATTTATCCTTTCAGGATTTCATTATTGATGTAGCTAAAGCACTTTCTATTGCTACATCTGCTGAAAAGGAACCCAGATCAAAAAAATTGGATATTTTAGGATACTCTAAACCTCCTAAAGAGGCAGTTACTCTGCCTATCCATGAAATCCTTCAAGAACACTTGATGGATTTGTGGGAGACTCCTCTAACCCTGTCTCCTCATTCCCGTAGGTTGGACACCATGTACCGGGTCCCTCCTTCTCCTGGGTTTCAAAAGACTCAGCTGCCTCACCACTCCATTGTGGTGAAGTCTGCTATGAAGAAGATAAAGAGTCCTAAAAGGCATTCCTCTACCCCTCCAGGGCGAGAATGTAAGACCCTCGACTCTTTTGGTAGAAAGATCTTTCAGGCTAGTATGCTTATATAGCCAGGATCAATTCTTACAGCCTTTATATGGGCATGTTTCTCAGAGAACTTGCCCTAAAGATACGGCATTTAGCCCCCTTTATCCCTGAGGATAAAAAGGAGGACTTCACTACTCTGGTGACACAACTTTCAGAGGTCTCCAAGTTTTCCAACAGGGCAGCCTTTGATTCCTTTGAGGTTGCTGGCAGGGCTTCGGGAATCGCTATTGCAGCCCGACGTCTTGCTTGGCTCCAGGCTTCTGACCTAGAACCCTGGGTCATGGATGGCTTAAGGAATCTGCCCTGTACAGGAGAGAACTTATTTGGTGAGGACTGGCAAATTAAAGCTGCTCAAATGGACGCAGAAAATGCCACTCTAGATAGACTTTCTAAGTCTACTTCTACTCCTGCCAAAAAGAAACCTTTTAAAAGGCCGTACTACAAGAAGGCCAGATTTTCCACAAATACTGGCCAACAATCTTCTCAGCCTCGCTTTGCTGCTAAACGTCAGCAATCTAAGCAAGTAAAGTCAAAGTCTGCAGTGTCTGCTACACCCCAGCAGGCTCAACCCCCTCAGGGGTTTTGACTTGCCCCTAGAGAACTTACCATTTCTGGCTCTGGAACAACCAGAGCCTCTCACCATACCGGGAAGGTTAGCTCACTTTGCTCCCAGATGGGGAGGGACAGAGTTTGGTGGGTAGCTTGTTGGTTGTCTGAATTGTGTTATGTGGGGTTTCAGATGGGGCGGCAAGATTGTAGAAGGTGGATGTGATGGCGATGGTGCGGAAACAGTTGTGGGTCCAGAAGGAAATTAATCTCTCTTCCAGAGGGGATGGAGAGTGTTTCTCAGGGTAGGTTGGGGGGGGGGGGGGTCATGGGCCATTTTGTTGGTTTATTATCCCCAAGTGTTAACTGGGGAGTCTGGGAGTCCTTGCTGGAAGGGATTTTGGAGAAGGCCTTGGGGAGGGAGGCTGGAAGTTGTTGGCCACATGTGATTTAATGCACATTTGGATTTGGTTAGGGATGGGAAGGCATCGTTTCAATTATCTTCTCCGGTGCTTGGGGGTCTGACAATTGGTTAGGCAGGCAACACATTCGGGGTGGGGGGGGGGACATATTTTGGATCAAGTGTTTGGAAATAAATGGCTGTTGATGGGGGGGAGGGGTCCAGGGGTTAGACATTCAGCCGCTTCCTTGGACAGACTATTTACTGTTTGGTCTGGTTTCGATGCCATTGGTTGGAGTTGTATGCAAGGACACAAACGGGGAAGGCTGGAGGAATGTGTAGGATAGGGAGGATAAAGATTGCTGGGGGGGGGGCGGGAACTAGATGATGCTGTGGAGGAAATGGTGTAGGTTTCGCATCAGGCGGTGTCGGCAGTTCTGGAAGAGGTAGCACCAGCTTGAAAGGTATTCCGGCATGCCCAGAGGCAATTGTGGTTTTCTGGCGAATTGAGGGAAGAAAAGCAGCAATTGCAACACCTAGAGCAGTGGCGGCATTCATATTTAAAGGGAGATCAGAAGGGTTGGCGGAGGATAGCCAACAAATATAAGCAGCATATGGTAGCAGCGAAGAAGAATTTCCTTTCGGCTCAGATAGAATGGGCTGGCAACCAGTCCAAAGCGTTTTTTCAGATGGTGTCCTCCTTGGTAGGACAGCCGGGTAAGGCAAAGGGGAGGGGGTGTTAAAGAAGAAGTAGATGTGAAGGAATTAGCACATTACTTTCTGTGCAAAGTGCAGCAATTGAAAGGCGGCCTGGTTCCTCCTTCATTGGGGATGGCAATTCCGGCCCCTTCACTGGGGTCTGAGAGGCTAGATACCTTTCATCCAGTAATCAGTGAATGACTGTGTATTCTGTTGGAGGTGCGGGATACCTATTTGGGGCTGGACCCCGCACTGATTGGGTACTTCAAGGGAGCCTCCCAGCCTCTCTTTGATGCAGGGCCAAGTCCCATGGTGACTGAAAGAGGCAATTTTAACACCAGTACCAAAAAAAGTTGAAGGGGATTTAACAGACTGTAATAACTTCCACCCTATCTCCAATTTACCCTTGCTGGTGAAGCTGGTGTAGAAGCTAGTAGTGGCACAGGTGGGAGAGATACTTGGAAGATTTTTTACTTTTGGATGTAGAGCAAGGTGGTTTTCATCTAGGGGGCAGTGTTGAGAAGTTATTAGTAGCTTGTTAGATCAGCTCTATGTATGGATGGATAAGGGGGCTTTGGTGCTCATGGTGTCACTAGACCTGTTGGTGGCATCCAATTTAGTGGTCACCTGTTGGAACGCTGTCAATTGTTGGGGATTGGTGGCAAGGTATTAGAATGGCTGGGCTCTTTTTTGAGCGATAGGTATTTCCAGGTACAGGGTTTCGCCGGTTGCTCTCAATTGCACTGTTGGGAACGGGGTGTACCTGTAGCTTTTGGGCGCTTTGGTGTGCTCGTTCACTTTTCACTTCTATGCATATGCGGATGACCTACAAATGCTGGCTCCATTACAAGGCGATCCAGGCCTGACAGTGGGGCACCTTAACGACTGTCTGGAGTATGTGCATGCATGGCTAACAAGTAGTGGTCTAATCTTGAATGTGGACAAAACCATGTGTTTGCATTTTGGGGCAGTTGAATGCTCGACCTTCGGATATTTCCTAGGGTATCGGGTTTTGAGATTCAATGGACAGAAGAGTTAAGATCGTTGAGGGGTGATATTGGAACGGGATGGGGTAGGGGGACAAACAGATTGGCCGAGTGGTGCGGGCTGCTTGGCTGAAACTACGACTGGTGTGTTACCTGTCCCCACATTTGGAGGATAAAGCCTTCTGGTTGGTTGTGTAGACTTTGGTGCAATGGATATTAGATTACTGCAATGTGCTTTATGTCAAGATGTCACATAGGGCCGTTCGGCAATTGCAGGTGGTGCAAAATGTGACAGCACGGTTGGGAGCAAGGCAGTGGGAGAGTTTGCGGCCATTGTTGATCCATTTACATTGGTTGCCTATTTGGGCGCGTGGTAGGTTCAAGCTGTTAGTGATTGCTTTTAGAGCCTTGATGGATTCTCGTCCTGGATATCTGCGAGACCTGTTATACTGGTATGATTCTCCTAGGTCCTTGCACACCTCACAGAGGCAGTTGTTGGTGGTGCCTGGGATGGAGGTATTTGTTTTTATTTATTTATGTATTTGAGAACTTTTTTATACCAGCCCCAACAAAGATCAAGGGTGGTTTACAAATAACAGATACATTGAACTTTAAGCATGGGCTGATAGCAAACGTATAATCTTTACAGGTATTAAATTATACCTGTAATATGAACTGCTTATAACATATTTACAGAGAAGATATTTACAATATTTTACATGTATTATATTAGAGTCAATGTATATATAGAGGTTATTGTGAGCATAATAATAATGGTGAAATGTAGATTTCCTATGATATTAGGAGTCTTGTGTATTGAGGGGTGTAATGTGGGGCTTAACGGAATATTTCATAGTTATGTTGGATATATTTTGTGCTGGTCTGTTAGGTTCTCAAAATGTTCGGAGAAAAGGTGGATTTTATTTGCAGATCATTGATGGCTTTTCGTTTTTCAGGGAGCGAGTTCCAGAGAATAGGGGCAAAGTACGAGAAAGCCCTATTATTGGCAGGACGGTTAGTTTTACGGAATTCAAAAGAGACTATTATGTTATTTTGGATACATCCTCTTCTATCATCAGAAGAAATGCTAATCAGAGATGTGAGGTAAGATGGGGCTATGTTTCTCAGAAGCTTAAATGTGATCATGAGTGATTTGTATTTAATGCGGCTTAAGACTGGTAACCAATGTAGATTGTATAATGATGGGGTGATGTGATCCAAAACTGGGGTTTTGTAGATAATACGGGCTGCTACATTTCGAGCCATCTGAAGATGAGTGAGTGTCTGCTTTGGAAGTCCTTGAAGTATGCTATTGCAAAAATCAAAGTGCAAAAATCAAAGTTCGTAAGACTTATTGGCCGGCGTAGATGTTCCAAGTGGTGGCAAGTGAACAATGGAATGCTCTGCCCATAGAACTTTTGACCCAGTGCTCAAAGTTGGGTTGTTTATTTATTTATTTATTTACATTCTCTTATATACCGCACTATTCTGCATCAGTGCGGTTTACATTGAACAAACTGAAATTACATTGAACAGGGCATTATAACTTGGAGATAACTATTTTACAGGGAACATGGGCTATGGAGGGTTAAGTGGCTTGCCCAAGACCACAAGGAGCACCTGTGGGACTAGAAACCCCAGTCCTTCCGGCCCAAGGTTTCTGTCCGCTGGTGGGATTTGAACCCCCAACCTTCCGGCCTGAAGTACCTTGCCCCAACCACTAGGCCACTCCTCCACTCTACTTTACTGGGGAGTGACTGTGAGACTTGGGAGGGCTACTGTATTTTGTATTCTGTGATTTGTTCTTTGTATTTTTATTTATACACCGTTTTGACTATTGTCAAAAAAGTGGTATAACCTTTTGTAAATAAAATAGGTGTCTAAATGCCCCCATAAGGAGAAAAACTACTACTACTACTATTGAGCATTTGTATAGCAGTACAAGACATACGCAGCGCTGCATAGACATGTAAGAGACGGTCCCTGCACATCAGAGCTTACAATCTAGTCAAGACAGACAACACAAGGAAAACACAAGGTGAATCAATGATCTGAAAGTGGCAGCGAAGAGGTGAGTTTTCAGCCTAGATTTGAAAAGGGTCAGAGAAGGTGCCTGATGTACAGACTCAAGTAGTTTGTTGAACACATTGGAGGAAGAGTAAGGCTGATAAAATGTTTTTGTAAGAAACCTCTCTCACAGCGGATGAACACCAGATATTATTGGGGAGGAGAATGGAACATCTATCATACAGGTTAATTGGTGCATAGGAGGAGGGAGGCTATCATTCTGGCTAAGAAATGTCAATTTAAATTAGAGAATCAGATTTCTGACCAGCAAAGCAGATATATGATATCGACTGGTCTGCTTGAGAATACAAAGGTCATGCTTGCCAAATGTATATGCGCCAAACTCACAGACTTATACTTTTTTTCCAAGATTTCTTTGGGGTCCTGAAACTTAATTTAGAAAGCCATATCTATCTGACAGGCGATTTTAACTGTACGCTCCATCTAGTGGATCACTCTAACAGGCTGGGGATGCAGCCAGTACCCAACAGCTAATCAGAGGCCTGGATCTGGTGGAAATTTGGAATTGGCTTCATCTAGGGGAGCGGGATTATACCTCTTATTTTGTTAGACACAATTCTTACTCTCGGATTGACTTTTGGTTCCTTTCACATGGGGCTCTGGCGGGGGTGGCCAAGGCTATGTGGTGTGAGATTCACCCTCTGACATTTTCGGATCATGGCATGGTATCTTTGCAATTGAATAACCTAGATCCTGATAGATGCCTAGGGAGGTGGAGGATGGATCGCCTGCTGCTGAATACCCCTCTATTTCTAGACCACTTGCAGAAGAAAGGGAACATTTTTGTACAATTTAATGATGCTCCCACAGTACCCCACTGCACATCTTATGGGACACAGCTAAGGCGGTTCTAAGAGGCCATATTGCGTCTATTGCCTCTGTTTTGATAAAGGAGAGGGTTGCTAAACATGAATCCCTTTATGTGGAATTTACTAGGCTGGAACATCGGCATAAGAGACATCTGAAGGAAGTGGACTGTGCACAATTGCTGATCATGCAAAAGGTGATAAACGCACTGAGCAGACAGCCAAAGCTATGTAGATGACAAAAGGGCACTTATGAGCATGCCAACAAAGCAGGAAAGCTCCTGCAGTAGCAAATTAATAAGATTAAGATATGGATTAAAAAAAATTAAGGATGAGCAGGAAGTAGAACTAGCAAGCTCAAAACACATGGTGGATAAGTTTACTGAGAATTATCGGCAGCTGTATTTGAGTCAGATTACCTCAGGGTACTTTAAGAGGACTGTCTCAGGGGTTGCCCTGTGCTCCAGTTAAATGAATCCCAGGTGGGGGTATTTTTTGGATAACCCTTTACAGAGTGGGAAGTAATTAGGGATATCAAAGAGTTAAAAAATAAGGCAGTGGGGCTAGATTCCTTGACAGCGGAATTGTATAAGAGCCTTGCAGAAGGCTTTACACCATTGCTGCTTAAGACTTTCAATGTGATAGGATGCTCGACCCTCCCCAAATCCTTATATGATGCTTCAATCAACATATCTAAAATGCAAGGGTGCTATGTTTTTTGTTTATGCAATTACAGATATGTATACATATCTCACAGTTTTTGAGAGATGAGACAATATTTTACTAGTTTTATATGGCAAGAGAAGTGGTCCCAAGTAGCTTATAATACCCTTGTAAGACCAATGGAATGAAGAGGTAGACTCCTAATGTCTTAGGGTATCTCTACTGTACTTGCTTACAGATAAGGTATTTGAATAACCCCAAGGGAGCTCCTGCTTGGGTGAAGTTGGAGGCTATTGCTTTGGCACAAATTCCTCTGCCAGCATTGCTTGTAGATTCACTAGAACTCTCTAAACAGATTGGTGTGTATCCCTTTTAGCTGCAGTGAGCAAATGATGGTTTCATCTTTATAAGATGGAAAATGTTTCACCCCAGTTGTTTCCCTTTACTCTCCTTAGTGCGCTAACATTTTTGAGAAAGATGGGCTGGCATCGGAAAGCCAGAGGAAGCCATACTCTATGTTTAAGAGCCTATTTTGAGAATAAAATCCTTTTGCCAAAAAGCAGTCTGGAGGCAAAATTTGAAGTACTATTCTTGCATTTCAATATTTTCAGCTGCAATGGCTTTTACTTTGGCCAGATTATCTGGGCCAAGTGACTAGGGCACCCAGTGTACTGGAAAAGTTGCTTTTTACAGAAAAATGTAGTAAGAAGCTTCTCGCTTGATTATATATTCCCCTCTCCTGAGTTATCTGTAAGAAATCTCCAACATATGAGGGGCAATGGGAAAGGGTATTGGGAGTAAAGGAGGAGGTGGTTTGGGAGAAAAGACGAGTGTATGCTAAGAAAATATCCATCTCTTTGAATCTAGTGTGAATGCAAATGAGGATAATAATGAGGTTGTATCATCTCATTCAAGGATACAGAAATGGTCTACCATGGAATCTCCTCTTTGATTGGGAGGCTCTGGCATTCAGTATATGGAGATTTTGATTATGTGTGGAGCTTTCCACTGTCAATTGGATCTCCACCCAATAAGGTACTATCAATGAAATATTGCAAGTAGTTACCACTCCTATATGAGATGTTTTTATTGGGGGTGTGTGGAGGATAGGAAGACTGCTTAACCTGTCTATATGAGATGCAACTTGTACCATGTTTAACGTTAGCTGCCAAGGCAGTGTTAGCTAGGCACTGGAAGGATCCAACGTTACCTACAAAGAAAGAATGCCTGCTTAAAGTGGAGGATATTTATATTATAGAGAAATTTACATTGCTGGTGAGAGACACAGAACTTAAGTTTGATTGAATTTGGGCACTCTATTTGGCTTATTACTTTGCAAGTCTAGTTTGACTTTTCTTTTTTTCTCTCTTGTTGGTTTGGCCCCTTTTTTATTTATTTACATTCTCTTATATATCGCGCTATTCTGCATCAGTGCGGTTTACATTGAAGAAACTGAAATTACATTGAACAGGGCATTATAACTTGGAGATAACTATTTTACAGGGAACATGCGCTATGGAGGGTTAAGTGGCTTGCCCAAGACCACAAGGAGCACCTGTGGGACTAGAAACCCCAGTCCTTCCGGCCCAAGGTTGCTGTCCTCTAGTGGGATTTGAACCCCCGACCTTCCGGCCTGAAGTACCTTGCCCCAACCACTAGGCCACTCCTCCACTCCACTCCTTTGTGACCTCCCTCAGCTACTTGATGCACTCTGCGCTGTGATTTTTTATAGGTAACTGAACTTCACACACCAAGGAGCCAGTGCATGGAAAGGCGGTCAAAACAACTTTAATATAACAACCCAATGCATTTCGGCCGTACCAACCTTCTTCAGGGGATGCAAACCTGTGTACTAAATCCACCAAATGGCAGGCTCTAGAGGCTAGTAGTAAAGCTCTATGTTGTGAAGCCACCAACGTTCAGGCACAAAAGACTGAATCTTGTAGTTCTGCAATCCATGTAAAATCGCAAATGCCGCCTAACACTTGTAACTCCAGGCCTTCCTCAGCAGCAATATGCAAGATCACAAGTGCAAGGAGACCAAATTAAATGGATGCTCCCACACACTCTCAAGCTCATGTGAAGTATAATCTGTAGCAAATTTCACCCGGTCTAGCAGATGCCTAGTCAAGCAAGCAATATTGTATAACTACAAGTCTGGCAGACCAGACCAGCCTCTCTTCCAGTCCCCCCCCTCTCAAATTAGAGCACAGTATCTATGTTCTGCCCTTCCTAGCATAACACTGATATCATTCATCCCAGGATCCGCAAATCTTTCTTAAGTAGGTGTAAAAGGCAACATCTGCAGCAGATACAGCCACTTAGGAAGCATTACCATCTTGTAAAACTAATCTGCACCATCAGCAAAAGTGGATTGAATGATTGATTTTAACATTTCTTATATACCGCCCCTTCCATCGATCAGGGGTGGTTTACATTGAACTGAATTACAAAACCTTGGTTACAGGGAACATTTCAAACTATAATACAATAAACTATATACAGGTCAGCTAGGCACTTATACAGAAGTATCGTGTAAGCTGAGATCAAACTATTTACATAACATATTGACAACAAAGCAATTTATAGGGGAGTATTTGTACCAGGGGGAGGGAGGGAGGGGATCATGGATGCAGGTGGGGGGGGAGGGAATAGGGGGAATAGATGAGTTGTAATATTCTGTGAAAAGTAGGGTTTTTAGCAGTTTACGAAATGCCTGTAGGTCGTTAGTTGATTTGATAGAGTCAGGGAGGGAGTTCCAGAGGGTTGGGGCAGAGTACCTAAAGGCTCTGTTGCTGGTAAGCTTTCTTGGTTTTCCTTACTGAGGGAGGTTCATTGTACATTTTCTTCTCATTCTGATATCAGCTTGTGAGTGGATCAGAGTAGATAGGTAGGAACGGGAGATATTGTCATGTAGTTTAAAAGTTGTGACTAACATTTTGTATTTAACTCTGGAAGCAATGGGGAGTCAATGGAAGTTATAGAGAATCGGGCTGATGTGGTCCTTAAGGCTTGCTTTGGAAATAATCCTAGCAGTTACATTTTGTGCAAGTTGAAGCGTGTGGAGTGTCTTTTTAGGTAGACCCTGTAAGAGGCTGTTGCAGTAGTCCAAGTTAGGGGTGATCAAAGCTTGGACTAACGTTCTGAAGTCATGTGTTTCCAGAATTGGTCGGACGTGCTGTATGGTTTTTAATTTAAAGAATATTGTCCTGGTAGTTTGTTTGACTTGGGCAGTCATGCTGAGTGCCCTGTCGATAATGCACCTAGGTACTTTACCTCCTGTTTGATTGGCAGCTCGATATTATGGAGTTTGAAGGTAAGGCGGGGGGGGGGGGTGAAGCTCTGGTTTCTAGTCTTGAATAAGATTTGTTTTCTTGGGATTTAATTGCATGTTGTTTGCATTTAGCCATGATTCCGCTTCAATTATACAGTCAGTAATATTGTTGTATTGAGGATTTTTTATGTCAACTGGGGCCATAAACCATTATGTCATTGGCATAGATGTGAAATTTGATATTGTATTTTTTGAAGATTGTGCAAATAGGCTGGATGCATAGACTAAATAGTAATGCTAAAAGGGCCGAACCTTGGGGAATACCCTGTTCTTGAGGGAATGTCGCAGATGATTCTTGGTAATTTTTACAAATTGGCGGCGGTTAGATATATAAGATTTGAACCAATTTAAAGCTGTTCCAGAGATACCAAAACTTGCTAGTCTATCCAGGAAGACGGTATGGTTAACACTGTCAAATGCAGAGGAGATATCCAGGAAGATCATTATGAAGGCTTGATTTGGGCTGTCCAGTCCACAGATGAGTGTATCAAATAAAACTAAGAGGATAGTTTCAACGCCATGATAGTGGCGAAAACTGTATTGGTGGGTATCAAGCGGAGCGTTGAGATCAATGAAGTCTTGTAATTGTATTTGAACTACTTTTTCAATTATTTTTGATAAAAATGGAATGCTGGCTATTGGGCGATATGAGGTAGGGTCATCTTTGTTGAGGGATGTTTTTAAGTAAGGGGCGAATTGATGGACAGCTTCAGGGAGTCTGGCATAACTCCTTGGGTGAGGGAGTGATTAATGATGCCGAGTATTGCAGGTGCTTATGCAGTTTTGGTTGCTTTTATCCAGGATACTGGATATGGATCAAGGTTAGTTGTTGTAATGTTGATCTTGGTTATTGTTTCTAGTAGTTTTTCTTTTATGGGATGGAATATGGACCATTTATTAGAGTGGATTTGAGAGTCATAGATGAAACCTGATGGGTTGTTTTTGTTTTTTTTAACTTAGAAGCTAGGTGGCTTGATAGGTTTGTGTGTGACTTGGTTAGGGACTTTACTATTTCAAAATGTTCTCTAGGGCGGTTGATGGCCTTATTTAGTACAGAAGAGTGATATTCTCTCTTTGCCCTGTGAATTGCCTCCTTATAGGTGTTTAATGCTGAGTTATAAAGTTCCTTGCTTTCGTGGGTTTTGGAAGATCTCTATTTCCTCTCCAGCCTTCTGAGTGTTTTTTGATGTTATGTAAATCTTGTTCCGATGATTTTATGAACATTTTTCTTACTAAAATAGTATGGTCTTGCAGCTTCATTGATTACTGTGGCCCAGTTTTTTATAGTATTTTTGAGGTTCTGTATGGCAGTAGTGAGTTTAGGGGTAACCTCCATGAGGAAGGCATCTTTGTCAAACTTTTTAAAGTGTGGCTTTTGATAGGCTGAGCAGATGGTCTGACCATGGGATCTGCGTAGCAGATGGGTAAGTGAAATTAGGGTGCAGGACTAGTGTTCTAGGGACAAAAATCAGATCTAATGTATTACCTTTTGTAAGGGTAGGTTGTTTTACTATTTGCTGGAAGCCCATAAAATCAAGAAAGTCAGAAGATTGTTGAGTAGTGAGGGTAGCTAAGTTGAAGTCTCCAAGAATGATATGAGGTTTCTTCGTTGGAGAAGTACAGGCAGATTCGAGTATGGTAGTGAGATTGAGTTGGTTATTGGTAGGAGGTCTGTAGAGGAGACATATTGCTATATTTCTATTTTCAATTTTTATCAAATCTATGCCTTCACGGTTTCTGCATAGACTGATGAAGAGATTGAAGTTTGGTTTTATTAGAATGAGGCCTCCACCACCCCTTTTGGAGTCTCTGGGGCAGTTGAACATGGAGTAATAACATGTGTTAAGTTGGTTTAAAAGGATGGAGTCATGGTCAGTAAGCCAAGTCTCTGATACAGAGAAAATCCGAGGATTCGTCTGCAAGAATGTCTCTGATTAATGGAATCTTATTTCTTATGGAGCATGCATTTAGCAGTAGACCACTTATTATTATTATTTATATTATTTATTTATTTACATTCTTTTATATACCGCGCTATTCTGCATCAGTGCGGTTTACATTGAACAAACTGAAATTACATTGAACAGGGCACTGAACTTGGAGATAACTATTTTACAGGGAACATGGGCTATGGAGGGTTAAGTGGCTTGCCCAAGACCACAAGGAGCACCTGTGGGACTAGAAACCCCAGTCCTTCCGGCCCAAGGTTGCTGTCCTCTAGTGGGATTTGAACCCCCGACCTTCCGGCCTGAAGTACCTTGCCCCAACCACTAGGCCACTCCTCCACTCCACTTATGGTGGTGAATGATTCAGTTTGTGTTTGAGGATGCGTGGTGCAGGTGGTGTTCATGTGGATCAGCCTGCGGTGTTGTTTGCTTCTGTGTAGGTGAGAGTCAAGTTTGATTCATGTCTGTTAGATATTGAACATTGGTTGTAGACTATGTATGGCTGGATGTGGGGGATGGGAGGGATGAGTGTGATAGCCTGATGGGCACATAGTGTGCTTGATGGAGCTAAGAGAGCAGATATAATGTAGAGGGCAATTAAAGCTTCATATGTGAGCTTCATGTTGTTGTTGGAGAGAAGGGGGTATGTAACAATATATGTTTAGTTAACAGGGGGTTGGTAACTGGTAAGGAAGTAAGAGAGATAGGGATGGTTAGTGGGTTGGGAGTGATTGGTGAGAACTGGGCAGCAAAAATGTTCCTAAAAGGTATGGCTAGTGTAATACAGCAGTTTAGTATGAAGCAGTAGCAGATTGATTATGGCAGAATAATTTGTGGTAAAGGGGGTAAGGTAAGGTCTAGAGAGTAAAATGGTGAATCGAGCTTGCTTAGGATAAGGGGATCGAGTAATTACAGTCAAATAGATGTAAACCAAGGCATAATATGACAGTGTAGCAGCACGGAGTAGCTACAGTGCGACAATTACAACTGAAGACTTGCTTTAACAGTGTTGCAAGAAGTAATAGCAGTATTATATGTTACAAGTAAGGTAGAAGCATATTACTAACATAGTAGCAATTTACCGTTTTGAGTAAAGTAAAGGGATATACTATGGGCAAGTGAAAAGAGATTACAATTTCCAGGAGGAAAGCATACAGAGGAGTTATGTAGACTGATCAGTTTAGAGTCAATTGCAACTTCTGGTGTTCAGATTGACTGTGGGAGAAATGCAGTGTTCCATAATAGCAGCGTTACATTTTCTTGATCTCCAGAGTTTCCTTCATCTAGTCCTACAGTAGATGTACATTACAGCCATACAGGGACCAAGGATCCCCATAATCTGGACCCCTAAATAGCAAAAAGAACCCTTCACCCAACGTAAATGGGAAATCCCCATCCCACCTCCTCCAGACCAAGTCTACCAAAAGGTGAACTTCTAATTACACTGTTCTACAGTCAAAATGCTTCAGAAATAAATTCAGTCACACTCTGCTATGTCTGGGTCACTGAGAACAAAAATGATGCTTATAATGTTTATTGGCTCTAGTTTTCAATTACTACTGGGTCACTACATACAACCTCAACTTCAGAAGTGCTAAGGATATACAAAGGGATCTCAATTTAAACCATAATTTACTAAAATACATGCACATCTTTGAATGGATTTGTGATAAAGCTTTGTTTTTGTTTGGATAGTACTTGCTTTTCAGGCAATGATTAATGAATGATGCAAAGTGCTATCGTGTCATACATGATCTGAATTGCATAATGTTATTATTCCACAAAGTCATAGATGATGTAATCCTAAATCAGTTGAATTACATCACTCTGAATAAATTGCATAACATCTTTTTTTTTTTATGAACAGGACGTGCCAGTTGTATTTTGGCTGTAGACTAATTTTCATGGCATTGATTTATTCTGTTCAGCCAAATTGAGAGATGCCTCATAACTGTTTGAACAATTCTGATCACTTCTGCTAAGTTGTGGAGAAGTGACTTTTGCATCACAAAAAAAACCAGTATAACTGCTTGGAAATGAGAATAACGAGTGGGGTAATCAAAATTGCAAATGACACAAAATTATTTCAAAGTTGTTAAAACCCAAGAGGATTGTAAAAAACTGCAAGAGGACCTTAATAAATTGGAAGACTGAACGTTCAATTGGCAGATGAAATTTAATGTGGACAAGTGCAAAGTTATGCACCTAGGAAAGAACAACCCAAACTATGGTTACACGATGCAAGGATCCACATTAGGAACCATTACCTAGGAAAAAGATTTAGGCATCATTGTGGATAATACATTGAAACCCTCTGCCCAGTGTGCAGTGGTGGCCAAGAAAGCAAACAGAATGCTAGGAATCATAAGGAAAGGAATGGAGAATAATGCCTCTATCGTTCCAAGATGCGACTGCACTTCGAATATTATGTGAATTCTGGTCGCTGTATCTTAAAAAGGATATAGCAGAATTAGAAAAGGTACAGAGAAGAGCCACCAAAATGGTAAAGGGAATGGAAGGATACCCCTATGAGGAGAGGCCAAAAAGGTTAGGGCTTTTCAACCTGGAAAAGAGACGGCTGAGGGGAGATATGATAGAGTTCTATAAATTAATGGAGTGGAATGGGTAAATGTAGATCGATTGTTTACGCCATCAAAAAGTAGAAAGATTAGGGGACATGCAATGAAGCTACAGTTTAACCCATATAAGACTAATAAGCAAAAATATTTTTTCACTCAATGCGTAATCAAACTCTGGAATTCGTTACCGGAGAATGTAATAAAAGCTATTAGTGTATAGCTAGGTTTAAAAAAGGTTTGGACAAGTTCCTGGAGGAAAGGTCCATAAACCATTATGAAAGGGGATCAGGAAAAACCACTACTTGTCCCAATACAAGCATTTTGGAACCCGTGTCTTCTGGGGAAACTGCTAGATACTTGTGATCTAGATTATCCACTGTTGGAAACAGGATACTGGACTTGATGGATCTTGGTCTGACCCAGTATGGCATATCTTATGTTCTTATAAAATGGAAAAGCTTAGATATCTTGGAAAGAGTAGCCAATTACTGGTTTTAATTCTCATTTTTGAATTCAGCGCATCAAAATCCATAAGAACATTGGCAGATCTTGTCTCAGAAGCAGACAACGTTCAAATAATTGTAGACGAGCGTTAAGTAATTTAATTTCAGCACAGAAGACCCTCCAAAGCTCTCAAAAGTCCTCTCTCAATGCCTTCAAGGAACTCTCTGGCTCTATTACATGCACTAATATGTACTCTGCAAAAGCTGCTATTTTGAATAGCAACCCCCCTAATCTGTACTTCCTGCATTCTTGGACTCCCAAGGATAGTTTGCAGAAGTGAGTCGAATGCTAGAATAAATAAAAGTGGTGATAGGGGCACTCCTGTCTAGTCCCCCCCTCTGGAGCCAAAAAGCACAGTTACTTACCTGTAACAGGTGATCTCTGGGAACAGCAGGAATAAGTCTTCACATATGGGTATCGTCGGTACCGACGGAGCCTGCGCGGAAACGCTCCCCAGCGTCCAGTAAGAAAACCTTTGGGAGCATCCCACAGCGCCTGCGCGCTGCCTTCCCGCCTTTCACAACCGCCTCTCTCCAGTTCGAGTTTTAAAGCTGAGACAAAGAGAGAGAGAGAGGAAAGGAAAGATAGAAAGATACAACTCCTAGGGGAGGTGGGTGGGTTGTGAAGACTTATTCCTGCTGTTCCCAGAGATCACCTGTTACAGGTAAGTAACTGTGCTATCTCCAGGAACAAGCAGGAATGAGTCTTCACATATGGGGACTCCCTAGCTGTAGATGCCAGGGAGAAACCCCAGGTTGTGTGTCCTTGAAAAGGACTCTACCTCCTCCCATGGATCTCTGGCATCCGACCAGGGTAGGTAGGTAGGAGTTGATTAAGAATTGAACAGGTGTTTGAGAACAGCCTGACCAAACGAGGCATCCCGGCGGCAGTCCTTGTCCAAACAGTAATGGGCTGTGAGGGTATGAACTGAGGCCTAGGTGGCCGCTCGACAGATTTGGTCGATGGACACAGAGTTTAGATGAGCCATAGAGGTTGCCATGGCTCTCACATTGTGAGCTGTGACATGGCCCTCCAGAGAAATGTTCCTACTCTGGTAGGCGAAAGAAATACACTGAGCAATCCAGTTGGACAGTGTTCTCTTAGAGACTGGAAGTCCTAAATGAGAAGGATCAAAAGCAACAAAGAGTTGAGAAGACTTTCTATGTTGCTGTGTTCTTTGTAAGTAAAAAGCGAGAGCTCTCTTACAATCAAAGGTATGAAGATTCCTCTCTGCACTTGATGCATGAGGTCCTGGAAAAAAGACAGGTAAATATACCTCTTGGTTCAGATGAAAAGGCGAGACCACTTTAGGCATAAAGTGTGGATTGGTCCTGAGGACTACCTTATCATGATGGAACCTTGTATAAGGTGGATTAGCCACCAAAGCTTGCAACTCACTGATGCGGCGTGCTGAGGTGACTGCAATGAGAAAAATAACTTTCCAAGAAAGAAATTTCAAGGAGGTGGTGGCCAAAGGTTCAAAGGGTGGCTTCATAAGCTGGCCAAGAACCAGGTTTAAGTCCCATGCCACTGGAGGTGGTCTAATGGGAGGTTTAGTTAAAAGAAGGCCTCTCATGAATCTTGCTATAAGAGGATGAGAGGAATTGAGTTGTCCATTGAGAGGCTTGAGGGACGCTGCAATAGCACTCAAATGGACTCTTACTGAATTTGTTTTCAGACCTGCATGGGATAGATGCAGGAGATACTCTAGTAGAGAATTCAGAGGTATTGCAAGAGGGTTTAGACCCTTCCCTGAACACCAAATGGTAAATCTTTTCCATTTGAAAGCATAGGAACGTCTAGTAGAAGGCTTTCTAGAGGCATGAATAACATCTCTGACTTGCTGAGAGAGATGAAAGTCTTGAAGGTCTAGGCCCTCAGCAACCAAGCCCTGAGATGGAGCGACTGGGGGTTTGGGTGCCACAACGTTCCCTCTTCCTGGGACAGAAGGTCTAGTGCAGAGCCCAAGTCCAGGGAAGGAGCTTGAGAGAGATGCAAAAGTAGAGGGTACCACACTTGGCGTGGCCAATGTGGTGCTATGAGGATCATGGTCCCTCGATCTCTCTGAAGCTTGAATAGTGTTTTGGGAATTAGGGGAATTGGTGGAAAGGCATAAAGGAAGTCTTGACCCCAGTGAAGGAGGAAGGCATCCTTGGCCTGAACTCCCTGACACGGAATTCTGGAACAGAACCGGCGAAGTTTGGCATTCCACGGACTTGCAAAGAGGTCTATGTCCGGGGTTCCCCAAATTCGAAAAATCCTGGCTACCTGGTCCATGTGGAGGGACCACTCGTGTGGAAGCAGAACTCGACTGAGTCTGTCCGCCCAAGAGTTTTGAACGCCTGGAAGATATACTGCCAGAAGATGGATGTGATGCTCTCTGGCGAAGGCCCACAGTCGCAAACCTTCGTTGCAAAGCGACAGTGAGCCAGTCCCACCCTGCTTGTTTACACAGAACATGGCTACTTGGTTGTCCGTATGGATGAGGACTGTCCTGTAGCTGAGCAGGGAATGGAACACTCTGAGAGCTAAGAATATTGCTCTGAGTTCCAAGAGATTGATATGCAGAGAAGTCTCCTGTGGAGACCAGATGCCCTGGGTGGAGAGATCCTGCAGATGAGCTCCCCAACCCATTGGAGAAGCATCTGTTGTCAGAGTTGCTTAGGGTAGCGACTGCTGAAAAGGGGACCCCAACAACAGATTTGGAGGGGACTTCCACCACTGGAGAGACCAAAATAGGCGACTGGAATTTGCTATTTTGTCTGATAGGCAACCTGATGCCTGAGTCCATTGGGTGGACAAAGTCCATTGAGCTGCCCTCATGTGAAGGCGAGCATATGGAACCACATGCACGGTGGATGCCATGTGGCCTAATAGTTGTAACATTTCTCGAGCAGTTAAATGGGACTTTAACTGCATCTGGGAGGCTAACTGCACCAAGCGTAGGCAACGGGCCTGAGGAAGATAGGCCCTTGCAGTTGTGGTATCCAGCAAGGCCCCTATAAACTCCAGAGACTGAGTAGGGGTGAGATGGGATTTTGGGATATTTATTACCAGTCCCAAATACTGAAGGACACGCATTGTGCAGGTTAGACAAATCTGGGCCTCTGACTGGGATGGAGCTCGAATGAGCCAGTCGTCCAGATATGGGAAAACGAATATTCCTGGAGTGCGTAGAAATGCAGCTACTACTGCCATGCATTTCGTGAACACCCTTGGTGCAGAGGCCAGACCGAAAGGAAGCACCCTGTATTGGTAGTGCTTTCCTTGAAAAAGGAACCGAAGGAACCTTCTGTGTGTTGGATGGATGAGGACATGGGTGTACGTATCCTTGAGATCTAGAGAAACAAAGCCAGTCCTGACTCTGAAGGAATGGCAGCAGAGTACCGAGAGAAATCATCTTGAATTTCTCTTTGAATAGAAACTTGTTCAATTCTCTGAGATCTAATATGGGTCTGTAGACCCCCGTTTTCTTTGGAATAAGAAAATAAGGGGAGTAGAACCCTGAGCCCTGTTGAAGAAGAGGTACTTCTTCTATTGCCCCTTGGGCAAGAAGGGTAGTAATCTCCTGACCCAGAAGGTTAAGGAGAGATGTTGGAGAATTGAACTGTTTCACCATGGTGTGGGGAGGAAGGTTTAAGAAATGAAGCTTGTACCCTTCCCTTATAATGGAGAGGGTCCATTGCTCTGCTGTAATTTGCTCCCATCTGGGAGCAAAGTAAGCTAACCTTCCTGGAATGGTGAGGGGCTCTGGTTCTTCCAGAGCTAGAAAGGCTAAGTTCTCTAGTTGCAAGTCAAAGGCCCTGAGGAGGCTGAGGCTGCTGGGCCGTGGGAGGCCTGGCAGCCTTTGACTTGGCTTGTTTAGGTGGTTGCTGACGCTTTGCAGCAAAACGACCTGCAGAAGATGCCTGCTGACCATAAGCAGGATAAAATCTTCCCTTTTTAGAAAAAGGTGTCTTTTTGAACAATCTTTTCTTAACAGGAGCAGAGGTAGACTTTGCAAGTCGATCCAAAGCAGAGTTCTCAGCATCCATCTGAGTGGCCTTTGCTTGCCAATCCCTGCCAAAAAGGTTTTCACCTGTACAAGGAAGATTTCCCAGTTCATCTTGGACCCAGAGTTCCAAATCAGAGGCTTGTAACCAAGAAATTCTGCATACACCTATGGCAATAGCCGAGACTCTGCTTACACACTCAAAAGAGTCAAAGGCTGCACGGCTGGAAAATTTGGAAACATCTTGGGCATGTTTAAGCCAAGTGAGAAATTCCTGCCTTTTATCTTCTGAAATAAAAGGGGCTAAAGTCTGCAGATGATCTGTGACTTCTTTTAGAAACATCCCCATATAGAGACTATAGGAGTTGATTCTGGCAGCAAGCATATTAGCTTGGAAAACCCTTCGGCCAAAAGCATCAAGGGTCCTGCATTCACATCCTGGAGGATTAGATGAGTGTCTCTTTGCACTCTTTATTTTCCTCATGGCAGACTCTACCATAATAGAGTGGTGAGAAAGCTGAGACTTATGAAAGCCAGGACAAGGAGGGACACAGTACATGGTGTCTAACCTATGAGAATGAGGAGAGGTGGTAAGAGGAGTCTCCCACATGCTCAACATGAGATCATAGAGAATCTCATGAATAGGTAAGGTAGCTGCTTTTTTAGGAGCCTTATGATATTACAAAACATCTAATTGCTTGGCTCTAGGCTCTGACTCAGGGGCCACTGTAATGGAGAGGCCCCTAGCCACTTTCCTAATGAAGTCTTGGAAAGACAAGTCTTCTGGAGGAGACATTCTTCGTTTTGGAGAAGCAGACTCCTGAGGAAGAAGTACCGGTGCCTCGACAGAAGCCTCCGACTCATCAGAGTCTTCGGAGGAATCGAAGTATCACCTGTCTGGATGCTCCTGTAAAGCCCGATACGCGTACCAAGTGGGATCAACATCGGGATTAAGCGGTACCGGTTCGGTACCAATGGGCATCATAGGACAGGGTACCGTTGCAGTCGACACCGAAGCCAATGTTGATGCAATCGGTACCGGCACCGGGAACGATGCCGGTGCCGGAGTCGGTACCGGCAACTGAGATTGTTGCGGTACCGGAGGCGTCGAAGCCTGCATAAACGCCATTACGCTGCATGGACAGAATCTTCTGATCCATCGACGCCACCAGATTCTGGATGTCGGTACCAGTGGAGGCCACCGGTACCCCAGAATACGGCAACAGGTGATCGGTCGAGGCGGAGCCATCGATGTCAACCTGTGACCCCATAGATAATGCTTTGGAAGCCAGAACTTCCCGCCGGGGTAATTTTGCCGGTGCAGAATCCTCGAGGACAAGCCCGGAGGCATCTCGATGCTTAGAGGGAGATTTGCCCTTCGAGGACCGACTAGATTTATGTTTGGTTACCTGAGATCCATGGGAGGAAGAAGCAGCCCTGGAAGACGTCGATGCCACCGAGGCTGCATCAGGGGGAAATAGGGTACTGAGCTTGGCTGCTCGGTTCTGCCGACCTCTTTTAGACATCATGGTACAGGACACACAATCCGTGATGGAATGGTCAGGACCCAAACATTTTAGACACCAATCATGGGTGTTGGTGACAGAAATAGTACCGCCACATTTTGTGCACTTTTTGAACCCGGAAGCGGGCTTCTCCATGAGGAGAAAAATGTTCAGGCCTAAGGCCCAAACAGAAAATGCACAGTGGAAGAAAGAAAAGGTTTTTTTTTTTCTTTTAAGAAAGAAAAGAAAAGACCGGCGGTACCAGTCTGACGTCGAAGAAGGCAGACGCAACACAGAAAAATAAAGAAAAAAATAAAGAACTTCTTCTGCGGTGACAGGAACACGACCTGCTGGCTCCGCGGAAAAGAAGAACTGGAGAGAGGCGGTTGGGAAAGGCGGGAAGACAGCGCGCAGGCGCTGTGGGATGCTCCCAAAAGCTTTCTTACTGGACACTGGGGAGCGTTCCTGCGCAGGCTCCGTCGGTACCGACGATACCCATATGTGAAGACTCATTCCTGCTTGTTCCTGGAGATCTGCTGTTACCTGGCCATTGACCAGAATAGATGCATAGGGGTCCCTATACATAGTTACAACTGCCACTGAATGTCTCCTTTATCCCAAATCCTCTCAAGTACATCAAATAAAGAGTCCCAGTCCACCCTATCAAAAGCCTTTTCCGCAACAAAACTTACCAGTAGAGAAAGGATAGACTGATACCTGACCCACTCTAATGAGATCAGGATATTTCCAAAGTGTTTCACCACTTCGCCCTCTTAGAAACTCCACTTGATAATCTGAAACGAGGTCCGTAGTCACTACTACCAAGCAGTTTGCCAAAATCTTGGAGTAGAACTTCAAATCACAATTTAAGAGAGTGGGTTTGTACGACTCCACTTCCAGAGTGTGATTTTAATATACATGTTATATACACCATTTTAATTGTGGGTGCCACTTGTGAGGTTTACATAATTTCACTGTATAACTGCTCCAAAGGGGGAGCCACCACCACACTCAAAAATCTTACAGAATTCCCCACTATACCCATCCAACCCTGATGCCTTCAGTCTAACTGTTCTCTTAATAACCCCACCTACTTCTTCCAGAGTGATAGGGGCATCCAGTCCTGCCCTTGCCTCTTCATCTAACAGAGGTGGTCCCACCCTCTGCAAATATCTTTTCTGCTCCTCTCCCTTCCCTGCCTCTTGTCTGTATAAACTCACAAATTAATTATCAATCTTCCTCCCTATGTCCTGCTCCAAGTTCAAAACTTTGCCATCCTGTTGCCCTACTGCTGCTATATGCAATACATACTTCCCTTTTCCATTGGGTGAAAGATGCCCCAGCTCCTCCCCATATCGAAAATTATTATACCAATAGCACAACAGTAATTTCTTTGCCCGCTGATGTAAGAGTATTTAAGGCTGCTTACGATGACTTTAACTGCTGCCTTACTCCCAAGAGGGATGCCAGGCTAACATTGACTGATCCCAAGAGACCTGTTTCTCCATCCTCAGTCACCTCTTATCTAGCACCTGCCTCCTTCTCGCACAGTACTCCAAAATATGCCCTCGCAAGACCACTTTAGCTGTTTCCCAAAACATGTTCTGTGCTTGATATTCTGTATTAAATTCCACATACTCTACCCACTTCTGCTGCAAACGCTCCCAAAATGTCAAGTCCTCATACAGAAACAGAGGAAAACTTCACCTCCTTGCTGCTGCATTTCTCCCCTCTATATCTATTCAAACCAGTGCGTGGTCTTAGCACCTGTGATATAAATGCTCAGCTTCACTTGGACGCAAAGCATTTGAAAGTGACCTAACTGCCCTCACAATTTTTTTAAATGAGCAACAGGCTAGAAGGACTTTGCGATATGATCACTTGACAATGTTTACGTAGTGCGCAAAAAGGCTTACTTGTAGTCTTCATTAGCTGCTGTGAACATGAATGCTTCCATTGGGTTCCAGCACAGCGTGTTTGTCCTCATCTCTAGGATGACCTAGAACAGAAACCAGATGCCAACTGGTAACTAGAAAACTGTTATCCTCTTCGCAACTTAGAGTGAAGTCAATCTGGTACACACCAAGACCCAATGTTTCTACATTCCTCAATCTCAAATCTTCCAAATGCCATACCAACACAGCCAAAACCTGCAGGCTTCTGGTAGCAAATCACTGGAAGCCAAAACCTTCATATTTATTAATTTTTTATATTATAAATTATTCACAGAATTTTCATATTCATCAGGTTTCAACCACCCTTTGAATTACTGAAAAAGTAAAGAATAAGGTGAGAATATTCCTCTAGTGTGGGTTAAGTTAAAAAGATGCTGAAAAACTGTCTTCTAGTAAACATAGTACAGAGAACACTAAAAAAGGAACATACAGTTTTAGGGACTAAGCTTTAAATGGAAATTACACTAACCTGGTAATTGTAGTTCCTGGAGGGTCCAGTTTAGTCCTCCACAATCGGGTAGTGCTCCTCCTCCTGCAGCCTGGAGACTGGACCAATCAAATCTTCTGTAGTATATATGCAGACGGAGCTCCCAGAAGCCCCCAGTGTACTAGTAACAAAGCATACTTAACGAAGCAACACATTAGATTAATATAAAAAAATGCATATTTAAAGAACAAACTCGCTCCCCCCAAGAAAATATCCAACCCCCTCCCCAAACGAGGAAGTCAGAACACTGCATTGCGCTACCAACAACGCTCCGGCAGCAAAAATACAGCCCACAGTGAGAAATCTTATACGAGCTGACTGAAAATCGAAGAAAAGGAAGATCCATGGCAAAAAGCGCGGCCGCAAAAAAGGGTCGAACGGAAAGGAGGAACCGTCTTATTATCAACCGTTCGGAAAAGCGCGCCGCACTACATTAGCAGATAGTCGGGAGGGAAGGAGGACTAAACTGGACCCTCCAGGAACTACAATTACCAGGTTAGTGTAATTTCCATTTCCTGTTCGGTATTCCAGTTTAGTCCTCCACAATCGGGATGTAACAGAGCAGTCAAGACCGGGCGGGACCTTGCCATCCGGCGCGCAGAACCGTCGAACCAAAACAGGAATCCCGAGCTGCTGACACATCCAGCCGATAGTGTTTACTGAAAGCATGCAAAGACGACCAAGTGGCCGCCTTACAGATGTCTGCTGGCGGAACTAGGCTATACTCCGCCCAAGAGGTCGCCTGCGCCCTAGTGGAATGTGCTCGGATCCCCTCCGGAATAGGCTGCTGCTGCAACAGATACGCGGACGCGATCGCGTCTTTGAGCCATCTTGCAATGGAGGCCTTAGCCGCCGCTTCCCCTTTACGTGCACCACCGAAAAGCACAAATAGGCGGTCAGTCTTCCAAAAAGATTCGGTAACCTTCAAATGACGACGAAGCGCACGACCCACATCGAGACGATGAAGACCTTTGTCCGCCATTGCAACAGAGTGTGAAGGAAGAACTGGAAGAAACACTGCTTGATTCACGTGAAAAGGAGAAACCACCTTTGGCAAAAAGGAGGGAACCGGACGGAAAACCACCCGATCCGGAGAAAAAGACAAAAAAGGTTCTCGGCAGGACAACGCATGTAGATCCGAAATACGCCGCGCCGAACAGATAGCTACAAGAAAAACCGTCTTCAGCGTGAGATCTTTCAGGGACGCCCTACTCAGAGGCTCAAAAGGTTCCCGAATCAGGGCCCGCAGCACTAGATTCAAGTCCCACAGAGGAACGAAAATCCTGCGGGAGGGTCGCAAATGAAAAACAGCCGTAAGAAAACGACGTACGTCCGGATGAGAACCGAGGAGACGGCCTAAAACTTTGCCTCGATAACAAGAGATAGCCGCCAACTGGACTTTCAGGGAACTAGCCGCAAGGCCCTTATCAAAACCATCCTGAAGAAAACTTAAAACGACGGACACGGAAACCGTCGCTGCACGGACTCCACGCCGTGAGCACCAGTCTTCAAAGATTCTCCAAATCCGAACGCAAGTAAGAGAGGTGGATGTTTTCCTCGCCCGCAGTAGGGTAGAAATCACCACGGGTGAGTAACCCTTCCTTTTCAGCCGAGCCCTCTCAATGGCCAAACCGTAAGCGAGAATCGACCCACTTGGGGCATCCGCAAGGGCCCCTGAAGAAGAAGATCCGGCAGCGCGGGCAAGAGCCAAGGAACGCCGTCACGCAGCCGGACCAGGTCGGCATACCAGGGCCTCCGGGGCCAATCCGGAGCCACCAGTAACACTCGACCCCGATGTCCCTCGATGCGCTGAACGACCCGGCCGATCAGAGCCCACGGAGGAAAGACATAAAGAAGACCGGACGTTGGCCACGGCTGAATGAGAGCGTCGAGCCCCTCGGACATGCGCTCCCTCCGCCTGCTGAAGAAGCGTCCCGTCTTGGCCGACTGAAATGTCGCCATGAGATCCATGATGGGCGGACCCCACCGATGAACTATTTGCGCGTAAACTTGTGGGTTTAGCTCCCACTCTCCGGGGTCCACCCGCACTCTGCTGAGAAAATCTGCCTGAACATTGTCTGCGCCTGCAATATGCGCTGCCGAGATGGCCAGAAGATGAGTCTGCACCCAATTGAACAAGGCCGTTGCTTCCGATGCCAGGGCTACACTGCCGGTGCCCCCTTGTCGATTGATGTAAGCTACGGTGGTCGCATTGTCCGAGAGGACTCGCACCGGCCGGCCGAGAACTAGGGCTTCGAGGGCCAATAGGGCTAGTCTCACCGCCCGTAATTCGAGACGGTTGATTGACCAAGAAGCCTCCAGGGGAGACCATTCCCCCTGAGCGAAGCGGGTCTCGCAGTGAGCACCCCAGCCGGTCAAGCTGGCATCCGTTGTGAACGGAACCCAAAGTGGAGGCTCCAAGGGAATCCCCCGCGTCAGGTTCTCGGAGGAGAGCCACCACCGGAGCGATCGGCGAACCGCCTTTGGGCAAGGCAATCTCTTGTTCAACGAGTCGAACTGGTTGGACCAACGGCGCAGCAGAGCACTCTGTAGCGGACGCATGTGGAAACGCGCCCAAGGCACCACCTCCAAGGTCGCCGCCATCGTACCGAGGAGCCGCAGGTACCACCACGCGGACGGAGCGGGCATCCCCCTGAAGAGGCGGACAAGAGACCGCAACGCCAGGATGCGGCGCTCCGGTAGGCACACCAAGCCCCGTGCTGTGTCGAAGCGCACTCCCAGATACTCGAGATCCTGAGTCGGGCACAGACAACTCTTGCATTCGTTCACCACCCAGCCGAGGGACCGCAGCAGAGCTACCACCCTGCTCGTGACGTGCACACACTCCTGACTGGACTTTGCTCGAATCAACCAGTCGTCGAGATACGGATGGACGAGGATGCCCTTCTTGCACAAGGCCGCCGCGACCACTACCATCACCTTTGTGAAGGTGCGGGGAGCCGTGGCGAGACCGAACGGCATGGCCCGAAATTGGAAGTGGCCCCACGGAAGAGCGAAGCGGAGAAACCTTTGATGAGACGGCCGGATGGGAATGTGCAGATAGGCCTCGGAGAGATCGAGTGACGTTAAAAACTCCCCTTGACGTACCGCGACAATGACAGACCGCAGGGTCTCCATACGGAAGTGCGGCACCCTGAGAGCGCGATTCACGCCTTTGAGGTCTAAGATCGGACGAAGAGAACCGCCTTTGGGGACCACAAAATAGATGGAGTAGCGACCGGCGCCTCTTTCCAAAGGAGGGACCGGAACTACTGCACGCAGGGAGAGTAGCCGATCAAGAGTCACGCGGATGTCCCGCGTCTTTTGTTCTCCCTTGCTGGGTGACATAACAAAAGAATCTCGAAGTGGGTAGGCAAACTCCAGCGCATAACCCTCTTTGATAATCTGCAGCACCCACTGATCTGACGTAATTTGGGCCCAAGAAGGAAGAAAGTCGCGCAAACGACCCCTGATAACCGGGCCTCCCTCTAGAGCCCGCCTCACTTCATTGTGGCTTGTGACTAAAGGAAGAGGCCGAGGAAGAGGCGGCTCTGGAGAAGCCTCTTCCTGCTCCTCTGAAACCACGAAATCCTTGATGACGGGTCACGAAGCGACCGCGCTGTGATGTCCAAAATCGGGAGGAACGAAACCTGCGAAAATCCCGAAACTGACCGCGCGCCGAGGTCGACGACCTGTTGAGCTTAGGCTTATCCTCCGGCAGCCGTCCACCCTTAGACTCGCCGAGATCCTTCACCAACTTGTCGAGAGCCTCACCAAATAACAATCTGCCTTTAAAGGGCAGCTTACTGAGGCAAGACTTGGAAGAACCGTCGGCCGCCCAGTTGCGTAAGCAGATGGACCGGCGCGCCACCACCACGGAGGCCATACTGTTAGCTAAGGAGCGAATCAAATCATAAAGAAGATCCGCCAAGTAAGCCGATCTGGACTCCATGCGGGTAACTTCCAGCAACCCCTGCTGGTCCATACCGGAACCCGAGCGCAGATGCTGTGACCAACGTAAACAAGCCCGAGCAACCCACGCCCCACAAATAGAGGCTTGCAGAGCCAGGGCGTTTGTATCGAAGGCTTGCTTCAACAAATTATCAACCTTCTTATCCTGGGCATCCTTTAAGGCCGCAGCACCCTCAACCGGGATGGTGGTTTTCTTGGTTACTGCCGATACTGCAGCATCCACCCGCGGAGACTTAAACAAGTCCCTGTCCTTGTCCGCCAGGGGGTAAAGACGATTCATGGTCCGAATCCCTTTCAAACCGGATTCTGGCTGATCCCACTCCGCATGGATCATTTGCTCAACCACCCGGTGCACGGGGAAAACCACCTGGGCGTCCCTGACCGCCTGAATGAGAGGATCTTCGAGACCCTCCTCCTCCAGAGGCCGAACCACAGCTAGGTTTAGAGTTTGAAGAGATTCAGTGATCAAAGGGACCAGCTCGTCCCTACGAAACACGCGAATAATCCGAGCCTGATCTTCCGGCTCAGGGATTTCCCCGTCCTCCAACTCCTCAGCCTCCGTGTCAGGATCACCCTCCGCTTCAGCATCCGGAAAACAAAGGGTGCCCTGATCCTGTTCCACCAACCTGAGCCTCTTGACGGCGGGCTGAGAAGACCGCTGAACCTCCCCTGAGGAGCAAGAGGGGAGGGAGGCGGGCCAAGCCTCCGGCAACTGACCGGACCGGCTCAAGCGGAAAGCCTGATGCATGAGGAGAACGAAATCTGGGGAAAAATCCACCGGCGGCGCAACTAGAGCCGCATGTTGCAGCTCAGGGGCAGACCCATTGGACGGCGGTACCGACCCAGACGGGTGGACGCCCGCCGAAGGGACACTCTCCCCCGATAGAGAGGTGTCACCGGGGACAGGCAGTTCCTTAAGATCAATAGGAGGGTCTAGGTCTGAAAAAACTGAAGCGCAGCCCCTGCAGATGCCAGAGTCAGTCACTGCACCTCTGCGGGACCCGCAAATCACGCACTGTGGCTTGGTAGCCATGTAAGCGCAACCTCCGCTAAGCGGGATAAAGGGGATCAGAAACAGGGAAGCCCACACCAAAGGGATCAACCCTATGCAAAACAGTACTGTCTTTAATTTAAAACGGTTTTTTTTTTTTACAGAAAATAAACCACTCCCCAGAATCTCTGGGGTGCCCTGAGCAAAATCGCCAGCATAAGAAACCCCAAAAATGCCAGGGGAACCCGTGCACAAGTGTTAAAAAGTGCCCCTTTTTGAAAAGTTCCCTTTAGAAATCCAAAATGGCCGCCGCACTCATTCACCCACGGTAAAAAAAGGCGCGAAAATGCAAAGGCAACCAAAGAAAAATGAAAATAAAGAAAATGACCCCAAATGGGCAAAGTGAAAAAAATCAAGAAAAACAGCAAATTGGGAGGCAGGGGAGCTGACAGAACTGCTGAAAATACAAAAGGGAGGGAACTGCAGTACCCGAGAAAGGTAAATAAATGACAAATCCTACCAGCTCAGGAAACAGCAAAGGATCTCAGCCAACTTCTCAGAGTGACAGACAATGCTGGACCAGGTATGGCTCTTCCCCGTACAGCCTAGGGGAGAGCTCAACCCAGGCTATAGAAATCCCCAGGAAGGAAGGCAGGAGCCCAATGCAGAACTGGCTTCCCCCGGGAGGTCCCCTGTGGTAATGCCTTTTTTTTTTTTTAAAGAGACAGCTATCTAGCAAATAAATGGTAATGAAAAAGCCAAAACAAAACCCAAAGAGCTAACTAGTGTTGCTCCTTCAAGTGTCACTAAGTGTGCCCAGAAAGGGCACACACGTCCTCAAGCTGCAAGGAGACTGGACACACTGGGGGCTTCTGGGAGCTCCGTCTGCATATATACTACAGAAGATTTGATTGGTCCAGTCTCCAGGCTGCAGGAGGAGGAGCACTACCCGATTTTGGAGGACTAAACTGGAATACCGAACAGGAATTTAGTTTTATTAAGGTACCAAAAAGGGCTACAGTGTCATGAAGGGGATCTGGATATTTATGTATGCTAAAACAATTTCAAAATTGTGGTTCTATTCCAGTGTGGGCTGGAGGGGGGGGGGGGGGTAAGATTTAATAGCACATTGCATATATTTTTTATTTAGCATACATTTGTATACCGCTACTTCCAGCGATCAGTAGCGGTTCGATTACAAGTTGGACCGTGTCAAATCATGACATAAAAAGCAACAGATCTCACAGGAATCTTGAGCATGATTTTTTAACTCCAGGAGAAAGCGTAGTTACTCACCTGTAACAGGTGATCTCCGGGAACAGCAGGAATTTAGTCTTCATATATGGGTATCATCGGTACCGACGGAGCCTGCGCGAGAACGCTCCCCAGCGTCCAATAGGAAAGCTTTTGGGAACATCCCACAGCGCCTGCGTGCTGCCTTCCCACCTTTCCAACTGTCCCTCTCCAGTCGAGTTTATAGTGAGACAAAAGAGAGAGAGAGAGATAAAACTCCTAGGGGAGGTGGGCGGGTTGTGAAGACTAAATTCCTGCTGTTGCCGGAGATCACCTATTACAGGTGAGTAACTACGTTATCTCCAGGAACAAGCAGGAAAGCACAGTTATTTACCTGTAACAGGTGATCTCTGGGAACAGCAGGAATAAGTCTTCACATATGGGTACGTCGGTACCGACGGAGTCTGCGCGGGAACACTTCCCAGCGTCCAATCAAAGAGCTTTTGGAAGCATCCCACCACGCCTGCGTGCTGCCTTCCCGCCTTTCCCAACTGCCTCTCCTCAGTTAAGTTTTAAAGCTGAGACAAAGAGAGAGAGAGAGGAAAGGAAAAATAGATAGAGATACAACTCCTGGGGAGGTGGGTGGGTTGTGAAGACTTATTCCTGCTGTTCCCAGAGATCACCTGTTACAGGTAAGTAACTGTGCTATCTCCAGGAACAAGCAGGAATCAGTCTTCACATATGGGGACTCCCAAGCTGAGATGCCTGGAGTCCCAGCATGTCATAGGTTGGAACATGCTATCCCCCACAACATCAGGCATCCTGAGGATGGAGGGTAGGAGTTGAAGAAAGAAAGGTGCTGTGGAACAGCTAACCTAGCATAGGACTGCAGACAAGGAGTCCGTGTGTGGATGATAATTATCATCAATGATATTGAAAGAAATATTGCAATATGGACCTCCCCTAACAGGATTACACAGCAGTAAGGAGGTTCATGGGATCTACTGGGGAACCCAGTAGAGGAACCTCAAGGAGAACCTCACTGTGAAATGGAGGTAATAAACCTGTAGGAAAAAACAGTGGAGGTCAGATTCCTGAAAGGTAAGAGGGGACCCCGATAATAACTGAGGTAGTACCAAAAGCCTTCAGCGGAAGGCTTTATGATAAATGCCGAACTCTTTTGGCGACAGTGTGGTCACCCTTGGGAGCAAAAAGAGAAGGCCGACCGAATTGGACAAACAGGCACAGTCCTTGTGGGAGGAAAAGGTATGGAAACCCCTTGTATCCCAAAAGAAAGGACAAATGCCTGAGGCGTTAGAGCCTGTGATTAGCTGAAGATCCACAATGTCTCTCCTAACTGGAGTCAGCTAGGAGAGATACTGGAACATGGAGAGCTTCAGAGGTACCTAAACCTTAAGGTTATGGTGGAAGTTGTTAACTACCACTGAAGTGGTTGTGAGTGTAGAACCCCAAACATGCTGGATAGCATAGGTATGGGTAAAGCCCATCTGTCAGAATCATATAGCTATATGAGCCTCGACAGTCAGGTAGATAAATGTAGAATACATATCTACCGATAGTAAAATATCTCGACAGATATATATATATATGTATGTATGTAACATATAGATAGATAGATAGATAAGAATATCTATAGTGAGATATGAAGGGCATAAAATACACACAAATGATAGACATAGACATCTGTAAGATGTATGCTATAGATATGAATATATAGGCCTCTATATGGGTGTCTGCAATGAAGCAGACAGATATGCCTACAAAAACGGTATTCATATAGGAAATGTGGAGAGGAAAGATTCATCTAATAACAAGAAGGTGGAACCTACTTGAGAAGATATATAGAGAATCTATTCCCACTGGTTATGGCTACAGGGATGCTAGCTAGTGGAATAACCAGGATGGTTACGTGAAAAGCAGAGGATGATATCAGTCTGCAGCCAGCAAGTCCCGAGTATTCTAGAACTCTAGCATGGTAAGTGAACAGAAGACGCATAAAAATGAGATACCATGCTGACCTGCTTAAGGGCAAAAAAGGTATCATGCGTTCTTACCATGAGGACGAGCTGGAAGGAGAAAAGCATATTCCCGATTGGAAATACTATGGACCAAAGCAGGGAATTGGCAACTCCTTAAGCTTTCACGTAAGAGAAGGCCTATGTCCTTTATATTAAAAAGGAGAACCTTTCTAGTCATGGGAGACATGACTGAAAAAGTCTTTTCCAACCATCTAAGATAGCTGTTGGAGAAAAAACCTCCATGCTCTCTAGCAAGGGCCCAAAGTGGAGAGCTTCTCTGTAGAATTGCAGAGAGCATGATGCAGGAGAATAAGGAGATAGAACTGGCTGCTGGAGAGCCCGTACCTATGTCAACTATGCTGCCAAACCCAGGGGAATGGAGATGGCAGGAAGAGAAGACAATTCAACAAGCCTGTAGTGAAATAATTTCCAAGACAGATAACAACACTGACTTGGAATCACTACTAAAACTAGACAGAAAGTTAGTGGAGGACAAATCTGGTTGCTGGTGGACAAGAACCAGTGGTCCAAACATTAAGGCTCCTGCATAGGCAGCTGCTTGCTAGACAGCAGAAAGAATCTTACTGTTTAAAAACAGAAAGTATAGACAGAACAGGAGTAGAAAACTCTGGACACGTCTGATGAACTGCCTCAAAGCAAGATTGAAAAAGAGGAGGCAACTCAGAGAGGAAAACTCCGCACTGGAAAAGTAACAAAACTAGAGAGGCTGAAGAAAAAACCCTCCAGTGAAGCAATACCGCTCTTACAGGGGAAAAACTTGGTAAGAAGGTAAAGAGAATGGAGCTGAAGAAGACTTACAAAGTAGTGAGTCTAGAAAGGAAAAAAAGCATGTTGGCACAGGAAACTATCGTTTAATAGTGGTTAGACCTCTTTCCCTAGCAGGAAGAAGAGGAGAACCCTGTGCCCTATAGGCATGAACATCCTGACAGCTCATAGAACAAAGAAAAAATTGATGTCTTTTGGGAAGAGATCCATGTTTAGGGTTTAGAATGAAAGCAGTGGACTGTCCCTATTGAGAAGAAGCAACTGCAGATTCTAACCCCCAGAGTCACAAGCATCTGATGAAGATTGATCAGAAACCCTGCAGTTGCTGGGTTTGCTGAGCCTGGTGAGAGGTTGAATTCTGCAGACCAGGACGATGCTTCCCTTATTTGGGAACATCTGCATGATGGGCAGATGATGCATAAAACCTTCTCCTATGGGAAGAAGGTTTGGCAGGACATTTCCTACCTACTGGGACAGAAGAAGGTGCAGAACAGCCCTTAGGGACAGGTAAGTCAGTGGACAACTGAATAACCTGACGTAAAGAATCCTTGTTGAAAAGATTGTCTCCAGTACAAGGAGTATGTCCCAATCTTTGCTGTGCCCATTTGTCTAAGTCTGAAGCTTGGAGCCAGGCTCTACGTCGTGCCCCTATAAATATAGCAGAAGTCCTGCTAGCAGACTCAAAAGAGTCTAGGGAAGCACGAGTAAGAAAGCAAGAGATACTCTGAAGATGCTTAAGCAGTGAAGAATAGTCTGCACTCTTGGACTCTGAAAGAGAAGGAGTCAAAAGATGTAATTGCTTTGTGACCTCCTCAAGAGATAGACTCATATAAAAAATATATGAGAGAATTCTTGCAGAAAGCATAGATGTCTGGAAGGTTTGACGTCCAAAGGCATCTAATGTCAGGACTCACGACCTGGCGGATAAGAAGAGTGCTTTTTCTTACTCTTTATCCGCCTCATTGCTGATTCCACTACTATGGAATGATGAGGAAGTTGAGTCTTTGAAACCCTGGAGAGGGGGGCACCTGATATAGAAGATCAGTTGCTCTGGAAGGTGGGGGTACCTTTAAAGGTGCTTCCCACATTCCTAGAAGGAGATCCTGCAAGGAATGATGCAAAGGAAGCATTATGTTCTCCTTTGCTTTGGTAAAAACAGAGCCTTGTGCAAGATCATGTCCAGGGATAGGAATGGCAAGGGATCTTGCTATATCCAGGAGGAAACTCTGAAAAGAGGGATCTCCAACAGGAATCTCCCTTGGACAGGTTAGATCTGAACTAGCCTGAGCACCAAAAGAGCTATCCAAATATATAGGAATAGAAGATCCTGCACGGTGCAGTGTGGAATGCTTAAGGGATGGTCGCCGGTACTGGCTGTCAGAAGCAGCGACCATCATTACCACATTGTCCATGCCCGGTATCGACTCCAAGCTTGATATAGAAGGGAGCGATCCTGTTGGAAGAAGCATAGCAGAAGTTGGCCACGATGCTACTGTGGATACCGGTACCGATGCTAATACCGGTACCGATGTCGGAGCCGAGCCCGACAGACATCGGAGCAGCCATTGGCAGTTCAATCGGTACCGAGGTAACCGAAAGCCTCCGGTCGCTATCCTCGGTACCGAGTCTGCGGTATCGAGCGGTGTCGGTACCAACGCGTGTTGGTACCCAGTCCTCCAAACTAGAGATCGATTCCAGACTCGGCATCGAGGGCAAAGAGCCTGATGAGCGAAGCATGGAAGGCACCGACCGCAAGGGTAATGTGGACATCGGTACCGACTTCGGTACCATGTCTGATACCAGTGGATGAAGGCCAACCGGTGGCAACTCAAACGGCCTCGGGGGAACCAAGAGTTGCGGATCCGAATTATCGGAACCGAGCCTTGGGTACCGCCGGGAGCCGGTACCAAGGCGAGTCGGTACCCAGTCCTCCAGACTGGAGATTGATTCAAGACTCGGCATCGAGGGAAGCGAGGCTATCGATGCAGGTTTGGAGGGTACCGACGTCGGTGGTAGAATCGGTAGTGGTACCGATAATGGAAAGTCAGTCTGGAAGGTATCCACCGGTCCCGAAGGTACCAAGGACGCCAGATGACCATCCCTGGTGAGGAGTGTATCATCCAACACCAGTGCCGATGCCGGGGTATCGGTACCGCTCGAAGCGGATGCCACCACCAGACACGGCTCAGGTATGTTCTGTGAGAGGTGAACCCCAGGAACAACCTGAAACCCTTAAAAGGCTTTGGAGACCAAAGACTCCCACCGGGGTTTTGAAGCCAGTAGGCCCTCGAGGGCAAGGCCGTAGCCGTCTACATGTTGTGCATGAGACCTACCACTCGAGGGCTGGCTAGTCTTAACAGACTGTTTGTGGGTTACCTGATCCTGTGTAGAAGAAGAAAGGGACGGTGCCCTGACGTTGGAGGGAAACCGTGTATCGAGGGAACCTCGATGTTGAAAACCTCTTCTCACCAAACTGTTGCCTAACGGCTCCGGAGGAAAAAGGTCAGGACCCAAGCAAGTTAGACACCGATATAGAGAGTCTAAAAATAAAGTTGTACCGCCACAGTCTGAACATTTCTTGGAGAAAATGGCTGGCGGTTCCATGAAGGAAAAGAAGGAGGCCTGAAAGGCCTGAGAAACCGTGAGACACTATGAAGAAAAAATATCCCTTGAAAAAGGAGATTTCACAGGAAAAGAAAAGAAAACACCGGCGGTACTGGTGACTTCGGGGAGACAGCCGCGACCACAAGAAAACTAAAGAAATAAAACAAGAATTTTCTGAGGTGACAGGAGGACGTCCTGCCGGCTCCGCGGAAAACAAAAACTGAGGAGAGGCAGTTGGGAAAGGCGGGAAGTCAGCATGCAGGCGTGGTGGGATGCTTCCAAAAGCTCTTTGATTGGACGCTGGGAAGCATTCCCGTGCAGACTCCGTCGGTACCGACGTACCCATATGTGAAGACTCATTTCTGCTTGTTCCTGGAGATTGTAGTCTTCACATATGGGGACTCCCTAGCTGCAGATGCCAGGGAGATGGCCTTCCTCTCATGGATCTCTGGCATCCTACCAGGGACGGTGGGTAGGAGTTGATTAAGTCTGAAAAAGGTGTTGAACAGCCTGGCCAAACAAGGCATCCCAGCGGGAGTCTTTGTCTAAACAGTTGTGGGCTGTGAAGGTATGTACCGAAGCCCAAGTAGCTGCTCGACAGATGTTGTCGATAGACACAGAGTGAAGATGAGCCATTCAGGCTGCCATGGCTCTCACATTGTGAGCTGTGACATGGCCTTCAAGAGGAAGGTTCTTACTCTCATAGGCAAAGGATATGCAATGAGCAATCCAGTTAGAGTTCTTTTGGAAACTGGAAGTCCCAAATGACTAGGATCAAAAGCAACAAAGAGTTTAGAAGATTTTCTATGTTGCTGTGTCCTTTGCAAGTAAAAGGCCAAAGCTCTTTTAAAGTCCAAGGTATGAAGGTTCCTTTCTGCACTGGAGGCATGAGGCCTCGGAAAGAATACAGGAAGGTAAAACGCTTGGTTTAAATGGAAAGGCGAAACCATCTTTGGCATGAAGTGTGGATGAGTCCTAAGAACTACCTTATCATGGTGGAACCTTGTATAAGAAGGATCAGCCACTAACGCTTGCAATTCACTGATGCGACGTGCTGATGTGATTGCAATGAGGAAGATGAGGCGGAGCTTGAGAGAGATGTAGGAGCAGAGGGTACCACGTTAGCCGTGGCCAACGTGGAGCTATGAGGATCATATGACCTCTGTCTCTCTGAAGCTTGAATAGGGTTTTGGGGATGAGGGGAAAGGGTGGGAAGGCGTATAGGAAGTCCTGACCCCAGTGGAGGAGGAAGGCATCCCTTGCCTGACAACATCGAGCCGGAATTCTGGAACAGAACCGGGGAAGTTTGGCATTCAGCGGACTTGCAAAGAGGTCTATGTCCGTGGTTCCCCAAATCTGAAATATTTGGGCCATCTGGTCTGCATGGACAGACCATTCGTGTGGAAGCTGAGCTCGACTGAGTTTGTCTGCCCAAGAGTTTTGGATGCCTGGAAGATACACCGCAAGGAGATGAATCTGATGCTCTCTGGCAAGGGCCCATAGTCGCAAAGCTTCGCTGCATAGCAACAGAGAGCCTGTTCTTCCCTGTTTGTTCACATAGAACATAGCTACCTGATTGTCCGTTTGAACTAGGACTGTCTTGTAGCTGAGCTGGGCGTGAAATACTCGAAGAGCAAAGAAGATTGCTCTTAGCTCCAGGAGGCTGATATGAAGACAGGCCTCCTGTGGAGTCCAGGTACCCTGGGTAGAGAGATCGTGCAGGTGGGCTCCCCATCCCACCTGTGATGCATCTGTTGTTAGGGTGGCTTGGGATAGGGGTTGCTGGAAAGGAGACCCCACCAGAAGGTTTCTGGGTGATTGCCACCATTGGAGGGACGAAATAAGACGATTTGAGTTTGTTATTTTGTCCGACAGGCAGCCTGAGGCCTGTGTCCACTGAGTGGATAAAGCCCACTGGGGTGCGAGCATAAGGAACCACATGCATGGTGGATGCCATGTGGCCTAGCAATTGTAGCATTTCCCGAGCAGTGAGACAAGGTTTGAGCACTGCTTGTGAAGCTAGTTGTACTATGCGAAGACAGCGGGGCTGCGGAAGGAAAGCTCTTGTCTGTCTGGTACCCAGATAAGCTCCTATGAATTCTAGGGACTGAGTGGGAGCAAGATTGGATTTTGGGAGGTTTATGACCAGTCCCAAATACTGAAGTATTCGCATTGTGTGAAACAAAGCAGAGCTGGCTTTCTTGCACTGTAGGGGCTCGAATGAGTATGGAAGTAAGGGAAGACAAATATTCCCAGAGTGCCAAGAAATGCTGCTACCACAGCCATGCATTTTGTGAACACTCTTGGTGCAGAAGACAGGCCAAAGGGATGAACCTTGTATTGGTAGTGCTTTCCTTGAAACAGGAATTGGAGGAATCTCCTGTGATTTGGATGGATGAGAATATCAGTATACACATCCTTGAGATCTAGAGAACAAAGCCAATCCTGACTTTGAACGTATGGCAGCAGAGTTCCTAGAAAGACCATTTTGAACTTCTCTCGGAACAAATATTTGTTCAATTCTCTGAGGTCTAAAATGGGTCTGTGTCCCCCTGTTTTCTTTGGAATAAGGAAAAAGGGGGAGTAGAACCCTGTACCCCGATGGGGAATGGGTACTTCCTCTATTGCTCCTTAAGCAAGGAGCATTGTGACCTCTTGACCTAAGAGACTGTCGAGAGAGGTCTGAGAATTGAACTGTCTTACTATTGTAAAAGGGGGCATGTTGTGAAAATGAAGCTTGTACCCCCTCTTGTACAATGGACAGAGTCCAATTTTCTGCTGTTATTTGGTACCATCTGTGAGCAAAATGACATAACCTGCCTGGAATGGTTGAGGGTTCTGGACCGTTCAGAGGCAGGAAGGCAAAGTTCTCTAGAGAGGAGTCAAAGCCCCTGAGGAGGCTGAGCCTGCTGAGGTTTTGCAGCTTTTAGCTTCTTTTGTTGTCTAGGTTGTTGCCGTTGTCCCTTTTGGGCAGTCTGACCTGGACGGTGTCCCTTTTGGGTATAGGAAGGATAAAACTTCTTTTTCTTGTTGAAAAATGGTTTCTTAGAGGATTCTTTCCTTGCAGGATCGGCTGTAGATTTGGACAATCTATCCAAGGTGATATTGTCAGCATCTATCTCATCAGCCTTCTTCTGCCAATTCTTGCCAAAGAGATTTTCTCCAGTGCAAGGAATGTTTCCCAATTTATCCTGTACCCAAATTTCCAAGTCAGATGCCTGAAGCCAGGCAATCTGACGTGCATCAATGGCAATAGCAGAGGTTCTGCTTATGCACTCAAAACAGTCAAAGGTTGCACGATTTACAAACTTGGAAACATCCTGAGCATGTTTGACTAGAGTAAAATAGCCTTGCCTTTTCTCATCAGGAAGGAGGGGGCTCATAAGCTCCAAGTCTCCTGTGACCTCTTTAAGGAACATTTCCATATATAAGATATAGGAACTGATCCTAGCTGACAGCATGGAAGCTTGGAAGCATCGACGCCCAAAGGCATCGAGAGTCCTACATTCACGACCTGGAGGACTGGATACATGTCTCTCTGCACTTTTCATCCTTCTCATGGCTGATTCCACCACCATTGAATGGTGTGGTAATTGAGTTTTTTGAAAGCCAGGACTAGGTGGAACTCGATACATGGTATCGAGTCTTCGAGAATGAGGAGATGTGGTTAAAGGTGTTTCCCACATCCTTAGCATAAGATCATGTAAAATCTCATGAATAGGCAGAGTAGCTGCCTCTTTGGGAGCCTTAGGGTATTGGAGAATTTCCAACTCCTTTGCCCTAGGCTCTTTTTCAGGAGCTACTGTGATGGAAAGGCCTCAGGCCACATCATGGATAAAGTCCTGAAAAGACATATCCTCTAGCGGAGACATTCTGCGCTGAGGAGAAAAGGAATCCTCAGGAAGAAGTACTCTTGTATCGGCAGAGTCTTTGGAGTCTTCAGACTCGGAGGATTCAAAATACCTCCGATCCTGGTGATCGTGCAAAGCACGGTACTGGTACTGATCGAAGTCGGCATCGGGTTCTTCCGGTACCGATCTGTCGATGCCGGAGACAGACGCTGACCCGGTATGGGTGGCATACCCTCCGATGCTAATGCAGTCAGTACCGGTTCCGGTATCGGTTGAGGTGTCTGAAGTGGTTTCAATGGTACCACAGCAGTGAGAAGAGCAGCTAGACTGCGTTCGATAGCAAGGAATCTCTGGTCTATTGACGCTGCCGATGCTTGGGTGTCGGTACCGGTAGAAGCGGCCGGAACCCCAGAGCATGGCGCCAGTAGTTCTGCCAAGGATGAGGCCTCGAGAACATCCTGGAGCCCCGTTAGTGCTTTGGAAGCCGAAGTCTCCCGCCGAGGCAGTTTTGCCGGTTACAATTCATCAAGGGCAACGCCAGGGGCATCTCAATACTTGGAAGGAGATCTACCCTTTGAGGACCGGCTAGATTTATGTTTAGTTACCTGTGATCCATGGAAGGAAGATGAGGCTCTAGAGGACATCGATGCAACAGACGCCACCTCTGAGGGAAAAAGGGTGCTAGGTTTAGCAGCTCGGTTCTGCCAGCCCCTTTTTGACATCATTCCACAGGAGTGGCACTCTGAAATATAGTGGTCAGGACCTAAACATTTGAGACAACAATCATGGGTGTTGGTGACGGAAATAGTACCGCCACATTTAGAACATTTTTTTTTTTAAACCTGAAGTAATTATGATGGCGGGGTATTGCATGAGGTTGCTGGCTGGGAAATGCAGGCATGTGAATTTTACTCTGCTTCCGAAGTTCTTAGGTTCCTGGTGTAGATTGTGTCCATGATGGTGGTTGTTTTGTGGACCTTGTGCTGATAACTCTGTATGCCTTTTTTGTCCTGTCCTGTTGATAATTTGAAATGATAATAAAGCACAGTTACTTACCTGTAACAGGTGATCTCTGGGAACAGCAGGAATAAGTCTTCACATATGGGTACGTCGGTACCGACGGAGTCTGCACGGGAACGCTTCCCAGCGTCCAATCAAGAGCTTTTGGAAGCATCCCAGCACGCCTGCGTGCTGCCTTCCCGCCTTTCCCAACTGCCTCTCCTCAGTTAAGTTTTAAAGCTGAGACAAAGAGAGAGAGAGAGGAAAGGAAAGATAGATAGAGATACAACTCCTGGGGAGGTAGGAGGGTTGTGAAGACTTATTCCTGCTGTTCCCAGAGATCACCTGTTACAGGTAAGTAACTGTGCTATCTCCAGGAACAAGCAGGAATGAGTCTTCACATATGGGGACTCCCAAGCTGAGATGCCTGGAGTCCCAGCATGTCATAGGCTGGAACATGCTATCTCCCAGAACACCAGGCATCCTGAGGATGGAGGGTAGGAGTTGAAGAAAGAAGGATGCTGTGGAACAGCTAACCTAGCATAGGACTGCAGAGATGGAGTCCATATGTGGATGATGATGGTCATCAATAATATTGCAAAGGATATTGCAATATGGACCTCCCCTGACAGGATTTCACAGAAGTATGGAGGTTCATGGATCTACTGGGAAAACTAGTAGAGGAACCTTGAAGAGGACCTCACTGTAAGTGGAGGTAATAATCCTGTAGGAAAAGCAGTGGAGGTCAGAAACTTGAAAGGTAACAGGTAATCCCAGTAGGGAAACTGGGATAATCCAAAAACGGTGGGCCTTCAGCAGAAGGCTTTATGAGAAAAACCCTAGCTCTTTTGGAGGCAGAGTGAGTCACTCTTAGGAGCAAAAAGAGAAGGCTAACCGATTTGGACAAACAGGCACAGTCCTTGTGGGGAGAAAGGGTGTGGGAACTTCTTGTATCCCAAAAAGAGAGGACAAATGCCTGAGGTGTTAAAGCCTGTGATTAACTGAAGATCCACAATGTCTCTCCTAACTGGGGTAAGCTAGGAGAGATATTGGGCACGGAGAGCTTCAGAGGTACCTAAACCGTTAGGTTATGGTATAAAAATTGTTGACTACCACCGGAGTGGTTGTGTGTGTAGAACCCCAAACCTGCTAGATAGCATAGGTATGGGTAAAGCCCCTCTGTCAGAATCATATAGCTATATGAGGATAGACAGTGAGATAGATAAGTATGTGGATACATATCTATCTATAATAAAATAGCTCAACAGATACATATATATATATAGATAGATAGATAGATAGAGATAGATAGACAGACATATAAGAATATATCTATAGTGAGATATGGCGGGGCATAAAATACACACAAAAAATAAATATGGATATGTAGGCCTACATATGGATGTCTGCAATTAAACAGACAGAGATATGCCTACAGCACAGTGATCACATAGGATATGTGGAGAGGAAAGATTCATCTAATAACAAGGAGGTGGAACCTACTTGAGAAGACATATAGAGAATCTATTCCTCCTGGTCATGATCTGCAAGAATGCTAGTTAGTGAAAAATAACCAGGACTGTTACGTGAAAAACAAAGGACAATGTCAATGTGCAGCCGACAATGTCAATGTGCAGCCAGCAAGTCCCGAGTCTTCCAGGGCTCTAGCATGGTAAGTAGACAGAAGACGCCTAGAGATGAGATACCATGTTGACCTGCTTAAGGGCAAAGGTATCATGCGTTCTTACCATGAGGACGAGCATATCCCCGATTGGGAATACTATGGACCAAAGCAGGGAACTGGCAACTCCTTGAGCTTTCACGTAAGAGAAGGCCTATGTCCTTTATATCAAAAAAGGAGATAGTAAAAGAAGGGAGAACCTTCTAGTCATGGGAGACATGACTGAAAAGCCTTTTCTAACCAGCTAGGATAGCTGTTGGAGAAAAAAACCCCCATGCTCTCTAGCAAGGGCCCATAGTGGAAAGCTTCTCTGTAGATTGCAGAGAGCATGATGCAGGAGAATGAGGAGATAGAACTGGCTGTTAGAGAGCCAGTATCTCTGCCAACTATGCTGCCAAACTCAGGAAAATGAAGATGGCAGAATAGAAGACAATCTAGAAAGCTTGTAGTGAGATGATCTCCAAGAGAGATGAAGCACTGACTTGGAGCCACTACTAAGACTAGACAGAATGTTAGTGGAGGACAATCTGGTTGTTTGAGGACAAGAACCAGTGGTCCAAACATTAAAGCCCCTGCATAGGCAGCTGTTAGCAAGACAGCAGAAAGAATCTTACTGTTCAAAAACAGAAAGAACAGACAGAACAGAAGTAGGAAACTCTGGACATGTCTGATAAGCTGCCCCCAAAGCAAGATTGAGCAGAGGAGGTAAACTCCGCACTGGAAAGTGAGAAATGTAGAGAGGCTGAAGAAAAAGCCTCCCAGTAAGTAATTCCCTCTTACAGGGGAAAAACTTGGTAAGAGGGTGAAGAGAATGGAGCTGAAGAAGACTTACGAAGTAGGAAGTCTATAGAAAGGAAAGATACATGCTGGCACAGGAACTATCATTTGATAGTGGTTAGCCCTCTTTCCCTAGCAGGAAAAAGAGGAGAAACCTGTGACCTATAGGCATGAATATCCTGACAGCTCATAGAAATATAGAAAAAATGGATATCTTTTGGAAAGGGATCCATGTGTAGGGGTTAGAATGAAGCGGTGGATTGCCTCCATTGAGAAGAAGCAACTGTAGATGCTAACCCCAAGAGTCACAAGCATCTGATGATGATTGATCAGAAACCCTGCAGATGCTGGGTTTGCTGAATCTGGTGAGAGGTTGGATTCTTCAGACCAGGACGATGCCTCCCCTGTTGGGGAACATTTGTATGATGGGCAAGTGATGAATAAAACCTTCTTCTCCTGTGGGAAGAAAGTTTGGTAGGAGATTTCCTACCTAGTGGGACAGAAGAAGGTGTAGAACAAACCTTAGGAACAGGTAAATTCAGTGGATAACTGAGTAACCTGACGTAAAGACTCCTTGTTGAAAAGATTTTCTCCAGTGCAAGGAGTATGTCCCAGACGTTGTTGTGCCCATTTATCCAAGTCTGAAGATTGGAGCCAGGCTCTACGTCGTGCCCCTATAGCAATAGCAGAAGTTCTGCTAACAGACTCAAAAGAGTCTAGGGATGTACGAGAAAGAAACCAAGAAATATTCTGGATATGCTTAAGCAGTGAAGAATAGTCTTTACTCCTAGAATCTGGAAGGAAAGGAGTCAAAAGATGTAACTGCTTTGTGACCTCCTCAAGAGAAAGACTCATATAAAAATATATGAGAGAATTCTTGCAGAAAGCATAGATGTCTGGAAGGTCTGACGTCCAAAGGCATCTAGTGTCTTAGACTCACGACCTGGCGGATAAGAAGAGTGCTTTTTCTTACTCTTTACCCGCCTCATTGCTGATTACACTACTATGGAATGATGAGGAAGTTGAGTCTTTTGAAACCCTGGAGAGGGGGGCACCTGATATAAAAGATCAGTTGCCCTGGGAGGTGGGGGTACCCTTAAAGGTGTTTCCCACATTCCTAGAAGGAGATCCTGCAAGGAATTTATTTATTTATTTATTTATTTAGCACACATTTATATACCGCTCTTTCCCAAGTATCAAGTGTGGTTTACAGTGAACAGAAAAAATTCAAGGTACATGGTTAATCATGTCCTAGTCGTTTTACAGGGAACAGATTTAACTTTTTACATTTAACAGTATAATTAAAGACATACAAACAGTGATTTCATCCAGTGGTATTGAGTGGATGTAATCAAGCATTATGTTGTCCTTTGCTTTGGCAGAAACAGAGCCTTGTGCAGGATCATGTCCTGGAATAGGAATGGCAAGAGATCTTGCTATATCCAGGAGGAAACTCTGAAAAGAGGGATCCCAAACAGGAATCTCCCCTGGACAGGGTAGATCTAAAGAACTAGCCTGAGCATCCACAGAGTTATCCAAATGTATAGGAATAGAAGATCCTGCAGAGTGCAGTGTGGAATGCTTAAAAGATGGTTGCTGGTACTGGCTGTCAGGAGCAGCCCCCATCCGTACCACATCATCCATGCCAGGTATCGACTCCAAGCTTGGTATAGAATGGAGTTATCCTGTTGAAAAAAGCATGGCAGGAATTGGCGACGATGCTACTTTGGGTACCGGTACCGATGCTGATACTGAAGTCGAACCCGACAAAGACATCGGAGCAGTCATCAGTGACAGTTCAATCAGTACCGAGGTAACCGAAAACCTCCGGCTGCTATCCTCGGTACCGAAGCACCGGTATCGATCGGTTTCGGTACCAAAATCTATTGGTACCCAGTCTTCTAGACTAGAGATCGATTCCAAACTCGGCATCGAGGGCAAAGAGCCTGATAAGCGAAGCATGGAAGGCACTGACCGTGAAGGTAATGAGGACATCGGTACCAATTTCGGTACCGTGTCTGATAGCAGTGAAGGAAGGGCAACCAGTGGCAACTCAATCGGCGTCGAGGGAACCGAGAGTTGCGGATCCAAATCATCGGAACCGAGCCTTCGGTACCATCGAGAGCCGGTACCAAGGCGAGTCGGTACCCAGTCCTCCAGACTGGAGATCGATTCCAGACTCGGCATCGAAGGAAGCGAGGCTATCGATGCACATCTGGAGGGTACCGACATTGGTTGGAGTATCGGTGTTGGTACCGATAATGGAAAGTCAATCTGGAGAGTATCCACCGGTCCCGAAGGTACCGAGGACGCCAGATGACGATCCCTGGTGAGGAGTGTTTCATCCAACATCAGTGCTGATGCCGGGGTATCGGTACCGCTCGAAGCGGATGCCACCACCGTACACGGCTTAGGTATGTTCTGTGGGGGTGAAGCCCAGGAACAACCTGAAACCCCTTATAGGCTTTGGAGACCAAAGACTCTCGCCGGGGTTTTGAAGCCAGTGGGCCCTCGAGGGCAAGGCCGGAGCCGTCTACATGCTGTGCATGAGACCTACCACTCGAGGACTGGCTAGTCTTAACAGACTGTTTGTGGGTTACCTGATCTTGTGTGGACGAAGAAGGGGACGGTGCCCCGAAGTTGGAGGGCAACCGTGTATCGAGGGAGCCTCGATGTTGAAAACCTCTTCTTACCAAACTGTTGTCAGGACCCAAGCAAGTTAGACACCGACTTCGAGGGTCTAAAAATAAAGTTGTACCGTCACAGTCTGAACATTTCTTGGAGAAAGTGTCTGGCGGTTCCATGAAGGAAAAAAAAAAAAAAGGCCTCAAAGGCCTAAGAGACTGTGGGACACTATGAAGAAAAAATATCCCGTGGAAAAGGAAAATTTTTCAAGAAAAGAAAACACCGGCGGTACCGGTGGCGTCGGGAAGACAGCCGCGACCACAAGAAAACTAAAAAATAAAAACAAGAATTTTCTGCGGTGACAGGAGGACGTCCTGCCGGCTCCGCGGAAAAACGAAAACTGAGGAGAGGCACTTGGGAAAGGCGGGAAGGCAGCACGCAGGCGTGCTGGGATGCTTCCAAAAGCTCTTGATTGGACGCTGGGAAGCGTTCCCGCACAGACTCCGTCGGTACCGACGTACCATATGTGAAGACTCATTCCTGCTTGTTCCTGGAGATACATATTTAAACATAAAAAAAAAAAATCTTATTTGTACTTATGATGGCGGGGCATTGCATGAGGTTGCTGAATGGGAAATGCAGGCATGTGAATTTTACTCTGCTTCCGAAGTTCTTAGGTTCCTGGTGTAGATTGTGTCCATGATGGTTGTTGTTTTGTGGACCTTGTGTTGATAACTCTCTGTATGCCTTTTTTGTCCTGTCCTGTTGATAATTTGAAATTATAATAATCATATTTAAACATAAAACCTGAAGTAGGTTTTCCCATTTTCAAGGAAAAAATTGGGCCTAGTGCCCAAAATGGCACCTAGCACCAAGGAAAAACGTTTCTAAAAGTAAAACACCTCAAAAACTATAATTTTTTTTTTTTTTGAAAATAAAGAAGAAAGAACCGGCGGTACCGGTATGGCGTCAAAGGAAGGCAGACGCGACCACAAAAACAAAGATTAAAGACAACCTTTTTCTGTGGTAACAGGGTATGTGACCTGTTGGCTCCGCGGAAAACTAAGAACTGGAGAGAGACAGTTAGAAAAGCAGGAAGGCAGCACGCAGGCACTGTGGGATGCTCCCAAAAGCTTTCCTATTGGATGCTGGGGAGCGTTCCCGTGCAGGTTCCGTCGGTACCGATGATACCCATATGTGAAGACTACATTCCTGCTTGTTCCTGGAGATCCAACTAATAAATAAATAAGTAAATAAAAAGAACATCCTCTAAGGCTGAGGGAAAACAGATTTCACTAACTTTAGAAGAAGGGATTTCTTTTTATACAAACAGCAATGCAATTAGGGAATGTTTTTGCAAAGGAGATGATCACTGCAGCAAGGAGAAATTAGGCCTTACCTGCTAATTGTCTTTCCTTGAGTTCTCTCCGGGCCAGTCAATTCTTCAGTCCTCAGCTCTGGAAGGGATTGACTACCCAACAGTAACCTGGACTGGCCCGGAGAGACGAAGAGGAATAATTACACAGGTACACTACCAAAAACCTGCCTCCAGTTTTGCAACTGAATCCTATAGATTTTGGGGTGCTGAATCCAGGAAAAATAGCCAAAATGTTCCATCACGTCACGTTTTCTTGCAAAATTAGATTTCTTACCCATATAAGGAATGTTCACATAATTTCTTTTTAGCCGACTGCAGTTTATTTTCTTGGCCCAAAATAGAGGTTGTAATGGTTAACTAACTAGAAACACTCCCTCATGATATTTTAGAGTGTTTTGTATTCATTTTATACATTAACAGGACAACTGGGAGGCGGGGGGCTAAATCCAGTACTCGCGCTGGTGCATGTTCTTTCCTGTTTGCCTCGCCTCGTTCGCTCGCTCAAACACGGTGGTTGCGACATGAACGTTCCTGTCAAATTTCAGTTTCTTGCAAGTTCATTATTACCTTTTGTTTGCTCAGTCGTAATCCAGCTTTATTCCGAAGTGGTTCACTACAGTTGTAGTTTGCAGTGCTGTGTATTTGTGATGGCTCACAGAGCCAGAGGTTGCGTCAACTCTCCGGACAGTTTTTGTTTTATTTGTGGGGAATATACCGTGAAAAAGCGGCAGAGGAACATTTCTGCATTTATTAAAAAAGTATATTTCGCCTATTTCGGTTTGAAGTTAGGCGATCAAGACAAACCGTGGGTTCCTCACAAAGTGTGCAAGACATGTGAGGAAGATCTACGCTTATGGATGAAAGGTAAAAAACAAGCATTTCGTTTCGGAATACCTATGATGTGGCGTGAACAAAGAGACCACAGCAGTGACTGCTATTTTTGCTCTTGCATTGTGAAGGGATACAACTTAAAAAATAAGAACGTAATAAGTTACCCCAACCTTCCCTCAGCAATTAGGCCTATGCCTCATAGCAACGAAGTACCTGTGCCTGAACCACCAAAATCTTTGGATCATATTTGTGTGGACGGTTCTGATCATGATGAGACTCATCAGATGGCTTTTCCCGATGAGTCCAGTACTTCCGAGTTTGAAACTGAACCAGATCCGAAACCTGAACTTTTCTCTCAAGCTGAATTGAATGATTTAGTCCGGGATTTAGGACTCCCAAAAGATGCTGCCCAACTGCTAGGTTCTCGGCTTAAACAGAAAAATCTATTGTCACCAGGAACAACTTTTTATTGGTACCGCAAGCAACCGCGAGACACAATTTTTGAAGTATTTCAGCAAAGAGGAAGATTTGGTATTTTGCAACGATATATATGGAGTGATGGAAAAGTTTAAATTCAAGTATGATCCTGCTGAATGGCAGCTGTTCATTGATTCGTCAAAAGACAGCATAAAAGGTGTTCTTCTTCATAATGGCAACACATTCGCTTCAGTTCCTATTGCTCACTCTGTTATTCTCCAAGAAAAATACGAGAATTTGGCCCTGATTCTTCAGAAGATTCGTTATGATGAGCATAAGTGGATGATTTGTGGAGACTTTAAAATTCTATCCATGCTATTAGGGCAGCAATCCGGTTTCACCAAATATCCCTGCTTCCTTTGCTTGTGGGATAGCCGGGCCCGCGACCTACACTGGGGGAAAAAAGACTGGCCAATTCGGGAGTATTTGAGACCCGGTGAGAAAAATGTTCTTCATGAGAGCTTGGTACCTCGTGATAAAATTCTATTACCACCTCTCCACATTAAGTTGGGTCTCATTAAGCAATTCATCAAGTCCCTTCCAAAAGATGGTGAGTGCTTTCGGTACCTTTGCTCAAAGTTCCCCCGACTTTCTGAAGCAGAGCTAAAGGAAGGAGTGTTTGTTGGTCCTGATATAAGGAAACTCATTTCAGATGGAGCATTCGCTGAAACGATGTCTGAGAAGGAAAAAGAAGCCTGGGATTCCTTCAAGGATGTTGTTCTCAAATTCTTGGGGAACAGGCGGGATGAGAACTATAAGGATATTGTTGCCAGGATGCTCAATGCCTTCAAAGAACAAGGCTGTAACATGAGCCTGAAAGTCCGTTTCTTGCACTCCCATGTGAACTACTTTCCCGAAAACTTGGGGGCGTACAGTGAAGAACAAGGTGAAAGGTTTCACCAGGACATCAAGGACGCAGAGAGAAGGTACCAAGGAAGATGGAACACCACTATGATGGCTGATTTCTGCTGGTTGCTGCTGCGGGAAACCCCAGATGAAAAATACGCCAAGCAGCGCACCAAGAGAAGCATTCGGGGGAAGAAGAAACGGGCCCACCAGGAGATTGATTGACCCAAGAATGACTTTAAAATCTAAACTGTGTTGACAAATATCGTGTTTTTACTAAACTTTGAAATAAAAATTTGCTAGTTATTACCACAGTGTCGGATCTCATTTATTAGAATTTTATTTTCACACCATCGGGTGTTTGTCTTCATGTATTGCAATGGTGCGGTTTGCGTTTTCTATTCTTACATACATACCTGTACAACATTTTTTGCACATTTCTTTGCTTTGCTTTGTGTCTAACCTCGCTCTTATATGCTCAATGTTTGTGCACATGTATGTGGCTGTTTTAAGTGCAGACAATTTTGCTACCATCACAGTGTGTTTTGTTGACATTACTCTATTCTTATGTGCTGCCTTGTTACAATTTTCTTTATTCTTATTTGAATAACTACTAAACAATTAGTATAAAGAATTCATCCAAGAAACTTTTATCTCGATCGCACTCAATCTGAAACGTTCACCTCAAACTGCTAACCCAATGTAGCAAAAAATCTGTACGTGATGGAGCAAATTGGTTACCAGATTTAGATTCAGCACACCAAAAAACGTAAAAATCAATCGAAACATTAGAGGCAGTTTAAAAAAAAAATTTTTTTAGTGTACCTGTGTTATCAGTCATAAGTTACAGAAACAGATCAATATGTAATCTTTAGTTTAACATTGTAGAACAACTTCTTAAGCGTCTATAAAGTATGGCTGCATCTATAGCCCAAAGAAAAGAAAAGAGGCCCCATCATATGATCTAACGCACTAGAACACCCAATCCTAAAAAGAAACAGAGCACATTTCCCAAAGCCACCTAAAACCAGGGGGCTATAACATACAAAATCTAACGGGTGTGCCCACTAGGACAAGACAGACACGGAGGGCTCAGTGACCCAACACTCCCACATTTCTGCAATACATCACATATCGCATCTTGCCCACCTCCCTTCTTAAAAGTAAAAATAATATTTACAAACGAGACTGAATAAATGTCCCAGAAAATAGCAGTGTGACACGCTTATATGCCGCTTCTGCATGGACAGAGCGCTCATAATAACAAGCGCCATAAAACTGTGGCAAGCAGAAGATTCAATATATCTTTCACTGCATCACCGCCGACTCCTTATCTTCCAGAAATGCACATAGATCTCCAGGATCATCAAAAGTCTTAGTCTGGTTATGCAACGTGACTTTCATGCGGGCAGGATACAGCAGTCCAAAATGGGCCTTCAGTTGTATCAAGCGTGGAAGCAACGCCAAAAGACTCTCCGATCCACCGTCACCTTCACGAAGTCTGGGAAGAACAGGAGTTTATGCCGCTAGTACTCCAAAGCTGTAAGTGCTCTGGCTGCTCCCATTATTTGCAACACTTGTTGAAAACGCAAAACTTTCAAGATGATTGGGCGTGGACGCTTGTTCATGGCCCCGGACTGCATAGGCACTCTATGGGCATGCTTGATCTCGAACGGCATAGTGAAATGCAGCTTTAACACACCTGGAATCATAACCTGCAGAAAGGATATCAAGTTATGCCCCTCTGCTCCCTCAAGCACTCCTAGTATCCTTATGTTGTTTCGCCGCGAGCGATTATTGCCATCTTCCACCTCTCTCTGCAGTGAGCGAATCAACTTGGCCTGCTTCTCAAAGGCCTCGAGCCTCTCCCCATGTGATGCCACCACCTTTTCTACCTTCTCCAAACGAGCCATATTAGACTCCAACGAAGATCTCAAAGCGTTAATATCTTCCTGCATTGCACTTAGTGATTCTCCATAAGCTTTGACCATTTCTTTGACTGCCCAAATCTCAGCCAAGAACTCCTGCAAGGTCTCAGGGCCATCTCGGATGACCGCCATCTTGTGAGGTGAGAGAGGTTTCATCTTGGTTCTCTTTGCACTAGCATTTTGAGATAGCTGGAAATCCAGCGGCGTCTGCTTGGAGCTTGACATATCCGGGATCGAATGGCAACCAAGTAGGTAGGAACTATTTGATCAAATATTGCAGAAAATCAGGATTCTTGTCTTTTGCCCTCCAGAGCACCGCGCTTACACGTCCATCTTGACCAGATACCAGGCTCCCAGGATCTCCTTACTTCTAGATGACACCGCAGCAGGGATGTGCCAATCAACATCTGGCATATTGAAATCACCTATCAGTAGCACTTCTCCTTTCATAGCAATGCTGTGTATGCCTGCTATTAAATCTCCATCCACTTCTCCCTGTGAGGGAGATCTGTATATCACTCAAATGCAAATAGATTTCCCTGGCCCTCTTTTTAGTTTAATCTACAGTGCCTCCTCTCTCACTTTTAAGCCCTGTAATTCTATAGCTTTAATGTTATTTTTTATGTATAGTACCACTCCTCCTCCCCTTCTTCCTACTCTGTCTTTTCTGAATAAAGTATAGCCCGGTATAATTACATCCCAGTCATGGATGTCCATGAACCATGTCTCCGTAACCGCCACTAAATCCAAGTCAGCCTCTTCCATTAAAGTCTTAACATCTGGGATCTTATTTCCCATGCTACGGGCATTTATACACAACGCTTTCCAGATGTTGCCCTTTTTACCCACATCTATAAATGTATTTAATGTTTCACTTACCTGTAGGCTTTCTTCAGCAATCCCCAACAAATCTAGCTTAACGTCCCTCTTCAGGTTAGCCAGACTGCTTCTGAGGACATGTCGACCCTTCTTGGCCAGATGGACGCTATCTCTGCTCTGCAGCTCTTGGAACATCATCCCATGGTCCAGAAAACCAAAATGCTCTCTATGACACCATCCACGCATTCATCTTCAGAATGCAAGCTTCTCTGTCTCGGCCTTTACCCTCAACAGGGAGGACTGAAGAGAACACCACCTGTGCCACCCTCTGTCCCAGAGCCATGAAGTCACTTTTGATATGCTCAGAGGGATACCTAGCATTATCATTTGTGCCGACATGGATGAGCAATATCGGATAATAGTCAGTAGGCTTGATGAGCCTTGGCAAACTTTCCATAAAAATCTCTCATTTTGGCACCTGGCAGACAGCACACCTCTCTGGGCATCAAGTCTGATCGGCAGATGGACGCTTAGTACCCCACAGAAGAGAGTCACTAACCACCACTACCCTTTGCTTCCTTATGGTCACTCACTGGAGTGCTTTAACTCCAGTTCTTCCCTTTCCTGGGATGCTTTCACCTCCTCCACTTCCAGGGCTACATACTGGCTCTTCAATTGAAGGGCTGGAGGAGTGGAGTGTTGATTCTGCAGGCTCTGGTGACTCCTGTCCAACTGTCTTCATTCTGTAGCCTCCCATCTTCACCTCTGTTGGAGAGCTTGGATGTTTCAAGAAGCATCTCATCAATTTTCTACCAAAGTATGGGTGCAGAACACAGGAAGGGATCTAATGCAAGCATGTTTATAAAAGAAAAATGCCTTCTCTAATGTCAGAGCACAGTGCATTTAAATGGTTGTAATGGAGAAATTAGACCTTACCTGCTAATTGTCTTTTCCTTGAAGCCCTCCAGTCCAATCCAAACAAATGGATTATGCATACCTACCAGCAGATGGAGACCGAGAATGATTGGCTTGAATTCCTCTGACGTCATGATATAAGAGGACCTGGGCAGCCTCACTCTTGCCAGTATTTCTGTAACAAAGTGGATTAGGAGAGTACAAAAATTAGCCATGCCGCCAAAACATAACACCACATGTCCGCATGTGCCCCTAAGAGCTTGCTCTGCTAGAGCACGCACTAGGCGACAGATGGCTTAAGAGTCCTACCAGAAGGGTAAATAGACAATCCTACTGCTGCACTGAGAAGAAAAAACACTGGAAGGCTACAGGACTTTATGTGCTAGCAGACCACTTGAATGCCCTGCGCCAGCGTATCTAAGGACCCATAAGACCAGAAACCACATGAGAAAATAATAGTTACAAAAGGCGGGTTCTGGACTGGACTGGAGGGACTCAAGGAAATACAATTAGCAGGTAAGGTTTAATTTCTCCTTCTTTATCATCCCTCCAGTCCAATCCAGATGAGTGGGATGTACCAAAGCAGGAACCATCCACAGGGAGGGAAAAGAACACACATAGCCCGGCTTGAGGCTCAAAAAGGAACACCACCAAGCCGAAGTGTCACTTCCAACAAAGCCACACAAAACAGACATGTCAGCCTTGATCCAGCGATCGCTGATGAAGGTCCGCAGTCCCCAACATTAGGCCTGGTAATGCCCACCAGAAAACCTACGTGCAAAACTCACCAGTTCTCCGCTAGAAATCGGATAGAAGATCCACTAAGCGACCATGCCCACACTGAGAAGACGAGACCAATCTGACTGCAGAACACCTAAGAGGCCACAAGAAATCCAAAAGCGGCTGTATTCGGCCAGCCTAGATGACATATAGCCAGAGCAGACCATGCCGCTAAAGCAGAAAATAGTAACAGGACTGGGAGAGTCCAAAAAGGAACACTGTGAGACTAGGTCAAGCTGTAACAAGTGCCTGCAGACACACAACCTAACCACCAAGACTACCACGTGCACTGTGCCTTAAACCAGCAGAATAAGCCACCAAGGGAAGAGGTAGGTAACATTGCTAGACTCGCAAGGCTAGCAGAGACAAGGAGCTACAGATCCAGGATGGGATGAGGAACCAAGCCTGATTCCCAATATTGAATCCAATATTTCAACATCTACAGGCTAAGAATTGTCTATATAGTTTCTGCCCCACAGAGAAAAGCAGAGACTCTTCCGCTTTACACACCTGACAAAAGGAATTGAGTTGAGAGGCATCTCAGCAGCAGAGATAGAATCAGTGTATTAGAGAGTAAACAACTACACTTCTCATAGCCATATTCCACCAAAGAAAATCCGCTATTGCTACCCAAAGGTAGCAAAGGAAGTATGAGGACCCTGAACATGTCCTGAGTCCACCAAGGGTAAATAGGATTCTGTTTCCCAACCTAACACCCCTGAGTGTGAATGAGTAAGGAAAGGACCAACCACATGACAGGATTCATAAATAGACTGTAGCTTAGCGCTTCCTCTGGACAGAGCCCAAAAAGGCAAACTTTTGCGGAATCACAGAGCACCAAGCCAGCTCCACTGGCCACCCCACAAGACCCTCTGGCAAAAGCAACTCTCTGCAAGCGTTTATCCTACCAGGAGACACTCTCTCGGGCAGACGTCCCCTGCAATGAGTGAAGGCCCAGGAAAGAGACCTAGGAAAGAAACCAAGCCTCACCAACCACCAGCAGCTGGAGGGTCCCAGCAGAGAGATACTAACAGCCTACTGGCATGTGACCTTTTGAGATGAATCCGCCAGCCCAGCCCCCTTCGGCAGGTATGGCCACTTGCTGCCACCAAGAAGCATTGATACTCTGCCAAGCTTGCCCAGGTGGATCTGAAAATGAGACAAACTTGACCCAATGGCCATGAGATTCTCATGCTCAAGCTGAACAGAACTGGTTCCTATCTAACAAGATAGAAGCTGTACTGGGGAAGGCTAAGCACCCTACCGTCCCACTCCTGAAAAGGCAGGACAAGCATGGAACCAGACACATAAGATTCCAAACCGGGCTCCCAGAGAGAGTCCGCCAACTCTCCCTGATCAAAGTGCCTATGGCTGACATTTTCTTCAAACCCACCACGTGAGATTACCATGTCACCACTTCATCATATGCTCCCAGATGGACAAGTGATCCTTCATTCATTAAATAAAATATATTTAGCCATTCATTTAATTCTAGGGAGAGATTTATTTAGAAATACATTGTATATATATATACTTATTTTTTTAAACAGCTTGCAACTCCTTACAAGTTCGGCTCACTAGCAACCCATCACCCCTCTGGTGTAAGATATGCATTTCATAGAAGAGCCATCAGGACTCCATGTATCCACTCATGTATGTAAGTTACCATCTATCTATGGGGTTGCCTATCGACGAGAGAACCTCACTACAGCGATCCAGGGATCAAAGCAGACCCAAAACGATCCATGAAAGCTAGCTCCGCGACAGTTCTCCTTGGTTTCGGTTAGAATACAGTGAAGGTCTAAGCTCTCCTCCGCAAACTGTCTACTGACAAGAAGGACGAAGTCCTTGACAAATCTCATCTCAAGCCACACAGACCTATAGCCGAACCAAAACTAATGAGAACTAGTCTGGAAGACGGTACTTAATCATTCAAAGAGCCATACGGAACTAGAAAAATACCACTTCTCCCCAGAATTATGCAGAAGGCAGATCTCTCCTGACCCTAGGAAACTACCTAAGCTTCAAAACCTTTAGCCGAATCTATCAACTGAATGGTGAGTGCCAAAAGATTCATACCCCACTACTGTAGCAGAGCTGAGGTGGCAGATACCCTTGAGGGAAAAACCTATCGCTAAAAATAGGGCAAATCTGGGAGAATAGGCCCCAAGCCCTAAAACCCCTTAAGGCATCCCTCGGAGAAGGGCATTATCTCCTTTCTTGAGGATTTTTTTCCCCCCAATATAGCAGATAACACTGGAAGCACATTGCAACCACTCGCCTTTCAAGGCACTGGAGAATTGTGGCTTGCCCAAGGTGCTAGTGGGAACAAACCCCCATGTCCTGGACTGTAGGCAGTTGTTCCCAACCCTAGGCTACTTGAACACGCTTTTTTTTTTCAACCACCATAGCACAGTTTGAAATGAAGAACAATTGTCATACCACCTACACCTTGTCATGGTGAAATCGAAGAGCTACTCCTGCCACTCCGAGCTGGAGAGTCGCTCTCCAAGAATGAGCCTGGGGAAAGCTAACTTAGATAAGGAAGAAAGCTATCCTTCAAGGCTGCGTAATACCATTGTCCAACTTAATGAAGCCTTAAGCTCCACCTGCTGATATGAAAGTTCATAGGAGGGCTGTTGAGAATGCAGCCTTTAGGCCTGCTTTGTCTGGTTTTTTTTCCTTCTTTTTTGTTGGATTGAGACAACCAGCTCTCCTGACTAGGAACTGAGCCTGAAAATCCAGCCAACACTCCTCGAACCTTGACGTGCCAGAAATATGCTCAACTGTACTAAAATAATATGTAGGGTAGAAAGCACCCCTGAGACCAGGTACCCCCCCCCCCCACCCAAGAAAGAGAAATTAGACTTACCTCCTAATTGTTATTCCTTGAGGAACTCCAGTCCAGTCCCGCACCTCTAGGTAGTGTACCTCTTCCAGCAGCTTGGAGGCTGAGCCTGTCATCTTTTTGATGACACTAGTGTACATATGTAGCTGGCACCGCCCACCAGCCCCAGTACCTATTGGCAAAGAAGACTCAGAGAAGCAATAAATAAGTAGTTAAACATGCAACAAACGCTTCTACGTCTAAACAAACTAGTATCCACTCCATCCCCTGGGAAGGATACCCAGTCCCCCACTCCAGGATGAAGAGGTCTACCTGTTGAGCGCCTGAGCAACTCCAACCAGCAGGAAGCAGCAACTGACAGCTCTTCTGGTCCGCCCCTCTCCCAAACACTGATTACATACCCCTCCCAGCTTCCTCCTGGCCACTTCCTCCACCAAGGGAACCAGCTTCAGGACCGGGGTGTGCACAGATCACCACAAGAAAACACTCAGGGAGGATTCCGGGACTGGAGTTCCTCAAGGAACAACAATTAGCAGGCAAGTCTAATTTCTCTTTCCTTATCGTCCCTCCAGTCCAGTCCCGCACCTCTGGGATGTATCAGAGCAGTTAAACTAACAGGAAGGACCCACACAACTGGCCTGAAGCACTGCCGATCCGAAATGAACATCCCCCGCCGCCTGGGCATCCAGGCGAAAATGTTCAGAGAAGTATGCCACCCTACAGGTCTCCACCGGCGGAACTAAAGTATACTCTGCCCATGAGGCTGCCTGAGCCCTCATGGAATGCGTCTGCAAACCCGCCGGCACTGTTCTACCCTTCAAGATGTATGCTGACGTGATTGCCTCACTGATCCATTCGGAAATAGAGGCTTAGCTGCTGCCTCACTTTTGCACGACCTGCCAAACAAAACCAACAGACGGTCCGATCTTCGAAAGGACAGTGCCCTTTCACATACCTTTGCGGGACTCTAACCATCCAGGTGGCACAGCTGTGGAGTGGCACGGCCCATACCCGCTCTAGCCCACATCCGTGCTCACCAGAGCCAGTAAGGAAACGGCCTGATCTACATGAAATGCTGGCACCATTTTGGCAAAAATGAAGGTGCTGAGTGCCGGACCACTCTCTTTGGAGAAGGAAAGGAATGGCTCCTGGCATGACAGGGTCTGAAGCTCCGAAATCCTGCGTGCCGAGCAACGTGCCACCAGCAATACCATTTTCAGAGCCAAATCCTGAAGGAAAGCTCGACTCAATGGCTCAACGGGTTCCCCAGACAGTACCAGACAGATTCCAAGGCGGTACCCACTGCCCTCTTTGGCAGACGGAGGTGGGTCACCACCCCTAGAAAGCTCAGCACGTCTGGGTGAGTACCCAACGGCACCCCATGGACTTTCCCGCGATAACCGGAAAATCGCCGCCAGTTGCATCCTCAAGGAACTAGCAGCTAGACCCTTATCAAAACCGGATTGCAAGAATGCCAAGATGTCCGGGATGGAGGCAGTGGAAGGGAATGGCTGCCTCTCTCCACACCATGATTCAAAGATGCGTCCTACGCAGATGCACAACAGGTTCATAGACCACCTCTGGGCCTGTAGCAAGGTCGCTATCCCCGAGCCTGATTATCCTTTCTTCTTCAACGTCGCCCTTTCACGAGCCATGCCGTAAGCGAGAATTGATCCACCTGGGGCATGCAAAGCGGCTCCTGCATCAAGAGGTCCTTCCGAACCAGAAGCCATCACAGTCAATCTGCCAGTATCCGAATCAGATCAGCATACCACGGGCACCTCGGCCAGTCTGGTGCCACCAGAATCACAAATCCCCGGTGCGCCTCTAGCCATTGCACTAACCGGCCTATGAGCGTCCATGGGGAAAAACAGAGAAGACCCTCTTCGAGCCACTGCTGAATTAGAGCATCCAGGCCCTTGGACTTTAAAAACCAGCAGGCCTTGGCCGACTTGAACATTGCCATTAGGTCCATGACCAGTGTGCCCCATTGGTGGACCATCTGCTCGAATACCTCCTGATTGAGCTGCCACTCTCCATGGTCCATGCGCACTTGGTTGAGGTAGTCTGCCATCACGCTGTCAACTCCTGCTATGTGCGCCGCTGATAATTCCTGGAGACGAATTGCTGCCCATCCAAACAGATCTTCGGCCTCCTCCTCCAGGGCTGCACTGCCCATGCCTCCTTGCCGGTTGATGTAAGCCATCGTGGTCACATTGTCTGAGAGGACATGGACCACCTTCCCCTGCAACCATGGCTCGAAACTTTCTAGCGCCAAGGTCACCGTCCGCATCTCAAGCCTGTTGATCGACCACAGAGCCTCCTGCAGACTCTCGTCCCTGAACAAAGCGACCTTCGCAATGGGCTTTCCAACCTGACAGACTGGTCATCCGAGGAACTCACACCAGGGACTCCTTCCACATGCAGCCACCAACTGAGGGCTCTCCTGGCGCTCCGTGGGCAGGGGAGTACTTCGGACAAGGGTTGACTCTGATGGGACCATCAACGGAACAGAACCCTCTAGAGCAATCGCATATGCGCCCTTGTCCATGGGACTAGCTCGAGTGTGGCCGCCATGGTCCCTAGAACCTACAGATACTGCCATGCTGATGGTCTTGCCCTCTTCAGGATCTGCGGTATCAACTGTCGTAGCTCCTGCGCCCGGCGAACCGGCAGGAAATTCCTGCCCACAGAGGTATTTAGCTCCTGGGCCGGCCGAAACTGGTTCTTGGCCAGGTTGACCTTAACTGAGACTTTGAATGAACTCTCCCACCTGCGTTGCTGCTCTTTTTGCTATCGTCCCTGGACTTCGCCTGGATCAGCCAATCGTCTAGATACGGGTAGACGAGAACCCCTTCCTTGTGGAGAGCTGCCGCCATCACCACCATGACCTTGGTGAAGGTACGGGGGTGGTCGCCAGACCGAAGGGCAACGCTCGAAACTGGAAATGGCCCCTTGGCACCGCAAAGCGAAGAAACTGCTGATGTTCTGGATGGAAGGAAACATGCAGATACGCCTCTGTGAGATTGAGAGTCACCAAAAATCTGGGTTTCCTACCGCCATTATTACTGTGAAAATGCGGTATCTGGAGACCGTAGTTCATGCCCTCAAAGATGAGAATTGGGTGAAAGGAACCTTCCTTTTGGACAAAACAAAATACATGAGGCATCGACCGCAGACTTACTGGTCTCGTGGAACCAGTTCCATAGCTCTCAGCTGCAGGAGACAAGTCAAGGTCTCTTCTACTGCTGCCAACACCGCTGCGCCCACTTTGGGCAATCAAAGGAGCTCATTCTTGCTCCGGCAGTGGGTATAGGGGCGTCATGGATTGCACCCCTTTAAGGCCAACTTCTGGCAGATCCCACACATCCTGGATCATCTGTCCTACTACTCCATGTACTGGTAAGAATTTCTGCGATTTCCGTACTGCCTGGAACAGCAGATCCTACAGCTCCTCTTCCTCTGCCGGGAGGTTAGCAGGCATATTCAGGGCCTTGAGGGTCGCCAAGGTACACACAGAATGTGAGCCCTTTGGGAATGAGGAATTGTATCAGTACCCGGCTTGTAGTGATTGTAAACAGCCCTGATGGCCTTCGGCCTGGGTGGTATATCGAGAAATTGCATAAACATAAGCATAAAGATGAGCGCTGGTAGCTCCACCCGGCGGAAAACCCGAACAATTCGGTACTGATCCTCCTGTTTTTGGCTCTCTCCTTCTTCCAACTCCTCCTGCAGATCTAACTCTGTGTCAAGGTCTTCCCCATCTAACCCTCCGACAGCGGCGATTGCTGCCACTCCTCTAAGCCTCTAGCCCGCTTAGACACCACTGCTCCTGACTCGTGTTCATTTGTGTCTGACATCCTCTTAGCCCTGTGTTCCAGGGCTGAGGAGCCACTTGGTAGGCAAAACGCCTTATGTAAAAGTAAGACAAACTCCGGTGAAAACTCCCCCGGGAGTCCTATCGCTCCCTGGGCTTGAGGGGTGGATGGTCCGGGCATTGTGCAGGGACCAGGGGCCGGATCCGTTGAAGGTAACATGGCACCCCCCGACCCCAGGGTCTCTTGCAACTGGGGGGGACGGGGACTCTCCTGCCTTATCTCATCCTGCAGGTCCTGCTCTCATGACCTCCTCTTGCATGCCGTTTAGGAAGACACCTGCCTCCGAGATCACACCACATCGGGGACTGCACATCTTGAGGATTTTAGATTGCACTGCAGTGTTGCATCTTAAAGATATGAAATGGACCTTGTCCTGATCCAATAAAACTGACACATTCTCCGAGTAAAAGGTTACGTTTTAATTCTACTACTACTAATGGCTTTAAGGGAGTACAGCTTCCCTTACAAGCAATATTACAGATTTAATAGGTACATAATCTGGACTAAGAGACAAGAGATGATCATGTCAGGTTACTCACTGACCATAGACAGAGGGAAGGATTTCATTTGCTTCCTATCCACTATCTTTCAAATTACACACATTTCTTGTATGCAGGTACTTCCTGTTTTCCAGAGCTGTAGCTGCTACAAACCTATATGCAGTAATTTTTTTACCACACATCTTTATTCCTGTATCTGACTTTCTATCAGACCCTTCTCAGGATAAAGAAACAACGTATCAACCAACTGCCTTTTAGATCACCTGACCAGAAACACAGCACCAAACAATGGTCTATCTGATTAGGCCTTTCCCACATGTCTGCATTAAGTCATTATGCAGTGAATAGGTTTTGAACTGTATAACACATAGTAACATAGCAACATAGTAGATGACGGCAGATAAAGACCAGCGTGGTCCATCTAGTCTGCCCAGGAAGATGGCAAGAGTAGGTGCAGGCCACACCTCTCCATGTCTTTGTTTAGGGGTGAACCCACCTCTCCATGTAGGATACCCCTATTTGTTGAGACGTTAGATGGTTCAGAAGTTATATGTTTCAGTTTATTTTGTTTTTATCCTGTTGCTGTAAAGGGATCCACTGTGTTTGTCCCATGCCATTTTGAATTCCGTCACCGTGTTTGCCCCCACCACTTCCATCGGGAGGGCATTCCAAGCATCTACCACTCTTTCAGTGAAAAAATATTTCATAAGAACATAAGAACATAAGATATGCCATACTGGGTCAGACCAAGGTCCATCAAGCCCAGTATTCTGTTTCCAACAGTGGCCAATCTAGGTCATATGTACCTAGCAGTTTCCCCAAGGGACACAGGTTCCACAATGCTTGTATTGGTTCAAGCATTGATATCCTGGGTCCCTTCTTAATAATGGCTTATGGACCTTTCCTCCAGGAACTTGTCCAAACCTTTTTTAAACCCAGCTACACTAACAGCCTTTACTACATCCTCCGGTAACAAATTCCAGAGTTTGATTACACGTTGAGTGAAAAAATATTTTCTTTTATTAGTCTTAAATAGTTTACCCTGTAGCTTCATTGCATGTCCCCTAGTCTTTCTATATTCTGATAAGGTAAACAATCGATCTACGTTTACCCGTTCCACTCCGCTCATTAATTTGTAGACTTCTATCATATCTCCCCTCAGCCGTCTCTTTTCCAGGTTAAAGAGCCCTAACCTTTTTAGCCTTTCTTCATAGGAGTATCCTTCCATCCCCTTTACCATTTTGGTGGCTCTTCTCTGAACCTTTTCTAATAACTCTAAATCCTTTTTAAGATACGGCGACCAGAATTGCACACAATATTCAAGGTGCGGTCTCACCATGGAATGATATAGAGGCATTATAATATCCTTTGTTTTATTTTCCATTCCTTTCCTTATCATACCTAGCATTCTATTTGCTCTCTTGGCCGCCGCTGACACTGGGCCGAGGGTTTTAACATGGTATCCACAATGACGCCTAAATCTTTTTCCTGGGTGGTGGTTCCTAATGTGGAACCTTGCATCGTGTAACCATAGTTTGGGTTGTTCTTCCCTAGGTGCATAACCTTGCACTTGTCCACATTAAATTTCATCTGCCATTTTGATGCCCATTCTTCCAATTTATCAAGATCCTCTTGCAATTTTCCACAATCCTCTTGGGTTTTAACAACTTTAAATAGTTTTGTGTCATCTGCAAATTTGATAACCTCACTCGTTATTCCACTTTCCAGGTCATTTATGAATATGTCAAAAAGCAGCGGACCCAGCACAGATCCCTGGGGTACACCACTATTCACCTTTCTCCATTGGGAAAATTGGCCATTTAGCCCTACCCTCTGCTTTCTATCTTTTAACCAGTTCCTGATCCACAATAGTACACTGCCTCCTATCCCATGACTCTTTAGTTTTGCCAAAAGTCTCTCATGAGGGACCTTGTCAAAGGCTTTCTGAAAGTCCAGATACACAATATCAACCGACTCACCTTTGTCCACCTGATTATTCACTCCTTCAAAAAAAACATAACAGATTAGTAAGACAAGATCTTCCTTGTCTAAAGCCATGTTGGCTGTCTCTCATTAGTTCATGACTATCTACATGCTGAGTAATTTTATTCTTTATGATGGTTTCTATCATTTTTCCCGGTATTGACGTCAGGCTCACCGGTCTGTAGTTTCCCGGATCACCCCTGGAACCCTTTTTAAAAATTGGTGTTACATTGGCGATCCTCCAATCTTCAGGTATTAGAGATGATTTGAATGATAGTTCACAGATTACTAATAGCAGGTCTGCAATCTCATATTCCAGTTCTTTCAATACCCTTGGATGTATACCATCCGGCCCAGGTGATTTGCTACTCTTCAGCTTATCTAATAGTTGTAATACATCTTCTCGATGTATCGATATTTCCTTCAATTCTTCTGCACCTTTAAATACCACTTCAGTCATTGGTAACATCCCTACATCTTCCTCAGTAAAGACTGAAGCAAAGAATTTGTTCAGTCTCTCCGCTATCGCCTTGTCGCCTCTTAGTGCTCCTTTAACCCCTTTATCATCTAATGGACCAACTGACTCTCTCACAGGTTTTTTGCTACGAATGTACTTGAAAAGGTCTTTACTTCGCGTTTTTGCTTCTGCAGCAAGCTTCTTCTCAAATTCTCCCTTTGCCTGCCTTATCAATGCCTTGCATTTGACTTGCCAGTGCTTGTGCTGTTTCCAGGTTTCGTCGTTTGGCTCTTTTTTCCATTTCCTGAAAGATTCTTTTTTGGCAACAACAGCCTCTCTGACCTCAACTTTAAACCATGCTGGCAGTTTTTTGGACTTCCTTCCACTTTTCTTAAAGCGTGGAATACAGCTGGTCTGGGCTTCCAAGATAGTATTTTTCAACAACAGCCAAGCCTGATGTACGTTTTTAACCTTTGCAACTGCTCCTTTTAGTTTTTTCTTGACTGTTTTCCTCATTTTATCATAGTCTCCCTTTCGAAAGTTAAAAGGTAGTACTGTGGATTTCCTTACTCTTTTGTGGAACCTCTCTGCTTTTGGTAGTATCCTTCAAGGATACATTCTTCCGAACCATCCGCTCTTGGGCGACTGTCGGCTTTCCCCTAATATCTAGTTTAAAAGCTGCTCTATCTCCTTTTTAAAGGTTAATGCCAGCAGCCTGGTTCCATCCCGGTTAAGGTGAAGCCCATCCCTTCGGAAGAGCCCCTCCTTTCCCCAGAATGTTCCCCAGTTCCTAACAAATCCAAACCCCTCATCTCTGCACCATTGTCTCATCCACGCATTGAGACTCCGGAGCTCTGTCTGCCTTTTGGGTCCTGCGCGTGGAACAGGAAGCATTTCGGAGAATGCTACCCTGGAAGTTCTGGATTTCAACTTCCTACCTAAAAGCCTAAATTTAGCCTCCAGAACCTCCCTACCACATTTTCCTATGTCATTGGTACCAACATGTACCAAGACAGCAGACTCCTCCCCAGCACAATCTAAGACCTTATCTAGGTGGCGCGTGAGGTCCGCTACCTTCGCACCAGGCAGGCATGTTACCAGGCGATCCTCACGTCCACCAGCCACCCAGCTATCTACATGCCTAATGATCGAATCACCAACTATAACGGCTGTCCTAACCCTTCCCTCATGGGCACATGGCCCTGGAGAAACTTCCTCGGTGCGAGAGGGTTTTACATCACCTGGAGGACAGGTCCTAGTTACAGGATCACTTCCTGCCACACCAGGGTGATGCTCTCCTGTCACGTGACCTCTCTCCTCCATGGCAACAGGGATGCTGCCAGACTGGAGGTGGGACTTCAGGACTATATCCCTGTAGGTCTCGTCTATGTACCTCTCTGTCTGTCTTATGCTTTCCAAGTCTGCTACTTTAGCCTCTAGAGAACGGACTCGTTCCCTGAGAGCAAAGAGCTCCTTGCACCTAGTGCACACGTAAGACCTCTCACCAACTGGGAGAAAATCATACATGTGACACTCAATGCAAAAGACTGGAAAGCCCCCATCCCGCTGCTGGACTGCTGTCTGCATCTTAGTTTTAAGTTTGTGTTTAGATCTAAGTTCTTTACTTACTAAGGGTTGCTATGGATATTTATACTAATAAAACTGAACCTAATACGTGTAATATACCTTGTTCTCCTGAAGCTTAACTAATCTCAGGTCCTTAGTGTATGACTGATTTGGGTAATGAGCTTCACCTGAGAGCACCTCCTGTCTTAAGATATGTAAGTACCTATAAAGCTACGATTATCCCAGGGGTGGGTGGGTGTGGGGAGGGTGGCAGGGAATTAACACTTATTAAAAGAGGGCTGCTACACAGTACCCTGTCTTGTGCTGCTGAGGTAAGCTATATTCTGATTTGATTTAAATTATAGCTGTTAGCTGCTGCTAGGCTCTAACTTCTTATGAAATGTAAAGTACAAGCTCTCTGCTGGGTTCTAAATTTAACCAGAAAGCTCTCTTCTGTGTTTTAAATTTAAACTAAAAGTACTTTGCTGTTACTAGGCCCTGAGTGACTATTAAATTTAAAGTACAAGCTCTCTGCTGGGTATGAAATGTAACCAGAGAGTTCTCTGTGTTTTAAATGTAAAGTTAAACTGCTGCTACTAGGCCCTGACTGATTTAACAAAAATAGTGGATCACAGATTAATTAGCTTTAATACAAAGAATTCCTTTTAGAAAATTACCAGAAGTAAATACTCACAGTTGCAGATCTCCCTCCAGAAGCAACAGTCCCCCTTACCAGTCTTTCCTGACATTGCCTTTCAATTTACCACCTTGCAGTTTCATTTTATGCCCTCTAGATTTACAGCTTCCCCGTCTTTGGAAGAGGTTTGTTTATCATTTCTCTAAGTATTTAAAGGTCTGAATCATATCTCCCCTGTCCCTCCTCTCCTCCAAAGTGTACATATTTAGGTCTTCAAGTCTCTTCTCATAAGGCTTCTGACGCAGGCTCCAAATCATTTTGGTCGCCTTTCTCTGAACAGTTTCCAGTCTTTTTACATCTTTTGCAAGATATGGTCTCCAAAACTGAACACAGTATTCCAAGTGAGGCCTCACCAGTGACTTGTACAGTGGCATAAGTACCTCTTCCTTTCTGTTGGTAATCCCTCTTTGTATGCAGCCCAACATCCTCCTGGCTTTTGCCACCGCCTTGTCGCACTGTTTTGCCACCTTGAGATCATCAGAGATAAATCACACCAAGGTCTTTTTCCTGAACCGTGCACACCAACCTCTCGCCCCCCTATCGCGTACATTTCCCTTGGATTTCTGCTACCCAAGTGCATGACACTGCACTTTTTCGCATTAAATCGTAGTTGCCAAGCATTAGACCATTCTTCCAGCTTTTGTAGATCTTTCCTCATGTTAACCACTCCCTCGGGAGAGTCCACTCTGTTGCAAATTTTAGTGTCATTTCCATTCAGTCCTTCAGCAATATCACTCACAAATATATTGAACAGTGCCGGGCCCAGGACCGAACCCTGGGGCATCCCACTAATCACCTTCCTTTCATCCGAGTGAGCTGCATGTACCATCACCTTCTGTTGTCTGTCAGTCAACCAATTTCTAATCCAGTTTACCATCTTGGGACCCATCCCCAAGCTACTGAGTTTATTAACAAGCCTCCTATGAGGAACAGTGTCAAAGGCTTTGCTGAAATCCAGGTAGATGACATCCATCGCATGCCCCTGATCTAGTTCCTTGGTCACCCAGTCAAAAAACTCAGATTTGATTGGCAAGACCGTCCTTCGGTAAAACCATGTTGCCTCGAATCTTGCAAGCTGTTGGTTTTGAGAAAGTTCACTATTCGCTCTTTCAGGAGCGCCTCCATTACTTTTTCCGCCACTGAGGTAAGGCTCATCGGCCTGTAGTTTGACACTTCTTCCCTGTCACCACTTTTGTGCAGAGGTACAACATCAGCCATTCTCCACAAGGAATGCTTAAGGATTAAGTGGGGTTCACACCCCTTGATACCATCCTATACCAGGCACTGCGGTCTGGCCAGCATGATGGGAAGGGCTGGGGGCACTCCCCAGGAACTCCCTCAATCTGTACCCAGGTATGTAACAGGATCTCCAGCACAGTGCACTAGAGGTACTTGAACTAAAATAAAATAAAATCTAATTAACTGAAACTGAAATGAAAAAGAAACTGCAAATGGCCCCCTAGGAAGAGGCTGCTCTGTCCTGCTTTATTCTTCAGTGGCTGCCTCTCCCAGGCACCCAAAACACAGCAGGAGGTTAAACACATGCAGGCCTGAATTAGAAATCGCACCTAAATGCAGCAGGGGGAGTTTCCCACATTGCTGCAGGCTCCCAAACTTGTGCCTGCAGGCCGCTCTCATGTTCTGGCAGTTGCTAGAGGTTTCTGCTGTCTTCCCCCTGCCCCCGCCACTCTTACCTTGGAGCCTCTTTGCCGCATGGCTTTTCTACCTCTCACGCTCAGCCTTCCTTCCTGGCTTTGGCGCTGAGGGGGGTTTACTCGGGGCTGCCAGCTTTCACTCCTGTCAAGCAATTGCAGTCCCTGCAGCGGCTCCTCACCTGATAACGGGTTTGGGAGTAGCCAGAAGTCTTGGACTGAGGAAGGCCCCCACAGAACCCTCCCCCTGAAATCCTGGGGGGAGAGGGGGAAGAAGGAATAGTCTCCCCTCAGCCCTATTGTCTCTGTTCCTTCTGGTTCTTTTTTTTTTTTTTTTACTTCTGCCTTTAAAAACAAAGAAACCTGCACTTTAACAGGGGAAATAAAAGCAAACTCTAACTAAACTTATCTCTCCTTAGTTGTCCTTTCTGCGAGTCCAGCACCCCGGCTCACAACCTCCTCCAGCTGCTTGGAGGCTGAGCATACTGGGGCTGGTGCCAGCTGCATATGTACACTAATGTCATCAAAAAGATGACAGGCTCAGCCTCCAAGCTGCTGGAAGAGGTACACTACCCAGAGGTGCGGGACTGGACTGGAGGGATAAGGAATGTCAGATAAAATGAAACATACCCAGGCCTAAACAAATCTAGCATAACCGAAGGGGGAAGGGACAACCCAAACTAAAAACTCTACGGCTGTGCTCTCACCTTGATTAGATGGCAAGCTGTAAAGGAAGGGAATGTGTCTTATATCATTATGCATAGCATTGCACATGTATTGTATCACTATACAGATTATTAGCAGCAATAGTACTGAGGTCCAAACAAAAGAAGACAGAGTATCTTCACACTAGTCCACAAACCATTACTTTTTTTTTTTTTCTTAAGTTTTTTGGAACTTCAACTCGCTGACAAACAAGACAGTAGAAAAAAACAAACAAACCTTTAAAGGAAACCATGAAACTGCCCCGGAGAGCTGCAACCATGGAGCCAGCTGTTGACTCTCAGAAATGAAGCATTAGACAAAATGGCAAACATCCGTGCCCAAAACTACTGCTAAAATGACTGTCCTATCAAAAGCAATGGCTCTAAGACAAACAAACAAAAAATACCCCACGCATATCTCCCGTGGAAGACTCGTTCATTCAGCCTGCCCACCTGCTGCCATGTTGTTCCTTCCAGACCCAGCGTCTGCCCTGGAGGCTAGCCACAAATGGTTTGGCTCTGATTGTACCCAGACTCCGGCAGCAGACTCCCTGACAGGCCTCACGCCACCCCTAGAGCCGAACCAGCCGATAAAACAAAACACACCGCCTCAGTCGACGGACTATACCTCAAGGGAATGGTAAGAGAACCCCGCCAAGGCCTGACCATCGCGGCTTTCTCTCCCCCCCTCCACTTTCCAAAAGAATGCAGGAAAAAGCTCTGGACATACTTACCCTGCATTAGAGCCATAATACACTGAAATACAGGAGGGAAGGGTCCGAGGTAGCTCCGCCAGTCGCAGCAAAAGCAAGCACGCTCCTACCTTCCCTGTACAGCCTTTTACTTTGGATTTGCACAGCTTAAACCAGCCCTCTAGGACTGCTGTTCCAGCAGACAGCGCTCAGCATTCACCACTTCCCCTCCGGCTTCCTCCCAAGAGCAGGCAGGGAGGGGGACAGAGTACTGCTGCCCAGTGTAATTTCCAGTTTGCTGTATTATTTTTCTTTTTTATACCAGGCAGCTCTCCCTTATAAACAAAAAATGTATCCCATTCATGAGGAAGGGGGAAACTGGTAGTAAAGTAAGCAAGAACCCCATTAGAAGGGGCTGGGTAGTGGTGGAAAGGGGAGGGCCTGAACCACTAGGGTTTACACCCTAGGGCAAAGGAACTGGCCTCCGCCAAACACCAGCCCTTCTGAGCCTTTTCAAAATAAAAGCCACATTGCTTCTTCAAACAGTACCAGACTGCACAGGTTAAGATGTCAACCATCTGCTGGAGACTGAGAAATACTGGTGAGTGAGGCTGCCCAGGTCCTCTTATAATCATGATGTCCGAAGAATTTAAGCCAATAATTCTGTTTCCATCTGCTGGTAGGCATGCATAAAGTGCTTGTCCGGACTGGACTGGAGGGATGAATCAACTAGGTATGCAGTATAAATGTAGAAAAGTGCTCAGAAGATCAGAAGGCTGAGCTCAACGCTGGGATTTTAATGTGAGGTTCTGAGGAGATGTTAAGATTAACTCATAGGTTTGTGGTCAGTGCTGATATAGTGCCGGTTTCTTGAGCTGACAGCACCCGCAACCTTTTTCTCTGGCTTTGCTGAAAGGCAACTCAAAACAAAAAAAAGATGGCAGGGGGAGTGTGCTGGAATAAAGTTAAAGACATGTGCTAGAAGGCTATGAAGCATGTAACAGCAATATTACTCTGCACAGAATGTCTGTGCAGAATAATATCTGTGTTTGCATTCATAAATACTATTCTGAGCAGAAACTCTGCGTAAAGTATTGCTGTTAAATGCCACACAGCATTTCTAGCACATGTGTATAAGGTTTTTTTTTTTTTTTTTGGTGTGCACAAGGTAGGAGGTGCTGCTAATGCAGACCTCTGTATGTGTCTGGCTTGCATTCCTTGTTTAGTGCAGACTTTTTGTGCACAGCCCATTTGTATGCTGTTTTGCCAAGCAAAATGTCTACACTAAACTTGTATTAGAAACTCCTCCACTTGAGCTTTAGTACTGGGCTTTATCTTGCCCAGGGTTTCTGCATCGAGCACTCATCTAAGCAATCTGTGGTCTTCTGAAGAACATAAAGGAAATCTTAGACCCATCCTTCCTCTTATCTTGAGGAGAAAGGCTTTACTAACAAAGTATAGTTACTCACCTGTCACAGGTGTTCCCCGGGAACAGCAGGAATCAGTCCTTACATATGGGTGATGTCACAAAGACGGAGCCCCACGTGGAGCATTTCCCCAGCTTTCAAAGAAAGTCTTTGGGATATGCTATCACACATGTGTGGTCCCCTGCCCGCACAAGGGTGCCATCTTGCTCAGCCAGATGACATAGCTAGGAAGGCAATAAAGAAAAAAATATAACAAGATAGGGAGGCAACTCCCAGGGGAGGAGGGAGGGTTGTGAGGACAGATTCCTTCTGTTCCCGGAGAAGACCTGTTACAGATGAGTAACTAAGCTTTCTCCAGAAACAAGCAGGAAGTCAGTCCTCACATAAGGGACTCTCTAGCTCCAGACTGCCAAGGACCAAACCAAGACAGCACCAACGGCGATTAATCGGGTAGCCTTGAGTTGCAAAAGGCGAGTCCCCAATGAGAGACTCTGCAAGACCCTAGCATCCAGTGACACTATCACTCCAGTAGCCTGAACACAGAAGGGTTGGAGGGCAGGAGTTGCCTACACTCCGAGATTGTTATGGAGTATTGTCTGGCCAAAGGCGCTGTTCCTGCAGTACTCGCTCTCCAGGTAGTAGTGAGCTATGAACGTATGAATTGAAGATCATGTGGTGGCCTTACAGATTTCCTTCACTGGCACTGAGCGGAGGTTGGCCACAGACGTGGCAATTGCCCTCATGTGATGCGCTGTGATCCGGTGCTTGAGGGAGAGGCCAGCTTGCTCGTAGATGAGGGCAATACAGTCCAGCACCCAAGTGGACAGAGTTCGCTTAGTCACGGGGAGTACCAGTCTAATAGGGTCATAGGACACGAAATGCTGAAGAGCATTCCGATGGGCCTGAGTCCGCTACAAGTAGAAAGACAGGGCCCACTTGCAATCCAGTGTATGAAGTATTAATTCCCCCCCTGCCAGCATGAGGCTGCGGGAAGAAGGTGGGGAGGACCACCTCTTGGTTGATGTGGAAAGGAGATACCACCTTCAGGAGGAATTTGGGGTACTGTGCGGAGCACTGCCCTGTTCTTATAGAACCTCGTATATGGTGGGTCCTTCACCAGGGCCTGGAGTTCGCTCACCCTTTGAGAGGACATGAGGGCCACCAGGAAGGCCACTTTCCAAGACAGGTATCTCAAGTGGCAAGTGGGTAGGGGCTCAAATGGTGGTTTAATGAGCTGGGAGAGCACTACATTGAGGTCCCATTTGCCGCCGGAGGGCGGGCTTGGACAACAGGAAGCCCCGGAGGAATCTAGAGACCAGGGGCTGACTAGAGAGGGGTTTTTCCTCGATAGGGTGGTCATGCATGGCTATGGCACTTAGATGCACCCTCACCGGAATTGGATTTCAGCCCGGTGTGCGACAGGTGCAGTAGGTACTGAAGAACCAGTTGCAGATGACAGGAGAAGGTAGTCTCCTCCTTCTCCGTACACCAGACAGAGAACCTCCTCCACTTAAAGGCATAGGCCCCCTGGTGGAGGGTTTCCAAGAGGCCAGTAGAATCTCATCGACGTCCTCTGGGAGGTTGAAAGGGGCCAGTGATATCCTTTCAGCAATCTTGCCATTAGCGTTAGCGACGCCAGGTTGGGGTGCAGAAGGAAGCCCTTCTCCTGGGACAGGTGGTCCAGGGCCTGGCCCAATGGGACTGAGAGTGCCACCGACAAATAGCAGCAGAGGGAACTAGGGTTGTCTGGGCTATCTGGGCGCGATCGGTATGACTGACGCCCCCTCACTCTGGACCTTGAAGAGGGTGTTGTTGACTGGGGGGGGGTTGGTTGGTGGGAACGCATATAGTAGGCCCTCCATCCATGAGATTAGAAAGGCCACTCTCCCCGGGTGCAGCTGGCATGAGCAGAAGTGCAGTAGCTGTGCATTGTCCAGGAAGGTAAAAAGATCTATCACAGGCCTGCCCCAGCAGAGGATGACTTGCTTCGTTAACTGAGCTTCAAGCATGACTCGTGTGGGTGAAGGACTCTGCTCAGCCTGTCTGCTAAGCAGTTGTTCTGGCCTGGCAGGTATACCGCTCGCAGAAGTATGTTGTTGCACGATGTGAAGGAGAGGAGTACGAGTCCGTGCCCCCGTGCTTGTTGATATAAAACATGGCCACCTGGTTATTCATCTGGATCAGTACAGGTTGGTGTTATAGGCAGTGGTGAACACTCACAGGGCCAGAAAAGATTGCCCTGAGCTCAAGGAGATTGATCTGCAAGAGCGACTACTCCTGGGACCAGCTGCCTTGCATGCAGCAGTCAACGCAATGCACCCCCTGACCCAGGAGAGGAGGTGTCTGTTGTCAGGGTCCTCTGCAGTGAAGGTGCCTGGAATGGGATTCCCGCCTGTAGGTGGTGCAGGTTTTGCCACCAGGTGAGGGATTCCGCAAGTTGGCGGGTGACTGACTCTGTCCCGTAGTCTGCCCGTGGTTTGGGTCCACTGTGAGCAGAGGCACCACTGGGCTGTCTGCATGAGTAAGCAGGCTAGAGGTGACTTGGACCACTGAGGCCATGTGGCCCAATAGGCAGAAGAGGCGGCAAGTTGGTACTGACTGGCAGCATTGTACCTTTCCTGCCAGTTGCATGAGGTGGTGTGCCCTTTCCCTTGGGAGGACAGCCTTGACTTGTAGCATGTCCAAATGCATCCCTATGAACTCCATACTTTGAGTTGGAGCGAGATGCGACTTGGGGTAGTTGATGACGAACCCCAGGTGATGCAGCAAGAGGGTTGTACGCTCTGCGGCCTGACTGACCTGAGGCCCTTCTGCCCCTGATTAGCCAGTTGTCCAGCTAGGGAAAGACAAAAGCCGCTTGCAGGCACAAGTGAGTTGCTACCACTGCCAAGCACTTAGTAAAAGACCCTTGGCGAGGAGGCCAGGTCGAAGGGTAACACTCTGTACTGATAGTGCCTGCCTCCCACCACAAACCGTAGGTAATGACTTTGGGAGGGGTGGATCACGATGTGAGTGTATGCATCCTTTAGGTCCAAGGAGCACAGCCAATCTCCCTGGTGGAGATAGGCAGCAGTGTTCCAAGGGAGAGCATCTTGAAGTCTACCTCACCAGAAACTTGTTCAAGTTTCGCAGGTCTAGTATGGGCCTGAGGTCTCCTGTTCTTTTGGAGACAAGGAAGTACCTTGAGTAGAAGCCCTTCCCCCACATATGCCTGGATACAGGCTCAACAACTTTGTCCCTGAGCAGACCTGCGAGCTCTGAGAGCAGAAGGATATGGTGAAGGAGAGGTCGCACTGGCGCTCCTGGAAAAAAACTGGGTGGTGCTTGTTTCAAGTGGAGGAGGTATCCCTTCTTTACCACCTGCAGCACCCACAGGTCTGAAGTGACCTTGGCCCACTTGTGGGCTGATTAGGATCTCCCGGGGAAGGGGAGGCCTTGCCCTGGGAATCAAAAGCTCCCCCCCTGGGTGAGCTGGAGTTGGAGCTTGGGGCTTCTGAGCCTTGGGCTTCTGAGCTCCCTGGCCCTGCCTATTAGGGTGAGAACCCAGTTGCTGCCCTGAGGAGGACTGGTATCGTTGACTCTGTTGGAAGTGCACCTTTTTCCCAGGGAATAGGGGCCTTTTCCACCAAGGGTTTTTTGCAGGGAAAGGAAGAGATCTTCGAGAGTCTGTCGGGTCACCACTTCAGCTTCTATCCTGGCCGCCTTGTCGGCCATTGGTTTGCCGAACATGTTCTCACTGGTGCAGGGGACATCAAGCAGCTTGTACTAAACCCACTGTTCGAGGTCCAAGGACTGTAGCCAGGATTGGCATCAAACCCCGATGCCAGCTGCTAACTACTTGAGCCAATGACTCGAACCCATCGTAGGCTGTCTGTGAGAGAAACTTGAGCAGTCCTTGATCTCAGAGGTCAGAGTTTGGAACCAGTTGAGAGGTTCCCCGGTCAGCTCCACCAAGAACCCAGACAACTTCTTGGTCAGGGCCTTCAAATACATGCCTTTGTATAATTCATAGGCCTGGATTCGACACCCTAATATCGAACCCTGGTAGCACCTGCGCCCAAGGATGTCGAGGGCTCTAGTATCCCTGCCAGGAGGAACAGAAGAGTAAGTCTTCTGGCTTTTGAGTTTTTGCATGGTTGACTCGACAACCATGGAGTTATGTGGAAATTGGGGCTTGTGGAACCCCAGCCCCTTCCTGACGCGGTATATGGTGTCAAGACGTCGGCTGACACCAGCACCGATGCTGGGGTCTCCCACATTTGCAGCAGTAGCCACTCGAGGATTGGCTGCACTGGCATCGTGAGAGTTTCCTTGGGTGGAGACTAACTGGAGGATCTCCAGCTCTTCGGTGCATGGGTCCTCCTCCGCTTTGGGTTGCCCTGAGAGGGCCCTGGCCATATCCCTGATGAAGTTGTGGACGGCCACATTCTCTGGAGGAGAATGGTGCTGGGGTGCCGGGGGAGACAGGTCCGAGGGGACATCTCTGTGCTGTCTGGTCTCCAGGGAGGCCTTGTCATCGTTCTCCCACTTGGAGTCGAGGGGGGACGACGAGTCCAAGGCGCCTTGGCTCGAGGCCCGCTCTGAAGGGACAGGGCCCTCCCAAGGACCTGAGGTACAAGTCTCGGAAACTTGCCAGACAGGATCGAATTCTCGACAAACAGGACCTCGACCTCGACCGGGGCTGAGACCTTACCAGAGGCCGGTGGTGCTCTGAGCTCGGCTCGATGACACAGGACGCTCCTGCAGTCGGGGGCCTGGTCGTTGGGGCAGATGATGCAGACAAACCTGCCATCATTGCCAGCTGCATGGCCAGGATTGCAGTGATGTTCTGCTCCATGGCTGCCATTCTGGATTCCAAACCAGAAGGTTCTGCAGCTTTCTGCATGGGCACAGGATCGCGGGCCTGGCACCAGCACTCTTGCGAGTGCGTCCTTTACTAGGACTACAGCCTCGAGGACCCTCGCATAGACTCCACCGGCCGAGGCATCCTTCCTGAGGACCTTGGTAGGACATTTCTCAGAGTCATCAGAGTCCCTCCAGGCGGTCTTACCAGGTTTCTCCAGTAGAACCTCAACAGACTGAGGATGTTTTTGTTTTACGCTCGGGGACCGAGGTCCATTCAGAGGACGTTCAGCCCCCTCGGGAAGTACTGGGCTTGAAGCTCTGCTTCGGAAAGGCCAGTGCTGAGTTGGACCTGAGGACAGTTTCGCTTGCAACTCCAACCCCTTCATACTGGTTTTCGGCATAATTTATTTTATTTTATTTATTTATACCACGCTCTTTTAGAATCAGTGTGGTTTACATGTATACTAACAGGTACTTTATTCCCTTGTCCCCGAAGGGCTCACAATCTAAGTGTACCTGAGGCAATGGAGGGTTAAGTGGCTTGCCCAAGGCCACAAGGAATGGCCATGGGACTAGAGACCCCAGTCCCTCCGGCCTGAGGTTGCTTGTCCCCCATGTGGGAATTGAACCCCCGTCCTTCCGGCCTGAGGTAACCTGTCCCAACCACTGAACCACTCCTCCCTCCTTGGGCCCGACACAGGTCGCAGGAGGTGCTGTCATGGTGTGGGAATAGGTAGCAGTCATGGGTATCGGTGACAGACATGGTTTGACTGCAGTGGTCACATTTTTTTTTAACCCACCAGGCACATGGTGGGGAACACCCATCCGGGGTCGTTGACCCCTGGGTGAAAAAGGGCATGAACGCTGGCCGAGGCAAGCCTCGATTAAAAAATAAAAGGAGAAACTGGACCGACGTCCATTGGACTCTGTGTAAAAAAGGAAATTGAGCAAGATGGCACCCTTGGGCAGGAAGGGGACCACCATGTGTGGTAGCATATCCCAAAGGCTTTCTTTGAAAGCTGGGGAAATGCTCCGTGTGGGGCTCCGTTGGCGCAGACGTCACCCATATGTGAGGGCTGACTTCCTGTTTGTTCCTGGGTTTGTTCCTGGAGAACTTAATCTTTCTTTTAAAGGATAAGGAACAAACAAAAAGGAGCAAGCTTAAAATTAATAAAGTTCATATTGGAATGCTGTTCCTCCCTTTTCCATGCTCAAGCTTCAGAGTTGTAGTGTTTAATTTGCAAGAAGAGAGCAGATAATTATTTAGCCCTGTACTTCATCAGCTCACTAGAAGACAGCAACAGACAAATAGCTCCGCCTAGAGGCTTTAATTACTAGCTTAGATCATTCAAGTCAATAGCCTGTAAAAAAATTAACAGGTTTAATCTTACTGATTTGGCTTTGGTCATATTATCATTTCCTCAATAATGTGTTAGCCAGGCATAAACTCCCCGTATCAACAGGTTCTTAACCTCATGAAAGGCCAAGAGACTGCCCTTATCTCACAGCTCAGATCTTAGCCAAAAGGTTGAGCAGCAACAAAGACAAGCAACTTTAAAAAACAAAACAGCAGCAGTTCTCCATGTCAACTGCCTTGAGGAAAGGCTAAGAGAAAGAACTAGGAGCCAGGAAAGATGGTGTGCTGCACATTTTGACACAAGACTTGTGTCCCCAGTAGTGTCAGATATCAGGAATTATTCTCCCATATTGTACAGGTTCTCAGTTTTAGCCTAAAGCCTAGTAAGGGACAGTACTCTGCTCATGAGTCAAACCTTACATATGATGCCTGGTAAAGAGACTGTGATTACTTTCATGTGTATTAATATTTATACATACAACCCATTAGCTTTGACAGAATTCTGAAAAATTGGAAAGAGAATAAATTGTACCTTCTTTAGCGGAGTGGCCTGCCTCATGTCATACAGTACAACGTTCCGATCTGAAGAGCAACTTCCCAAAAGACATGTCTGAAAATAGAGGTAATAGGTGGTCACCTGTAAGATGGACATACTTTCATTTCTTTTTTTTTAAACAGGAGTCCATGAATATTCTAGCAGTATACCATGTGATAATCCCATAGAGCAGGAGCCTAAGTTGCAAATGTTGTTTATTTCTGGCTTGACAGAATGTTAGACTAGGAATACACTATATCATGGCCTAGTACAACATGTAGAGCATTCAATATCTGCATTGCCATAGCTAACAAATCTGGTCTTAGGGATGAAGACCAACATACTGCTTCAAATATGCAAACAACTATGGTGACATTTTACTTACCAGTTAATGTCCTTTCCTTGAGTCCTGCTAGACTAGTCCAAACAAGTGAGTTGTGTTCCCCTATCAGCAGATTCATATAAAGAACCAATGAAAAACCCAGGTTTCAATGACATCACTCCTATGTCTATTTGCCTCAGCCACCACAGGTCCCTTCAATATTCGCCCCAAAGCATATGGGAGAAACATGGCAAACTCAAACAAGCTTAATGGCATTGATAATGGAGGTGTTGGTTCAAAGTGATTATTCTGTGAATTGCGTGCAGAGGCAGAAGATCCTCAAGTACCAAGAAATGCAGTCCAAGAAAATGTGACAGAAAGATACATTAGTATTTCCCATTGTTTTGGGAGCAAACAGTACCAAAAAGGAGCAGAGGTACCCGCACACCAATAGAAGACCAACAAAGCAGGTACACAGTCCTTGTGTACCTGCTTTGTTGGTCTCCCATTGTTTTCGGAGCCACAAGCTTGATAAGAAGAACTTCCACGCATAACTTGACAAACTACCCATACTTGTTACATCTTATGAATTCCAGAAAGAACCTCTCTTTGGCACGATCCAAGTGCTACAATGAACATTAGCAGTAAATCTGAGAGACTGAGATCATACTCCACATATCCTGGCTTAGAAGTGAGTTTCATGACCATCATGGAATGAGCAAAACTAACCCATTTGGAGAAAATGCCCTTTAACTGTGTGTGACAATGAGTCATCAACACTAGAGAACTATAGTACGTACAGGAAAGCATAAACAGAAGGTTGTCACTGCAGAGCCAAGTATAAAAATCATAGTGGACCCAAGGCAGCAGAAGAACAGAACAAATATAGTTTCTGGGGCAGGCCTTGGACTGGTTTAGCAAGACTCAAGAAAAGGACATTAACTGATAAGTAAAATGTCACTTCTATATTGTCCTGTTAGACCAGTCCAGACAAGAGGGATGTACTAAAGCTGCATCTCCACCGGGCAGGAAGAAGACACAGCAGGTGCAAACCCTTGAGCCAAAGGCCATATCCGCCCTCGCATGGACATCCATGCTGTAATGGCTATCGTTACAGGTACTTGATATACCGCCCTTTACTGTGTGTATCCGAGCGGTTTACAGATATATTCTAACAGGCACTTTTTGTTCCCTTGTCCCCGAAGGGCTTGACGAACGTAATGCCCAATTTGCTGCCTGACAAATGTATGCAGGGCCTACCAAGCCCCACTACGCCCACAAGGATGCTTATGCTCGGGAAGAATGAGCGTGCAAACCCTCCAGAAACGGCCGAGGAACAGATTATTTAATCCAGCCCCCCAAAGTCAACTTGGCTGCCGCTTCACCCTTGCACAGGCCAGCAAACAGCAAAAAAAGATGGTAGGACTTAAGACATTCATTCATAACTTCCAGGTACCAGAGGAGCGCCCTCCAGACATCCACCAAGCAAAGAACCTTATTTTTACACCGCTTTACTCTTTGTGAAGAAAGGCAGGCAGACCACCTGGTTCATGTGAAAGGGAGAAAAGTGCCTTAGGCAAAAAGGAAAGCACAGGCCGAATAGGAACGGCCTTCTTCAAAAAAGGACAGATAAGGATCGCGGCAAAACAGCTCAGAAATCCACCTTGTGGAACAAATCGTGACCAAGAAGACTGTCTTTAGCATCAAGTCCTTTAAGGTAGAGTGCTTCAATGGCTCAAAGGGCACCACCATCAGGATCCTGGGCACCAGACAGACCCCAGACCAGAAGGGAGGATGCAGACACTGATTCCCCTAGAGAAAAACAGAGACGTCTAGATGCAAGACCAAAGACTCACCTGCCACTGGACCCTGGAAATAGGCCAGAGCTGCCACCTGAACTTTCAGGGAGCTAAGGGAAAGGACCTTCCCTAGGCCATCCTGAAGAAAGTCCAACAGGGAGGATACCTTTGCCGCCTCAGGAGCCATCTGCCACATGCTACACCAACGCTAAAAGAGACATCATATCCATAGGTATGCTAACTTGGTAGACCTCCTCCATGCACCGAGCAAAGTAGAGACCACTGCTGGAAAGTAGCCCTTACGTACTAGCCATTTCCTTTCACCTCTGCTATCCCAACAACTCTTCACACCTCTCTCCCTTACCAATACTGCTCCTTTATATACAATGTTTCTAAATGTTCTAAATAATTACTATTTGTTTTAATTAATTACCCCGGTTTACCCAAGTTATTGTTCCTGTTATATGTAAAATACTCAGATATTGTATTCTGTCTGATGTTTTCTTGTTCTATGTAAACCGCGCTGATTATAAATAGTGCGGTATATAAAAGATGTTAAATAAATAAATAATAAATAAATAAATAAATAAATAAAGGTCAGGCTGTAAGCAAGAGAGGACCTGGGTCATCCAGGACGATCGGTCCCTGCTGCAACAGACTCAGAGACAGAGGCAACCAAAGAAGAGGTGCCTACAGGAGCCTCATTAGATCTCCAAATCATGCTCTCCTCAGCCAATCAGGTGCCATCAGAACAATCCTGCCCAGTTGGCCTTCTATGCTCTGAATCACACCCCCACCAGGGGCCATGGAGAAAACACGCACAGCAGTTGCTGACTTGGCCAAGGCCGAGTCAGGGCATCAATGCCTTCTGAACCAGACTCCATTTGGTGACTGAAGAAGTGATAAACTTTGGCACGCGAGCATGTTGCCATCAGATACATTTCGGAATGACCCCAGCAGTGCAGAATCAACTGAAATACCTCTTGATTCAACTCCCACTCTCCAGGATCCAAAGAGTGCTGTTGGAGGAAATCTGCTTTGACACTGTCCACCCCAGCGATGTGCTGGGTTGTAAGGCTAGAAGTTCTTCTCCACTCTGGCAAACAAGAGAGCCATCTCCATAGCTATCCCAGCGCTCCTCGTGCCACCTTCCCAAGCTACCTAAGCCTCCTCCATGGCACTCTCTAAAAGCACTCTAACCACCTGGCCCTTGACCAGGAGCCGAAAATTCAGAAGAGCCAACCTGATGGTCCTCGCCTCAAGGTGGCTGATGGGCCATATCTCTTCCCTGTGGTTCATAAGAACATAAGAAATGCCATACTGGGTCAGACCAAAGGTCCACCAAGCCCAGTATACTGTTTCCAATAGTGGCCAATCCAGGTCACAAGTACTTAGCAGGTGCCCAAAAGAGGCACACAAGATCCACAATGTTCATCCCAGAATAAGCAGTGGATTTCCTGGGTCCTCTTTAATAATGGTTCATAGACCTTGCCTCCAGGAACAATGAATTCCAAAGTTTGATTACACATTGAGTAAGAAAATATTTTCTCTTATTAGTCTTAAATGGATTAGATTGTAGCTTCATTGCTTGTCCCCTAGTCTTTCTACTTTTTGATGGCGTAAGCAACCAATCTACGTTTACCTATTCCACTTCATTCATTAATTTATAGACCTCTATCATATTCCACCCTCAGCTGTCTTTTCCAAGTTGAAGAGCCCCAACCTTTTAAGCCTCTCATAACAGGGGTATCCTTCCATTCTCTTTACCATTTTTGTCGCTCTTCTTTGTACCTTTTCTAATTCATCTATATCCTTTTTAAGATATGGTGACCAGAAATGCACAGAATATTCAAGGTACAGTCACACCATGGAACGATACAAAGGCACTATAATTTCCTTTGTTTTATTCTCCATTCTTTTCCTTATGATTCCTAGCATTCTATTTGCTTTTTTGGCTGCCGCAGCACACTGAACAAAAAGTTTCAACGCATCATACACAATGACGCCTAAATCTTTTTCCTGGGTGGTGGTTCCTATTGTGGAACCTTGCATCATGTAACCATAGTTTGGGTTGTTCTTTCCTAAATGCATAATTTTGCACTTGTCCACATTAAATTTCATCTGCCATTTGAACGTCCAGTCTTTCAATTTTTTAAGGTCTTCTTGCAATTTTTTACAATCCTCTTGTGTTTTAACAACTTAGAATAATTTTGTGTCATCTGCAAATTTGATCACCTCACTCGTTATTCCTACTTCCAGGTCATTTATGAATACAGTCAAACCTCGGTTTTCGTATGCCCTGGTTTTCATACGATTCGGTTTTCGTTGACTTTTTTCATCAAGATTTTGTTTCGGTTTTCGTACGTTGTCTCGGTTTTCGTACAGCATTTTACCCCCCCCCCCCCGTACCTGCCATGGATTAGCGTGAGCCAGTGATCTCCCACGGAGCTTGAGCCAGTGATCTCCCACGGAGCTTGAGCCAGCGATTCTGCGGGACCTCTGGGGAGCCGAGGAGTTCAACGCTCCAGCGTGGCCTGCCCGAAACTGCTTCCTGCCCCGGACTCTCCCCCGATTGACGTCTGCCTGCTGCCTCTTCCCCTGCACATCCCTTGAACCGGGACAGGAGCTGGTGACCGAATCTGCTTCTCCTTGGCGGCCCAGTCTCCCGCCGGGGCCCCTGCCCTCCCGATTGGATTCTGGGTGTCCTGCAGGCCTGCACACGCGGCCTCTCCTTGAAACCTTGCAGTCTGCAGCTGCAGGCTCCTGCTGGCACAGCCCCACGCTGTTCTCTGACTCTCACCTGTGTCAGGCTACTACCTTAGGGGGGCCGGAGGCAGCCTAAGACTCTCTGTCCCACTGTTTCTCAACTGCCTGCTGCTTGGCTGACACTGCCTCTCCACCTCTCCCGACACTGTGTAGGAGTGGCTGCCCTACAGGCTGGTGTGACTTCGGGCACTGTCCTCTTTCTGGTGTCCTTACTTTTGCTGACATTGGCACTACCTCTCCTGACACTGTGAGCTAGGTAACTGGGTGTGATGGCTGCTAAGTTAAAAGGCAGGCTGGAGCCCCGATTGTGCAGACGGCCAAGATGGCTGTTCCCACCTCCGCTGCTGGTGGTGATTGCTCGATCCCCAGAGGGGAGAGCAGCTGGAGCTGGCTGGAGTGCGTCCCATATGCCAACAAAAGTCTTCAATAAAGGTAAAAGTGATGTTACATGCTCATTTATCCATTTCATTAGTCATTTATATGTATTTCTCATTGTTTTCTGTATGTAAAAAGATAGTTATTCTCTATAAAATGTATTTTTTGTCAATATTTTTGGGTGTCTGGAACGGATTAATTGAATTTACATTATTTCTTATGGGAAATCTTGCTTCGGTTTTAGTCCGTTTCGGTTTTAGTCAGACTTTTTTGAACGGATTAATCATGAAAACCGAGGTTTGACTGTATATTAAAAAGCAGCGGGCCCAGGACAGATCCCTGGGGTACTCTAGTATTCACCTTTCTCCATTGAGAAAATTGGCCATTTAGCCCTTCTCTATGCTATCTTTTAACCACCACTACTACTACTATTGAGCATTTGTATAGTGCTACAAGTCATACGCAGCACTGCACAGGCATGTAAGAGACAGTCCCTGCTCATCAGAGCTTACAATCTAGTCAAGACAGACAAAGGTGTAGGCAGGGATAAACAAGGGGGACAGAAAAAGAAAAAGGAGATCAGGTGAGTCAAGATCCAAAAGCAGCAGCAAAGAGGTGAGTTTTCAGCCTGGATTTGAAGAGGGTTAGAGAAGGTGCCTGGCGTACAGACACAGGTAGTTTGTTCCAGGCGTAAGGTCCAGCAAGGTGAAAGGAGCGAAGTCTGGAGTTAGCAATAGAAGAGAAGGGCACAGACAGAAGCAGTTTGCTAGAAGAGCGGAGTTCCCGAGGGGGGTTGTAAGGAGAGATAAGAGAAGCAAGGTAGTGAGGAGCTGCAGAGTGAATGCATTTATAAGTCAGCAGGAGAAGTTTAAACTGGATGCTGAAACGGATAGGGAGCCAATGAAGTGACTTGGAAGAGGAGTAATATGGGCATGACGAGGCTGGCGGAAGATCAGCCGCGCAGCAGAGTATTGAACAGATTGAAGGGGAGAGAGATGATTCAAAGGGAGACCGGTTACAGTAGTCAAGACGGGAGGTGATCAAGGAGTGGATAAGCGTCTTAGTAGTGTGTTCAGAAAGGAAAGGGCGGATTTTGCTGATGTTATAGAGAAAGAAACGGCAGGTCTTAGCTATCAGATGGATGTGTGTGGAGAAAGAGAGAGAGGAGTCAAAGATAACCCCAAGATTGCGGGCCAAGGAAACAGGAAGGAGTACAGAGTTATCCACAGAGACTGAGAAAGGAGGAAGAGGGGGGGAGGTTTTGGGGGGAAAGATAAGAAGTTCAGTCTTGGCCATGTTCAGTTTCAAGCAGTGGTGAGACATCCAGGCAGCAATATCAGAGAGGTAGGCAGAGATCCGGGTCTGGATTGCTGGAGAGATTTCAGGTATAGAGAGGTAGATCTGGGAGTCATCAGCATACAGATGGTACTGAAAGCCATGGGAGGAGATAAGCGCACCAAGGGACTGGGTACACAGAGAGAAAAGGAGTGGACCCAAGACAGATCCTTGGGGTACACCAACTGGTTAGCAGGATAGCAGAGGAGGAAGAGCCACCAGAACACACACTGAAAGAGCAATGGGAGAGATAGGAGGTGAACCAGGATAGTACAGAGTCCTTAAAACCAAGCGAGGACAAGGTATCGAGGAAGGAGGATGTGGTCAACAGTGTCAAAAGCAGCAGAGAGGTCAAGAAGGATGAGGACAGAGTAAAGGCCCTTGGATTTTGCCAGGAACAAGTCACTGGAGACTTTGGCAAGAGCCATTTCAGTAGAGTGTAAATGACGAAAGCCAGACTGTAAAGGATCCAGGAGGGCATGAGAGGAGAGGAAGTTGAGGCTGTGGTGGTGAACCGCACGTTCAAGTAGTTTAGAAATGAAGGGAAGGAGGGAGATGGGTCGATAATTAGAAGGACAGGTGGGATCAGGTGAGGGTTTCTTGAGAGGTGTGACCACAGCATGCTTGAAGTCTGCAGGGACTGTTGCAGTGGAGAGTGATAGATTTAGACTATGAGAGATGGAAGGGACAACGGTGGAGGAGATGGGGCTTAGGAGACAGGTGGGGATAGGATCAGAGGAGCAGGTGGTGAGTTTGGAGGAAGAAAGAAGGTGTGCAGTTTCCTCTTCAGAGATCACAGAAAAGAGGGTAGCAGAGGGTAGGGGGGGAGTTGGGAGTGAAGGGGGGGAGAAGGGGAAGTAGCTGACTTTGTGGGGAATTGGAGGGTGATCTTGTGCATTTTGTCATGTAAATAGTCAGCCAGGGTTTGGGCAGAAAGGGAGGGAGGGATCAGAGGTGGAGGCAATTTGAGGAGAGAGCAGAGAGTAGTAAAGAGATGGCGAGGATCAGAGGCAAGAGAGTTAGTCAGATGGACATAATAGTCTTGTTTGGCAAGAGCTATGGCTGACTGGAAAGAGACAAAAATGAATTTGAAGTGTAGAAAGTCTGCAAGGGAGCGGGATTTGAGCCAAGCACGCTCAGCAGAACGGGCATAGGAATGTAGATAGCGGGTAGTGGATGACAGCCAGGGCTGGGGTGCAGAACGTCTCACAGGACGTGGCATGGGCGGAGCAAGAGCATCCAGAGCAGAGGAGAGTGCAGCATTATAGGAAGTTACTGCCTTGTCAACAGACTTGGATGACATAGTGGAAGAAAGAGATGAAGAAATAGTGGAAGAGAGAACCAAGGGATCAATAGCATGAAGATTTCTAAATAGGTTGGAGGAGACAGGTCGAGGTTGAGGCAGCGGGTGATGAAGATTAAAGCTTAAAAGGTGATGGTCAGATAAGGGAAGAACTGAGCTACAGAAGTTCGAGAGTAAGCAACTGGAGAAAAATACCAGGTCAAGGCGGTGGCCATGCTGGTCAATGGGGGCAGTGGAACAAAGCTGGAGGTCAAACGAGGAGGTAAGGGAGAGGAGCTTTAAAGCATAAGGATCAGAGGGGTTATCCACATGAATGTTAAAATCCCCAAGAATAAGAGTGGGTGAAGAGGAATCCAGAAAGAAGGACAGCCATGAGTCAAAGTCAGTGAGAAAGGCAGAAGCAGACTTGTCAGGAGGTCGATAAATAACAGCTACCCGGAGAGAAAGTGGAGTGAAAAGGCAGATGGAGTGGACTTCAAAAGAGAGAAAGGAGTGAGACTGATGCAGCAGGAGGGGTTGGAATTGGCATGAGGGAGAAAGTAGAATCCCAACACCACCACCACGGCCAGTGGGACGAGGCGTGTGGGAGAACTGATAGCCCCCATGACAGAGAGCAGCAATAGATGCAGCATCATCTGGGAGGAGCTAGGTCTCAGTTAGAGCAAGAAGATGTAGAGCATTAGAGATAAAGAGATCATGAGTAAAAGCAAGTTTCTTAGAGACAGAGTGTGCATTCCACAAGGCACATGAGAAAGGGAGAGTGGAAGGGGAAAGGAGAGGAATATGAATAAGATTAGACGTGTTGCGTGAAGATCTCTTCTCAGAGTGAGACAGACGTCTAGGGGGGCCAGGATTGGGGTTGATATCTCCGGATGAGAGAAGGAGGAGGAGTAGCAGAGTTCGGGGTAGAGAGGAGACAGTACGGCAGAAGCGAGGGTGAGGTTGCCTTAAAGAGAGAGGAGATGGTTGAATGAGAGGGAGAAAGTGATGAAGCTCACAAATTGATGATAGGGTAGAAGACAGGATGGAGGGGTAAGGGAGGATGCTAAAGGGGAGATAAGGAGGGGAGGAGTGAGGGTGCTGGTACGAGGGGAGACAGGGAGAATGAAGAAGAGGAAGACAAATGTTCCTCTTCCTCCAATACCATGACTTTTAATTTTGCCAAGAGTTTCTTATGAGAGACCTTGTCAAAGGCTTTCTGAAAATCCATATACACTATATCAACGGGCTCACCTTTTTCTACCTGTTTATTCACACTTTCAAAAAGATACAACAGATTAGTATGACAAGACTTTCCTGGCTGAATCCATTATGGCTTTCTCCTATTAAACCATGGCTATCTACACGTTCAGTAATTTTATTCTTTATAATGGTTTCTACCATTTTGGCCTGGTACCATTGTCAGGCTCAACAGTCTATAGTTCCCCACCTTTTTAAAAATTGGGGTTACATTGGCCATTCTCCATTCTTTAAGTACTACAGATTATTTTAATGACAGTTTATAGATTACTAATAGTAAGTCTGCAATCTCATCTTTCAGTTCTTTCAACACCCTTGGATGTATACCATCTAGCACAGGCGATATGCTACTGTTCAGTTTGTCGAACAGTTGTAATACATCCTCCTGGTTTATTGATATTTCTTTCAATTCTTCTGCTTTAACACCTTTATATACCATTTCAGGGACAGGTAATTTCCCTACATCGTCTTCAGTAAAGACAGAAGCAAAGAATTCATGCAGTCTCTCTGCTATAGCCTTGTCCTCCCTTGGCGCCCCTTTTACCCCTCTATCATCCAATGGTTTAACTGACTTTCACAGGTTGTTTTTTTTTGCTACGAATCTACTTGAAAAAGTTATTATGCGTTTTTTCTTCCACGACAAGCTATTTTTTCAAATTCTCTCTTTGCCTGCCTTACCAATGCCTTGCATCTAACTTGTCGATACTTATGTGGTCTCTCTCTGTTTTTGTGCTGACCAAAAATTGCAAGAAGATCTTGATAAATTGGAAGACTGGATGTCAAATTGGCAGATGAAATTTAATGTGGACAAGTGCAAAGTTATGCACCTAGGAAAGAACAATCAAAACTATGGTTACACGATGCAAGGTTGCACATCAGGAAAAAGATTTAGGCATCATCGTGGATAGTGTGTTGAAACTCGTTGCCCAGTAAATCAGCAGCAGCCAAGAAAGCAAATAGAATGCTAGAAATCATAAGGAAAGAATGGAGAATAAAACCGGAGGATATCATAATGCCTCTAACATTCTGTGGTGCAACCGCATCTTGAATATTGTGTGCAATTCTGGTCGCCATACGGTATTTTGAAAAGGATATAGCAGAATTAGAAAAGGCACAGATAGTAGCCACCAAAATGGTAAAGGGGCTGGAAGGATGCCCCATAAGGAAAGGCTTAAAGGTTAAGGCTAGTAAACTTGGAAAAGAGACGGCTGAGAGGAGATATGATAGGAGGTCTATAAATTAAATGAAGTGGAACAGAAAAGCAAAGATAAGCTGTATACACCATCAAAAGGGAGAAAGACTGGGACATAATGAAGCTACAATGTGCCCCATGAAAGACTAAAAAATGTTTTCACTCAAAGTGTGGTCAAATTCTGGAATGCGTTACCAGAGGATGTAGTGCAGAACTGTTAGTGTAGCAGGGTTTAAAAAAGGGTTGACAAGTTCCTGGAGGAAAGGTCCATAAACTATTATTAAAGAGGACCCAGGAAATCTACTGCTTACCATGGAACAAGCATTGTGGAACATGTGTACCATTTTGGGAACCTGGCAGGTAATAGTGACCTGGACTGGCCACTGTTGGAAATGGGATACTGGGCTTGATGGACCTTGGTCTGACGCAGTATGGCAGTTACATTCAGAACACTTATGTTGTTTCTGGTGTTCATCATTAGGCTTTCAAAAAAGGACACTGTAGCGGCAAACTGCAGTCAATGAATAAATCCAGGAGTCAATTTACAGGGTCCAAACCAGTTTAATGTGCACAGGCTCAGTCAGTCAAAGCTGTAAAGTAACTGAGCGGAGTTCTTCATAGAAACATAACTTTTTATACCACTTTTCTAGCTTGATACATGAAAACTTTCCATTGGTCTCATGCTAATTTCTACAAACTTTCTATTGGTCTGACATTTCCCTGAATTTGACCAATCAGGGTCTATGCCCTTTGCTCTGCTTTCTCCAGCTTGCTGAACAATGGCTTAGTTCAACCCTGGTTACTTTCCTTCATCAAGGTCATATCTAGCTCCTTAAATGTGTAAGTAACAATTCTGGAGTAACGATTTAACATAAAGGCATTGTATTCACTTTGTGCAAACTTTGCTATAGCAGCATTTCATTCTAAAGCAGCATTTAATTCTGTCTTTTTAATTTTATGTCTCAGCACTACTGAAATCCAGGCTTGGTTCTTAAGCCTGTCATTTTTCAGGTTCAGGCTTATGGCCTAGTCTATAGGTCTTGGCTACCACAACACCACTGGGGACACCACCCGAGACACTTCTGAAAAGGAACGGGCTCAGATGAGCAAGTCATCCAGATAGGGATGGACACAGATCCTTTAGCACCATAGCCGTCACCATCATGACCTTGAAGAATGTCCTTGGGGCGTTGGATAGCCCGAAAGGGAGAACGGTGAACTTATAGTGAGAGCCAAGCATGGCACAATGCAGATACTTCTGCTGATCCACCTGGATTGGGATATCAAAATACAATTCAGCCAGATCCAGAGAGCCAAGAACTCCCCTCGGTGCGTTGCTTGAATCACGGAGCTTAAGGTTTTGATCCAGACGTGCAGGACATGCAACAGCTCATTGATCCCCTTGAGGTTCAGAATGGGCCGGAAGGAACAGTCCTTTTTTGGCACCACAAATAGAGTATTTGCCCCTGATCTGCTTGTCCACAGTGATGGGCAAGGTGGTCTGCACAGCGGCACTTTTGATCTCAGACCCACAAGGGGAAATGATGAAAGCAACCAGAATAGATCTTTGCATTCCAGGATGTTGCCGAACTGAATGGTATCTAGCATCCAGTGATACCTGGTAACCCGGGTCCATTCCTGAAAGAAAAGGCAAAGTCTGCCTCCAACCGGAGGAACCAGGGAATGGGCTCTCAAACCTTTGCTGTGCAGCCCAGGAGGGTCCTCCTCTGGAGGAGACAGAGTCCCTGGACCCACACTCTCCAAGAAAGCACTGAGAATGAGCCCAAAGTCGGGAAGCAGAGGGAAAGAAAGATATTCCAGGTTGGTAATGACGAGAGCCCTGAGACCCCGGGAATCCGGCCAGTGTGCTATTGGTGGACGGGCGGAAGCTGATGAGAAGGGGTCACCAGCCTGCTTCACAGGCCCCTTAGACCTGACTTCCAAAAGGCAGTAAGATTTAGTGTCACTCGGGTCCTTCAACAGTTTCTCCAAATTGGCTCCAAAAAGAAGCTTCCCCAAGCCAATTGGGCCAAGAGGGCTTAGGAGAAAGTGTCTGCTGCCCAATACCAGAGCTAAATCAAACACCTTGACACAGTCATCAGGGCACCATCCCTGACTGCCAAACATACCAGATACATGGCATCAGAAATAAAGGCTATAGAAAACTCCAAAAGAGGGGTAGTATCATCCAGCAGAAGAGACTGAATCCATTGGAGCAGGGCTAAAGACGTCAGGCTGGTACATACCGCCAGTTGCAGAATAGCCATTGCCATAGCAAAGTGGCTCCTCAGTAAGGAATCCACCTTACGGTCCAGAAAATCCTTCAAGGCTAACCTGCCTTCCACAGGAATGGTGGTCCATCTGGTAAGCATCTGGAGGGGTTGCGCTCTGTGTTAGAGAGGGCATTGAGTCGGAAAAGAATAAAGTTTTGCAGGAAACAAAATTTGCTGTAGAATCTCTATGGATTGAAATTCCATGTATGAAGGGGAAGGTGATGGCAGTGGGGGTGTACTATTTACCGCCTGGCCAGAATGAACAAATGGATGATGAAATGCACAAAGAAATCAAGGAAGCTAACAAAAGTCACAGCAGAGTAATAATAATGGGTGATTTCAATTACCCCGGTATCGAATGGGTCAGTGTCACGGCAGGACATGCTAGGGAGATAGTTTCTAGATGAAATAAATGACTGCTTCTTGGAGCAGCTGGTTCATGAACCGACCAGAGGTGAAGCCATACTGGACCTAGTCCTTAGTGGAACACCAGATCTGGTGCAAGAAATAAGGGTGTTGGGACCACTTGGCAATAGTGATCATAGCATGATCGTGTTTGATTTAATTAATGGAGGAGGGATAGTAAAGTAATCCACAGTACTACCTTTTAACTTTCGAAAGGGAAACTATGATAAAATGAGGAATATAGTTAAGAAAAAACTAAAAGGAGCGGTTGCAAAGGTTAAAGACTTACATCAAATTTGGGTACTGTTTAAAAATACTATCCTGGAAGCCCAGACCAGCTGTATTCCACGCATTAAGAAAAGTGGAAGAAAGTCCAAAAAACTGCCAGCATGGTTTAAAGGTGAGGTCAGAGAGGCTGTTGCTGCCAAAAAAGCATCTTTCAGGAAATGGAAAAAAGAGCCAAATGATGAAAACTGGAAACAGCACAAGCACTGGCAAGTTAAATGCAAAGCATTGATAAGGCAGGCAAAGCGAGAATTTGAGAAGGAACTTGCTACGGAAGCAAAAACACGAAATAAAGACTTTTTCAAGTACATTCGTAGCAAAAGGCCTGTGAGAGAGTCAATTGGACCATTAGATGATAGAGGGGTAAAAGGGGCAGTAAGAGGAGACAAGGCTATAGCAGAGAGTCTGAATGAATTCTTTGCTTCGGTCTTTACTGAGGAAGACGTAGGGATGTTACCCAAGACTGAAGTGGTATTTAAAGGTGATACTGCAGAGGAACTGAGAGAAATATCGCTACACCGGGAAGATATATTACAACTATTTGATAAACTGAATAGTAGCAAATCACCTGGACCAGATGGTATACATCCAAGAGTGTTGAAAGAACTGAAATATGAGATTGCAGACCTGCTATTAGTAATCTGTGAACTTTCATCAAAATCATCTGTAATACCTGAAGATTGGAGGATCGCCAATGTAACGCCAATTTTTAAAAAGGGTTCCATGGGTGATCCAGGAAATTACAGACCGGTGAGCCTGACGTCAGTACCGGGGAAAATGGTAGAAACCATCATAAAGAACAAAATTACACAGCATGTAGATAGTCATGGCCTAATGGGAGACAGCCAACATGGCTTTAGACAAGGAAGATCTTGTCTTACTAATCTGATATGTTTTTTTGAAGGTGTGAATAAACAGGTAGACAAAGGTGAGTCGGTTGATATAGTGTATCTGGACTTTCAGAAAGCTTTGACAAGGTCCCTCAGAGACTTTTGGCAAAACTAAAAAGTCATGGGATAGGAGGCAGTGTACTATTGTGGATCAGGAACTGGTTAAAAGATAGAAAGCAAAGGGTAGGGCTAAATGGCCAATTTTCCCAATGGAAAAAGTTGAATAGTGGCGTACCCCAGGGATCTGTACTTGGTCCGCTACTTTTTGACATATTCATAATGACCTGGAAAAGGGAATAACTAGTGAGGTTATCAAATTTGCAGATGACACAAAACTGTTTAAAGTTGTTAAAACCCATGAGGACTGTAGAAAACTGCAGGAGGATCTGGATAAATTGGAAGACTAGGCATCCAAATGGCAGATGAAATTTAATGTGAACAAGTGCAAAGTTATGCACCTAGGAAAGAACAACCCACACTATGATTACACAATGCAAGGTTCCACATTGGGAGCCACCACCCAGGAAAAAGATTTAGGCGTCATCGTGGATAACATGTTAAAACCCTCCGCCCAGTGTGCAGCGGCGGCCAAGAAAGCAAATAGAATGCTAGGTATCATAAGGAAAGAAATGGAAAATAAAACAAAGGATATTATAATGCCTCTGTATCGTTCCATGGTACGACCAAACCTTGAATATTGTGTGCAATTCAAAATGGTAAAGGGGATGGAAGGCTACTCCTATGAAGAGAGCTACAAAGGTTAGGGCTCTTCAACCTGGAAAGGAGACGGCTGAGGGGAGATATGATAGAGGTTTATAAATTAATGGAGTGGAACTGGTGAACGTAGATCGATTGTTTACACTATCAGAATATAGAAAGACTAGGGGGGACATGTAATGAAGCTATAGGGTTTAAGACAAATAAGAGAAAATATTTTTTCACTCAACGTGTAATCAAACTCTGGAATTTGTTACCGGAGGATGTAGTAAGAGCTGTTAGTGTAGCTGGGTTTAAAAAAGGTTTGGACAAGTTCCTGGAGGAAAGGTCCATAAACCATTATTAAAAAGGGACCCAGGATATCAATGCTTGACCCAATACAAGCATTGTGGAACCTGTGTCTCTTGGGGATACTTCTAGTTACGTATGACCTAGATTGGCCACTGTTGGAAACAGGATACTGGGCTTGATGGACCTTGGTCTGACCCTGTATGGCATATCTTATGTTGTTATGTTCTTATAAGCACCATGACCTGCACATCTATCTTGGGAATGCCAAACCACTTGACGCACTACTCCGGGAGAGCATAGAACTTCTTACACACCCTTAACCCTTTAGTTAGAGAGTTGGGAGAGTCGCACTCCAAACAGATCATATCCTTGATCACATCCAGGAATGAGAAGATAATAGTAGATTTTCGGATCCCTTGAAGGAGCAGGTATATCTTCAGCTCCTGCTCTGTGCTGGAAGCAACCATCAAGTTCAAGGTGGATGACACCCTGGCAATCAATGCCGCCAGCTCCTTCTGGAATAGGCAGATCACGGTGGCCTCTGCATAATCTTCTGAAAGTGAGAGCATTTCCCCATCCACATTAGAATCCAGTACTGAGCCATCTGAATCAGAGTCATAGTCAACATCTTGGATATCTCCCAGCTGTTCCCCCATCTCCAAAGTCTCCTTGCCAGGGTCGCTTAGCCAAAGGTAATTGAACAGGACTTCCACTTTCAGCCTGCCCTGCATGAGACTATGTCCGGGAACACCCAGAGGCTGCAGAGTCTGCATTTCCATGCCAAAAGGACCAGGCCTGTTGCAAAAAGAAAAACAATTCTGTGGAGGACAATATGGGGTCCATAAGCTCTCCTCTTGGACATGACTCCAACACCCAGGGGCACAGCCATGCTAGCTACCCCAGACGCTTTAGAGAATATTTAGCATCTCACAGCATGGTCTCCGGTTCCTCCAGTTGGCCGAATATCCTTACCTCTAGCGCTATCAGTCACCTCCCACCCTGAGGCAGGCAAGGTCGGATTAACTGCATTCCATGACTGAGAGGGGGAAAGCAAACTCTCCAGGGATGACTCAGAAGCTACCATGCAAGAACAGCAGAGTCCAGAAACCGGTGATGAAGCTCCTCACTTACCACAGGTCAAACAATGCTTCCTGGAAGAAGACAGATTTAGGGCCAGGATCACAACAGTGCGCGCAAAGGCTGCATTGTCCCACAAGTGTGCCTTAACTGCGCTTTTACATTATGCCCCTTACAGGCGCTAGAGAAGGAGTACACGTTGTAGCCGCTTGGGCAGAATGCGCATTAGGACCATGTGAAGACTAGGCACAGAAAAGATAAAACTTTACTACTGAGTGCAGAAAACAGCAGGAAACCCCCACACCTCACCAGCGGCCCACCCTGAATTGCAACCCAAAAAGATGGAATTGGGAGCCCCCAACAAGGACAATGACAAATTCAAGCCTTGGACTCACCCCCTCAGAGCTCTAGGCAGAGAATCCTTGCTGGGTTCAGCTCTACTCCCCTGAAAAAGATTCACCGGCTGCCTTGGCAGCACTGCATGTAAGGTGGATGGCAGGCAGTTCTCTCTGAGAGCCTTCTGTGATTTCAGCAGCGAGCAGGGGGGACAGAGGAGAATGGAGGAGGCATTGGGATTGTGTGAATCTGCTGCACTTTTGCACGATAAGATGTGGAGCTGAACCAATTTTTCCTCTTCCTATGGCTACTGAAAAGACCGCAGTCTCATGGAGCCTCCCACGTTGCGCTTAAGTGAGAGAGAGTCACCTTTCTGTACTCAAGGTGGTCATTCACAAGTATTTAATGAATCTCTTTTCCTTTCAATCCTCAGATTTTCTACTGAGAGGAGAAAATCCATCATCCATCTGCTGGAGACAAAGAAATACTGAAGGGACCCTCTGGTAGCTGAGGCTAATAGAGGCACACAGGAGTGATGTCATTGAAATTTGGGCTTTTCATTGATTCTTTGTTTCCACCAGTCTGCTGGTAAGCGAACACAACCCACTTGTCTGGACCGGTCTGGCAGGATGATATGGAATTATATTTAGCTCTTTTATTCACTTTGGAATAGGTTTGTTTCTTGTTCTTGATACAAAAAACTCTTTCCAAAGAGAAAGGAAGCATACATTTAGGGAACATGATATGAAACTCCAAGGAGACAGACTTTAAAGCAAATATAAATACATAAAACAAATCAGGAAATCATTTTTCATGGAAGAGATGCAAACAAAAAAAACAGTGTAGAATTCATGAAAGTAGTGGGATATACACACAGGATCCCAAAAGGGCAAAAAAGACAAAAACAAAGCATCAAGTACCTCAGCTCAAAGAGGACTGAAATAGACTTTTTTGAGCTAAGGCTGTATGGGAGGTAACGCCACATAGAGCAGGAGTCACAATCTTAACCACTTTGGTGGGCAGATTGTAACATAGTAAATGATACAGGATAAAAACCAAATTGCCCGGGATCATCCAGTGTTACCTTTTTATAATGATCTTTACAGCATTGACCTGCATATTGGGCATATCACATTTGGTAATACAATACACAGATTCAAGTAAAACGCCCCTTTCAGCCATCCATATGGTAAGAGCACCAAAAGGCACATGTACAAAGCTTGCTTTTGGGAAATTTCATGAAAACCTTTGATGACCCATAAGAGTCTTCTAGAATCAGCGATTAAACCAAGTCAATACTTCAATGCTTAGAGCCCAGTGTTCTAGTTCCCATATTGGTATTGAAGGAAATAGGATTCTAGGCAAGATTTAACATGCACAGAAGCAGGACCAACACATTCTTGAAAAAACTCATGGATTACAACATCTGTGTATAATCTTCATGATGGTCCAATAAAGGTATCACAATTTGCCAAGACTCTAATTAGCATTAGATACACTCAACTAAATTAGTGTCTAAATCAATTTAGTGGATGTAAGCAACTGTACAGTCTTATTCTTTTTTCATTCCCCTCCAAGGTCAAGGAATGCCCTTGTTGTCAGTCACTATTGAAACATACAGAGTTTAAAAAGCAAAAAAAAAAAAAAAAAAAACCACCACCTGATGAATTTTCATGACCTGGCAAAACTGACCATAATTCTCAATAAGTATGCAGCTGAACAACCAGTGATAAAAGTTGCATGTATTTTTGTTAACTTAATTATAAACCATGAATCTATGTCAACTCTATATGCATTATTAAAGTGGCTGCCTGACATAGCAGTATCTATTGAAAAAAAACAAAAAATATTTTAAACAAAAGTCTATCCTAGTTATAAATACTCTGTTCCTAACAGTAGGATGATGGAAAGGACCTACTTTTGAACTATGTCCTCACTCTTCTCAGAGGTCTAAGACAGGGCATGACAAATCCCAGGCATCAGGTTATCATGGCACCTACAAATGGCATGGCGATACCCAGATTTCATGCGACTTAATTTTGTTTCTTTAGTGGTGCTGCAGAAGAGAACAGCAGGTTTCCTACCTCCCCACCGTGATTCAGCCCTCTGTAAGCTTGAGATATGTTGTGCAGGAACTTCTGGCTGGTCTTGCTTTTTCAAGTCTATTTTATAAAAGGCACATAGGTGCTTATGTTGCTTTCATAAAACAGGAATAAAAAATCCAGAGATACTCTGTTATTAAATGACCCTCAATGGGTAAATTTCACAAACTCCTGCAGAGTGAATGTGCATTAGGAAACGCACATCTGAGGTTTATTTTATAAAGTACAACATGGACGTACTGTACTTTATAAAAGAGGGGCCTAAGTGCTGTAAGATCTATGGCAGGTATAAATGTCTGTGCCTAGAATTTTCTAACACATGCATAGGTTATATTATTTTATAACATATGCACATAAATTTGCATTCCACCTATGCTGGACTGCTGACATAGCACAATACCATGATAAACTTTGCAGTTTTCTTTTCCGGGTCATGCTGTGTCTTTATAACTGGAACAGTGGCTTTCTTCAGGGCGAAATGGTTAAGCAGACATCACTGCATAATCACTTTTCTTTTAAAAAAGCCACAATAATGGTGGCTGGAACATCTGTTCCAGTTAGGAAGACGCAGCTTGGTCTGGAAAACTGCAAAGTTTATTATACTAGCTGTGGAAGCCCAAGAGAACGTTTAAAGAAACTCTACTGGGATAGCATCTTTAAATTCACCAGAGACCCTTCCAATCTATGGGAAAAGAGAGAGATCACCAGCCTTTCTCCAATTGACTGTCCCTCCAAAATTCAAATTCATAATTTCCCACCTCAATCCCACCAATCTGGTTTGAGGACTACTATATAAAAAAACAGAATCCACTGCTTAACCACTTTGTCCTTAAGAACGCCACAGTATTGTGGCTGAAATGTCAGTTCCAGTTACAGAGACGTGACATGAACCGGAAAACTGCAGTTTATCATACTAGCTGCGGAAGCACAAGAGAGCACAATACAATGATATTTCAGTGCAAAATAACATTGATGATGATGCACAAAAAAGCATTCCAGCACATATGCATAATGTGTGCATATTAAAACCATAGGCACAACTACGATTTTCCCAATACGAATGGAGTCCGATGACAAGGAAAAGGGTGAGAGCAGCATCTTTATTAAATTAAACATGGAGCAATGGATGGCAGAACGCGGAGGCTAAAAATTGCCTCTGTTAAAATTGAACTTAAGGAGACTATGATGACTTTGCACCAAGATGCAAACAAACTGGCATGCAAGCAGAGGAGGCCTAAGAAAGTGCAGAGAGACAGAATGAAGAGACATGAACAAGAACATAACAGAAAAGAACAGCAGGCCTTCTTAGAAAAGTTAAAGAGCTTAGAAAATAGGCCCTGATGGAATAACCTCTGCATTCACAGAGTGCCCAAAATGGACTAATATTTTGAGTGTGCGGAGGTAGTGAGGAACAAACAGCCATCTTTTGGGGGTGGGCAAAGAGGGCAGGGAGAGTGTAGAAGTACGGATTGAATGCACATAGAAGTCTTGAGCCTCAGTGAAGTGAAGGGTTATGCAACATCGCCTGCCTGCATAGTTTTGCTGTTAAAGAAATTATTTTCACCACCACCAGTAAACTGAGCAAATTTAAGAGGGATAACATATAGATTAAAGTCTATAATGATCTCTCTACTGTCATACTGCAGCACTGGTGAGAAATGGAGGTGATAGCAAGACTTTGATGTAACAATTTTCTCTACGGTTGAATATTTGCTTTTGGTGTCTTAGTCACAGCTGAAGGGATATTTAAGAACATAAGAAATGTCATACTGGGTCAGACCAAGGTCCATCAAGCCCAGTATCCTGTTTCCAACAGTGGTCAATCCAAGTCACAAGTTCCTGAAAGTTCCCCAAAAGGACACACAGGTTCCATAATGCTTATATTGGGGCAAGGAGTGGATTACCTGGGTCTTCTTTAATAATGGTTTATGGACCTTTCCATCAGGAACTTGTCCAAACCCTTTTTTATACCCAGCTACACTAACAGCTTTTACTACATCCTCCGGTAGCTAATTTCAGAGTTTGACTACACACTGAGTGAAAAAAATATTTTCTCTTATTAGTCTTAAACTGTAGCGTCATTGCATGTCCCCTAGTCTTTCTACTTTTTGAAGCCGTAAAGAATCGATCTATGTTTACTCGTTCCACTCCATTCATTAATTTATAGACCTCTATCATATCTCCCCTCAGCCATCTCTCTTCCAGGTTGGAGAGCACTAATCTTTTAAGCCTCTCCTCATAGGGGTATCCTTCCATCCCCTTTACCATTTTGGTGGCTCTTCTCTGTACCTTTTCTAAGTTCGCTATATCCTTTTTAAGATATGGCAATCAGAATTCCACAGAATATTCAAGGTGCGGTCACACCATGGAACAATACAGAGGCATTATAATATCCTTTGTTTTATTCTCCATTCCCTTCCTTATGATTCCTAGCATTTTATTTACCTTCTTGGCCACCGCTGCATGCTGGGCAGAGGGTTTCAACATGCTATCCACGGTGATGCCTAAATCTTTTTCCTGGGTGGTGGTTCCTAATGTGAAACCTGTGATAAGGAAGCTTATCATAGCTCAGGAAGGAGCTATAGGAAAGGTGAAGTGGTAGAAATAAGAAAACAGAATTTTCCCATAAAAGACTACCAGTCCCAGAATGCACCAGGTTTCCAACAGCCATTAGAGGAGCTGAAGTGGGGAAACGTGTGTTTAATCAGGAGGGCTATGAGGTAATCCCCAAGCACTCATCTCAAAGGGCAGGGCCTGATTCAGCACAGCTGCGCTGTGTTAGGGAGGAGCACTCATCTAAGCAGAATAAAAGGTAGAGTTTATTCTACAGAGGATCCTCAGAATCATCATCTTCATGATCAACTGGGATATCCAGAGAATTATCCTCAGTTTCATCTGAAGGATCATCAGAAGCAGAAGCCAGAGCGGACGGACAGAGAGGGCAAGAAACCCTTTGGAAGAAAGAAGAGAAAAGCCTTTGAGAGGTCTAGAAGAGTCCGGAGCAGTACGTATACTGGGAGGCATTCCAAGGGCCAGCATACACCATTGGACTGGGGAAAGCCAGAGGAATGGTGCTGCAGAGCTAGGAATCTCCAGACGGTACCTGTGAAGGAGACGGCTGCATGTGGAAGGGACCCTAAGACCCGTGCCAGAAGGTATGTGAAGAGAGATTCAGTGTCCAGGGATCTGGATTGGAAAGCTGGACATAAGAACTGGACTACATACTGGCCAGGCTATATAAAGAGGAACTCTAACAGCAATGGAAGCTCAGGTATGAACACTGATCTATGCCCTAGCTATAACCTTGAAAGACAGCAGGGAAAGCGTAGTTACTCACCTGTAACAGGTGTTCTCCAGGAGCAGCAGGAATCAGTCCTCACATATGGGTGACGTTGGCGCCGACGGAGCCCTCGCGGAGCAATTTTCCCCAGCTTTCAAAGAAAGCCTTTGGGAATTGCAGCGCGCATGCGCGGTCCCCTTCCCGCCCAAGGGTGCCATCTTAGCCAGTCAGATGACATAGCTAAAAGACAGCATAAAAATTTGCAAAAACTAAAGCAGATGATTGCAACTCCAAGGGGAGGAGGGAGGGTTGTGAGGACTGATTCCTGCTGCTCCTGGAGAACACCTGTTACAGGTGAGTAACTACGCTTTCTCCAGGACCAAGCAGGAAGTCAGTCCTCACATATGAGACTCCCAAGCTTAAGGCTACCGGAGACCCTAAGCACAAAAATGAGCTCCCTCTAGCTCAGCAGCACAGAAGGAAGGAATCTTCACTGAATTATTACCCACCGGTAGCCCAACATCCGGGATGGAGGGTAGGAGTTGCTCAAACCTCGAAGAGATTTCGGAGGACTGCCTGTCCGAAAGCACTGTCCCTGCGGGACTCCCTCTCGAGGCAGTAATGGACCGCAAAAGTCTGGCTCGAAGACCAAGTAGCGGCCCGGCAGATGTCTGCCAATGGAACAGAGCGGAGGTAAGCCACTGACGTAGCCTTCGCCCGAACACAATGAGCCGTGACCCGACTTTCTAACGAGAGTCCGGCTGCTCCATAAGCCCAAGCGATACAGTCAGCAACCCAGATGGACAGAGTACGCTTGGAGACAGGGAGCCCCAATTTATTGGGGTCAAAAGACACGAAGAGCTGAGCAGCTTTGCGGTGTTCCCGCGTACGGTCAAGGTAGAAGTTCAACACCCTTCTACAGTCCAGGGTATGCAGGACCATTTAAGCTCGGCTGGAGTGTGGCCTGGGAAAGAAGGTCGGAAGTACCACCTCCTGATTGATGTGAAAAAGGGAGACCACTTTTGGAAGAAATTTAGGGCGAGTCCGTAGGACTACCCTATTTTTGTAGAACCGAGTGTAAGGGGGATCAGACACGAGGGCCTGTAGTTCACTTACGCAACTAGCGGAAGTGAGGGCTATCAAGAATAAGGTTTTCCAAGAAAGAAAACGGAGAGGACAGGTAGCCATAGGTTCAAAAGGCGGACAGGTGATCCGCTGCAAAACCACATTCAGATCCCAGTCAGGCGCTGGCGGGCACAGAGGAGGTTTAAGGAGAAGGAGACCTCGGAGAAACCTTGCCACGAGAGGGTCGTTGGAAAGAGGTCTGCCGTCCACCGGCACATGATGTGCTGAAAGAGCACTGAGGTGAACCTTGACGGAGTTGGACTTAAGTCCAAGATTAGAGAGGTAGAGCAAGTACTACAAGACCACCGACACCGAGCAGGAGAAGGGATCCAGAGACTGCTGGGTACACCAAACGGAAAAACGAACGCCATTTAAGGGCGTAGCATTTGCGGGTAGAAGGTCGCCGGGAAGCTAGGACAACCTCTTCCACCTCTGCCGGCAGTAGAAGGGGAGCAAGGACTACCCTTTCAGCAGCCAGGCCATCAGATGTAGAGATCTGAGGTTGGGGTGTAGCAGGGACCCCTGATCCTGTGTTAGGAGATCTGGTTGAAACCCCAGAGGGAACGGAGCCTCCACCGCCAGTTGCAGCAGGAGTGGAAACCACGGCTGTCTGGGCCACCGAGGAGCTATCAGGATCATGGAAGCTTTGTCTCGGAGAACCTTGAAAAGAGTTCGAGAGATTAGCGGTATGGGAGGAAAGGCATACAGAAGGCTTTTCGACCATGAGAGCAGAAAAGCATCCGCCGCTACTCGGAGGGGATGCGGCTGCCGAGAGCAGAAACGAGGAAGTTGCCGGTTGAGAGGACTGGCAAAAAGATCCAGCATGGGGAGGCCCCACTTCAGAAAAAGTTTCTGAACTACCAAGGGATCCAGTCGCCACTCGTGCGGCTGGAGGATTCTGCTGAGTTTGTCCGCCAGGCAATTTTCTTGGCCTGGGAGATAAACTGCCTTGAGAAGAATGCCGCGGCTGACGGCCCAAGAGCAGAGCCTCTGCGCTTCCCGACAGAGAAGGAAGGAGCCCGTGCCCCCCTGTTTGTTCACGTAGAACATGGCAACTTGATTGTCCGTCTGGACAAGGACGGACCGGCGAGAAGTCAGGTGGGAGAAAGCCTTGAGAGCCAGACGGATTGCTCTGAGCTCCAGGAAGTTGATCTGCTGTGCAGACTCCCACGAGGTCCAGAGACCTTGAGTACATGCCCCTTGGCAATGCGCTCCCCATCCCAGGAGAGAAGCATCGGTCGTCAGCACTTGAACAGGTGGAGGAGATAGAAAAGGCATTCCGAGTACCAGGTTCGGCTGATGAAGCCACCACTGCAGAGAAGAGGCCAGCAGGCCGGAGATCTGCACTAAGTCGGCGAGGCCGCCCGTGGCCTGTTGCCACTGCTTGCGAAGGCACCACTGAGCAGGCCGCATATTCAGGCGGGCGTTGGGGGTCACGTGGACGGTGGAAGCCATATGGCCGAGTAGTCTCAGAAAGCGCCTGGCCGAGACCAGGGACTGGCTGCGAAAACGGCCGGCTAGGTCCATTAGCCGCTGAGCTCTGTCGAGAGGCAGGAAAGCTCGCGCCTGAAGAGTGTGCAATCTTGCGCCGATGAACTCGAGATCTTGCGAGGGGAGCAAAGTGGACTTTGCGAAGTTTACGACAAAGCCCAAGTACTGGAGAAGAGTCACAGTGCGGTGCGTGGCTTGTGTGACCTCTTGAGAGGACGATGCTCTGATGAGCCAGTCGTCTAGGTAAGGAAAGACATAGAGGCCCTGAAGCCGGAGATAAGCCGCCACCACCGCGAGACATTTTGTGAAGACTCGTGGTGCGGAGGATAGGCCAAAGGGCAGTACTCTGTACTGGTAATGATTTCCTGCCACCACAAACCTTAGGTATTGGCGGTGGCTTGGGTGGATGAGGATGTGCGTGTAGGCATCCTTTAGATCCAAGGAGCATAGCCAATCTCCCTGCTGGAGGTAGGGCAGAAGGATTCCAAGGGTAAGCATCTTGAACTTCTCCCTCACGAGGAACTTGTTGAGGTTGCGCAAGTCCAGGATGGGTCTGAGGCCTCCTGTTCTTTTTGGTATTAGGAAATACCTGGAATAAAAGCCTTGACCTCTCAGGTGGTGGGGCACCGGTTCCACAGCCTGTTCCTGAAGAAGACTTGCTAACTCCTGAAGGAGTAAGTCCCTGTGCAGAGGGAGTCGTGGAGGCTCTCCCGGAAAATAGGAGGGAGGGACCTGGTGGAAGTGGAGAAGATAGCCTTCTCGCACAACATGAAGCACCCAGGCATCTGATGTGATGTTGGACCACCTGTGGGCAAAGTGGACCAGCCGGCCTCCTGTGCTGGGAGAAACCAGCTGAGGGGGAGAGGCTATGTCGATGAAGTCAAAAACCCCCACCCTGCTGAGCAGGGGCCGGTGGTGCAGGCTTGGGGGCTTGCTGCCTACGGGACCCGTTACCCTGTCCCTTGGCCTGCTGACCCTGTTGGGGAGCTGAGGAGGCCTGATACTGAGGGTAGTGTTTATAGGCAGCCACCTTCCTCGGGTAAAAGGACTTTTTTCCCGAGCCCTTCTTCTTTTGGGAAGGGGCAGAGGTCTTTCTAGAGAGCCTTGTTCTGGTGAGAGTTTTCGTCTCGATTTGCGCAGCCTTCTCAGCCATGGGCTTGCCAAATAGGTTCTCACCTCGGCAGGGGACATCGACCAACTTGTCCTGCACCCAGGGTTCAAGGTCAGACGACTGAAGCCAAGCCTGTCGGCGGGCACCGATGCCGGCTGCGGCCACTCGAGCCGATGCTTCAAAGCCATCATAGGCTGCTCGAGAAATAAATTTGGAGCATTCTCGAATTCCAGTGGACAAGGCTAGGAACCTCCGCAAAGGTTCCTCGGAAAGTCCAGCAGAGAATCCGGCTATCTCCTTAGCCAGGTCTCTAAGGTACATGCCCATGTAGAGCTGGTAGGTCTGGACCCGACAAGCAAGCATAGAGCCTTGGAAACACTTCTTACCGAGGCCATCCAGGTTGCGGGCCTCCCTGCCGGGAGGCACCGAGGAGTGCATCTTCTGGCTCTTGAGCCTATGCATGGCCGATTCCACCACCATGGAATGGTGCGGTAGCTGTGCTTTCTGGAAGCCAGGGCTCTTGCGGACGATAGATGGAATCGACCCGCTTGCTTAATACCGGCGACGATGCCGGACTCTCCCACATGCGGAAGAGTAGTCGTTCCAGCATGGGAGGAACCGGTACAGTAAAGTGCTCCTTCGCTGGAGAGTCATACTGGAGGGCGTCGAGCTCTTCGGCTCGAGGCTCCTCCTCGGGATCCGCAGGGAAGGCCAAAGCCTTGGCCATATCCCTGACGAAGTCCGAGAACCGGGCATCCTCCGGGGGGGACTGCTTCCGAGGTTCGGACTCAGGGGAGTCCGAGGGGACACACCGAGTCCAAAAGGAATCACGTGACTCTTCCACTTCAGATTCCCAGGCCGACTCCGAGGAGGAATCGGTGGGGTCGGGTCGGGCGGGCGTAGGCGTCGGCCGCCCCGACGCCGAGGGAGTCGGCGTCGACGACCTCGGTCCCAAACGGGAGGCCGAGGGAGACCTCGACCGAGGATCGACTCGAGCCCGCATGGACTCGAGGATCGGCTCGGTCTCCGGGGTCGACTTAGACGTCGACGTCCCGGCGGTCAGGGCAGAGGCGCCAGCGAGGCTAGCGATCAGTGCCCGCTGCTGGTCCATGAAGGCAGACAGTCTGCTCTCCAAGGCCGTCAACCTGAGTCCGACCTCAGGTGACCCAGCAGCCCCCGACTCGGGCCCCGACAGCGTCGGGCCCGACGTCGGACCCCTCGGAGGCGAGTCCACGAGGACTACAGGACTTACCCGAGCAGGCGATTCCGATTCCAGACGAGGTCGCTTCGTGAGACGATCCTGCTCCAAAGACCAGGGACGGCTATCGGGGCTATGCGACCTGGCCCTCGCGGAACCAGGAGCGTCCACCGACGCCGCCCTCGCGGGTTTCGTCTTCCGATGATGATCCCCCGAGGGAGAACCTCTGTCGGAGGAACTCCGGCGATGCTCAGAGCTGGAGCCTCTGGACGCCGAGGCCTCCGACGAGGTCCGGGTACGGGTGGGATCTGTGAAGATTCTTTCCCGCTGATGCCGCCGACTGCGTAAGGCTTTGGAGGACATTTTGCTGCAGGCCCCACAGATCAGTTCCTCGTGATCTGGGCCGAGGCAGCGGAGGCAATGATCATGTGTGTCAGTGAGAGACATGTTTCTGTCACACTGAACACACCTTTTGAAGCCACTGGCAGCCATCGGGGGAAAAAGGGCCCCTGCAAGGTCAAAGGACCGGGCTTGCCAGCGAAAAACCGAAAACGAAACTGACAAGAAAAATCAGAAAAACCGAAAAATAAGAGAAGGACTCGCAACGGCGTCGCGAGTCCGGGCAGGAAAGAGACCGGCGTCGAACCGAAGAAAAAATGGAAAATAAATGAAGAAAATCAACTTTTCTGCGGGGACTGGAAGACCACGTCTGTAGGGCTCCGCGGAAAAAAGAAGACTGGCTAAGATGGCACCCTTGGGCGGGAAGGGGACCGCGCATGCGCGCTGCAATTCCCAAAGGCTTTCTTTGAAAGCTGGGGAAAATTGCTCCGCGAGGGCTCCGTCGGCGCCGACGTCACCCATATGTGAGGACTGACTTCCTGCTTGGTCCTGGAGAAACAAGTATTCTCCTGAAAGTGCTCCATTGAGAAATTCATCTGTGCCAATCCATGATATTGAACCTATGATTGTGGAAGAAGGGGGAGACGTTGCAGATGAAGCCTGTGTTTACATTGACTGCTCTCTGTCTAAACTCCTTTGGTAACTTTCTGTTACAAAGTACAGCAACCATCACAAAGAAATACAAACTTGTTCTTTAATCTACTCAGAAAAGCTCCTGAGTAGGATTTTTAGCCACGCAGTAGAAAGCAAGCCAGCTAAGGGGTTTCAGCTGGGTAACTGCTAGCAATTGAGCCTTACCTAATTGCTTGTGAGCTCTGAGGGAATCACTTCTGAATCTATATGGGAAGATATAAGAAGTTAACCTGAAAAGAACAGTTTTTCTCTTCTTTGTGGATATTGTTTGTTGTTTGATACATGCTAATAAAATATTAGCTAAAGCCTACAGAAAAGACCAGTTTGTTACCAACCAGGTCTTATTTCTTTTGCTTTGATTGCCTGACAAGTTCAAATGTTGTTTTCCTGATTTTGTTTTTCCAAGTTTAACACTGAAAGCAAGTAACCTGATTTATGTGCTACCAAGCATATCTGTGTTGGGAGAAATAACCCCATAAATAAATATCTTATTGGCTTTACCCTCAAGCACAACTATTTATTGTGAGCAGCTGTGTCTGATGTGAATGGACTGCATTGCCCACAATCCCTTGCCAATCATATTGATATATGCACTTGCCAAGACTGTGAACATTCTCACCCAGGCAGCCGTCTGACAAACCTTGCATCGTTTAACCATTGTTCTTTCCTATATGCAAAACTTTGCACTTGCCCACATTAAATTTCATCTGCCATTTGATCGTCCAGTCTTCCAATTTATCAATTTTTCACAATTTATCAATTTTTCTTGGGGTTTAACAACTTTGAATAATTTTGTCTCATCTGCAAATTTGACTACCTCACTTGTTATTCCCATTTCCAGGTCATTAACAAATATGTTAAAAAGCAGCAGACCCAGCACAGATCCCTGAGGTACTCCACTATTCCACCTTTCTCCACTGGAAAAGTTGGCCATTCAGCCCTACCCTCTGCTTTCTATCTTTTAACCAGTTCCTGAACCACAATAGTACACTGTCTCCAATCCCATGACTTTTTACTTCGCCAAGAGTCTCTCATGAGGGACCTTGTCAAAGACTTTCTGAAAATTCATACACACTATAATAAACTGGCTCGCTTTTGTCTACCTGTTTATTCACACCTTCAAAAAATATAACAGATAAGTAAAATAAGACCTTCCTTGGCTAAAGCCATGTTGGTATTCTCCCATTAAACCATGACTATCTACATGTTCGGAAATTTTATTCTTTATAATAGTTTCTACCATTTTGCCGGTACTGTTGTCAGGCTCACCGGCCTGTAGTTTCCCGGATCACCTTTTTAAAAATTGGTGTTACATTGGCCATTCACCAATCTTCAGGTACTACAGATGATTTTAATGATAGTTCGCAGATTACTAACAGTAGGTCTGCAATCTCATATTTCAGTTCTTTCAACACCCTCGGGTGTATCTAAACAAGTGAGCTCATCGAAGCAAGCCAGAAACGCACTAGAGGACTTGGGGTTCAAAAATGTGGCCCCTGGAAGAAAAAGCAAGAAGAAAAGGAACAGGATAAGCCCCAGCATCAAAAATAGAGAGTAGCTGCAAAATGACTATCCAACGTCTTAGGAGGAGATGGATGAGGAAGAAAGGCCTGCTTGAGAAACACTGAGTTTTTCATGGTGCAAGTTCACACTTGCCAGATTGATCAAATTCTTATAAAAGTGAGTTTGTGATTGGCTGGAAAAGTTGGGGAGGGGGGTACTGGGGGATGAGGGACAACGATGAGTATAAATATTGTTGCAAGATGTGCAATAAGTTCAGAGATTGAGACAACAGGGGAATGGGGATGAATGGCGTAGGATGATTGGTTATAAAAGAGAGATATGAAGAACTAGGGTCTGGAACTCAGGGGTGGGTAATTTCCCAGTGAGGGGACAGCAGAAAAGTGCTGTCTGCATATTTGATTCTAATTTCATCCAATTTCACTTCTGGCCACAAAACAATAATTCCCAATGTTTCGTGGGAAATTCCAGTGGAGATTTGTGCAAAAGAGAAAACGTTTAGGATCTCTCAACAGTTTACAAGCAAAAACCTTCTCTATAATTTAATACAGGCATGCCAAACCCCCACCCCTCCAAAAAAAATCCAAACAAACATGATACACAGTTCAGGGCATTCCCACCACATATGGAAATATGTCCTCACCTGATTACACATTCTCCAGCAGAAGTCATCTACCTGCTTACCCATCCAACGATATTATAAAGATCTTTACTAGACTAGGCCACCAGCAGTAGGGAAGGATAGGAATCACTATTTGGAGTTGATTCAATTGGGGGAACTATCCACAGAGGCAGAAATAGAAGAAATTCAAGTTATCTCCAAGTTATAATGTCCTGTTCAATGTAATTTCAGTTTGTTCAATGTAAACCGCACTGATGCAGAATAGCGCGGTATATAAGAGAATGTAAATAAATAAAATAAATAAATAAATTAGAAAGGTGATTGGCTCTCATAGTGAATAAGTCCCTCGATCTCTAACAAGTTTCATAAGACTTTTGCAGATCTTGCAATGCCCCTAGTGAAAGTCTTCAAATGGAATGTCAGACATAAGAACATAAGATATGCCATACTGGGTCAGACCAAGGTCCATCAAGCCCAGTATCCTGTTTCCAACAATGACCAATCTAGGTCACAAGTGCCTAGCAGCTTCCCCTGAAGACACAGGTTCCTCAATGCTTGTATTGGGTCAAGTAGTGACATCCCGTGTCCCTTTTAATAATGGTTTATGGACCTTTCCTCCAGGAACTTGTCCAAACCTTTTTTAAACCCAGCTACACTAACAGCTTTTACTTCATCATCTGGTAACAAATTCCAGAGTTTGATTACACATTGAGTGAAAAAATATTTTCTCTTATTAGTCTTAAATAGGTTACCCTGTAGCTTCATTGCATGTCCCCTAGTCATTTTATATTCTGATCACGTAAACAATCGATCTACGTTTACCCGTTCCATTCCATTCATTAATTTATAGATCTCTATCATATCTCCCCTCAGCCGTCTCTTTTCCAGGTTGAAGAGCCTTGATCTTTTTAGCATCTCTTCATAGGAGTATCTTTCCATCCCCTTTACCATTTTGGTTGCTCTTCTCTGTACCTTTTCTAATAACGCTATATCCTTTTTAAGATACGGCGACCAGAATGGCACACAATATTCAAGGTGCGGTCGCACTATGGAACGATACAGAGCCATTGTAATATCTTGTTTTATTTTCCATTCCTTTCCTTATGATACCTAGCATTCTATTTGCTCTCTTGGCCGCTGCTGCACACTGGGCGGAGGGCTTTAACATGTTATCCACGATGACACTTAAATCTTTTTCCTGGGTGGTGGTTCCCAATGTGAACCTTGCATCGTGTAACTATAGTTTGGGTTGTTCTTTCCTAGGTGCATAACTTTTCACTTGTCCACATTAAATTTAATCTGGCATTTGGATGCCCAGTCTTCCAATTTATCAAGATCCTCTTGCAACTTTTCACAATCCTCATGGGTTTTAACTTTAAATAGTTTTGTGTCATCTGCAAATTTGATAACCTCACTCGTTATTCCTTTTCAGGGTCATTTATGAAAATGTCAAAAAGCAGAGGACCCAGCACAGATCCCTGGGGTACTCCACTATTTACCTTTTTCCATTGGGAAAATTAGCCATTTAGCCCTATCCTCTGCTTTCTATCTTTTAACCAGCTCCTGATCCACAATAGTATATCACTGCCTATCCCATGACTTTTTAGTTTTGCCGAAAGTCTCTGATAAGGGACCTTGTCAAAGGATTTCTGAAAGTCCAGATATACTATACCTTTGTCTACCTGTTTATTCACACCTTCAAAAAAACCATAACAGATTAGTAAGACAAGATCTTCCTTGTCTAAAGCCATGTTGGCTGTCTCCCATTAAGCCATGACTACAGGCTGAGTAATTTTGTTCTGTATAATGGTTTCTACCATTTTTCCCAGTACTGACGTCAAGCTCACCGATCTGTAGTTTCCTGGGTCACTCCTGGAACCCTTTTTTAAAATTGGCGTTACATTGGCGATCCTCCAGTCTTCAGGTATTACAGATGATTTTAATGATAGTTCACAGATTACTAATAGCAGGTCTGCAATCTCATATTTTAGTTCTATACCATCCGGTCCAGGTGATTTGCCACTCTTCAGTTTATCAAATAGTTGTAATACATCTTCCTGGTGTAGCGATATTTCTTTCAGTTCTTCTGCAGCATCACCTTTAAATACCACTTCAGTCATGGGTAACATCCCAACATCTTCCTCAGTAAAGACTGAAGCAAAGAATTCATTCAGTCTCTCTGCTGTAGCCTTGTCCCCTTAGTGCCCCTTTTACCCCTCTATCATCTAATGGTCCAACTGACTCTCTCACAGGCTTTTTGCTAAAAATGTACTTGAAAAAGTCTTTATTATGCGTTTTTGCTTCCACAGCAAGCTTCTTCTCAAATTCTCTCTTTGCCTGCCTTATCAGTGCCTTGCATTTAACTTGCTAGTGCTTGTGCTGTTTACAATTTTCGTCATTTGGCTCTTTTTTCCATTTCCTGAAAGATGCTTTTTTGGAAACAACAGCCTCTCTGACCTCACCTTTAAACCATGCTGGCAGTTTTTTGGACTTCCTTCCACTTTTTTCCAAGACAGTGTTTTTAAACAACACCCAAGCTTGATTTAAATCTTTAATCTTTGGAACTGCTCCTTTGAGTTTTTTCTTAAATATTTTCCTCATTTTATCATAGTCTCCCTTTTGAAAGTTAAAAGGTAGTACTGTGGATTTCCTTACCATCCCTCCTCCATTAATTAAATCAAACGCGATCATGCTATGATCACTATTTCCAAGTAGCCCCAACACCCTTATCTCTTGCACCAGATCTGGTGTTCCACTAAGGACTAAGTACAAAATGGCTTCCCCTCTGGTCGGTTCATGAACCAGCTGCTCCAAGAAGCAGTCATTTATTTCATCTAGAAACATTATCTCCTTAGCATGTCCTGCCCTGATACTGACCCAGTCAACAATTGTTGAAATCACCCATTATTATTACCGTTTTGTAACTTTTGTTAGCTTCCCTGATTTCTTTAAGCATTTCACCATCCATTTGTTCATTCTGGCTAGGCGGTCGATAGTACACCCCCACTGCCATCGCCTTCCCCTTTTTAAATGGAATTTTAATCCATCGTGATTCTACAGCAAATTTTATTTCCTGTAGAACTTTAATCCTTCGTGACTCAATGCCCTCTCTAACATAGAACGCAACCCCTCCACCAATTTGATCAGCTCTATCATTACGATATAGTTTGTACCCAGGTAGGTGTCCTCCTTCCACCATGTCTCTGAAATACCAATCATATCTAACTTCTCATTTAGTGCTATATATTCTAACTCTCCCATCTTATTTTTTAGACTTCTAGCATTTGCATACAAGCACTTTATTTATTTATTTATTTAACATTTCTTATATATCGTGCTATTTGTCATCAGTGCGGTTTACATTGTAACAATAAAACACATAGGCCAGTTAATTTGGTTTTCGTTTACAGATAACAGGGAGTTAACATGGAGGTAAACAAGGAGGACTATATACAATCTTTGAAACTACCTGTAGGGACATATGTCAGCTTTATGCATTCATATAGGATAGGTGTGGGGTTGTGAGGGTAGGTGTGTGTGGGGGGGGGGTACAACCAGTCTCTTTAGAGACTGTATTTCATTGATATTAATCTGATTATTGGTAGGCAGGGGTAATTTGGAATCTTTAAGCTCTGTCTGCTCTGTACTCAAGGGCATTTGGGCTACCTTTCTCTTTACTAGAGCCTCTCTACTGAAGTGCCCTAACTTCATGTTTTTGTAGGATCCTTCAAGGATACATTGTTCCGAACCATGTAACAGAGGCTCTCCTAGAGAAGATGAGATGAGCGGGTATCAATTATCCACGAAGAAGGGAGGGATCCTGAGATTTACAACTCATATAGCCCCATTTTGCTTCTTAATTTAGATGTCAAAAATATTGACTAATCCTGGTTAAATATCTGAATGGGGTCACTTACAGTTTAATACATGCAGGGATTATCTCTTACACGTCTCTGTACAGAACTGTCATAGTAAAATAGTATAACACGGCATATAAAGACCAGTACGGTCCATCTAGTCTGCCCAGCAAGGCAACAAGAGTAGGTGCACCTGCTGCTCCGTGCAGGTCACCCTTCTCCATGCCTTTGTGTAGACACACATGTACCCACCGCTCCATGTAGGTCACCCCTATTTGTTGAGATTTAGGAGATAGTTATGTTTATTTTGATTTTATCCTGTTGCTATAAAGGTATCCACTGTGTCTGTCCAATGCCATTTTGAATTCTGTCACTGTATTTGCCACCTCCACTTCCATCGAGAGGGCATTACAAGCATCCACCACCCTTTCAGTGAAAGCACAGTTACTTAACTGTAACAGGTGATCTCTGGGAACAGCAGGAATAAGTCTTCACATATGAGTACGTTGGTACCGATGGAGTCTGCGCGGGAATGCTTCCCAGAGTCCAATCAGAAAGCCTTTGGAAGCATCCCACCACGCCTGCGTGCTGCCTTCCCAACTGTCTCTCCTCAGTTAAGTTTGAAAGCTGAGACAAAGAGAGAGAGAGAGCAAGGAAGGGAAAGATAGAGATATAGAAAAATGCAACTCCTAGGGGAGGGGGGGCGGTTGTGAAGACTTATTCCTGCTATTCCCAGAGATCACCTGTTACAGGTAAGTAACTGTGCTATCTCCAGGAACAAGCAGGAATGAGTCTTCACATATGGGGACTCCCAAGCTCAGATGCCTAGGGGGAGTCCTAGCATGTTGCAAGTCTAGAACGAGCCATGCTATTGCTTATAACCTCAGGCATCCTGGGATGGAGGGTAGGAGTTGAAAACAGAAAAGGAGCTGTGGAACAGCTGCTAGTTAAGGGTTACTTAAGAGAAATACCCTGTATAGAGAATATTTTGTAATCTGGGCCTCCCCTGTTGATCTTGCACAAGTTCACTGAGGTACATATGGATCTGTTAAAAGAGCCAGTGAATGTGCTAAGGGGTACCTCACTGAGAAGTGGAGGTAGTAAGATTAGGGAAAAACATCTATTATATATATATATATATCATCTATTATATATATAGACACATATCTCCAGGTATGTTGAAGGAGAGAGGTCTATAGAAACTGATCCCCCCTAGGAGGAAGATTCATCTAACAGCAAGAAGGTAAATACCTGCTTGAATAGATATACAGAGAATTCTCTTTTCCTGGTTATGATTGGCGGAGTCAGAGGAGAGGTCTCCCTGACAAGAAGAAGCTTTGAATAACCAGGATGGTCTACGTGAAAAAGGCAGAGGATAATTTCAGTCTGTAGGCAGGAAGGCCAGATTTCTCCAGAATTGCCATATGGAGAATGGATAAAGGACGCCACTGGAGGAAGATACCCTAGCGACTTGCCCTTGAGGGCAAGAAGGGTATTGGGCATTCCCTAACTGCCAGTGAAGAAAATTATCTCTGAGGAGAAGACCAGAGGGGATGTGGCTAGGGAACTGGCCCTTCTTTAGGTTTTCACGTAATGAAAAGCCCGAGACTGATGTCTCAAAAGAGATTTAAGATGAGATGGTAAGGGTAGGAATACCTACCAGTCATGGAACATGACTGGGGGAATCCTGGTAACCATCTGGGGTTATCTGTTAGGTAAGACAGTAATGCTCTCTAGCAAGGGCCCATAGTGCAAAGTTACATTGTAGAGTTGCAGAGAGCATGCTGCAGGTTGGTTAGAAGAAAAAGTGGCTGTGGAAAACCAGCAGGCAACCAACTATTCTGCCCAGGACAAGGGGGCAAAGAATAGAAGTTAACCAACCAAGCCTTTGCTAAGAGGGTTTCCCAAACGAAGTTGATAACCTGTTTGGGACCTAGCAGTGAGGCTAGAAGGATTGCCATTGGAGGAGAATCCCTGGTTGTGTGGTGGACATAACCAGTGGCTTAACACTAGGAAGTGCTGTATCTGCAGCAACATACCAGGGCAGCGGAGAACATCTCTCTTTCCTCTCCCTCTTTTGGATGTGGAAACAGAACAACAGACCTAGTAGGATTTCCTATTGTCTGATGGGCTGCCCTAAGGTAACAAGGGGGGGAGACAACTCCAGAAGGGAGGATCCCCCTGTAGAAGAAGTAAAGGACTATAGGAGCTTACCAGCGTAAAAGGGGTCCCTCTTACAGACCAACTGGTATAGTAAGAGGGGGTAAGCCAATGTTGAAAAGACTAACTATGGAGGAAGCCTCTGACAGGTGAGATGATACAGGCCAGTACAGGGAAAACAAATGTCTATTAATAGTTGTTAGTTCTCTTTCCTCCAAAAGGAAGAGGAAAACCCTGTTAAGTATGGGCATGATCATCATAAAAACCTTTAAAGGTTGAAGAGAAAATATATCACATAAGAGATATGAAAGAAGGTTAGAATAAAGTTAGTGCAGACACTGCAAATAAAAAGAAGCAGACTGCTACTCTAACCCCCAATCAAGAATTGCAATGATGAACTATTTGAAGTCCTGCGATTGCTAGGTTTGCTGACCCTGCTGAAGTTGCGGATTCATCAACCCAGGATGATGTTTCCCCTGTTTGGGAATATCTGTATGATGGGCAGAAGATGGATAAAATTTTCTTCTCCTAGGGGATAAAATTTTGACAGGACCTTTCCTACCAACTGGGAAAGGAGAAGGCGTTGAACAGCCCCTGGAAACAGGATAGTCAGTTGTTAACTGAGCAATCTGGAATAAAGACTCCTTGTTAAAGAGATTTTCTCCAGTGCAAGGAGTATTTCCCAGTCTAACTTGTGCCCATTTGTCCAAGTTTGAAGCTTGAAGCCAGGCTTTACGTCGTGCTCCTATAGCTATAGCAGAAGTCCTGCTAACAGACTCAAAGGAGTCTAGGGAAGCACGAGTAAGAAACCTAGAGATATTCTGAGCATGACTAACCAGTGAGGAATAGTCTGCCCTCTTGGGCTCTTGAAGAAAAGGAGTCAAAAGATGTAACTTCTTTGTGACCTCCTCAAGAGATAAACCCATATAAAAAATATATGAGAGAATTCTTGCTGAAAGCATGGATGCCTGGAAGGTTTGACGTCCAAAGGCATCTAAAGTTTTAGACTCACGACCTGACGGATAAGAAGAGTGCTTTTTAGTACTCTTCACCCGCCTCATTGCTGATTCTACAACAATGGAATGATGAGGAAGTTGAGTCTTTTTGGAATCCTGGAGAAGGGGGCACCTGATATAGAAATCAGTTGCTCTGGAAAGTGGGGGCACCTTCAAAGGAGCTTCCCAAATTCGTAGAAGGAGGTCCTGCAAGGAATGATGCAAAGGTAACATGATGTTTTCCTTTGCTCTTTCAGGACTATAAAGGGATCCTGTATTGCCTTTTGTAGGACCCTGTCCAGGAATAGAAATGGTAAGAGATTTTGCCATATCCAGGATGAAAACCTGAAAAGAAGGATCCACAGAGGGAACTTCCCTTGGATAGGCTAGAGCTGATGCAGAACTAGCATTGGCAACGAGGGATCTATCCCAGCTTTTAGGAATAGCAAATCCTGGATGGTGCAGTATGGAATCCTTATAGGATGATCGCTGGTACTGTGGAATGACGGGACCAGCGCTAGTCGGTAGCAGATCGACCATGCTAGGGATCGATTCCAGACTAGGTATCGAGGGAAGCGATCCTGACGAGAGAAGCATGGAAGGCACCGACTGCAATGGTAAAGTGGACCTCGGTACCGGCTTCGGTACCGTATCCTATACCGGTGGATGAAGGCCAGCCGGTGGCAACTCTAACAGTATCGTAGGAACCAAAAGTTGCGGCACCGAATCATCGGAACCGAGCCCTCGGTACCGACGGGTGTCGGTACCAAGGCGAGTCGGTACCCAGTCCTCCAGACTGGAGATCGATTCCAGACTCGGCATCGAAGGAAGCGAGTCTATCGATGCACGTCTGGAGGGTACCAACGTCGGTAGTAGTATCGGTGCCTGTACCGATACTGGAAGGTCGGTCTGGAGCGTATCCACCGGCCCCGTAGGTACCGAGAACGCTAGACGACGATCCTTGGCGAGGAGTATTTCATCCAACACCACTGCCGATGCCGGGGTATCGGTACCGCTCTAAGCGGATGCCACCACCGGGCATGGCTCAGGTATGTACTGTGAGGGGTGAACCTCACGAACAACCTGAAACCCCACACAGGTTTTGGAGGCCGAAGACTCCCACCGGGGTTTTGAAGCCAGTGGATTCCCGAGGGCAAGGCCATAGGCAGCTCCATGCCCTGCATGAGAACTGCCGCTCGAGGACTGGCTAGTCTTAACAGACTGTTTTTGGGTTACCTGATCCTGTGTAGAAGAAGATATGGTCGGTACCCTGAAGTTGGATGGGGACCGCGTGTCGAAGGGAACTCGATGTTGAAAACTTCTTCCCACAACAGTATTGCCAGAGGGCTCCGGAGGAAAATGGTCAGGACCCAAGCAGGTTAGACACCAATTGTGAGTGTCTAAAAATAAGGTTGTACCGCCACAGTTTTTACATTTCTTGAGGAGAGTGACTGGCGGTTCCATGAAAGAAAATGGAGAGGCCTAAGAGGCCTGAGAAACCGTGAGACACTACAGAGAAAAAATATTCCTTAGAAGGGAAAAAAATCTACAAGAAAAGGAAAAAGAAACACCGGCGGTACCGGTGGCATCGGGTAAGGCAGCCGCGACCACAAGAAAAATAAAAAATAAAAGAAGAATTTTCTGCGGTGACAGGACGACGTCCTGCCGGCTCCGCGGAAAAATGAAAACTGAGGAGAGACAGTTGGGAAGGCGGGAAGGCAGCACACAGGCGTGGTGGGATGGTTCCAAAGGTTTTCTGATTGGACGCTGGGAAGCGTTCCCGCGCAGACTCCGTCGGTACCGACGTACCCATATGTGAAGACTCATTCCTGCTTGTTCCTGGAGATAAAGTATTTCCTGACATTGCCTTTCATTTTACCCCCTTGCAGCTTCATGTTATGCCCTCTAGTATTACAGCTTCCCCGTCTTTGGAAGAGGTTTATTTGTTCATTAAGTATTTAAAGGTCTGAATCATATCTCCCCTGTCCCTCCTCTCCTCCAGAGTGTACATATTTAGGTCTTCAAGTCTCTTCTCGTAAGTCTTCTGATGCAGGTTCCGAATCATTTTGGTCAATTTCCTCAGAAGACTTATGAGAAGAGACTTGAAGAGCTAAATATGTACACTTTGCAGGAGAGGAGGGACAGGGGAGATATGATTCAGACCTTTAAATACTTAGAGTATTAATGAACAAACCAACCTCTTCCAGAGATGGGGAAGCTATAAAACTAGAGGGCATAACATGAAGCTGCAAGGGGGTAAACTGAAAAGCAAGGTTAGAAAATACTTTTTCACTGAAAGGGTGGTGGATGCATGGAATGCTCTCCCGATGGAAGTGGTGGGTTGCAAATACAGTAACAGAATTCAACATGGCATGGGACAGACACAGTGGATCCCTTTATAACAACAGGATAAAACAAATATAACGATCTCCTAAGTCCTGTCCTCTGTCATTGTGTGATGATAAAGTCTAGTAGTTCTGTTGCAAGGTCCCATTTGAGGATCGTTGCTGCAATGAGTGGACTAGATTGAGTTGTAAGGGAATATAAAATAGGGGAAAAATTGAAAATGATGGTTCATGATGCCATATCCCAACCGTAGTTCCAAGCAAGCTGGAAGCCCAAAAAGGAATAGAAGGAAATGGCCAGGTGGACAAAAAGCATGGAAAGGAATTTTAGAAGGGATGACCAAGTGCTACTGTTAAAGAAAAAAGCAGGCACATTGAGGTGCAGGAATGATTTCATAAAAGTGGACTTGCCCGATATGGACGTCTGTGGGGGCATATACAGAAACGCCCAGGTTTGGGAACATGGTTCTGGGATATAGCATAGTTTCTCACCTGTAACAGGTGATCTCTGGGAACAGCAGGAATTTAGTCTTCCCAACTGTCCCTCTCCAGTTGAGTTTAAAGCTGAGACAAAGAGAGAGGGAAAGAGAGAAAGAGACAACTCCTAGGGGAGGTGGGGAGGTTGTGAAGACTAAATTCCTGCTGTTCCCGGAGATCACCTGTTACAGGTGAGTAACTACGCTATCTCCAGGAACAAGCAGGAATGTAGTCTTCACATATGGCGACTCCCTAGCTACAGATGCCAGGGAGAGACCCCAGAAGTTGTGTGCCCCTCTGAAAGGGCTACACATCCCCCCATGGATCTTGGCATCCTACCAGGGATGGTGGGTAGGAGTTGATTAAGTATGGAACAGGTGTTGAACAGCCTGACCAAACAAGGCATCCCAGCGGGAGTCCTTGTCCAAGCAGTAATGGGCTGTGAAGGTATGAACCAAAGCCCAAGTAGCTGCTCGACAGATGTCATTGATAGAGACAGAATGAAGATGAACCATAGAGGATGCCATGGCTCTCACATTGTGAGCTGTGACATGGCCTTCAAGAGGAAGGTTCTTACTCTCATAGGCAAAAGAAATACACTGTGCAATCCAGCTGGACAGTGTTCTTTTGGAGACTGGAAGTCCCAAATGACTAGGATCAAAAGCAACAAAGAGTTGAGAGGACTTTCTATGTTGCTGTGTCCTTTGCAAGTAAAAGGCCAAAGCCCTTTTACAGTCCAAAGTATGAAGATTCCTTTCTGCATTTGAAGCGTGAGGCCTTGGGAAGAATACAGGAAGGTAAACCGCTTGGTTTAAATGAAAAGATGACACCACCTTTGGCATAAAGTTTGGATGAGTCCTAAGGACTACCTTATCATGATGGAACCTTGTATAAGAAGGATCAGTCACCAAGGCTTGCAATTCACTGATGCAACGTGCTGATGTGATTGCAATAAGAAAGATGACCTTCCAGGAAAGGAATTTGTCAGACGGCTGCCTGGGTGAGAATCTTCACAGTCTTGGCAAGTGCATATATCTATATGATTTGCAAGGGATTGTGGGCAATGCAGTTCATTCACACCAGACACAGCTGCTCACAATAATTAGTTGTGCTTTTGGGTAAAGCCAATAAGATATTTATTTATGGGGTTATTTCTCCCAACACAGATATGCTTAGTAGCACATAAATCAGGTTACTTGCTTCCAGGGTTTAACTTGGAAAAACAAAATCAAAATCAGGAAAACAACATTCAAACTTGTCAGGCATTAGCTAATGTTTTCTTAGCATATATCAAACAACAAACGAAAAGCACAAAGAAAGAAAAAAACTGTTCTTTTCAGGTTAACTTCTGATAACTTCCCACATAGATTCAGAAGTGATTCTCTCCTATCTCACAAGCAATTAGGTAAGGCTCAATTGCTAGCAATTATCCAGCTGAAACCCCTTAGCTGGCTTGCTTTCTACTGTGTGGGTCAAATCCTGCTTCAGGAGCTTTTCTGAGTAGATTAAAGAACAAGTTTGTATTTCTTTGTGATGGTTGCTGTACTTTGTAACAGAAAGTTACCAAAGGAGTTTAGACAGAGAGCAGTCCATATAAACACATTCTTCATCTGCAATCATTCCCCCTTCTTCAACAAGCATGGGTTCAATATCATGGATTGGCATAGATGAATCTCTCAATGGAGCACTTTCAGGAGAATACTTGTTTCCCTGCTGTCTTTCAAGGTTATAGCTAGGGCATAGATCAGTGTTCATGCCTGAGCTTCCATTGCTGTTAGAGTTCCTCTCTATATAGCCTGGCCAGTATGTAGTCCAGTTCTTATGTCCAGCCTTCCAATCCAGATCCCTGGACACTGGATCTCTCTTCACATACCTTCTGGCACGGGTCGTAGGGTCCCTTCCACGTGCAGCTGTCTCCCTCACAGGTAGCGTCTGGAGATTCCTAGCTCTGCAGCACCATTCCTCTGGCTTTCCCCAGTCCAATGGTGTATGCTGGCCCTTGAAATGCCTCCCAGTATACGTACTGCTCTGGACTCTTCTAGACCTCTCAAAGGCTTTTCTCTTCCTTCTTCCAAAGGGTTTCTTTCCCTCTCTGTCCGTCCGGTTTGGCTTCTGCTTCTGATGTTCCTTCTGATGATGAAGATGATCAAGCTCAAGCTGATTCTCAGGATAATGAGGATAATTCTCTGTAGAATAAACTCTATGTTTATTCTGCTTGGATGAGTGCTCCTCCCTAACACAGCGCAGCTGTGCTGAATCAGGCCCTGCCCTTTGAGATGAATGCTTAGGGATTACCTCATAGCCCTCCTGATTGAACACACGTTTCCCCACTTCAGCTCCTCTAATGGCTGTTGGAAACCTGGTGCATTCTGGGACTGGTAGTCTTTTATGGGAAAATTCTGTTTTCTTATTTCTACCAGAACTGACAGGTTGCTTGTTCAGAGTCACTTCACCTTTTCTATAGCTCCTTCCTGAGCTATGATAAGCTTCCTTATCACAAATTTCAAAGAGGTAGTAGCTAATGGTTCAAAAGGCGGCCTCATGAGCTGACTGGCTCATGAGATGTAAGTCCCATGCCACCGGTGGTGGCTTAATGGGAGGCTTAGTTAAAAGAAGGCCTCTCATAAATCTCACTATGAGAGGATGAGAGGAAATAGGTTGTCCATTTAGAGGCTTGAAAGAAGCAGCAATAGCACTCAAATAAACTCTCACTGAATTGGTCTTAAGCCCTGCATTAGATAAATGAAGGAGATACTCCAGTAATGATTCCAGAGGTATCGCAAGAGGGTTAAGACCCTTCTGCGAGCACCATATGGTAAACCTTTTCCACTTGAATTCATAAGAGCGTCTTGTGGAAGGCTTCCTGGAAGCATAAAGGATATCCTTTACCTGCTGAGAAAGGTTAAGACCGTGAAGTTCTAGGCTTTCAGCAACAGGCCCTGAGATGCAGAGACTGGGGATTGGGATGCCACAGCATCCCATCCTCTTGAGAAAGGAGATTTGGAGCAGATCCTAACTCCAGAGGCAGAGCTTGAGAGAGATACAGCAGCAGAGGGCACCACATACAGCAATTATGAATGAAATACGCACCTCCCAAGACCAGGGCAACATCACGATAGCTGTATCCCTTGATCTCTCAGCTGCTTTCGACCTGGTAGATCACACCCTCCTTCTCTCTCGACTGCGGGATGCGGGTATTCGTGGTGTTTATCGTTGGTTTCACTCTTTCTTATCTTCTCATTCATTTGCGGTTACTTCTGCCCTTTCTACCACAGATCACTTCCCTCTCACTTGTGGTGTCCCACAAGGCTCAATTTTGGCTCCCTTGTTGTTTAAGATCTTTCTGGCCCCCTTGTCTTTACTTGTCCAACAGCTGGGGATCTCGGGCTACTATTATGCCCACGACATTTTTCTTCTACATCATACTTCCTCATCCCAGCCCGATATTACTCCTCTGGAGGCCTGTCTATCCTCAGTTTCCTCCTGGCTCTCCTCCAACTGTTTGGTTCTTAATGTTTCTAAAACGGCGGCTATCTGGTTCACCCACGGCTCTCCCATTCCGTCTCTCACTCCTTCCTTTTCTGGTATCCCTATTTCCACGGTCTGTAAACTCCGTTATCTTGGTGTCATTCTCGATAGCGCTCTTACTTTTCATGATCACATTTCCCATATTTCTCAGCGTTCCTTCTTCTGCCTTAGGCAGATTCGTGCTATCCGGCCTTTCCTATCTTCTCAAGCTCTCACTACCCTCCTTCTCTCCTTGGTCATAACCCGGTTAGACTTCTGTAATTCCATTTATGCCGGTATCCCCCAGTATCAGCTACATCGACTACAGTTAATTCAGAACACAGCTGCCCGGATGATCCTGCACGCCTCCCCACGTGATCACATCACCCCTCTGTTGCAGCATCTCCACTGGTTGCCACTGCAGTTCCGGATTCCCTTCAAAGTCCTCACCCTAGTACATCGAGTTATCTACCTCCACAGACCCCAATACCTCTCTGATCTGCTCACTTTTCATGTCCCTACTCGCAGCCTTCGGTCCATTCATGTCAACCGCCTCCACCTTCCAGCCCCCTCTCGTGCACACCTCCATTCCACTCGTAAATCAGCCTTTTTCTACCTCAGTCCCTCCCTCTGGAATTCACTGCCCATGGCCATCCGCTTAGAAAAATCCTACCCCAAGTTCCGTTCTCTCCTCAAAACCCATTTTTTCTCCTCCGCTTTTCATGACTCTCTATGACATCTCATAACCCCACTCTCCTTTCCACCTTTATGCCCTCTATTCTCCATCTCTCCTTTTCTCTAATTTGTTGTAACTTCTTTTTCTCTCTCTGACCTAATGCTTTATTCACATTGTAAACCGCCCCGATGTAATGGGGGGCGGTATATCAAATGTTCTGTAAACAATAAACAATTTGCCATGGCCAATGTGGAGCTATGAGAATCATATGATCTCTGTCTCTCTGAAGCTTGAACAGGGTTTTGGGAATTAGGGGAATGGGTGGAAAGGCATACAGGAAGTCCTGGCCCCAATGGAGGAGGAAAGCATCCCTGGCCCGACAACCCTAAGCCAGAATTTTGGAACAGAACCGGGGAAGTTTGGCATTCAGCGGACTTGCAAAGAGGTCTATGTCTGGGGTTCCTCAAATTTGAAACGTTTTGGCCACCTGGCCTGCATGGAGAGACCATTCGTGTGGAAGCATAACTTGACTGAGTCTGTCTGCCCAAGAGTTTTGAATGCCTGGAAGATATACCGCAAGGAGATGAATCTGATGCTCTCTGGCGAAGGCCCATAGTCGCAAATCTTCATTGCATAGCGACAGAGAGCCTGTTCCGCCATGCTTGTTCACACAGAACATGGCTACTTGATTGTCCGTTTGAACTAGGGCTGTCTTGTAGCTGAGCTGGGTGTGGAATACTCGAAGAGCAAGGAAGATTGCTCTGAGTTCCAGGAGATTGATGTGTAGATAGGCCTCCTGTGGAGTCCAGGTACCATGGGTAGAGAGGCCTTGCAGGTGGGCTCCCCAACCCACCTGTGAAGCATCGGTTTTTAGAGTGGCTTGGGGTGGGGGTTGCTGAAAAGGAGACCCCCACCAAAAGATTTTGGGGCGACTGCCACCATTGGAGGGACAAAATAAGGCAATCTGAGTTTGCTATTGTGTCTGACAGGCAACCTGACGCCTGAGTCCACTGAGTGGATAAAGTCCACTGGGCTGCCCTCATATAAAGGCGTTCTATAAATTGCGGTCCAGTTTCATAGGACGTAAATGACTCACTGATCAAAAATGATACGTCCAAAATACATATGCATGTAAGAAATAAACTTTATTATTACTTTTCTCTTATTTTGTTTTTTTCCTTTTTTCTTCAATTCGGTGTGTATTTTACAAAACTGTCGGGCACTTCCCAAATTTCTTCTCAATAACTTTCAACTTTCGATGTAATTTCACATGAAAACAATTCTTGGGAAAACAATGTGCCACCAGTTGATATTTCCTTTGTTTAAAAACATCAAAACATTTTCTCTCCTAGGTCTCGACGCTCAGCTTCAGCGCCTCTATGGCGTTTCAAACATTATTTTCATCAGGAGACCAATATCCTATAACAAATTATATAAACCCATTTAGAATACTACCCAATTTAAAAACATACAAAACATTTTTATCTAAAAACCACTATTATATAGTATTACTTACATTCCAGTATGCTACCCACGTTCCTCCACCTTCAGTTAACTACAGAGAAACGCCGCGCATGCGGGATAGGGATTCCTACTCCATTTTTAAATCCCCCGCTAGGTTTCCGGAAATGGATCATGACGAAAAACGTCATCTTTAAAACTATAGAACCATTGTCACCACCTATGTTAAATACCTCAAAAAATAATAAATAAACTATACTATATATTGTCCCATCATTATTAATTATTAAGGTACGGGAATATATTATCTATCTAGATGTAACTATAAAGGATAATGTAAATCTAAATCTACATTTTATTCCGATTATAAATATTCCTCAAAAGGATCCTCAATTATCCTATAAATAATAACCGTATACCAACTCATGCAGTTCAGCCCTCACTAAATCTAAAAAACTCATATACAAGAGGTCCACTCTATGGATACATTCAAACCGTTGGGAACAACAGTTTGTAACTTATGTATCCACCATTGTTCCCTGATTAACAAAGTTTCATCCTGTGTTTTGCCTGATCTCGGTGTTCGAACTTGTTCTATCGCAAAGCTGCGAAGTTGGTCAAAAGCATGTCCTGCAGACACACAGTGGGCAACTATGGGGGCCTCAAGCCTACCACATTTTATTCTACTTCTATGTTCCCGTAGCCTTATTTTCAAAGATCGAATTGTTTTACCAACGTAATAGAGGCCACAAGGACATAGGATAGCATAAACCACCCCTTCGGTATTACAGGTAGTGCGAGTTTGAAGATGGAATATTCTACCTCCATAAGAAAACTGTGTCTGTTCCAACATTACTCCACACATATCGCAATCCCCACACTTATTATGACCCCCTCGTGATACCACAGCTCGTTCATTTCCAATTTCCCTCAACGGAGAAAGTACTGCCGGGCTCAAATATTCTTTCAGGTTCCGTCCACGTTTCCATACACACCTAATGTTCCTTGTTGCTAAACCTGGAACTATTTCTAAAAGTGGCTTATATTTTTTATTATCTTTTGTAAACGAGAACTCAATGGAGTGTAGGTCGTAATGAAATTTATATTTTCATAGTCCTCATCTACATTAGAATTAGCCCATAGGGCGAATTCCTCCATGAGATTCAAAAACTGTGTAATATCTTTTAGATAAGAACGTATACGTGGAAGTAGGGGACGCAAAAAAGAATCCAGGTAAATAGATAAGGGTTCCAAAACACTACCCCTGGTGGACACAATAGGTCTACCAGGGGGTGTTTGCCTATGTTTATGGATTTTTGGAACTGTGTAGAATTTTGCCATAGAGGGGGAAACCACGTTCAAAAAAGTATACTCCTTACGGGAAATTAACTTATGTTGTAGTGCTTGCTTAGTTAAGATCTTTATTTTTATTTGCAATTGCACAGTTGGATCTTGTGCTAAAACTTTATAAGTAGTATTTACTTGTAATTGTAGCCGAGCTTCCATAGAATAAAAATCTCGGTCAAGGACCACTACCGCTCCCCCTTTATCAGCCCTCCTGATTACTATGTCATCCCGAGCCCTCAATGAGCGTAAAGCTAATCTTTCCCCCATGGGAAGGGCATGTTCTCGTTGTTCACCCTGTCGTTCCACCTGATCTAAATCACGCAATAGTAACTGTTTAAAAGTCACCAAAGCAGGGTGCAAGGGGATCGGGGGAATCCATTTTGATTTAAACTTTAATGGGACCCTAGTGCATCCTATCTCGTGGGTAATCTCCTCTTGTGTTATTGATTGTATCTGTGAACTGTTTTGCAACCTAGTACTCCCCTCCTGCACATCAGCATCTGTTTGTACACACTCAATTTTCAATGATGCAAAATATTGTTTTATATGAAGTTTTCTCATTAAACATTCTATATCTAAGCGGCATTGAAAAGGATCATAAACAGTATTAGGCACAAAAGAAAGTCCCCGGTTCAAAAGGTGCACTTCCTCCAAAGTCAGGTTTTTTCCCGAAATATTCTCTACCAAAGAATCCTGCGATCTAGACTGACTTATATCTTCTGTGAATTCGTCGTACTTCTGGTTTTCTTTTTTTCGGTGTTGGTTTTCTTCTTTACGTCGGTAAAGTTTAAATCAAAATGGATTCCCCCGATCCCCTTGCACCCTGCTTTGGTGACTTTTAAACAGTTACTATTGCGTGATTTAGATCAGGTGGAACGACAGGGTGAACAACGAGAACATGCCCTTCCCATGGGGGAAAGATTAGCTTTACGCTCATTGAGGGCTCGGGATGACATAGTAATCAGGAGGGCTGATAAAGGGGGAGCGGTAGTGGTCCTTGACCGAGATTTTTATTCTATGGAAGCTCGGCTACAATTACAAGTAAATACTACTTATAAAGTTTTAGCACAAGATCCAACTGTGCAATTGCAAATAAAAATAAAGATCTTAACTAAGCAAGCACTACAACATAAGTTAATTTCCCGTAAGGAGTATACTTTTTTGAACGTGGTTTCCCCCTCTATGGCAAAATTCTACACAGTTCCAAAAATCCATAAACATAGGCAAACACCCCCTGGTAGACCTATTGTGTCCACCAGGGGTAGTGTTTTGGAACCCTTATCTATTTACCTGGATTCTTTTTTGCGTCCCCTACTTCCACGTATACGTTCTTATCTAAAAGATACTACACAGTTTTTGAATCTCATGGAGGAATTGGCCCTATGGGCTAATTCTAATGTAGATGAGGACTATGAAAATATAAATTTCATTACGACCTACACTCCATTGAGTTCTCGTTTACAAAAGATAATAAAAAAATATAAGCCACTTTTAGAAATAGTTCCAGGTTTAGCAACAAGGAACATTAGATGTGTATGGAAACGTGGACGGAACCTGAAAGAATATTTGAGCCCGGCAGTACTTTCTCCGTTGAGGGAAATTGGAAATGAACGAGCTGTGGTATCACGAGGGGGTCATAATAAGTGTGGGGATTGCGATATGTGTGGAGTAATGTTGGAACAGACACAGTTTTCTTATGGAGGTAGAATATTCCATCTTCAAACTCGCACTACCTGTAATACCGAAGGGGTGGTTTATGCTATCCTATGTCCTTGTGGCCTCTATTACGTTGGTAAAACAATTCGATCTTTGAAAATAAGGCTACGGGAACATAGAAGTAGAATAAAATGTGGTAGGCTTGAGGCCCCCATAGTTGCCCACTGTGTGTCTGCAGGACATGCTTTTGACCAACTTCGCAGCTTTGCGATAGAACAAGTTCGAACACCGAGATCAGGCAAAACACAGGATGAAACTTTGTTAATCAGGGAACAATGGTGGATACATAAGTTACAAACTGTTGTTCCCAACGGTTTGAATGTATCCATAGAGTGGACCTCTTGTATATGAGTTTTTTAGATTTAGTGAGGGCTGAACTGCATGAGTTGGTATACGGTTATTATTTATAGGATAATTGAGGATCCTTTTGAGGAATATTTATAATCGGAATAAAATGTAGATTTAGATTTACATTATCCTTTATAGTTACATCTAGATAGATAATATATTCCCGTACCTTAATAATTAATAATGATGGGACAATATATAGTATAGTTTATTTATTATTTTTTGAGGTATTTAACATAGGTGGTGACAATGGTTCTATAGTTTTAAAGATGACGTTTTTCGTCATGATCCATTTCCGGAAACCTAGCGGGGGATTTAAAAATGGAGTAGGAATCCCTATCCCGCATGCGCGGCGTTTCTCTGTAGTTAACTGAAGGTGGAGGAACGTGGGTAGCATACTGGAATGTAAGTAATACTATATAATAGTGGTTTTTAGATAAAAATGTTTTGTATGTTTTTAAATTGGGTAGTATTCTAAATGGGTTTATATAATTTGTTATAGGATATTGGTCTCCTGATGAAAATAATGTTTGAAACGCCATAGAGGCGCTGAAGCTGAGCGTCGAGACCTAGGAGAGAAAATGTTTTGATGTTTTTAAACAAAGGAAATATCAACTGGTGGCACATTGTTTTCCCAAGAATTGTTTTCATGTGAAATTACATCGAAAGTTGAAAGTTATTGAGAAGAAATTTGGGAAGTGCCCGACAGTTTTGTAAAATACACACCGAATTGAAGAAAAAAGGAAAAAAACAAAATAAGAGAAAAGTAATAATAAAGTTTATTTCTTACATGCATATGTATTTTGGACGTATCATTTTTGATCAGTGACTCCTATAAAGGCGAGCATAAGGAACCACATGCACGGTGGATGCCATGTGGCCTAGCAATTGTAACATTTCCCGAGCAGTGAGGTGAGGTTTTAGCACTGCTTGGGAAGCTAACTGCACAATGCGAAGGCAGCGGGACTGTGGAAGGTAGGCCCTTGTCTGTCTGGTATCCAGCAGAGCTCCTATAAACTCCAGGGACTGAGCGGGAGCAAGGTTGGATTTTGGGAAGTTTATGACAAGTCCCAAATACTGAAGGATGCGCATTGTGCGAGAAAGAGCAACTCTGGCCTCTGGCTCTGAAGGGGCTCGAATGAGCCAGTCGTCTAAGTAAGGGAGAATTTGAGAAGAAGCTTGCTGCAGAAGCAAAAACACGAAGTAAAGACCTTTTCAAGTACATTCATAGCAAAAACCTGTGAGAGAGTCAGTTGGTCCATTAGATGATAAAGGGGTTAAAGGAGCACTAAGAGGCGACAAGGCGATAGCGGAGAGACTGAACGAATTCTTTGCTTCAGTCTTTACTGAGGAAGATGTAGGGATGTTACCCATGACTGAAGTGGTATTTAAAGGTGCAGAAGAATTGAAGGAAATATTGATACATCGAGAAGATGTATTACAACTATTAGATAAGCTGAAGAGTAGCAAATCACCTGGGCCGGATGGTATACATCCAAGGGTGTTGAAAGAACTGAAATATGAGATTGCAGACCTGCTATTAGTAATCTGTGAACTATCATTAAAATCATCTCTAATACCTGAAGATTGGAGGATCGCCAATGTAACACCAATTTTTAAAAAGGGTTCCAGGGGTGATCCGGGAAACTACAGACCGGTGAGCCTGACGTCAATACCGGGAAAAATAATAGAAACCATCATAAAGAATAAAATTACTCAGCATGTAGATAGTCATGAACTAATGAGAGACAGCCAACATGGCTTTAGACAAGGAAGATCTTGTCTTACTAATCTGTTATGTTTTTTTGAAGGAGTGAATAATCAGGTGGACAAAGGTGAGTCGGTTGATATTGTGTATCTGGACTTTCAGAAAGCCTTTGACAAGGTCCCTCATCAGAGACTTTTGGCAAAACTAAAGAGTCATGGGATAGGAGGCAGTGTACTATTGTGGATCAGGAACTGGTTAAAAGATAGAAAGCAGAGGGTAGGGCTAAATGGCCAATTTTCCCAATGGAGAAAGGTGAATAGTGGTGTACCCCAGGGATCTGTGCTGGGTCCGCTGCTTTTTGACATATTCATAAATGACCTGGAAAGTGGAATAACGAGTGAGGTTATCAAATTTGCAGATGACACAAAACTATTTAAAGTTGTTAAAACTCAAGAGGATTGTGGAAAATTGCAAGAGGATCTTGATAAATTGGAAGACTGGGCATCAAAATGGCAGATGAAATTTAATGTGGACAAGTGCAAGGTTATGCACCTAGGGAAGAACAACCCAAACTATGGTTACACGATGTAAGGTTCCACATTAGGAACCACCACCCAGGAAAAAGATTTAGGCGTCATTGTGGATACCATGTTAAAACCCTCGGCCCAATGTGCAGCGGCGGCCAAGAGAGCAAATAGAATGCTAGGTATGATAAGGAAAGGAATGGAAAATAAAACAAAGGATATTATAATGCCTCTATATCGTTCCATGATGAGACCGCACCTTGAATATTGTGTGGAATTCTGGTCGCCGTATCTTAAAAAGGATATAGAGTTATTAGAAAAGGTTCAGAGAAGAGCCACCAAAATGGTAAAGGGGATGGAAGGATACTCCTATGAAGAAAGGCTAAAAAGGTTAGGGCTCTAACCTGGAAAAGAGACGGCTGAGGGGAGATATGATAGAAGTCTATAAATTAATGAGCGGAGTGGAACGGGTAAACATAGATCGACTGTTTACCTTATCAGAATATAGAAAGACTAGGGGACATGCAATGAAGCTGCAGGGTAAACTATTTAAGACTAATAAAAGAAAATATTTTTTCACTCAACGTGTAATCAAACTCTGGAATTTGTTACCGGAGGATGTAGTAAAGGCTGTTAGTGTAGCTGGGTTTAAAAAAGGTTTGGACAAGTTCCTGGAGGAAAGGTCCATAAGCCATTATTAAGAAGGGACCCAGGATATCAATGCTTGAACCAATACAAGCATTGTGTTACCTGTGTCCCTTGGGGAAACTGCTAGGTACATATGACCTAGATTGGCCACTGTTGGAAACAGAATACTGGGCTTGATGGACCTTGGTCTGACCCAGTATGGCATATCTTATGTTCTTATGGAAGACAAATATTCCTAGGGTGCGGAGAAATGCTGCCACCTGTGACAAGGCAGAGCTGTCAGAGCGCAAGAAAAAGGGTTTTAAACACACTTTTTACTCTGAACCTGCCATAGATACAGGGCAAGAGAGGGTTAAAACCTCAGCACACAAAGTTGCAGGGCAGGAGAGACGTGAAAGGGAGCCACACCCTAGCTCTAGGCTGACAGGGAGAGCTAGCCTATCAGGGAAAGGGGTGGACTCTCGCCTGATTGGACAAACCAGTCCTCATAACCAGGAAGTGGTAGTTTCAAAGGAAGAACAGGAGGAAGAGGAGCAGTTAGAGAAAAAGGAAAGAGAGGAGGAGAACGAGGAGCTACACAGGCAACAGAAGCTGCAGGAACGGAGAAAGCAAAGCAGACACTCACCTTTGGCACAGCCAGGAGAAAGAGACTCCAAGGAAGCAGATACAGCTTTGGAGTCAGGCATTCTTTTCAGAGGGACAGAGAGTGACTTGATTTCCCAAAGAGGCAGAGCTCGAAGCAAGAGGGACCAGGTGGGAACCAATTACTTGGACGGTTGCCAGCCACCTTGCACAGAGGAAGCCACGTCTCGGGGAAAACAGCTGAAAGTCCCCCAGGAAGGAATAGCCCTCAAGCAAAGCCAAAGCAGGTCAGAAAATCCTATAAGTCTTTTAAACAAAGTATAGAGTCTTTGACTGAAAGGGACAGAAGCATTTCTGCTGATAGTTTCCCTGGGAATAGACAGACAAGAGAGAAACTGGGTGGAAGGGAAATCCCAGTGTATGAAAGACAAACGTTGCCTCACAGCAGAGAACGTGTCAGAACCTGCCAGCTAGAGGCTAGCACAAGTGCACCTCAGCATGCTCTTAATTGGCAGCAGCGTGACACAAGCCTAGATACAGATTCTGATGAACAGGAGATATTAAGAGTGCCTGTAAAGCCTAGTCAGAAGAGATACGTACCTCCTCACCAGAGAATAAGACCCGGGCAAGTCAAGGAAGAAAGAAATCCTTATGCTCAGCTCTTTAAGAAGGTTAATAAACAGATATCCCTGCAAGAGCGCAGGACAGTTAGAGAGAAGGGAGAGAAGCAGTTACAAAGTCTCCTCAAACACCTAAGAGCACTAGACTCGAGTAAGCCTTATATTCAAGAAGCTCCAGTTAGTGAAGAGGAACCAATGCAAACTGATATCCCATTATCTTATAGTAGTGGCTCTGAAATGGAATGTGGTATCTGCCAAAGAGACTTTTAATGTACAGCTTAAACATATGCAATATTTTAAGGCTGTTATAAAAGTGTTTTAGAGATTGGAGTTTAATTGCAGACAGGAAGATCGTCTCACTGCCAATCCTATTTTATTGCCTAATTCCAAGAGATAGCTTCAGGAAACCTAGATTTCTTCTGGGAGAAGTTTTATACAGAAGAAAGGTTAAGCTCATGGAAGAAGCTTCAGTTTTACTTGGAGGCTAGAAGAGAATTACTCATGTAGATGTGGACCAAAAAAACCACAACTTTGGAAGTTCTTTATTGAATGTCTTATGTGAGAAAAAGTATTGCTGTTAAGAAGAATATAGATGTTTTGGAAAGTGGAATGCACGAAGAGAAGCTAACCTTTGGTTTACCTATTATACCCTGAGAAGTATCAGGAAGGCTGTTATACCGGACTTTATCTGTTATGTTTTTGATATCCTTTGACCTCTGTTTCGGGGGGAAGAAAACCTGGTGCGAACAATAAACACATTGTTTACCCTTAACCTACTTTGGCTGTGATCACTGGCTACAACTACACAAGCACATCCAGGTAACAGCGATAACAGAGTAACATATGCTGTGCCCCCTCTCTTTACTGCCACCATACTGGGGTAGACAAGGGAGGGGTGTCACACACCACAGCCATGCATTTTGTGAACACCCTTGGTGCAGAGGACAGGCCAAAAGGAAGAACCCTGTATTGGTAGTGCTTCCCTTGAAATAGAAAGCGAAGGAACTTACGATGAGTTGGATGGATGAGAACATGAGTGTACGCATCCTTGAGATCTAGAGAACAAAGCCAATCCTGACTCTGAAGGTATGGCAGCAGAGTTCCTAGAGAAATCATTTTGAACTTCTCTTCGAACAGGAATTTGTTCAATTCTCTGAGGTCTAAAATGGGTCTGTTCCCTCCTGTTTTCTTTGGAATAAGGAAATAGGGGGAGTAAAGCCCTGTACCCCGTTGGGGAATGGGTACCTCTTCTATTGCCCCTTGGGCAAGAAGCACATGGACCCTAACTGTTCGTTGAGAGAGGTCCGAAAATTGAACAGTCTTACTATTGTAGGAGGGGGCATGCTGAAGAAATAAAGCTTGTACCCCTCTCTTACAATAGACAGAGTCCAATTTTCTGCTGTTTTCTGACCCCATCTGGGGGCAAAATGACATAACCTTCCTGGTATGGTGGAAGGTTCTGGGCCGTTCAGGGCCAGGAAGGCAAAGTTCTCTAGATAGGAGTCAAAGCCCCTGTGGAGGCTGAGTCTGCTGAGCCGGTTGAGGCTTAGCTGCTTTTGTCTTTCTTTGTCTAGGTAGTTGCTGCTGTCCCTTTTGGGCAGACTGACCTAAACGATGCCCCTGTTGGGTATAGGAGGGATAAAACTTCTTCTTCTTACTGATGAATGGTTTCTTAGAGGATTTTTTCCTCGCAGGATCTGCTGTAGATTTAGACAATCTATCCAAAGTGATATTGTCAGCATCTATCTCATTAGCTTTTTCCTGCTAATTCTTGCCAAAGAGATTCTCTCCTGTGCAAGGAATATTCCCTAGTTTATCCTGTACCCAAATTTCCAAGTCAGATGCCTGGAGCCAGGCAATCCTACATGCACCTATGGCAATGGCAGAGGTTCTGCTTTTGCACTCAAAGCAGTCAAAAGCTGCACGATTCACAAACTTGGAAACATCCTGAGCATGTTTGACAAGGGCGAGATAATCTTGCCTCTTATTATCAGGAAGGAGAGGGCTCAAGCTCTAAATCTCCTGTGACCTCCTTAAGGAACATTCCCATATATAAGATATAGGAACTGATCCTAGCAGAAAGCATGGAAGCCTGGAAGGTTCGACGTCCAAAGGCGTCAAGAGTCCTACACTCACATCCTGGAGGATTAGATGCATGCCTTTTTGCACTCTTTATCCTTCTCATTGCTGACTCCACCACCATGGAATGGTGTGGTAATTGAGTCTTCTGAAACCCAGGACAAAGAGGAACTCGATACATGGTATCGAGTCTTCAAGAGTGAGAAGATGTGGTTAGAGGTGTTTCCCACATCCTTAACATGAGATCATGCAAGATCTCATGAATAGTTAAGGTAGCTGCCTCCTTGGGAGCTTTAGGGTACTGCAGGATTTCTAATTCCTTTGCCCTAGGCTCTTTTTCAGGAGCCACTGTGATGGAAAGACCTCGAGCCACATCTCGGATAAAATCCTGAAAGGACATATCCTCTGGTGGAGACATCCTACGCTGAGAAGAAGAAGAATCCTCAGGAAGAAGTACTCTGGGTATCAGCAGAGCTTTCAGAGTCTTCAGACTCATCCGAGGATTCAAAGTATCTCCGATCCGGGTGATCGTGCAAGGCACGGTACTGGTACCGATCGAAGTTGGCATCGGAGTGGTCCGGTACCAACCTATCGATACCGGATGGATACGCATGACTCGGTCCCAGTAGAATACCGGCCAGAGTCGGTGCCGGCTGAATTGTCTGAAGCGGTTTCAAGGACATTGAGGCCGTGAGAAGAGCCACCAGACTGCGTTCCATAGCCAAGAATCTCTGGTCTATTGACGCTGCCGATGCTTGGGTATCAGTACCGGAAGAAGCGACCAGTACCCCAGAGCATGGCACCAGTAGTTCTGCAGAGGTTGAAGCCTCGAGAACATCCTGGAGCCCCGTTAGTGCTTTGGAAGCCGAAGCCTCCCGCCGGGGCAATTTTGCCGGTAAAAGTCCCTCAAGGGCAACGCCAGAGGCATATCGCTGTCTAGAAGGAGATCTACCCTTTGAGGAACAGCTAGATTTATGTTTAGTTACCTGAGATCCATGGGAGGAAGACGAAGCCCTGGAGGAAGTCGATGCCATGGAGGCTGCATCGGAGGGAAAAAGGGTGCTAAGCTTAGCAGCTCGGTTCTGCCGGCCCCTTTTCGACATCACACCACAGGCAACACACTCTGAAATAGAGTGGTCAGGACCTAAACATTTGAGGCACCACTCATGGGTGTCGGTGACGGAGATGGTACCGCCACACTCAGAACACTTTTTAAAACCCGAAGCGGGTTTTTCCATTCTGAAAGAAAACTGGGCCTAGTGCCCAAAATGGCGCGTGGCACCTGAGAGAACATTACTGGAAAGACTCCAGAAGAAAGTTTGTTTTTTTTTTAAGAAAAGAAAGAAGAACCACTGGCGGTACCGGTGTAGCGACGAGGGAAGGCAGACGCGACCACAAAAAAGAAGAATAGAAGGGATTTTTTTCTGCGGTGACAGGATGTGCGACCTGTCGGCTCTGCGGAAAATGAAGAACTGGAGAGGGACAGTTGGGAAAGGCGGGAAGGCAGCACACAGGCGCTGTGGGATGCTCCCAAAAGCTTTCCTATTGGACGCTGGGGAGCGTTCCCGCGCAGGCTCCGTCGGTACCGACGATACCCATATGTGAAGACTACATTCCTGCTTGTTCCTGGAGATCTCAGATAGCCTAATGGTTTAAGTAGTGGGCTAGAACAGGGCAGCCAGGGTTGAAATCCCCCTGGGGATGATGGGAGTTATGGTTATGGTTTAGGCACTTGATATACCGCCCTTTACTTGTGCATCAGAGCAGTTTACATGTATGTATATACTAACAGGTACTTTTTATTCTCTTGTTCCCGAAGAGCTCACAATCTAAGTGTACCTGAGGCAATGGAGGGTTAAGTGGCTTGCCTAAGGCCACAAGGAGTGGCCATGGGACTAGAGACCCCAGTCCCTCCAGCCTGAGGTTACTTGTCCCAATGTGGGAAGTGAACCCCCGGCCCTCTGGCTTGAGGTAACCTGTCCCAACCACTGAGCCACTCCTCCCTCCCTGCTTTCTTCTCTATGCCCTCTGGATGTTTTTCAGCCAAAACTAGCACTTTTCAGGTGCCTGGGGAAGATCTAAAAAAACGTAAACGTGCTATCAGACATCAACGACATTTCTGAGATCTTGGGGGGAGGGGCGGGGGGAGCATTAGTTTCCTTGGAATGCTCTGGTCATGCCCATCCAGACTCTGACATCCTCACACCTGAGACTTCCCCAGAGCTGGCTTCTAAAATGGCTCTGGAGACATCTCTGTGCTTTGGGCATCTTTATACCCATTTTCAGGGGTCCAACACACAAATAGGGCTTTCAAAATGACCCCCTTAATGAACAAACACTAACATTTTTATAAATGCCTTATGGTGTGGAGTAAAGCATAGCTACTCACTTGTAACAGGTGATCTCCGGGAACAGCAAGAATCAGTCTTCATATATGGGTATCGTTGGCACCGACGGAGTCCGCATGATAATGCTCCCCAGCATCCAACAGAAAAGCTTTTGGGAGCACTCCACTGCGCTTGCATGTCTGCCTTCCCAACTCTTCTCCTCAGTTGAGTTTGTAGCTTAGAAGAGAGGAAAATAAAACCCGACAACTCCTAGGGAGGAGAGTGGGTTGTGAAGACCGATTCTTGCTGTTGCCAGAGATGAACTGTTACAGATGAATAACTAAGCTATCTCCAGGAACAAACAGGAATTCAGTCTTCATATATGGGACTCATTAGCTCCCAGGCACCAGATGGAAAAGACAACTTTAAGGCTAAGGAATGGAGACAAGAAGGTATGGAAACAGTGGCTGCAGCGGACTCTAATGCAGCAAGCAAGAGCATGGAGCAAGGAGTCAGGTGCCAAAAAGGTTTAATGGCAGGAGTTGTGATTAAGTCCCAGAAAGATGCTGAAGAACAGCCTGGCCAAAGGCAGCATCCTGATGGGAGTCCCTGCCAAGGCAGTGGTGAGCAGCAAAGGTGCGAAAAGAGGATCAGGTAGCTGCCCGGCAGATCTCTTCTATGGAGACAGAACGGAGCTTGGCAGCAGAGGTTAAAAGGGCCCTCACGTTATGAGCGGTAACGTGACCCTTGAGAAAGAATGCTGCTTGAGCATAGGTAAAAGAAATGCAGTCTGCAATCCAATTACCCCTGCTTACACCTTCTGTGTTTGTCTTGACTAGATTGTAAGCTCTGATGAGCAGGGACTGTCTCTTACATGTCTGTGCAACACTGCGCACGACTGGTAGTGCTATATAAATGCTCAGTAGTAGTAGTGGATAGGTCTTCCCATGTCAAAACGCACCCTAAGTGGCTTGGGTCAAAGGAAATAAATAATTGAGAGGATTTCCTGAAAGCCTTGGTGCAGTCCAAGTAGTAAGTAAGAGCGTGCTTGCAATCTAAGGTATGCAACGCTGCCTCAGCTCTTGAGGCATGTGGTCAGGGAAAGATGGGCAGCATCACAGACTGGTTGAGATAAAAAGTTGAGACTACTTTTGGAAGGAAATGCGGATGAGTACAGAGAATCACCTTGTCATGGTGGAATCATAGAAACAGAGAAAAATGACGACAGAAAAAGACCACATGGCCTATCTAGTCCGTCCTTCCATATCAACAACTATAACAGTCCCCTTTTTTCCTTTAGAGATCCTCTGTGTTTGTCCCATGCTTTTTTGAATTCAGATACTGTCCTCGTCTCTACCACCTCCACTGGGAGACTATTCCACTGATCCACCACTCTTTCCGTAAAGAAATATTTCCACATATCACTCCTGAATCTATCCCCCTTCACCCTCATCCCATGTCCCCTCGTAGCAGAACTTGCTTTCAATTGAAAGAGGCTCTCCCCCCTGTGCATTCATGCCACGGAGGTATTTAAACATCTCAATCATATCACCTCTATCCCGCCTTTCCTCTAAGGTGTACATATTAAGATCCTTAAGTCTGTCCTCATATGCTTTATAATGAAGACCACTAACCATTTTAGTAGCCATCCTCTATACGGACTCCATCCTGTTTATATCCTTTTGAAGGTGCGGTCTCCAGAATTGCACACTATACTACAAATGAGGTTGCACCAAAGACTTATACGGAGGCACTATCACCTCCTTTTTTCTGCTAGGCATTCCTCTCCGTATGCACCCAAGCATCCTTCTAGCTTTTGCCGTCGCCTTTTCTACCCGTTTAGCTACTTTAAGATTATCAGACAAAACCACGCCTAGGTCCCGCTCTTCTTTAGTGGACAAAAGTACTTCACCCCCTATACTATATTGCTCCCTTGGATTGCTGCAGCCCAAATGCATGACCTTACATTTTTTAACATTAAATCCCAGCTGCCAAATTCTAGACCATTCTTCAAGCTTAGCTAGATCCCTCCTCATGTTATCTACACCTTCCTGGGTGTCTATTCTATTGCAGATTTTGGTGTCATCTGCAAAGAGGCAAACCTTACCCGACAGCCCTTCCGCTATATCACTAACAAAGAATCGAGTGTATGGGGGGGATCCACCACCAAAGCTTGTAGTTCATTGATGTGACGAACTGAGTGAGGGCAATGAGGAAGATGACTTTCTAAGATAGGGTTTTAGAGAAGTGGTAGCCAGAGGCTCAAACAGGGCTTTTAGAAGCTGTGCAAAGATCATGTTGAGGTCCCAAGCCACCGGTGGTGGTCTGATCGGTGGCTTGGAAAGCAGAAGACCCCACATGAATCATTGCACCACGGGGTGCGAGTAAATGGGGTGCCTATCAGTTGGCTGTGATAGGCTGCAATGGCACCGAAATGAACTCTAACAGAATTAGTCTTAAGTCCTGTGGAAGACAAGTGGAGAAGATATTATAGAAGAAGCTCCATTGGGCAATTAGAAGAGCTGATCTGCTGTGGGGTGCACCAAAAGGTGAAACATCACCATTTGAAGGCATAAGAACTTCTGGTAGATGGCTTGCGGGAAGCAAGCATAATGTCCCTGACTGGTAGAGGGAGGTTGAGGTCATTAAAGATCATGCCTTCAGCAGCCATGCCGTGAGACGAGGGCTTGTGGATTGGGGTGGAGGAGTTGCCCCTGATCCTGAGAGAGGTGGTCAGGGGCATGACCCAAATTGAGGGGTGGAGATTGTGCTAGATGAAGCAACAGAGCAAACCACGGCTGACGGGGCCAATAAAGGGCTATTAGAATCATGGAGCCCCTGTTGGCCTGCAGTTTGAATAGAATTTTGGCTATCAGGGGGGATGGTGGGAATGCATAAAGCAGGCCCATGCCCCAATGAAGAAGATAGACATCCGCTGCCAGACTCTGTCAGGAGGAAATTCTTGAGCAAAAAAGCAGAAGATGCGCATTCTCTGGAGTGGCAAACATATCTATTCTGGGGGTCACCCACATATTGAAGATCCGTGTCCTGATGCAGAGTCCACACGTGTGGACATAGGATATGGCTGAGTCTGTCCATCAGGACATTGAGTTCGCCTGGGAGATACACCACTCTGAGGTGGATGCAGTGTGCAATGGCAAAGGACCAGAGGTGAAAGGCTTCCTGGCAGATGAGATAAGAACCTTTTCCTCCCTGCTTGTTCACATAGAACATGGCCACTTGGTTTTCTGTCTTTATTAAGAAATGTTTACCCAAAAGTTGGGGTTGAAAAAACTTTAAGGCATTCGTGAGGGCATGAAGCTCTACGAGACTGATCTGCATTTGAGACTCCTGCTCTGTCCACTGCCCCTGTGTACTGAGACTGTCCAGATGTGCTCCCCATCCTAGTTTGAAAGCATCCATCGTTAGGGTGCATTGAGGTGGAGACATCTGAAAAGATGACCCTCCAAGAAGATGGGGAGGGGGGGGGGCGGGGAGCACCATCAATGAAGGGAGCTGACAAGAGGAGGAGTGATGCAAATCTTGTCTGAGAGACGTCCAGTCGCCTGAGTCCATTGGCACGAAAGGGTCCATTGGGTTTGTCTCATGTGCAAGTGGGCATATGGGATGATGTGGACTGTGGAGGCCATATGTCTCAGAAGGCACAGCATGTCCCAAGCTGTCACAGCATTTTGACCTTGTATGGTAAAGGCCAGCTCGACGAGACAAGCAGAGAGATCCTGAGGAAGGTAAGCTCGGCTCTGATGTGTGTCTAAAAATGCTCCGATGAACTTGAGTGCTGGGTGGAACTAGGTGAGACTTCGGAAAGTTTAGAATAAAGCCTAGACTTTGGAACACCATGATGGTGTGAGAAAGCGACTGTTTCACAACTTCTGGAAAGTCTCCCCTTATCAGCCAGTTGTCTAAGTAGGGGAAGACAAAGATCCCCAAAGTATGTAGGTATGCTGCGACCACTGCAGCACGCTGACGACATTATTCGTGCGGATCGGCACATCACGAGTCGGGAATTGTCCGTACAGCTTTCCGTCAGTAGAGATAGTGCAATGGCAATTATTGACTCTTTGCGATATTCAAAAGTATGTGCAAGGCACACCGCAACAGCTTATAGTATTTTAATGCCCGCTGGCAGCTATCGCAGGGCGCTGCAACTTGTCTGGACTGGTGGCTGAGGCAGGACGCCCAGACCGAGGCCGATCTTCCATTTCCATTTTACCACTTCCTGAAGCCTTTACTCTCTTCACCCATCATCCAACGGTGCTCCTATCTACTGCAGAACTTCCATACACAGCACACAACCGTTTATGAATGTTTCTCACACTTTCTTTCTCCTCCACCAAGAATTCAATTACAGCTCGTTGTTTGTAACGTGTGTCACTCACAGACGCCATTTGAAGGATCACTACCGCCTCACTATTTGTTGGACTGTAAAATTACACACGTGTCCTTTGAAGTTCCAAGTTACTACCCTTTCAATTTCATACCTCTATCTTCATTCTGGACTAAGAAAAAACATGTGGGGCATTACTTTCTGAGCAACCCTCGTACATACCCATGTAGAGGGTATAGGATATAATCCTAAAACAAGCATACATGCCTGGAAACAGCGACATCCAAAAGCATTGACAGTTCTGGCATCTTCTGCCAGGCGGCACCCATGAAAGAGTTTTAGAACTCTTGATGTGTCGCATTGCTGATTCCACTACCACTGAATGGTGTGGTAACTGAGGCTTTTGAAACCCCAGGCATGATGGGACTCGGTACAAAATATCAAGGCATTTACTAATAGGCAGATATGTTAGTGGGGCCTCTCACAAACATAGCATTAGAACCTGTAGGATCCGATGCACCAGTAATGTTAACACCTCTTTGGGGGTTGAGGGGTATTGGAGTATTTCTAACACCTTAGCCCTCTATTCCATTTCCAATGCTACAGTGATCTAGAGACCCACTGCCATGTCCCTAATGAAGTCCTGAAAGGACATGTATTCTAGTGAGGATTGACGCCTCTGGTGAGGAGGAAAATGATCGGAGGGAAAAGAAGACTAAGATCGGAGTCAAAAGAAGACTAAGATTCAGAATGGAAAATCAAAGTATCAATGATCTCGACCCGATGGCAATGCTCAACGTCAATGTCAATGTTCAGGTTGCGAAGTACTTGAACCGGGAAATGGCTGGGTACCGATGGCGGTCACCAGTTCCAAAGGAGGAATCAGAGGTAGGTGCCCCACTGATAGATTTCAGTGGAGGAATTGGAGGGAGTGGAACAGCCAATACCTGTTCCAGGGCTGATATCGGAGGCAGAGGCCCCAGTGCCAAGTGGGAAACCGGTGCCTGACTGGCTGTGGTTGTTGATGCCTTTGGTGCAGCCAGAAGTGCCGCCAAAGTCCTCTCGATAGCTAAGAAACGCTGGTCGATGGGAGGAAACTAATGCCTCGGTGAATTTGAGGACAGGCTGTGTGCCACTGTCCCAGAGCACAGTACCAGTAGCTCTCCAAAGGTCGATGCCTCGGGAACATCCTGTAGCCCCTGTGTGGCTTTGGAGGATTGCTTCTCCCGCCGGGGCCGTTTGGTTGGCCAGTCAGCATCGGCTGCTCCTTTCGGTGAATGAAGGGACTTACCTCGATGCTTGGTATTGGATTTCGATGCCGAGGATATAGTTTTTAGTTTATGTCTAGATTTTTTGGAGACCTGGGAACCAACTGAAGATGCAGACGTCCTCGATGATGCTGAAGCCACTGAAATTGAGTCCGGGCAAATAGTGAGTCATACCATTTGGCCCTGTTCTTTAGACCTCGTTTGGCCATTTGTTTACACAAAGAACAACAGTCTGGTGCATGGTCTGGGCCCAAACATTTTCGACACCAGTCATGAGAATCAGTGATTGACATACTGCTGGAGCATTTGGAACATTTTTTTAAAGCCACTGATGTGTTTGTCCATGGTGACAGATGGAAAAAAATTAGGCAGAGGCCTAAGGTGGCGGTGAACCGCCTGAGATAAAAGGAAAAAAAAGGAAAAATTAATATCTGGGCCGGTATCAGCAAAGGTACTGGCGTCGATGGAAAGGCAGAGCAGAGATACCAAAAAAGAAAAAAGTTTTTTGGTGGTAAAAGGAAAGGTGCTTCCTGCTGGCTCCGTGGAAAATGAAAAACTGAGAGGAGTTGGGAAAGCGAGAAGGCAGATGTGCAGGCGCAGTGGATTGCTCCCAAAAGCTTTCCTATTGGACGCTGGGGAGCATTCCCGTGCGGCCACCATCGGTGCAGATGATACTCATATGTGAAGACTGCATTCCTGTTTGTTCCTGGAGATAACTTTTTTCTTTCAGTAAAAAGGCCTTCAAAAACCTTCTGCCTGAACTATAGAAGTATAGTTCTATTTAAATACACTCCACCATTTTTCTTACATTGTCTTCAAATAACACTTAATATTTGGAAACAAGTCGAATAAACAGTTTAGATGTATGCAAAAAAACAAAATAGAATTACCTCAATGGGGTTAAATTTAACACTGCTGATGCTGTCAACACCCCAGGTAAAGGAATGCATGGGACTAGATCTCTGTTCATTCCAGATGTCCACCTGTTGCCCGCAGGTAGCATAAACAGCATCCTTCCAGTGGTGATCAATGCCAGTATACATGGTCTTTCCATGCAAAAACAGAGACAGAAACAAAGTTAAAAGGTGAAATTAGGTCTTACCTGCTAATTACCTTTCCTTGAGCTCTCTCCGGGCCAGTCCAGGGAAGGTTAGGGTTGTCAATCCCCTTTAGCAGCTGAGGACTGAAAGAAACTTTAAAACTTGCTGACAGGTTAAGCCACTCCCCCTGATGTCAGTGTACCAGTCTTCTTCTGACAAAGCAGCAAAAAGGCAACTTAATAAGTGATAAGACTCTACATTCCCTAGTACCGAACACCACAATATAACGCCAAACATGGCTCAGGCGGACTGAAAATCCCCCTGTCTACTATTTTTTTTTTCAATTTACTAAAACCGAATGAAACCTATGCTCCCTCGGAGAAGTCTAAGGAGCTCCCAAGTCACGTCTCACCAGCAAGCTGATTCGCTGTTACTCTTAGGCACAGGTAGCCTGACAGATGGAGAAGACAAAAGTAAAGGGTGGGCCCTGGACTGGCCCGGAGAGAGCTCAAGGAAAGGTAATTAGCAGGTAAGACCTAATTTCACCTTCCTTATCGCTTCTCCGGGCCAGTCCAGGGAAGGTTAGGGCAGTACCAAAGCAGTACCTAAACTCGGGAGGGCCCCGCAAGACCTGCTATCAATGCAGAAGCCCCCACCTTTGCATCTTCTCTGGCGTGAACATCCAACCTGTAATGTCTGGCAAAGGTATGGAGAGAGGACCATGTCGCCGCTCTGCAAATATCTACCGGAGGAACAAACGCAAACTCCGCCCAGGAAGTTGCCTGAGCACGAGTGAAGTGAGCTTTGAGTCCCGGAGGCGGTACCTTCCCTCCAGCCTCGTAAGCCGCCACGATGGCGTGCTTTACCCAGCGAGCAATGGAGGACTTCGAAACCGCTTGCCCCTTTCTTGATCCCGCAAACAGCACAAACAACCTATCTGACTTACAAAAAGATTTAGTGACCTGTAAGTAACCTTTCAAGACACGTCCCAGATCCAAACTGTGGAGAACCCGATCCATTGGCGAATCCGAAAGGTCGGAGAAAATAGGCAACGCCACAGACTGATCAACATGGAATGCGGAAACTACCTTAGGCAGAAACTAAGGAACAGTACGCAAGAGCACCTTTTCCGGCAAGAATTGAAGGTAGGGCTCTCGACAGGAAAGCGCCTGCAAATCAGAAATCCTCCTTGCCGAACACAAGGCTACGAGAAAAGCCGTCTTCCATGAGAATTCCTTCAAACGCTTCGAAGAAGCCGAGGCAAACGGCAGACGTGCTAACGCTTCCAAGACCACATTCAAATCCCAAGACGGCACCACGTGGCGCAATGGAAGTCGAATGAGCCGGGCCGCACGAAAAAAACGTTGCACATCCCGATGCACCGAGAGACAGCGACTCTGCACCGGCCCTCTGAAGCAAGAGAGGGCAGTCAAGTGCACTTTCAACGTGCTGAGTGCCAATCCCTTATCCAAACCTTCTTGAAGAAACAAGAGCAGTTGCGGTAGAGCGGTAGACATAGGCCGAAAGCCTCGCTGCGCGCACCAATCCTCGAAGACTCGCCAGATTCGAACGTACGCTAGCGAAGTGGCAGACCGTTTGGAACGTAGTAGAGTAGCCACCACGGAATCTGAGTAACCTTTACGTCTCAAGCAACTCCCTTCAAGAGCCAAGCCGTAAGCAAGAAGTGATTGACCTGAGGCATGAGAACTGGACCCTGATTCAAGAGATTGACCCGGGCCGGAAGTCGCCAAGGAGAATCTATCAAAAGTCGCACCAGATCGGCATACCAAGGACGTCGAGGCCAATCCGGCGCAATCAGAATCACCACACCTGGGTGCTTGGCTATGCGCTGAATGATCCGACCCAGCATCGGCCACGGAGGAAATACGTACAGGAGCGCGGCAGCAGGCCAGGGCTGAAACAACACGTCTAGACCTTCCGACATGTGCTCCCTGCGCCTGCTGAAAAACCGAGTCGCTTTGGCATTGGCGAAAGTAGCCATGAGATCCATAACCGGCTGCCCCCAGCGAAGGGTAAGGTCGTGAAACACTGCCGTGTTCAACTCCCACTCTCCGGGATCGAGGACATTGCAACTCAGATAATCAGTTTGCACATTGTCCTCGCCCGCCACGTGCACCGCCGATAAAGCTACCAGATGGCTCTCCGCCCAAATCATTAATTCCTGACATTTGGCGAGCAAAGGAGCACACCTTGTGCCCCCCTGCCGATTGATGTAGGAGACCGTCACCGCATTGTCGGAAAAAACCCGAACCGCTGTCCCCTCTACCAAGGGTGCGAAATGAAGGAGCGCGAGCCGCACTGCTCGGAGTTCCAAGCGATTGATCGACCACAAACTCTCCTCTTCGGACCATAACCCCTGTGTAATCTGAGACAGACAGTGAGCACCCCAGCCCGAGAATCTGGCGTCTGTGGTCACTAGCACCCATGCTGGATCCTGCAAGGGAACCCCCGCTCGCAGATGTGTGGGATCCGTCCACCAGACCAGACTTTGACGTACCAGCTCCGGACAGACCAGCCTCTGGGAGAGAGGATGAAGCTGAGGAGACCACCTAGAGAGTAACGCCTGTTGCAGAGGTCTCATATGTGCCTTGGCCCACGGGACAAGATCCAGGGCTGCCGCCATGGACCCCAAGAGTTGTAAATAGGTCCATGCCGAAGGAGCTGGAATCAGCAAAAAACCCCACACTTGCTCCAAAATCTTTAGCACTCTGCTCTCGGGTAAAAAAACTGATCCTCTCACCGTGTCGAAGAAGGCTCCGAGATAAATAAGTTGTTGCACCGGCTGCAAGTGACTCTTTGCTTGGTTGATGACCCAACCCAGCTGCTCCAGAAGCTGAACCACGTGAGCAGTTGCCGCGACTGAAGCCGAGAGGGATTCCGCCCTGATCAGCCAATCGTCGAGATACAGATGTACGCGAATCCCTTCCTTTCGCAGGGCCGCCGCCACTACCACCATCACTTTCGTGAAGGTTCGAGGAGCAGTTGCCAGACCGAAGGGCAACGCCCGAAACTGGAAATGACCCATAGGAAGGGCAAATCTTAAAAATCGTTGGTGATCTGGCCTGATGGGTATGTGCAGATAAGCTTCCGTGAGATCTATGGCCGTAAGGAATTCTCCCGGCCACACCGCTCGAATAACGGACCGCAGAGTCTCCATCCGGAAATGTGGAACTCGTAAGGCACGGTTTACATGCTTGAGATCCAGAATTGGCTGAAAGGAACCTTCCTTTTTGGGCACCACAAAATAAATCGAGTACCGACCGAAGCCGTACTGGTCGCGAGGAACCGGAACCACCGCCTGCAGCTGTAAAAGCCGTGCTAGGGTGTCGGCAACTATTTTTTTCTTCGGACCGAAAGCACAAGGAGACTTCACAAAAGCGTCTGTCAAGTGGTGAGCGAAATCCAGTGCATAACCTTTCTGAATGATTTCTAACACCCATCTGTCCGAGGTTATTGCAGAACCCAGTCTAAAACTCGTGGTAAACCAGGAAGGATTCTTTAATATTCTATTGCACATACATTAGCTCACCAGCCCGACATGAGCCGTGTTTCGATCAATCTTCATCAGGGGCTTCTGGTGTGCTGCATCCATAATATATAAATATTTAAAAACATAAATAAACATCACAACTCAACATATTTAAACATAAATATGAATATAACCATAAAATAATAAATAATTAAGAACCGTATATAAACCATGTATAAAACCTGGCATTACTCACATAAAACCATATAACTAGTGTGACATACATGGATAAAACTAATAAATTATCATAGATAATAAAATGAAATAAAATAATATAAACGATCCTTGAACGGGTGTTCTAATACTGTACTAAAACAAAACAGAAACATATGACCATTTAAACTTACTATGTTAACAGGAAAGGACTTATAAACCAATAAATACATCCATACTAGATCGATCATACACTCTTTCCTATGTTGAAATTAGGAGCCAAAGTGAGGAGAGATAAAAAGGAGCCGAAGTGAGGAGAGATAAAAATGCCATATCACTTTATTTATTTATTTATTTTATTTATTTAACTGCATTTATATCCCGCTTTTCACCGGGTCAAAGCGGTGTAACATGTAACATAGGGAGGGGTAATTTCTTTTAGGGTGGGGCCATCACCAGGGTCAACAATTAATGATTATGGGTAGACATGGACATGATTTACTTCTGCTGAATCTAAGTATTAGGTCATGGTGGTGTTTCCGTTCAGAGATGTTCACGGAATAGGATTGTCTTCAGCTGTTTCTTAAATGATGTGATGTCATTGTTGTTCTTGATGTGGTTTGGTAGAGAGTTCCAGAGGGATGGAGCATAAAGTTCGAATGCTCTGTTGCAGGTCCGTTGTGTGGATTTGGTTCTTTTGTGGGGGACAACGATAGAGTTATTGGAGGAATGTCTGGTTGATCTGTTGTGGGATGGTCGAGGCAGTAATGAGTGTAGTGAGGTGTTCCGTGCTTGGTGGATAGTTTTGTGGATGAGTAAGATGGCTTTGTACTTGATTCTTGCTTGCAGTGGAAGGAGGTGAAGGTCTCTTAGGATTGGGGTGATGTGCTCCCGTTTTTTTGCATTTTGAATAATCCTTGCTGTAGTATTTAAGGCAGTACGGAGGGAGTTGGTGTGCGAGGCAGGAAGTCCATGATAGATTATGTTGCAGAAATCCAGATGAGGGAGTGTCACAGCTTGCATCACTGTCCTAAAGTCGTGAGGTTCTAGGAGGGGCTGGAGTCGTTGGATAGTTTTGGCTTTGTGGAATATCATCCCAGCGGTTTTGTTGATTTGTTGTTTGAAGGTGAGAGCTTGATCAATGATGACGCCTAGATATCTTATTTGAGGCTGGATTTGGATTTGTGTGGTTCCCATGTTGAGGTGGGTAGGTGGTTTGAAGTCAGGTTCTTTTGTTACTATTAGGGCTTCGGTTTTCTTTATGTTGATGGATAGATTGTTCTCCTGTAGCCAGTTGGCCACGTCGTTGAAGCAGGCTGATAGCTGTTCGTTTTTTGGGTTGGTGGTTGTAATTGGTGCGTAGAGCATTATGTCGTCCGCGTAGATGTGGAAGTTGATGTTGTGGGTGCGTATGATTGAGCATAGTGGACGGAGATATATGTTGAACAACATGGCTGATAGGGTGGATCCTTGGGGTACTCCTTGAAGTTGTTGGTAGGGGGGCGAAGTTGTGGAGAGGGTGCGAATCCGTTGCTGTCTGTTAGTTAAGTAGGATCTGCACCATTGGAGTACAGTGTCTTTGATTCCAATTGTTTGTAGTCTGTGGATGAGGATTTCGTGTGAGATTGTGTCGAAGGTCGCTGATATGTCTAGGAAGATCAGGATGTATCCCGAATTTTTCTCTTGTGTTCCGATGATGAGTGTGTTCATTAGGATGGTCATGAGGGTCTCAACTCCATGTAGTGGTCGGAAACCGTGTTGCTGTGGGTCAAGTATGTCGTTGGTGTCTAGATGATCTTGAAGCTGGTGTTGGACTATCTTTTCTATTATCTTGGTGGCGAGGGGGAGGCTTGCCACTGGTCTGTAGGAGGTGGGGTCCTTGGGGTCCAGGTTGTTCTTCTTTATGGTTGGTCGGATGATTGATGTTTTGAGGGCATCTGGTATGTATCCTTGTTTAAAGGATTCGTTTACGATGTGAGTTAGTGGGGTACTCAGGTCTTCCTTGGTTTTCTTTATCCATTCGGTAGGGCAGGGGTCCAGTGGGGAGGTAGTGGTGTTCAGACAGGAGATGGTGGAGGATATTTCTTCCTTTGAGGTTTCATTGAATGTATTCCAGTCAGCGTTTATGGTGATTCCTGGGTATGTTCTTGTGGCTGTAGCGCAGCGGTAAGGTTGTTGAGGTTGCTGAAATTGTTTGTATTGTCGGGCCAAGAGATCCGAGGGGATATCTGGGGGTTGATCGGAAGTGGTTGGTGCCTTTGTCAGTTTTTTGGCAATTTGGAAGAGTTCTCGAGGTTTGTTTGCAGCGGTCGTGATGATTTTGGTGTGGTAGTTTCTCTTTGCATTGTCGGTTTCTGAGTGGTAGGCAGCGAGTTCATATAGGTATTGCTTTTTGTCTTTGTCATTTTTGTTTTTTCTCCATTTTCTTTCTGTTCTTCTAAGTTTTGTTTTCAGTTTCCGGAGGTCAGGGGTGAATCAACTTCTTAAGGCTACAATCTTCCTCATACGTATTCAATTAATTTTTAACACTATATTAAAAACTATATTAAAATTAGGAGCCGGAGTGAGTGAGAACCAGGGGGGATTTACCTATTATTTTATCTGTTCCTCCAGAGAATAGATTTACACACTCAAATTCTTATCACTGACTTTCAACTACTCATATAACATCTTCTATTTCAAATTCCAACCGCACCATTACATTAACTCTGTCAGTTTTCAATAAACCTGATTTGGATAGCAACCAAACCCGTTCTTGTACCTTCTCACTTTTCAGCGACACGGGGAAATTGCCAAACTCATTGCAGTCTTCTCTCATCTGATCCTTCAAAAGACGCCCGCGTCTGCGCTGTCTTTAAATGCGGGAAACCAGTGTCATATTCCTAGCATCACTTGTTGCTAGGCAGAACAAGACTCCTCTCATGTTAACACCTAATTCATTCATTGTATTACTAGCATCACTTGTTGCTAGGCAGAATAGACTTCTCTCGTGCTGGTGCCTATCTAATCCATTGTTACAAGACAGAATGGAACTCCTCCCATGTTAGTGCCTATCCCGTCCATTGTGTTACTAGCATCACTTGTTGCTGGGCAGAATATAATTCTTCTCGTGTTGGAGCCTATTTCATTCATTCAGGTCATTGATAGTGTTTCTCAATATTATATACTGCTATATATTTAAAGAAACACTGAAAGATCTGTGTCCAAGTTTAACCCATTAGGGGATAAGGATTTTAACCTAAATATGTATTTTTGCTCTAATCTCATTAGAGGTTTGTCAATATCACCCCCTCTCCAGTTTAACTGAACTCTCTTAATAACAAAGAATCTAATATCATTTACTTGATGTCCCATCTCTTGCCAGTGGGCTACAAGTGGCTTTTCTGTTATTCCTCTTTTAATACTACTTCTATGTTCAGTTATACGCACTTTAATGCTCCTGATTGTTTTACCCACATATAGCATTTTACAAGGGTACTGTATTACATATATTATGTGTGTAGTGTCACAGTTTGAAAAGTGCTCTATTTTAAAGTCATCTTTGGTGACAGGATGAGTAAATTTCTCACGTATTGGCATTGCAAGTAAACAAATAGAGCATTTCCCACACATAAATTGGCCTTTGTATTTGGATAAAAATTTTCGTTCAGTTAACGCGGAGAGACCTAATAAATTTTTCAAATTGACATTTCGTTTATGGGCTACCGTCACCATAGTATTCTGAAAGCCTGGCAACATCTGGATCAAATGCCATTCTTTACGCAGTACTTGTATAATTTTCTTAGATTGTGCTGAATATAACAATGGGCACACTATACCTATGTTGTTGTTAAGTGCCGTCGAGTCGGAGTCGACTCATGGCGACCCTCTGGATAGCTATCCTAAATTGTGTTCAGTCTTCAGTCAGGCGGCTCATTGTTGACAGACTGGTACCCGTAGCTGCTGTTATTGTAGCAATCCATCTCATTGCTGGCCTTCCTCTTTTGCGTTGACCTTCTATCTTGCCAAGCATGATGTCTTTCTCTAATGATCTCTCTCTTCGCATGATGTGTCCGAAGTATGAAAGTCGAAGTCTTGTCATCTGAGCTTCTAAAGAAAGCTTAGGTTTGATCTCTTCTAGTACCGACTGGTTTGTTCTTCGGGCAGTCCATGGTATACACAGTATTCGCCGCCAGCACCATAATTCAAAGGCATCAATTTTCTTCCTGTCTGTCTTTTTCACTGTCCAGCTTTCACATCCATATGATGTTATTGAAAATACCATGGCTTGAACAAGTCGAATCTTTGTATGGAGAGAGACATCTCTGCTCTTGAGAATCTTATCTAGGTCTTTCATAGCCATTCTGCCAAGAGCAATGCGTCGTCTGATTTCTTGACTGCTTGTTGCTTCTTTATTGATAGTTGATCCAAGTAGGTTAAAGTTGTTCACGATTTCAATTTCTTCTCCTTCAACGATGAACCTGTTGATTATGCCAGTTGTCATGATCTTTGTCTTCTTTACATTAAGGTGCAGGCCCATTTTGAGACTATGTTCTTTGATTGTGAGAAGCAAATGTTTCAGATCATCTTCACTTTCAGCCAGTAATGTGGTATCATCAGCATAGCGAAGGTTGTTGATGAGTCTTCCACCAATCTTCACACCTCTGTTGTCTTCATACAGTCCTGCTTCTCTGATGATTTGTTCTGCATATAAATTAAACAGGTAGGGGGAAAGTATGCAGCCTTGTCTTACACCTTTGCTTATTTTAAACCATTCTGTTTCTCCTTGTTCCGTTCGAACTGTTGCTTCTTGATCAATGTACAGATTATGCAAGAGAACGATCAGGTGTTCCGGTATACCCATGCTTCTTAATGTGGCCCAGAGTTTCTCATGGTTTACACAGTCAAAAGCCTTGCTATAGTCGATAAAGCACAAATAGATATCCTTTTGGTATTCTTTAGTCTTTTCAAGGATCCATCTCACATCCGCAATGATGTCTCTCGTTCCTCGCCCTTTCCTGAACCCTGCTTGCACTTCAGGTAGTTCTTGTTCTAGGTATGGCTGTAGTCTCTTTTGAATAATCTTCAGTAGAATCTTGCTGGCATGTGGGATCAGAGCGATTGTGCGATAATTTCCACAGTCAGTTGGATCACCTTTCTTTAGTATTGGTATAAACACAGATCTTTTCCAGTCAGTTGGCCATGATGTTGTCTTCCATATTTCTTGGCAGAGCCTTGTAAGTACGGTAACAGCTGCATCAGATTGCTGCAATACTTCTATGGGAATGCTATCAATGCCTGGTGCTTTGTTCTTTGATAAGGCTTTCAATGCTGCTTCAACTTCTTCTTTCATCACCAATGGTTCCTGATCATAAGGTATAGGTTGAAATGGCTGTTGGTCCACTTGATCTTTATCATATAAAAACTCTGTATATTCCTTCCACCTTTTCTTGATCTTCTCAGCATCATTCAACATAGAACCTTGAGCATCTTGTAACATTCCAATTCGAGACTGGAACTCTTTCTTTAACTCTCGCAGCTTTAGGAAAGCCGATCTTGTTCTTCCTCTAATAGTTTCTGCTTCTATTTCCTTGCAAGTGTCATTGTAGTACTTTTTCTTGTCCTGTCTTGCTGCACGTTGGAAATCTCTGTTGAGTTCTGCGATTGTCTTTCTTTCTCCTTTGGCTTTAGCTTCTCTGCGTTTCTGGGCAATTTTCAGAGTTTCTTCCGTCATCCATTTTGGCCGTTATTGCTTTTTCACCTTTTGTAGAGACTTCTCGCTTTCTTCCAGCACAACCTTCTTGATGTCATTCCATAACTCTTCCGGAGCTCTGTCATTTGTATCTAAGGCAGCAAATCGATTTTGCAGGCAGTCTTTAAATTCCAGTGGTATATTCTCAAGGTCATATTTTGGTGCATTCATGAGTGGTTTGCTCTTTTTCAACTTTAGCTTGAGTTTGCATACTAGTAGTTGATGATCTGTACCACAGTCAGCTCCAGGTTTTGTCTTTGTTGATGTTACAGAGCTTTTCCATCGTTGACTTCCACAGATGTAGTCAATTTGATTTTTATACAATCCATTGGGTGAAGTCCATGTGTACAGTCGTCGCTTGTGTTGCTGAAAGAAGGTGTTTGAGATGAATAGATCATTGGTCTTGCAGAATTCTATCAATCTTTCTCCAGCTTCATTTCTGTTGCCAAGTCCATATTTTCCAACTACTTTGCCTTCTTCGTTGTTGCCAACCTTTGCGTTCCAGTCACCCATGACTATCAGGATATCCTGTTTGCATGTTCTGTCAATTTCAGCTTGTACTTGTTCATAGAACTCTTCAATTTCATTCTCTTCTGCAGCTGTTGTTGGGGCATATACTTGAATTATAGTTGTGTTGATAGGCAATCCTCGTAGACGAATAGAGATTAAGCGTTCGCTGACTGCATTGTATTTCATTACAGTTCTTGCAAGTTTCTTCTTTATTATAAATGCAACACCATTCAGTGTGCTGAATATAACAATGGGCACACTATACCTATATCTCTCTTATTACACTGTTGTTTCAAAAGGGTTTCTCGCGGTGTGTTCTTTGCCCTTTGATACGCTGTATTAATACATTGCATAGGATACTTACGGGCCCTAAATCTTTCTTTCATTTCATCAGCTTGATTCTCAAATTCTTGTATATTGGTACAAGCTCTCTTAACTCTAAGGAACTGACCTACAGGTAAATTCTTTTTTAATGAAGGGTTGTGAAAGCTGTCAAAATGCAGTAAATGATTATGATCTGTTGGTTTTCTGTATAACGATGTTGTAAACTTCCCCCGGTTCTTTTGAATCTTCAAATCTAAATATGCTATCTGCTCGGGATCATATGTTAGTTGGAACTTTAAGTTATCATCTAAATTATTGATCCAAGTGTTAAATTCCATGAGGGTATCCATATCTCCATTCCAAATTATCAATACATCGTCAATGTAACGAATCCAAAGTTTGACATTTATTTGGTATTTGTGTGTTTTCAGGAATTTCTCCTCAAATTTGTGCATATATAAATTTGCTATGTCCGGCGCCATAGATGACCCCATAGCTACCCCTTTAATTTGTTTGAAAAAAATCTCACGGAAACAGAAATAATTCTCGCATATTGCAAATCTAGCTAGAGATACAAGGAATGCTGTAGGAATATGCTTAGGAGCTGCTCTTTTTAACAAACATTCTTCTATGATTTCCAAAGCTTCAGCTTGCAGGACGTTGGTATATAGCGACTCCACGTCCAAGGTGACCAAAATCATATTGTCATTTAAATCCTGAAATTGGGACAATATCTCGATAACGTGCATGGAGTCCCTAACATAGGACCACATTAAGGACACAAAGGGTCTTAGCAAAATATCTAAAAATTGTGAAATAGGCTCCATCAGAGATCCAATGGCTGATACTATGGGACGGCCAGGTGGATTAGTTATAGATTTGTGAATCTTAGGATTTACGTAAATTGTTGGTATTATAGGTGCAGGGACAATCAAGGCATCACGTTCTCTTTTTGTAAGATGTCCAATCTCAAAAGCTGTGAGTACCAAATTATCTATGCTCTTTTTTAATTTGTCTGTAGGATCCCCATCTAACCGGGAATAAAAAGATTGATCTCTCAATTGCCTATCAATTTCTTGTCACTATCAATGACACTATCAATGACCTGAATGAATGACATAGGCTCCAACACGAGAAGAATTATATTCTGCCCAGCAACAAGTGATGCTAGTAACACAATGGACGGGATAGGCACTAACATGGGAGGAGTTCCATTCTGTCTTGTAACAATGGATTAGATAGGCACCAGCATGAGAGAAGTCTATTCTGCCTAGCAACAAGTGATGCTAGGAATATGACGCTGGTTTCCCGCATTTAAAGACAGCGCAGACGTGGGCGTCTTTTGAAGAATCAGATGAGAGAAGACTGCAATGAGTTTGGCGATTCCCCGTGTTGCTGAAAAGTGAGAAGGTACAAGAACGGGTTTGGTTGCTATCCAAATCAGGTTTATTGAAAACTGACAGAGTTAGTGTAATGGTGCGGTTGGAATTTGAAATAGAAGATGTTATATGAGTAGTTGAAAGTCAGTGATTAGAATTTATTGAGTGTGTAAATCTATTCTCTGGAGGAACAGATAAAATAATCGGTAAATCCCCCCTGGTTCTCACTCACTCCGGCTCCTAATTTTAATATAGTTTTTAATATAGTGTTAAAAATTAATTGAATATGTATGAGGAAGATTGTAGCCTTAAGAAGTTGATAAAGTGATATGGCATTTTTATCTCTCCTCACTTCGGCTCCTTTTTATCTCTCCTCACTTTGGCTCCTAATTTCAACATAGGAAAGAGTGTATGATCGATCTAGTATGGATGTATTTATTGGTTTATAAGTCCTTTCCTGTTGACATAGTAAGTTTAAATGGTCATATGTTTCTGTTTTGTTTTAGTAAAGTCATCATAATAGAAATATCAACTAATTAAGGTACAGTATTAGAAAACACCCTTTCAAGGATCGTTTATATTATTTTATTTCATTTTATTATCTATGATAATTTATTAGTTTTATCCATGTATGTCACACTAGTTATATGGTTTTATGTGAGTAATACCCGGTTTTATACATGGTTTATATACGGTTCTTAATTATTTATTATTTTATAGTTATATTCACATTTATGTTTAAATATGTTGAGTTGTGATGTTTATTTATGTTTTTAAATATTTATATATTATGGATGCAGCACACCAGAAGCCCCTGACGAAGATTGATCGAAACACGGCTCGTGTCGGGCTGGTGAGCTAATGTATGTGCAATAGAATATTAAAGAATCCTTCCTGGTTTACCACGAGTTTTAGACTGGGTTCTGTTCTTTACGTGGTTTGGTGCTCCCTTGGTGGACCGAGGTTATTGCGGTCCAGGCCGATAAAAAGTTTTGTAGTCGCCCTCCTACAGGAACTGGGGCCTGGACCAGCAAACCTTCATTGCGGTTTCTTCGCAGAGGTTTGCTGGGCGGTAAAATAGGATCTTCCGTAGCCTCTAGCGCCGCGAAAGGACTGACCGCGGGACCCGAAACGGGTTCTGGGATAGGGAGCAAATCGAGCTCCTCGGAACTGACAAAAATCTCTAACTTGGCCTTGTTGCCCTGCTCCTCCTCTAGACGCCTTAGGATGATCCTCCGGCAAACGACCCCCCTTGGAGTCCCCGAGGTCTTTAACAATCTTTTCCAAGGCCTCTCCAAACAGCAACTTTCCCTTATAGGGTAGTTTGCCGAGTCTCGACTTGAACGAAACGTCCGCAGCCCAAGTACGCAACCAAAGAAAACGCCGGGCCGCCACCAGCGAGGCCATAGACTTCGCAGCAATCCTTACTAAATCATAGAATGCATCTGCTAGATAAGCCGCCGCAGACTCCAATTTAGCCCCTTCCAGAGAAGAAGCAGCTGCCGATTCCATAGAGGTATCTCCCTGAATCCAACGGATGGAAGCTCTGGACACATACGCCCCACAAATGGAAGCCTGCAGAGCCAGGGCGCTAGAATCAAATGCTTGCTTGAGGAGGACCTCAAGCTTTCGATCCTGTAGATCTTTAAGAGCCGCTGCCCCCTCTACCGGAATGGTAGTTTTTTTAGTGACTGCGGCCACTAAAGCATCGACTTTAGGCATCTTTAAGAGATCTTTCTCCTCTTGAGGCACTGGGTAAAGACGAGCCAGGGCGCGACTACCCCGCAGCGAGGCCTCCGGACACTCCCACTCAGATTTAATCATCTGCTTTATGACGCGGTGCACAGGAAAGCAACGTTGTTCAGATTTAAAACCCTGCAACAGCGGATCTTCAAGAGGTTCCTGAGAAACAGAAGGAAGAAGAAGATTCAAAGCAGATAAAGACTGAGAGATAAGCGCTCCCAGCTCCTCCTTCCGAAATACCCTAAAAACATTAGGATCGTCACCAGGAGCGATCTCTCCTTCCTCAAGCTCCCCTGAGCCCACGTCTAAGCTTGGTTCAGAGAAAAGCTCTACTTCCTCTAAAATGTGATTGTCGGTGACCAGAGGTTCTACAGGGTCCAATCCGGACTGAGCCTGTATCCCCGACTGGGAAGTACCTTCTCCAGGGTCTACAGCCGCCCGCACTGGCTGACTGAGCTCTAAGGAACCAGAACCAGGAGAGTCTGACTGAGAGGCTTTCAATAAAAAAGCATTATGGAGTGCTAAGATAAATTCAGGAGAAAAAAAGGCAGACAGCCCTTCCTGAGCATCAGGAATCTTCGGTGACATCTTAGGGAGACTAAGATCCTTAGTGGACTTTGCTTTGCGCTTCCCCGGCTTATGATGGCCCGCGGGAGAAACGGACGGCTCACTCAAAATGGCCACCATTCCCGCCTTTTCGAAGGCTAACATAGGCCGCTCTGAATCTGAAGAGAGCTTTCCCTCCATGTGAGAGCTACCGGGAAGCAAAGCCCCTCGGGCGCAAAATACAGCCTGATCGAAAAAAGCTGACCCCCCAAAAGAACAAAATTAGTGCAAATATGCGGAGAACCGCTCGCTGCAACGAAACTGTCCGGACAGGCAAGCCTTGCCTTCGAGACACAGTTCTCACCTGACCTGAGCGCAGCAGCACAGCCTCGCCGTTTCTCTTCCCCGCTGCTAGCGGAAGTAGCGGCAACGATGTTGTCTTGCCAGGTAGAGGGTAACTGGGGCTCCCAGGACCAATCTACCGACGATAGAGAGACCCTCTAGAGGAGGCAGGCTCTACACTTCTCCGCTGCCGAGAATAAGCAGGCAGGGGTCGTCTACTATGTCTTCCGGAGGGTAAATATAAATTTACAATTTGTCGGCTCTACCGGTTTTAAAACAGCACAGTGGAATATAGTGCCTTATCAGCCCCGCTAGAGCTAAAATGCTATAAAAGTGAGGGAGACGAAAATAAGAAAATATAGCAATTCTGTAGAAGCAGACTGTCAACATCAATCCTCTTCAGCTGCTGAGGACTGAAAGACTTGTACACTGACGTCAGGGGGAGTGGCTTAACCTGTCAGCAAGTTTTAAAGTTTCTTTCAGTCCTCAGCTGCTAAAGGGGATTGACAATCCTAACCTTCCCTGGACTGGCCCGGAGAAGCGATAAGGAATAATAATTTTTTTATAAAAATAAAAGATTTCTTTTTAGCTTATAGGGTTTAAAGAACAGATATAATAAAAGTATTTGTCAAAAGTATATAGGAAGGCATGGTGTATACCAATTTTTTGTACCCCCCTCCCCCATAATTGCACAGCAAAGAACATCATAACTTCCAAGTTTGGCATACAGATGTTTTGCCAATGTTTCTTTGTATGCTCTACCTTGTAAATGACCATTCCCTCTCCCATGCATCTATAAATTTATATCTGTGGGTAGCTTTGTATGTCTGCATAAAACAGATTTCAGAAACCACCCATGTCTCTCTTTTAGGCAAAGCTTCTCAATTAGAGACGTTGGTTTTAAGAAGTCAGGTGTGAAGGCACATTTTAGTAACTATGGGGATCAGAGGGCCCAGGTTGGACATATATCCCCACTAAATGCCTGGCTCCAATTCAGTCTCCAAAGCTTCCCGCACGTATAGAGGAGATGTGCAGGAAGCTCTGGAAGGGAGAGGGAGGGGGTGGCCTGGAGGAGGAACAAGGATGGTCTAGAAGTGTGACCCTGACCCCAAACGTACAGGACCGATTCCGGTCACAGTCCTGTACGTCCGAGGTCTCTGACTTAGATGGGGGACTTATTCCAACTCGGAGGTGGAATAAGTCCCCCCCCCCCACAATTGCCAGATGGCCACGGAGGGGCCAGGTGGCAAGGTAGGCAGCTCCATGGGGTTCCCACAGCCCAATCCCGGCCTCTGCAGGCCCGATTGGGGGGAGGGGGAGAGGGGCGGTCAGGTTGCAAGAAAATCAGCTTTTGCAATCATTGCAGCATATTGGGGCTTCTGCATGGCATCCCAGTGCCATGGTGACGGAATGCCATGGCACTAGCTGCCATGCAGAAGCATTGGGAGGCCTAGAAGGGGGGTTTCCTGTGTGTCCAGCAGCACAGAATCTGGGCATAGTCGGCATGTCCAGGCCCTCTGCACCCGATTCTACTCCTGCGGGATATCTAGCTCCCATGGGTGCAGATCCAGCCCGTCCATATTCTGATGTCCAGACAAGCCCAGATAGGAATTGGCCTCTATGTGGAGATTAGTATTTTCGTTACGTACTTAAATTCTGGTGGTATTTTAGAAAAGACTCTGCTAAATATGCAGCCTTTTTTAAAATACATGTGTTTTTTCAGGACTACATATGTATGTGCCAATATGTGCAGCCAGAGGAGCCACTGTAATTGTACATATGTAAAAAAGGCAATAAGGAAAAATGGCCAAAATACATAAGTCAGTCAGTCCACATGTAGGCTTAAAAGATGGCCAACATAGGCAGACATAAGGGCTGTCACTTACATCTATACATGCTGCCAATTAAGAGATACTGCTATCTCTATTTATTTTCACTTATGAGGGGGAAATAGACAAGGGGGATTAAGGAGGATAACCCCCCTTAATCCTTCCTGTAAAGGGCTGGCTGAACTAAACACTTTTTACAAACAAACATGCCAAAGAAAAAAGTATAAATATAGATGTGAATGCTTTGATTATACACATGTATTATTCCCTATCTGAAATTATGAATACCTCTATAGATTTTTACCCCAACCAGGCCACTAATCAAGCCCCTTACAATTTCTATGTAGTAAGGGCATCCATGTGTAAATTGTACTTTATTATCGCCATTTTCACATGGATGCCATTTATATTTATAAATCACGAATAAGGCTTTAAAATACCTACCTAAATGTCCCACTATCCAAGTCCACTGACAAAGGGGGTCAAACAGATCCTGTAAAAATTGTTCCCTTTTCTTGACATTGTTTATTTATAGCAATGAGGACAACCAGAAAATACAATAGTACTAAGGCACAACAGCAGAGTGCTAGTTATAAACCAGACCAACATACTACATCAAGACAACAAGACTATACAATCAATCAATCTATAAAAGATATAAAGTATGAAGATCTGACTGCACGGTTTAAATAACACCAGAAAGCTACAGGAAGCAATATACCTCAACATCCTGATTGGTACAGCAAGGAAAATAAATCAAAGGGGAAACCGAAAAGGGCAAAGGGGGAAGAAAAACTAGCAAAGCATCATCTGCTAACCAATACAAAGTCACCCCACCCCCAGACCAACACACGATCATCTTCCAAACAACCAATCATCCAACCTTAAATATTAAACAGACTCCCCACAAATGAAAAACAAAAGAGAATGAACCCCAGAAAGTGGTGCAGTATAGTGTCCATAACGGGAGTCCGACGGTGGGGACAAAGGAAGAACAAAGAGGAGCCAGAATCAGGAGAAACAGAGGGGGCAAGAAAAAGAAGGGCAAGGGGAGAAGAGGCGAGACTTCCCAAGAAGAAAGGAAAGGCGGAGAGGTTACCCGCCCCAGAGTTTCTCTTACTTCCCAGACCTAAGCAGGAGATCAAACAGCAGTATGGTCCCCAGAGCTCACTGAAAAGCCCTAACTATCCCTTCAAAATAGAAAAGAACTCGTTCATATTCATCAATTCATTCACTCGCACCCTTCAGTCTACAAAGCCCAGGACCTCCCCCTCCACCAACCAGCGATGAGCAATGGCCATACGGGCTGCAACAAGGAGGAGTTCAGACAATCTACTACCTCCTTCCAAGGCACCCTCTGAATGGTCAAAATAACCCAACAAGCACACAGGGTCAATGGGGAGAACAGTATCAGTAATATCATTAACAAAGCCCATTATCCAGGACCAAGACTTGTGGATCATAGGGCACACTCACCACATATGAGAAAAGGAACCCATATTTCCACACCCTCTCCAACAAAGGTCAGTGCGCCTTGTAGTCCTAACTGCTTCAAGCGAGTCTGAGTCATATAAGCTTGCAACATAATTTTATACTGGGACTGCTGACAATTAGTAATGCGACACACCAGTAACTTTGCCGGTGGATAAGCCGCCACTCTGCTGGAGAGAAAATCAGTCCAATGAGATGCCAGCTATCCACATGTGGGCCAAAACCAGAAAAGTACGGCCCGATACTGGAAAAGCATTCACACAGTTTACAGCCCAGTAACTGTGTGAATGCCTTGAATTGGGATATTCAACAGCACTTACATGGTTAGTGCCATTGAATATCCCATCCTAACTCTCCAACATGCCCCGATGCCATCTGGTATGTATCAGGGCGAGTCGGGGACATTCCGGGGTGGAGCAGAGGAGGCAACAAGAGCTAACCAGGCAGCAGTGATATTGCATGCTGTCTGGTTAGTGGTCTGTGCCTTAAAGATAGGAGAGGAAAACCCTCACCTATCTTTAAGGCGCAAGAGCTAACAGGGCAGCATGCAATATTGCTGCTGCCAGGTTAGCTACTGTGGCTTACAGCTTTTGCGGTAATCCCCGGATATTCAATGTCATGGTCGTATATGACCAATGTTCCCTCTAATTTTTTGTAGGCTGTGTGCGCATAAAATATCAGCTGTGCAGCTTCTGAAGGAAGGTTAAATTTTTGTGCGCCACATAACGACACTCTGAGTTATATACTTTAAAATTTGACTACACGTCAAAATACAGTATGTACACCACATTGATTTTAATCAAATTAAATGAAAATAGATGATTACTAAATGAAGCAGAAAATTTCTAGTAATTACAATCACAACTTTTAAATTTTAAGACGTCTGTGTTATTTTCTATCAGAATCAGAACTGTAATTTTTGTGCGCTCTGTTGTAAAGTATGTGTGGTCGCTTGGTGAGGTGTGTGCGCGCGCACACGCGCACAGCTTAGAGGGAACAGTGTATATGACCCCAGCAATGAATATCTGGGGTTAAGGGTTAGCGGGTACAGCTATGCGCTGTAGGAGCACATAGCCTGCCCAAATAAATATCGGGCCCTATAATTGCAGAAAAGCCTGAAAATTTTCCCCATTTAATATTCAGTAGCAAAGGATTGTAAATGAACCTGCCCAAAACTTGCCCTTGGTTAAGCATATGTAACGGTTAAGAGGGGTCTGACCCAAGTGGTACTTGTGATCTTGATTGGCCACTATCAGAATTCTGAGTTTGACAGATCCTTGGTCTAACCCAGTATGGTTTTATGTTCTTTACGATACTCTGTGCGTATCCTATGACTTTCTGAATCTGTTACTGCAGAAGTCCCCTCCACCACCATAACCAGACCAGATAGTATGCCACACATCCACCACTCTTTCCTTTGAGAAAATATAGCCCGATTTTATAGAAACATAGAAACATGTTGACAGAAAAAGACCACATGGCCTATCTAGTCTGTCCTTCCATAACAACAACTACAACAGTCCACTTTTTACCTTTAGAGATCCTCTGTGTTGGTCCCATGCTTTTTTGAATTCAGTTACTGTCCTCATCTCTACCACCTCCACTGGGAGACTATTCCATGGATCCACTACTCTTTCTGTAAAGAAATATTTCCGCATATCACTCCTGACTCTATCTCCCTTCACCCTCATCCCATGTCCCCTCGTAGCAGAACTTGCTTTCAATTGAAAGAGGCTCTCTCTCTGAACATTTATGCCACGGAGGTATTTAAACATCTTAATCATATCACCTCTATCCCGCCTTTCCTCTAAGGTGTACATATTAAGATCCTTAAGTCTGCCCTCATATGCTTTATAATGAAGCCCATTAATCATTTTAGTAGCAACCCTCTGCACCGACTCCATCCTGTTCACATCCTTTTGAAGGTGCGGTCTCCAGAATTGCACACCATACTCCAAATGAGGTCGCACCAAAGACTTATACAGAGGCATTATCACCTCCTTTTTTCTGCTAGCCATTCCTCTCCGTATGCACCCAAGCATCCTTCTAGCTTTTGCCGTCGCCTTTTCTACCTGTTTAGCTACTTTAAGATCATCAGACACAACCACGCCTAGGTCCCGCTCTTCTTTAGTGGAAAAAAGTACTTCACCTCCTATGCTTTATACTATCCTATTCAAGTTTTCTATCATGAGCTTTTCTTCTAGAACGTCCCTTCTATTAAAAAAGGTTTGCACTGTGTGCACTAATACCTTTCAAGCATTTGAATGCCTACCAAATCTTCTCATCTCCTTTCATGTAAATTGTATATATCAAGATCCTTCAGATTTCTCTCAAAGGATTTGGCTGCAGATCCTGAACCATTTGGTTGCCTTTTTCTGGAATGGCTCAACTATGCCTATATCCTTTTGGAAGTACAGCTTCCAGAAATGAACAGAATACTCCTTGCAAATGACTTGCACAATGGCATAAAGGTTATTTTTCTGTTAGTTTTGCCTTTCCTTATACACCATACTACCCTTCGGGCTATAGTCACCAACTTGCCACATTAGTTTGCTATCATAAAATCAGTGTATATGAATCCAATGCAACTCAGAGTAACCAATCAACAAGTTTAAACTGTCCTAATTTGATTTGATAGAAGAGAAGAAACCCACCACAGCACTTTCTCATCCAATTCTACAAAACCATAACACACAATCAAAATCTCATTGTTAACCAGGTCAAAAGTTGGTAATTCAAGTAATAAAAGGACCCGGTCACTATCACAATTGAAGAGCCTCTTTCAATTGAGAGCAAGCTCTGCAACGAGGGGACATAGGATGAGGGTGAAAGGGGATAGACCCAGGAAAAATATGCAGAAATATTTCTTTACAGAAAGAGTGGTAGATGCGTGGACTAGTTTCCCAGTGGAGGTAGCAGAGACTAAAACAGTATCTGAATTCAAGAAAGCATGGGACAAACACAGAAAATCTCTAGAGGAAAAAAGGGGACTATAATAGTTGATATGGAAGGACAGACCAGATAGGCCATGTAGTCTTTTTCACCAGGCACAATCTTAGTCTTACAGGCTCTAAACATATTAAAGAGGGAGAGGAACCTTGGAAGTTCTAGATTTCAGCTTCCTACTTAAAAGCCAAATTTGGCCTCCAGAACTTCCCTCCTACACTTTCCTGTGTCAATGGTGCCAAAATGAAGCATTATTATATAGTTTTACATATAAGATTCAGTTTTCTCATTCACTGCACATAATACACTGTTCTTTCTGTTCAGACAATTTTAGAGTACATCTTTATTTATTTAGGTTATATGTTGATAGGCAGCAGCTCTTAAGGGGCTTATGCTCTCTAGTGGTGAAAAAGATACACGCTTGTTCAGTTCTTAAGCTACACATAATGCACTACATGTATTATGTGCTTGTGGTTTTTAATATTTTAATTGGCATGTTTATTAATATCATCCAGACAAGCTTTGCTTTTGACTTATGTTTGTCACAAGAATTTTAGTTTTGTTTCTGTCTTTTTTTTTTTGTTTCCTGTTATATGTATTATACAACATTACTTGTATTATTTGATACAAAAATGTTATGATAACAGAAACATGATGACAGAAAAAGACCACATGGCCTATCTAGTCTGTCCTTCCATATAAACCACTACAACAGTCCCCTTTTTTCCTTTAGAGATCCTCTGTGTTTGTCCTTTGAATTCAGATACTGTCCTCATCTCTACCACCTCCACTGGGAGACTATTCCACGGATCCATCACTCTTTCCATAAAGAAATATTTCCGCATATCACTCCTGAATCTATCCCTTTTCACCCTCATCCTATGTCCCCTCGTAGCAGGGCTTGCTTTCAATTGAAAGAGGCTCTCCTCCTGTGCATTTATGCCACTGAGGTATTTAAATGTCAAATCATATCACCTCTATCCTGCCTTTCCTCTAAGGTGTACATATTAAGATCCTTAAGTCTGTCCTCATATGCTTTATTATTAAGACCACTAACCATTTTAGTAGCCACCCTCTGTACTGACTCCAGCCTGTTTATATCCTTTTGAAGGTGTGATCTCCAGAATTGGCTCCAAATGCGGTCGCACCAGAGTCTTATACAGAGGCATACTTACCTCCTTTTGTCTGCTGACCATTCCTCTCCCTGTGCACCCAAGCATCCTTCTAGCTTTTGCTATTGCCTTTTCTACCTGTTTAGCTACTTTAAGATAATCAGACACAATAACGCCTAGATCCCGCTCTTCTTTTGTGGAAAAAAGTACTTCACCCCCTATACTATATTGCTCCCTTGGATTGCTGCAGCCCAAATGCATGACCTTGCATTTTTTTAACATTAAATCTCAGCTGCCAAATTCCAAACCATTCTTCAAGCTTAGCTAGATCCTTCCACATGTTACTACACATTCCCGGGTGTCTACTCTATTGCAGATTTTGGTATCATCCGCAAAGAGGCAAACCTTACCCGACAAAGATGTTAAAAAGAATCGGACCAAGGATAGATCCCTGGGGCACATCACTGGTAACCTCCTTCTCCTCAGAGTGAGCTCCATTTACCTGTACCCTTTGTCGCCTTCCACTCAACCAATTTCTAACCCAAGCAGTAACTTTAGGGTCCATTCCTAGGGTGCTCAGTTTGTTTATAAATCACCTGTGAGGAACGGTGTCAAAGGCTTTAATGAAATCTAAATACATCACATCTAGGGCTCTCCCTCGGTCCAACTCCCTGGTCACCCAGTCAAAGAAAACAATCAGATTTGTCTGACAAGACCTGCCTCTGGGGAATCCATGCTGCCTCGGATCCTGTAATCCACTGGACTCCAGAAACATCACTATTTTCTCTTTCAGCAGCGCTTCCAATAATGTACTCACCACCAAAGTTAAAACTAACCAGCCTGTAGTTTTCAACCACAGCCTTAGTTCCACTTTTGTGTATAGGGACCACATGTGCCTCTCTCTGGTCCTTTGTCACCACTCCTGACTCCAACAAGGCATTAAAAAGGTCAGTCAGTGGGTGTATCCCATCTGGTCCCATCGCTTTGTTGTCATTTCATTTTTAGATTATTGCTAAACATTGTGCTTTTGGACAAATACTATGCAATTTCATTTCTGCCCAGTAAGTCTCCTTTGATTTTAACTGTGCTGGTGGATTACCTTCATGTTGTTAAATTGATCAAGCCATTTGCTGGTTTGTTTCATTATACTTCTATATAAGCCTTTTTCTCTCTTCCATATTGATATCTTTTCTTTTAACACTTCTTTTTATACATTTTAGTGTGTCTAGGATCAATGCTTTTCATCGTTTATGTTTATATTTATTGTTTTTATGTATTGTTTTATTTTGACAATGTTTTTTGATATACATCTTCTGTTAATGTGATATCCAATGTTTATTTATTTATGTTTTGAAGTTTACCCCCTGACGAAGGCTTATGCCAAAACACGGCAGTGTCGGGGTCACTGTTTGCAAATAAAGCACAGTTACTTACCTGTAACAGGTGATCTCTGGGAACAGCAGGAATAAGTCTTCACATATGGGTACGACGGAACCGACGGAGCCTGCGCGGAAACGCTCCCCAGCTTCCCAAAAAATGAAAGCTTTTGGGAGCATCCCACAGCGCCTGTGCGCTGCCTTCCCGCCTTTCCTAACCGCCTCTCCCCAGTTCGAGTTTTAAAGCTGAGACAAAGAGAGAGAGCGGAAAGGAAAGATAGATAGAGAGATACAACTCCTAGGGGAGGTGGGTGGGTTGTGAAGACTTATTCCTGCTGTTCCCAGAGATCACCTGTTACAGGTAAGTAACTGTGCTATCTCCAGGAACAAGCAGGAATGAGTCTTCACATATGGGGACTCCCTAGCTAGAAATGCCTGGGAGATCTCCAAGGTTGTGAGACCCTGAGAAGGGCTCTACCTCCTCCTATGGATCTCAGGCATCCATCCAGGGAAGGAGGGTAGGAGTTGATTAAGCATGGAACAGGTGTTTGAGAACAGCCTGACCAAACAAGGCATCCCGGCGGGAGTCCTTGTCCAAACAGTAATGGGCTGTGAAGGTATGAACCGAGGCCCAGGTGGCCGCTCGACAGATCTGGTCGATGGACACAGAATTTAGATGAGCCATAGAGGTGGCCATGGCCCTCACATTATGAGCCGTGACATGGCCCTCCAGAGAAAGGTTCTTACTCTGGTAGGCGAAAGAAATACACTGAGCAATCCAATTGGACAGTGTCCTCTTAGAGACTGGAAGTCCCAAATGAGAGGGATCAAAAGCAACAAAGAGTTGAGAAGACTTTCTATGTTGCTGTGTCCTTTGTAAGTAAAAGGCAAGAGCTCTCTTACAATCCAGGGTATGAAGATTCCTCTCTGCACTTGATGCATGAGGACCTGGAAAAAAGACAGGTAAATACACCTCTTGATTAAGATGAAAAGGTGAGACCACTTTAGGCATAAAGTGTGGATTGGTCCTAAGGACTACCATATCATGATGGAACCTTATATAAGGTGGATTAGACACTAAGGCTTGCAGTTCACTGATGCGGCGAGCTGAGGTGACTGCAATGAGGAAAATAACCTTCCAGGAAAGAAATTTCAAGGAGGTGGTGGCTAAGGGTTCAAAAGGTGGCTTCATAAGCTGACCAAGAACCAGATTTAAGTCTCATGCCACCGGAGGAGGCCTAATGGGAGGTTTAGTTAAAGTTAGGCCTCTCATGAATCTTGCAATAAGAGGATGAGAGGAAATAGGCTGTCCATTGAGAGGCTTAAGGGATGCTGCAATAGCACTCAAATGGACTCTTACTGAATTCGTCTTAAGGCCTTTATTGGAGAGATGCAGGAGGTATTCCAATAGAGAATTCAAAGGTAGTGCTAGAGGGTCAAGACCCTTCTCAGTACACCAAATGGAAAACCTTTTCCATTTAAAAGCATAGGAACGTCTAGCAGAAGGTTTTCTGGAAGCATGGAGGATATCCTTCACCTGCTGAGAAAGATTCCAACCTTGAAGGTCTAAGCCTTCAGCAACCAAGCCCTGAGGTGAAGGGACTTGGGGTTTGGGTGCCACAAAGTCCCCTCCTCCTGGGACAGGAGGTCTGGAGCAGCTCCCAAGTCTAGGGAGGGAGCTTGAGAGAGATGCAGAAGTAGAGGGTACCACACTTGCCGTGGCCAGCGTGGAGCTATGAGGATCATAGATCCTTGATCCCTCTGGAGCTTGAACAGAGTCCTGGGAATTAAGGGAATGGGTGGAAAGGCATACAGGAAGTCTTGACCCCAGTGAAGGAGGAAGGCATCCTTGGCCTGAACTCCCTGACACGGAATTCTGGAACAGAACCGGGGAAGTTTGGCATTCCACGGACTTGCAAAGAGGTCTATGTCCGGGGTTCCCCACTCTTGAAATATTCTGAGTACCTGGTCCATGTGCAGGGACCATTCGTGTGGAAGCAGAACTCGACTGAGTCTGTCTGCCCAAGAGTTTTGGATTCCTGGAAGGTATACGGCCAGGAGATGGATTTGATGCTCTCTGGCGAAGGCCCACAATCTTAAAGCTTCGTTGCAAAGCGACAGAGAGCCAGTTCCTCCTTGCTTGTTTATGTAAAACATGGCTACCTGATTGTCCGTATGAATGAGGACTGTCTTGTAGCTGAGCAGGGTATGGAAGACCTTGAGAGCTAGAAAAACTGCTCGGAGCTCTAAGTGGTTGATATGTAGAGAGGTCTCCTGTGGAGACCAAGTGCCCTGAGTGGAGAGGTCTTGTAGATGAGCTCCCCAACCTGTTGGGGAGGCATCTGTTGTGAGGGTTGCTTGGGGCAACAACTGTTGGAAGGGAGACCCCAGCAAGAGATTTTGGGTGGACTTCCACCACTGGAGAGACCAAAAGAGGCGCCTGGAGGTTGCTATTTTGTCTGACAGACCCCCTGATGCTTGAGTCCACTGGGTGGACAAAGTCCATTGAGCTGCTCTCATGTGAAGGTGAGCATAGGGGACCATATGCACTGTGGATGCCATGTGGCCTAGGAGTTGTAGCATCTCCCGGGCAGTTAAATGGCTCTTTGACTCAATCTGGGAGGCTAACTGCACTAGGCGTAGGCAACGGACCTGAGGAAGATAGGCCCTTGCAGTGGTAGTATCTAGCCAGGCCCCTATGAACTCATAAGGTACACAGGTACACTCTGAGATTTGGGGGCCTAGGCAGAGAACTTGGGACAGAGATCACGGAACTGGGCCTCAGTGTGGAAGACGGTGAGGCACGGATGAACAGTGTGCAGGTCAAAGTAGACTGACTATGATGGATGGTACAGGAACTGTCGCATGAGAAAGAGGAGATGTGCCTTAAAATAGAAGATATGGAGAATATGGCACGGAGGTCCAATGTGCGCATTCGGGGAGTGGCCGAAGCAGCAGAGTATGCTGATGCCATGCAAGTGGCTAGAGAGTGGCTAGACTGAGTAGGGGTTAGCTGGAACTTTGGGAGGTTTACCACAAGTCCCAGATACTGCAGAATGCGCCTTGTGCAGTCCAGGGAAGTCTGGTCCTCTGACTGAGATGGAGCTCGGATGAGCCAGTCGTCCAGGTATGGGAATACAAATATTCCCAGAGTGCGTAGAAATGCAGCTACTACTGCCATGCATTTGGTGAACACTCTTGGAGCAGAGGCCAGACCGAAAGGAAGCACCCTGTATTGGTAATGCTTTCCTTGGAAAAGGAAATGGAGGAACCTTCTGTGAGATGGATGGATGAGGACATGGGTGTACGCATCCTTGAGAACAAAGCCAATCCTGACTCTGAAGGTATGGAAGGAGAGTGCCCAGAGAAAGCATCTTGAATTTCTCCTTGCATAGAAATTTGTTCAATTCTCTGAGATCTAATATGGGTCTGTAGCCCCCTGTTTTCTTTGGGATCAGAAAGTAGGGGGAGTAAAACCCTGACCCTTGTTGAAGAAGAGGTACTTCTTCTATTGCCCCTTGGGCAAGAAGGGCAGCCACCTCCTGACCTAGAAGGTCGAGGAGAGATGTTGGAGAATTGAAATGTCTCACCATGGTGTGAGGAGGAAGGTTTGAGAAATGAAGTTTGTACCCCTCCCTTATGATGGAGAGGGTCCACTGCTCTGTTGTAATTTGCTCCCATTTGGGAGCAAAATGAGCTAACCTTCCTGGAATGGTGAGAGGCTCTGGCTGTTTCAGAGCCAGAAAGGCTAAGTTCTCTAGCATCAAGTCAAAAGCCCTGAGGAGGCTGGGTCTGCTGAGTTGCAGCAGCCCCTGTAGGCTTAGGCCTGGCCTGTTTAGGTTGCTGACGCTTAGCAGCAATACGACCTGTAGATGATTGTTGGCCAGAAGCAGGATGGAATCTGCCTTTCTTGAGGAAAAAAGACTTCTTGAAAGGTTTTTTCTTGGCAGGAATGGAGGTTGACTTGGAAAGTCTATCCAAAGCAGAATTTTCTGCATCCATTTGAGTTGCTTTTATTTGCCAATCTTTGCCAAACAGGTTTTCTCCTGTACAGGGAAGATTTCCCAAGCCATCCTGGACCCAAGATTCTAGATCAGAAGTTTGGAGCCAAGCAATTCTGCGTGCAGCTATGGCAATGGCCGAAGCTCTGCTGGCACCCTCAAAGGAGTCAAAAGCTGCACGGTTGGAAAACTTTGAAATATCTTGAGTATGCTTAAGCCAAATAAGAAATTCTTCCCTTTTATCCTCTGGAAGAAAAGGGAGGAAAGTGTGCAGCTTATCTGCAACTTCTTTCAGAAACATTCCCATATAAAGACTATAGGAGTTGATTCTGGCAATGAGCATACTGGCTTGGAAGATTTTCCTACCAAAAGCATCCAAGGTCCTGCATTCTCTTCCTGGAGGAGCAGACGAGTGTCTTTTTGCACTCTTTATCTTTTTCATAGCTGACTCCACCACAATAGAATGGTGAGGAAGCTGTGTTTTATGAAAACCAGGACAAGGAGGGACACGGTACATGGTGTCCAACCTACGAGAATGAGGAGAGATAGTGAGAGGAGTCTCCCATAAGTCAATCATGTGATCATAAAGAATCTCATGAATTGGCAAGGTGACTGCCTCCTTAGGAGCCTTAGAATAACCTAAAATATCTAATTTTTTAGCTCTAGGCTCTGATTCAAAGGTTACTGAAATAGAAAGGCCTTTAGCCACTTCTCTTATGAAGTCTTGAAAGGACAAGTCTTCTGGAGGAGACATTCTTCTTTTTGGAGAAGAAGGCTCTTCAGGAAGGGCTATGGATACTTCAGCAGACGCCTCCGATGCATCATAATCTTCGGAGGAATCAAAGTATCGACTGTCAGGGTGCTCTTTCAAAGCTCGATACGCGTACCGAGCCGTATCAACATCGGGCGTTATCGGTACCGGTTCGGTACTGATGGGCATCCCCTAGGCAGGGAACCGCTGCAGACGACACCATGGCCGATGTCGATGCAGTCGGTACCTGGGCCGATACCGACAATGGAGTTTGTTGTGGTATCAGCGGCATCACAGCTTGAATGAAGGCCGTGATAGCCTGCTGCATGGATAGAACATTCTGATCCATCGACGCCATGAATGCCTGAAATTCGGTACCGGAAGGTTGTGCCAGTACCCCAGAGCATTCTAACAGGTGATCGGTCGAGGCCGTGCCATCGATGTCAACCTGTAACCCCATAGGTGGAGCTTTGGAAGCCGAAGCTTCCCGCCGGGATAGTTTTGCCGGTGCAGGATCCTCGAGGGCAAGCCCGGAGGCATCTCGATGCTTGGAAGGAGATCTACCCTTCGAGGACCGGCTGGTTTTATGTTTGGTTACCTGAGATCCATGGGAGGAAGAAGCAGCCCTGGAAGACGTTGATGCCACAGAAGCTGCATCAGAGGGAAACAGAACATGGAGCTTGGCTGCTCGGTTCTGTAAACCTTGTTTGGACATCAAGGAGCAGGAAGAACAATCCAAAATGGAGTGGTCAGGACCCAAACATTTGAGACACCATTCATGGGTGTCGGTAACAGAAATAGTACCGCTGCACTTAGTGCATTTTTTAAACCCGGAGGCTGGTTTTTCCATGAGGAAAATTTTTCGTGAGGCCTAAGGCCCAAAAGAGGAAAAACACACTAAGTGAGGAAAAAATATGTTCTTTTTTTTTTTTAAGAAAAGAAAGAAAGACCGGCGGTACCGGTCCGACGTTGGAGAAGGCAGACGCGCGACCAAAGAAATAAAATAAAACAAAGAACTTCTTCAGTGGTGACAGGAACACGACCTGCTGGCTCCGCGGAAAAGAAGAACTGGGGAGAGGCGGTTAGGAAAGGCAGGAAGGCAGCGCGCAGGCGCTGTGGGATGCTCCCAAAAGCTTTTCTTTTTTGGGAAGCTGGGGAGCGTTCCCGCGCAGGCTCCGTCGGTACCGACGTACCTATATGTGAAGACTCATTCCTGCTTGTTCCTGGAGATAAGGTCTTTTTCAGTTACGTCTCACTCTCTGTGTTTTCCCTTGGTTTTCTGAGAGTACAGTGTGTTCCCTAAGGACCATCCAACTTTGCCTCCATCACCAGGTAACGCCCCTTTAGGTCTGCCAGTTGTTGTATTTCCAGAGTATGTTGACAGCCCACCAGGATTCCCACTCCTCCCAGTCTATGTTCCTCAACATTAACAGCCAGGAACACATGAGGATAGCCCCTATTTATTTATTTACATTCTCTTATATAGTTTTGAGCAAATGGGTCTGGCCCCTTCTCAGGTGTGTCTCCTGAATAAACACTAACCCTGCCTTCCACCTTTGGGCTATCTTCAGAAGGAAGCCATGCTTCTGCCAACTGCCCAAACCCTTAACATTCATGGAGACCAGCTGACACATCACCCCTGTCCCTCTAGCACTCATGTGTATCCGGGGTTGTTTTGTTAGTCCAAAGCTCTGCCCAGCAAAATCTACAATCACACTTATCCACATTCTTATACATTCCTTCTTCCCCCCCCCCCTCCCAAACATTTATACTCACATCCCTAATCCCCCCCTTCCACCACATGCCCATCCCCTTCCTCTACTTGTGCTGCCTCTCAGCACCATGGCATAGTGGCCCGCCTGCAGAAGGTACCCCATATTCAACCTCTTATCATTACCTAACATTTCCTTCACACAACCCTCCCAGCATCACAGAATAGTAGAATTAACCCCACATGCCACTGTCATGCACTCCTTGTGCTACTACTTGCGTATTATCCCCTAATTTCACCCCTCCTTAATATTTATTGTCTGTTCCCCCCCCCCTTTTTTTGTTCCTTCCTCCTCCATTCTCATTACTTGATCAATTCCATAGCCCATTCTCCATACATAAGAGATTCAGCTTCCTCATCACAAACACTGTATCTTCCTTTATTGTCTTGTAACACTCACCAACTGCAGCCAACTTAGCTCAAGTTCGTTTCTCAGTGTCAGCTTTCGTTTGAGTGAACCATACCTTTTTCCAGCTCACTTTCTGCCAGAGCGCCCTTTTGCTTGTAGAGCACCCAGTGCCTTCCCCAACTTCCGGAAATTGGATATTAGTGACTCCCATCTCGCAAAGGCCTATCAGTGCTTCACTCTGAGTCTTCCCTTGTTTGGTCACTCCATTAATTGTGACTGCTATACCAGTAGGGTACAGCCATCTGTTAACGATGATTCCTGTCCTGCAGTTTTTGCATTATAGGGTGAAACTCTCTGCGCCACGCCATGGTTGCTGCTGATAGATCTGAAGCAGTAATATATCAAGTCCTTTCCAGTTCAGTTTTCTCAGTTGCCTCATTTTAAATCATGGATCTTCTCTTTGACAGCATATTCACGAATACAAATAATAATGTCTCTGGGCGTCTGACTGCGGGAAGGTCCCAGTGTCCTATGCGCTCATTCAATTTTTATTATTCCCCGAGCTCCTTCCTCATGCCTCTCGTCAAGAACCACCAGGCAGATCTCTCTAGCCACTTGCACTTCTCGAATGCGCACATTGGACCTCCGTGCCATATTCTCCATATCTTCTATTTTAAGGCACATCTCCTCTTTCTCATGCGACAGTTCCTGTACCATCCATCATAGTCAGTCTACTTTGACCTGCACACTGTTCATCCGTGCCTCACCGTCTTCCACAATGAGGCCCAGTTCCGTGATCTCTGTCCCAAGTTCTCTGCCTAGGCCCCCAAATCTCAGAGTGTACCTGTTGCAGATCTTGCTTCATTTCTAGAAACCAGCTTCTAAAATCAGCTTTGGAGGGTCTGACATCTACATCACCTCTGACTTCCAGGCCTCCATCACCCAGTTCACTATCTGGGATGCTGCATGGATCTTTAGGTGCCATTTTAGTGCTTTCACACTGGGGTGTTTTACAGGCTTGAAAAGCATAGTCCCGGAGGTCAGAGATTTTCTTATGGGTGGACATACTGGTTGTCTCCTCAGACCTTCCCGCACACTTAAGTCTGGTAAGTGCTTTCTAGCTTACTTTGGAGGGTATTAATTTGCTAATTGAGAGGGGTTTTGGAGGAGCTCGGCTCTTAGCTGACCATTCAGCAGGCTGACGTCACTTCCTCCTCTGGCTCGCTGCTTTTTAACACATTAATAAATGATCTAGAAATAGGAATAACTAGTATAGTGATCAAACTGCAGATGAAACAAAATTATTCAAAGTTGTTAAAACGCAAGAAGACTGTGAAAAATTGCAAGAGGATCTTGATAAATTGGTAGACTGGATGTCCAAATGGCAGATGAAATTTCATGTGGACAAGTGCAAATTGATGCACTTAGGAAAGAACAACCCAAATTATGGAGTACAGCGACAGCCAAGACAGCAAATAAAATGCTAGGAATCATAAGGAAAGGAATGGCGAAAAGTTATAATGCCTTTTTATCATTCCATGGTGTGATCACACTTTAAACATTGTGTACAATTCTGGTCGCTATATCTTAAAAAGAATATAGCAGAATTAGAAAAGGTACTGAGATGAGTGACAAAAATGGTAAAGGGGATGGAAAGATACCCTTATGAGGAGAGGCTTAAAACATTGGGCTCTTCAACTTGGAAAAGAGAAAGCTGAGGGGGGATATGACAGAGGTCTATAATTTAATGAATGAAGTGGAACAGGTAAACGCAGATTGGCTGTTTACACCATCAAAAAGTGGAAAAACTAGAGGACACACAATGAAGCTACAATGCAACCCATTTAAGAAAGAGAGAAAATATTATTTTACTGAATGCGCAATCAAACTCTGAATTCATTACCGGAGAATGTAGTAAAAGCGTAGCTGAGTTTAAAAAATGTTTGGAGAAGTTCCTGGAGGAAAGGACCATCAACAATTAAGAGGACCTGGGAAATCCACTGCTTACCCCAGGACGAGCATTTCGGAACCTGTGTGCCTTTTTTGGAACCTGCGAAATACTTGTGACCTGGATAAGCCACTGTTAGAAATAGGATACTGGGCTTGATGGACCTTGGTCTGACCCAGTATGGCATTTCTTATGTTCTTATGTCATAAAACAACAATATGAATTGCAACCAGCATGCAAAGTGGCTTGCAACAGAGTGGACTCCCCTGAGGGAGTGGATAACATGAGGAAAGATCTACAAAAGCTGGAAGAATGGTCTAATGCTTGTCAGTTAAGATTTAATGTGAAGAAGTGCAGTGTCATGCACGTGGGAAATACGGGGCGAGAGACTGGTGTGCATGGACCAGGAGAAGGACCTCTGAGTGATTGTTTCTGAGGATCTCAAGGTTGCGAAACAGTGTGACAAGGCAGTGGAAAAAGCCAGAAGGATGCTGGGTTGCATACAGAGCGGAATTACCAACAGAAAGGAGGAGGTACTAATGCCACTGTACAAATCGCTGGTGAGGCCTCACTTGGAATATTGTGTTCAGTTCTGGAGACCGTATCTTACAAAGGATATAGAAAGACTGGAAATGGTTCAGAGGAAGGCAACCAAAATGATTTGGAGCCTGCATCAGAAGACTTATGAGAAGAGACTTGGACCTAAATATGTACACTCTAAAGGAGAGGAGGGACAGAGGAGATATGAAAAAAAATGGTGGAAACCATAATAAAGAACAAAATTACTGAACATGTAGATAGTTTTGGCTTAATGGGAGACAGCCAACATGGCTTTAGCCAAGGAAGGTCTTGTCTTACTAATCCGTTATGTTTTTTTGAAGGTGTGAATAAACAGGTAGGCAAAGGTGAGTCAGTTGATATAGTGTATCTGGACTTTCAGAAAGCCTTTGACAAGGTTCCTCATGAGAGACTTTTGGCAAAATTAAAAAATCATGGGATAGGAGGCACTATTGTGGATCAGGAACTGGTTAAAAGATAGAAAGTAGAGGGAAGGGCCTAAATGGCCAATTTTCCCAATGGAGAAAGAGTAATTAGACTTTAGCTGCTAATTAGCGTTCCTGAAGGAACTCCAGTCCAGTCCGTCACCTCTGGGTTGTGCTCCCCTTCCAGCAGCTTGGAAACTGGGCATGTCATCTTCTTGATGACCCTAGGGCAGAGGTTCCCGACTGCAGTCCTGGAGGGCCAAACATCATTCAGGTTTTCAGGCTGTCCCTAATAAATATGCATGAGATGCATTTGCATGCACTGCCCCCATTGTATTCAAATGTATCTCATGCATATTCATTAGGGACAGCCTGAAAACCTGAATGGTGTTTGGCCGTCCAGGACTGGAGTTGGGAACCTCTGCCCTAGGGTATATATATGACACTGGCACCTCCCACCAGCTCCAGTATCCTATTGACAAAGCAGACTCAACGGAGAGACAATCAAGTAGAACAAACAACTTACTAGAACTTCAACAAAACAAACCAACCTATGAACTCCTCCCCACCTCCCGAAAAGGAGGAGGCGGCTTACCTGTGAGAAGACCCTCTCTTGACGCCCCTGAACAGGAGGCAGGCAGCTCGGCCATTCTGCCACATCACCTTCACTCTTCCATCACTGAGCCTAAATGCATCTACCACACACCAGCCCACAACTTCGGGCCAGAATGCTCCAATGACATGTAACACAGAAACTCTGGGTGGGATCAGGAACTGGACTGGAGTTCCTTCAGGAACGCTAATTAGCAGGTAAGGTCTAATAACTCTTTCCTAAGCGTCCCTCCAGTCCAGTCCCTCACCTCTGGGATTTAACAGAGCAGTTCTAACCACGGGAGGAACCTACAAGCCAGGCCCAAAGAATTGCCCCACTGAAAACTGCATCCCTACTGCCTGGACATCCAAACAATAATGCTTAGCAAAGGTATGCAAGGAAGTCCACGTCGCCGCCCTAAAAATATCCAAAGGCAGCACTAGCCTATTCTCTGCCCACGAGGCCGCCTGGGCCTGTGTAGAATGTACCCGTAATCCCACCGGAACGGGCCTGTCCTTCAGAATGTATGCTGAAGCAACAGCTTCCCTGATCCACCTGGAGATTGAGGCTTTGGCCGCCGCCTCCACTTTATGCGGTCCAAGAAAAACAGACGGTCCGATTTACGGAAAGCCTCCGTCCTCCTCAGATAACACTTCAGTACTCTACGAATGTCCAATTGGCACAAGCAAGCATCCACAGCTTCCTCCCGCACCCCAATCAGGGAAGGTAGAGAAACCGGCCGATTCACATGAAATGCTGAAATCATTTTGGGCAAAAAGGAAGGCACCGTTGTAGAAGGCCAGAAAAGGAGGTTGGCAAGAAAGAGCCTGAAGCTCCAAAATCCATCTGGCTGAACAAATCGCTATCAGGAAAACTGTCTTGAGAGTCAAGTCTTTCAGAGAAGCACGCTCCACCGGCTCATATGGCTTTCCCCGTAAGGGACTCCAGTACCAGATTAAGGTTCCAAGATGGAACCGCTGACCTTAGCGGTGGACGAATACGACTTACAGCCCTCAAAAATTGCCCCATGTCAGAGTGCTCACCCAGAGATTTCCCTTGAATATTTCCCCGATAACAGGAAATCGCTGCTAATTGTACCCTCAAAGAGCTGGCAGCCAGGCCCTTCTCGAAACCTGCCTGCAAGAAGTCTAGGATATCCAGTATGGTAGCCGCAGCCGGATGACTTTCCCGTTCTGCACACCACCCTTCAAAGACCAGCCAGACCCTAGCATAGGAAAGACAGATCGACTTCTTCTGAGCTTTCAGCATGGTAGAGATGACTACCAGGGGACCACAAAATAAATGGAGTATCGACCACAGCCACACTGGTCTTTGGGTACCAGAACCACCACTCCGAGAAGCAGTAGCCATGACAATGTTTCCCGCATCGCTGCAAACTTGGTCGCAGCCCTGCATGGAGACTGGACAAACGCAGGAGGAATTGGATGTGCCAACTCGAGAGCATACCCGTCCTGCATAACCTCCAGGACCTATTGATCGGATGTGACCCGGGCCCAGGAGGAGTAAAACTACCTCAGCCGACCCCCCACTGGCAGAACCTCCCCTTGGACCTCCCTCGCTTCACTGTGTTTTCCTAGGTCCCGAGGAAGAGGAGGAGGAGGAGGATGCATTAAAAACCCTGCCCGCTCCTCAAAATCCTCGAAACCCCTGACCTTTTGAGGGAAAATGCCCCTTTTGATAGGGCACCAAACGGATAGCCCAAAACCTCCGGAACTCCCATGGTTGGGTCCATGTGGGCGCAGGGAAACGACTCTATTTGATTTATCCTCTGGGAGCCTGCCTCCCTTAGGGTCTCCCAGCTCCTTCACCAACTTGTCCAGGGACTTCCCCAAACAGGAGCTTCCCCTAAAGGGCTCAATCCTAGCAGCTTCCCCTGCCGAGCCCCCGGGCAGGTCGCCTGGCTGCTGAATCTGCTGCGACCAATGGAGGCAGGCCCTGGCAACTCAGGCACCACAGACCGACGTCTGTAGAGCTAGGGAACTAATATCAAAAGCCTGCTTCAACAATGTAGCCAGCTTCCTATCCTGGGAGCCCTTGAGAGCCACACTGCCCTCAACTGGGATCGTGGTCTTAGTCACTGCCAAGATCCACGCATCAATACAATACAATAACCCCACCCACTATCTAGTCCGGTCCGCTCAATTGATTCTTACCCTACAAGACACCCTTGACTACGACTAGCGAGACGACTTCACATGACGCCTAGATGTAAATAGTTACCCCAAGTTATCCAAGTTTTTAGTACCTGTTCCATGTAAGCACAGATCAGCCAATGCAGTGTGCAAGTGTATGTTTTATGTAAACCGCACTGATGTTGAATAGCGCGGTATAAAATAAACTGGAAATAAATAAATAAATCCACCCTCGGAAACTGGAGCAATTCTCTCTCCTGCTCCGGTAACAAGTACAAATGAGACAAGGAACGTACTACCCATAGACCTACCTCTGGTTGGTTCCACTCATCCTGGATCATCTGCTTAATCACTGGGAAAACCTTCTGTGTCTTCCGTACCGCCTGAATCAATGGGTCCTCCAGAGTATCCTCCTCAGCAGGAAGACCGGCAGAGATATCAAGCACCTTCAGGGTCTCCCAAATCAAAGTTGGCAACTCTGTGGAAAACCTGCATAATCCGGGCCTTCTCCTCCTCCGGGATCTCACCCTCGTCCAGCTCCTCCTCTCTACTTCTTCCATCTCCAGGACTGGGGACTCTTTGTCCTGGGCCTCTGACCACGGGGAAAGTTGCTCTTCTTCGTCCCCTAACCTGGGTTGTTTGGCTGCCTATCTCGCAAGCCCACGGCCCCTGGGGTCTGTGGCCCACTTCCTCCGTGCTCCTGTTCAGACGCCGGGCCCTGCATCCCCTGCTGCCACAGACAAGGCCTTGTGGAGCAACAAGATGAACTCCAGGGGAGAAGCCGCCCCAGCACCCTCCTCCTCCACCTCCCGAGACGTGGAGGGCCTAGAACATAAGAACATAAGATATGCCATACTGGGTCAGACCAAGGTCCATCAAGCCCAGTATTCTGTTTCCAAAAGTGGCCAATCTAGGTCATATGTACCTAGCAGTTTCCCCAAGAGACACAAGTTCCACAATGCTTGTACTGGGTCAAGCATTGTTATCTTCGGTCACTTCTTAATAATGGTTTATGGACCTTTCCTCCAGGAACTTGTCCAAACCTTTTTTAAACCCAGCTACACTAACAGCCTTTACTACATCCTCCGGTAACAAATTCCAGAGTTTGATTACACGTTGAGTGAAAAAATATTTTCTTTTATTAGTCTTAAATAGTTTACCCTGTAGCTTCATTGCATGTCCCCTAGTCTTTCTATATTCTGATAAGGTGAACAATCGATCTACGTTTACCCGTTCCACTCCGTTCATTAATTTATAGACTTCTATCATATCTCCCCCTCAGCCGTCTCTTTTCCAGGTTAAAGAGCCCTAACCTTTTTAGCCTTTCTTCATAGGAGTATCCTTCCATCCCCTTTACCATTTTGGTGGCTCTTCTCTGTACCTTTTCTAAAATCGCTATATCCTTTATAAGATACGGCGACCAGAATTGCACACAATATTCAAGGTGCGGTCTCACCATGGAACAATATAGAGGCATTATAATATCTTTTGTTTTATTTTCCATTCCTTTCCTTATCATACCTAGCATTCTATTTGCTCTCTTGGCCGCCGCTGCACACTGGGCCGAGGGTTTTAACATGGTATCCACAATGACGCCTAAATCTTTTTCCTGGGTGGTGGTTCCTAATGTGGAACCTTGCATCGTGTAACCATAGTTTGGGTTGTTCTTCCCTAGGTGCATAACCTTGCACTAGTCCACATTAAATTTCATCTGCCATTTTGATGCCCAGTCTTCCAATTTATCATGATCCTCTTGCAATTTTTCACAATCCTCTTGGCTTTTAACAACTTTAAATAGTTTTGTGTCATCTGCAAATTTGATAACCTCACTCGTTATTCCACTTTCCAGGTCATTTATGAATATGTCAAAAAGCAGCGGACCCAGCACAGATCCCTGGGGTACACCACTATTCACCTTTCTCCATTGGGAAAATTGGCCATTTAGCACTACCCCCTGCTTTCTATCTTTTAACCAGTTCCCGATCCACAACAGTACACTGCCTCCTATCCCATGACTCTTTAGTTTTGCCAAAAGTCTCTGATGAGGGACCTTGTCAAAGGCTTTCTGAAAGTCCAGATACACAATATCAACCGACTCACCTTTGTCCACCTGTTTATTCACTCCTTCAAAAAAACATAACAGATTAGTAAGACAAGATCTTCCTTGTCTAAAGCCATGTTGGCTGTCTCCCATTAGGTTGTGACTATCTACATGCTGAGTAATTTTATTCTTTATGATGGTTTCTACCATTTTTCCCGGTACTGACGTCAGGCTCACCGGTCTGTAGTTTCCCGGATCACCCCTGGAACCCTTTTTAAAAATTGGTGTTACATTGGTGATCCTCCAATCTTCAGGTATTAGAGATGATTTTAATGATAGTTCACAGATTACTGATAGCAGTTCTGCAATCTCATATTTCAGTTCTTTCAACACCTTTGGATGTATACCATCCGGCCCAGGTGATTTGCTACTCTTCAGTTTATCTAATAGTTGTAAGACATCTTCCCGATGTATCGATATTTCCTTCAATTCTTCCGCACCTTTAAATACCACTTCAGTCATGGGTAACATCCCTAGGAGGGTCCTGAGGACCGGCCAGCAGGTCAGGTCTCAGAGGAAGGGACTCCACCCCAACCTCCACTTCAGTGGAGTCCCTCGACTCCTGGGAAAGGGAGATACTAGCTCATAATTGCCTGAATACCTTGTTCCAATGACGCAGCTTCCATCGCACATCCCCTGCACACACCTGCGTCAGAAACAGTTCCTCACCGGATGCCACATACCAAATACTGTGGTCTCGCTGGCATGGCAACCCATGTGGCCCTATTGGTTACTCCCCTTACCTAGAAGACCAGGATGAAGGACCTTAGGGTTTGGATTGGGGTTTTTTTGTTTTGTTTTGTTTTTTAAACCTACAATTAGGGCTATAACTAACTAAAAACGAATCCCAAAGTAAATAGATTAGTTTGCTGAGCCCCCCCATGTGCCCTGGAAAACCAACCCGTTTCAGGGCCAACCAAGTAGGCAAAATGCAAAAAGATGCGCGAAGCGCGCAAAAGGAACTGGCCTGACTTCTGCCTTGCCGTCCAAAATCGGGCCTTTTTACATCATGCGGTCGGCAGCCGTGTGGTTTCCTTACCTCACCACGCGGCCTGCCGCAGCGCCCCAGCAACACTGCAGACTCCAGCGAATCCTGGGAGGCTCCCCTTCAGGCTCCTCACTCTGCCGCTCATACACCACCGTCCCGATCCCGTGCTCAGCAGCCTTGGAGAGCTTCGGCAGCGAGACGGAACAGCCCAAACTGAGGCTGCCCCACAGGCACTGTTTGCTCCTGACAGTGGCTTCTCATTCGCAGACGGGATCAGGAGCTGCTGCGATGCCAAACACCTCTGCGCGATGTCCTTCTCAGTCAAGCCTCCTCCTGCACCCGGCCCGATGAAGAAGGAAGGGAGGGGGGGTTTCCCTTCTCCTGCCCAAACCTTGCCTTAGAAGGTTGCAGTCAAAGAAGAACTCGCTGCCCCAAAAGAAAGAAAGGTAAAGAAAGGAAACCAAAGGCAAAAGTCTCTCCAGAAAGCCTATCACCCTAGCTTGCTGCTCCCTCCAGCTGCTTGGAGACTGAGCATACTGGAGCTGGTGGAAGGTGCCAGTGTTATATATACTCTAGGGTCATCAAGAAGATTACGTGCTCAGTCTCTAAGCTGCTCGAAGGGGAGCACAACCCAGAGGTGAGGGACTGGACTGGAGGGACACTTGGGAAAGATGAATAGTGGAGTACCCCAGGGATCTGTGCTGGGTCCGCTACTTTTTAACATTCATAAATGACCTGGAAATGGGAAGAATGAGTGAGGTTATCAAATCTGCAGATGAGACAAAACTATTCCAAGTTGTTAAAACCCATGAGGATTGTGGAAAATTGCAAGAGGATCTTGATAATTTGGAAGACTGGGCATCCAAATGGCAGATGAAATTTAATATTTTCAAGTGCAAAGTTATGCAGCTAGGAAAGAAAAATCCAAACTATGGTTACACGATGCAAGGTTCCACATTAGGAACCACCACCCAGGAAAAAGATTCAGGCGTCATCGTGGATAACATGTTAAAATGCTCCGCCCAGTGTGCAGCGGCGGCCAAGAGAGCAAATAGAATGCTAGGTATCATAAGGAAAGGAATGGAGAATAAAATAAAGGATATTATAATGCCTCTGTATCGTTCCATGGTGTGACCGCACCTTGAATATTGTGTGCAATTCTGGTCGCCGTATCTTAAAAAGGATATAGCATTATTAGAAAAGGAACAGATAAGAGCCATCAAACGGTAAAGGGGATAGAAGGATACTCCTATGAAGAGAGACTAAAAAGGTTAGGGCTCTTCAACCTTGAAAAGAGACGGCTGAGGGGAGATATGATAGAGGTCTATAAATTAATGAATGGAGTGGAACAGGTCAACATAGATTGTTTACGCCTTCAAAATATAGAAAGACTAGGGGGCATGCAATGAAGCTACAGAGAAACCTATTTAAGACTAATAAGAGAAAATATTTTTTTCACTCAACGTGTATTCAAACTCTGGAATTTGCTACCGGAGGATGTTGTAAAAGCTGTTAGTGTAGCTGGGTTTAAAAAAGGTTTGGATAAGTTCCTGGAGGAAAGAACCATAAACCATTATTAAAGTGGACCCAGAATATCCACTGCTTGCCCCAATATAAGCATTGTGGATCCTGGGTCTTTTGGGGAAATTGCTAGGTACTTGTGACCTAGATTGGCCATTATTGGAAACAGAATACTGTGCTTGATGGACCTTGGTCTGACCCAGTATGGCATATCTTATGTTCTTATGATTTAGACCTTCAAATACTTAACGAGTATTAATGAACAGACAAGCCTCTTCCAAAGATGGAGAAGCTGTAGAACTAGAGGGCAAAACAGGAAGCTGCAAGGGGGTAAACTAAAAGACAATGTCAGGAAATACTTTTTCACTGAAGGGGTGGTGGATGCTTGTAATGCCCCCCCCCCCCCCAATGGAAGTGGTAGGGGCAAATACAGTGACAGAATTCAAAATGGCATGGGACAGACACAGTGCATCCCTTTATAACAGGATAAAATCAAAACATAACTAGCTCTTATATCTCAACAAATATGGGTGACCTACATGGAGTAGTGGGTACACCCCTAAACAAAGGCATGGGGAGGGGTAACCTGCAGGGAGCAGCAGGTACACCTACTCTTGCCGCCTTGCTGGGCAGACTAGATGGACCATACTGGTCATTATCTGCTGTCATATAATATGTTACTATATAATGGCTCATGGCCCTCTAAAAAAAAGCCACTATACAGTCTAAAATCTTAGCTATAAAGGCGACATTTTACTTACCAAATAAGTCCTTTCCTTGAATTCTGCTAGACCAGCCCAAACAAGTGGGTTGTGTTCCTCAACCAGCAGATTGGTGGAGACAATAAAATGCCCATGAAATGTACAGATTTCAATGACATCACTCCGGTGTCTATCAGCCTGAGTCACAAGAGGGCATCTCAGCATTTGTCCTAAAGCACCTAGGAAAGCATAGCAAACCTCACACAACCTCAATGTGGGCAACAATGGTGAATAAAAACAGTAAAGAAATTATGTACGGTGAGAGATTGAACAGCAGGCTGTCAGTAGGATATGAACCTGCAGAGCCAAGCAGATAAATCATAGCAGACCAAGGTAACGCCACAACATAAGAGACCAAACACATTTCTAAGAGTGGATCCTGGACAGCTCCAGCAGGACTCAAGGAAAGAACATGATCTTTTAAGTAAAATGTCACCTTACATATTGTCCTGCTAGACCAATCCAAACAAGTGGGACGTATCAAAGCTATGCCTACACCGAGCAGGAAGAAGACACAGCAGCTTGTAAATCTTGAGCCAAAGGCCATATCCACCCAAGCATGGACATCCAAGCAATAATGCTTGACAAAAGGTGGAATGTGATGCCCACATTGCTGCCTGCCAAGGTCTAATGAGTGAAGTGTAGCTCGGTAGCTCCTGAGGACTTGTGCCAGAGTAGAATGGGTGCGGAAACCCTCCAGAATCTGCTGGTTCCGTCACAGATACGACGAAACAATTGCCTCCTTGATCCAGCACCCCAAAGTAAACTTGGCTGCCCCGACACCCTTGCGCAAGTTAGAAAACAGCACAAAAAGATGATCGGATGTACGGAAGGAATTTGTAACCTCCAAATCTTGGAGAAGCACACTCCAGACATCCACAAGCTGAAGATCCTCATCTTTCCCTCTATACTTATCCTTAGAAAAAGAGGGCAAGCAAACCAACTAGTTCACCTAAAACAGAGATATCACCTTGGGCAAAAAGGAAGGCACAGGCCAAATGAAAACGGCCTCCTCCTTAAAGGACAAAATATGGACCCGGCAAGACAGCCTGCAGCTCGAAAATATGCCTTGCCAAACAAATCGTGACCAAAAAAAAAAACAGGTCTTGAGAGTCAAGCCCTTCAGTGTAGCATGCTTCAGGAGGCTCAAAGGGCTCTGGCACCAGGGCCCTGAGCATCAAACAGAGATCCCATTTAGGGGCAAATGACAAGAGGGGAGAACGCAGACGCCGAACCTCTTGAAGAAATTGTTAAACATTCAGGTGCAAGGCTGAAGACTTTCCAGCCACCAGACCTCTGAAACAGGACAAGGCTGCCATCTGGACTGTCAGGGAGATAAGGGAAAAAATCTTTTTCCAGACTGTTCCTGCAAAAGAACAACTGAGTCGATACAGGGCCAGACTTAGGAACAAGTTTTTGTGACCCCACCCATGCTCAAAGAGGTACCAGACTCGCACGTGTGCTAGGCTGGTACAGCTCCTCTGGGCTCTGAGCAGAATGGAAACTACTGCAGAACATCGTTTACGTGTCAGCTGACTTCCATCAACAGCCAAGTTGTAAGCAAGAAGGGAGCCAGGTCATCTAGGAACAAATGGCCTCTGAAATGGGGCAGATGAAGAGGAGTATCCTGCAGGAACTGCATCATGTCCCTAAACCATGCTCTCCTTGTCCAAATCAGCACCACCAGAACAATCCATTCCAGATGGCACTACATGCATCGAAGCACATGCCCCAGCAACCATGGAGGAAGCACATACAGCAGGTACTGCCGTGACCAGGACTTAACCAGGGCAACAACACCTATGGACCCAGTTTCCATGTGGTGAGTGAAGCAATGGCACACTTTGTCAATAAAATGGGATGCCATCAATTCCATCACAGGGTAACCTCAACAGCAGAGAAACATTTGAAATGCCTCCTGACTTTACTCCCACTCTCCAAGATCATGAGAGACATGTCAGAAGAAGATCCTCTCAACATAAGAACACATGACCAGCCTGTAAATTGTATATATTGTTATTGTATATAGTTACCCTGTTAGCCAAGTTGTTCTCCTGTTCATATGTAAACACAAAGTACTATTGGAAATGTGTATGTTCGTTGTTTATTGTAAACCGCACTGATGCTGAATAGCGCGGTATAAAAGAGACTTTAAATAAATAAATAAATAAATAAATAAACATTGAGCACCCCGGCAATGAGCTAAGCGGCTCATTTCTGCACCAGCAAATCAGAGAGCAATCCCTAGGGCCACTCCTGCAGACCTTGTGCCACTTTGGCGATAGACATATACCACTACTATAGCATTGCCCAAGAACACTTGCACCACCCTGCCCTTGACTAAGGATGGGAAAACATGAGGGGACCAGCCAGATAGCCCTTGCTTCAAGGTGATTAATGGGCCACACTGCATGCCTGCTGCTCCAACAGCCTTGGGCCATTCAGTTTGGACAAGGGCTTCCCCGCCTGTAAGACTGGCACTGTTGCCCAAAGAATCCACAAGTGTTCATCCAGCAACATGCCCCTCTTCAGATAATCTGGGTGTAGCTGCCACCACAAACTGACTCTCACTTCCAGCTGGAACGGAAGCCTGAGCTCAAACTCCAGTCAAGAAGGGCCACTGAAGTGGCCTCATGAACATGTCCATGGCACCATCTTGCTTGTCAACACCATCAAGCCGAGAGGCTGGTGAGAATCCCAAGCCCTGGGAGCCTGTAGACAACAGAACACTTCAAGTTCTTTCGACAATCACTGTACTCTCTCTTCTTGCAGGAGGATACTGCCCACTTGGAGCCTTCCCAGTCCCTGGAAATCCTGTGAGCATGGTTCGATGCTCAACGGATGCTTTTATTTATTTATTTGGTATACATTTGTAAGCCGCTACTTCCAGCGATCAGCAGCGGACCAATGGTGTAAAATACAAGGGAGTAAAGTATAGAATCAGAAATAAAGATACATTATGATTTGAGGGAGGGGTACACCACAATCACATAGAAATTACAAATATACATTACATTTTGATCATCCAGGTTTGAGCAACAATGAGCTAATAAATATACATTTGATTGATCAGATTATAAATATACATTTGATTGATCACAATAATTTACAATTTTATCACCCAGTTTGAGCAACCAGATAAAATTACAGGTTTATCAACAACATAGATTACAGTTGTATAATACATTGGCAGATATGCACTCTTATTAACATTTGACATCTGATCTATTTTTGCCTCCTAAGCTTCAGGGGTTAGGCAACTTGTGTAAGGAGAGGGTGATGAAATTGTCTAGGTGATACCGTAATGTATTTGGAATAGATGGGTTTTAAGCTTTTTTCTGAAGTCCTGTATATTGTTGATCAGTCGTATCTCATAAGGTAGTTTGTTCCAAAGTATGGGTGCAGTGTACGTGTATGCCCGGTTGCTCGTTCCCTCTTTAACATCTCTTATACTGCTGGGAACGCAGAGTGTATTCAGGTTAGTAGTCCTGTTGGGGGGCTGTGTGGTTATGAGGTTATCGAGGAATGATGGGGCTATCCTGTGAATGATTTTGTAAGTTGTTACCAGTATTTTGTATACTGCTCGTGAAGAGATTGGGAGCCAGTGAAGCTCAATCAGTACTGGTGTAATGTGGTCCCTCAGTTTCTTATTCAAAATGATCCTGGCTGATACATTTGTGCCAATTGTAAGATGTTTGTGGTTTATTTTGGTAGACCTTGCAAGATGGCATTACAGTAGTCAAAGTGAGGGATGATGAGCGCTTGAGCTACTGTTCTGAAGTCTGTTTGTTCGTTTATGTTGCGTAGGGGTTGGAGGACTCTCAGCTTGTGAAAAATTGCTCTGTTGGTCAGCCGGAGATGTTTGTCCATTTTTAGGTTAGCATCAATGAGAACTCCTAGATATTTAATCTCATTTTTAGATTGATAGGTGTTGTTGTTAAGGGTGATTGAAGCAGGAGGTTTGAAGTCTTGTTTACTTGATACGAACATCACATCAGTTTTTTTGTGGTTTATCGACATGTTGTTAGCTTGGAGCCATTTTTGCATTTCGCCTAGGCATTTTTCTATTTGATTGAAATTAGGATTATCTATATCAAGTTGCGTGTACAACATGATATCATCTGCGTATAAGTGGTCTCTGATGTTATGCTTTTGGAAAATCGTACAGATTGGCTGGATGTAAACGTTGAATAGCAGGGAGGAAATAGCTGAGCCTTGAGGTATTCCTTGGGTTTGTGGGAAAGGCTTTGCCTGCTCATTATTGAAACGTACCTGTTGCATTCTATTTGTGAGGTATGACTCGAACCATTTTAACGGTGTTCCTACTATACCTATGGACGCAAGTCTTTGCAGGAGTGTTTGATGATGTACTGTGTCGAAAGCAGCTGATATATCAATGAATATGAGTAAGAACATCTTATTTTTGTTTTCCAGACCCTTAATGAGGTTGTCTAGGAGTGCAATGAGTAGGGTTTCAACTCCATGGTGTGGTCGGAAACCATATTGATGGTGGTCAAGGATTTTGTTTTCATCTAGGTGGTCCTGCAATTGCAGTTGGGTTACCTTCTCAATAATCTTAGCAAGGAAGGATATGCTTGATATCGGCCTGTATGAGGCTGGATCTTCTTTGTTGAGCGCTTTATTCTTTAAAATAGGCCTTATTAGGGATCTTTTAAGTTGGGCGGGCATAATACCCTGCTGAAGAGATTGATTTACTATTTGAGCTATCAGATGGGCAATTTCCTGCTTAGTAGATTTGATCCATGCTGCTGGGCAGGGATCTAGCAGCGAGGTTGTTGTATTAATGTTAGAGATGGTATTTATGATAATCCTTTCGTCGATTATCTGGAAGGTAGACCATCCTTCTTTCTGTTTACAGCTTGAGTTCATGCTGACCAGCTGCTTGGGGCATGTAGTGATTACATTCTGCGACTGGATAGTCAGGTTTTGTGGATTTCCCTGATTGACCACCTAGCTGAGGCCTTCCAGAAGATCACCACCACTCTGGCAAAACCAGAGAGGCCTCCAACAGAGAACGGGCTCAGTCATCCAGAAATGGGTGTACACATAGTCCTCAGTGCCGTAGCACAGCAGCCACCAACACCATGACCTTGGAGAACATTTTCAGGACACTGGAGAAGCCGAAGGGAGAACGACAAACTGAAGATGTGAGCCAAACATGGGAAAACTCAGACATCTCTTCTGATCTTCCTGGATTGGGATATGAAAACAAGCTTCGGCCAAAACCAGAGGCGCTAGGAACGCCCTTCAAAGTATCACTAAAATCACAGATATCAGAGTTTGCATTCGGAAGCACAAGAGATGCAAAAGAGCACTGACCGCCTTGAGGCCATTGGTCGGAAGGAGCCATCCTTCTTTGGCATCCCAAGAGAAAGGGAATATCTGCCCTTGCCTTGCTCGGCCTGGGGCACTGGCACCACTGCCTTTTGGCGCAGTAATTGTCCAATGTGACCCATGTGGTGGCTCATGTCCACCAAACCATATGGAGAGATGACAAATGCCTCCAGGGTTGGCTGCTTGCAGTCCAGAACACAGTCGCTTTGAACAGTGTCTAACACCTGTCTACCCTTGGTGATGTTTTTGAAAGGGCCCCAAAACCTATATAGTGACAAAACAGGAGGAATCCCCCTCTGGAGCCCTTGAGCCCATAGAAAGGGCTAATTATAGGATCAAAATCCAGAAGCAGAAAAGAAGGGCTTTTCAGGATGAAACTCCTGGAGTCTTGAGACACCCGGAAGTCAGTCCAGCGTGCCCGCAATGGATAGGTTTAGGCTAAAGAGAGTAAAGAGCCTGCTTGCTTCCCAGGTCCTTTCAGTCATTCCTCTGGAAATTGGCCAAGTCCTTCATCAACGTCTCCAATTAGCCCCACAAGGAGCACTTCCCTTAAGGCTAGTTGAGTTAGCCGAGCTTTGGAGGATGTATCCACTGCCCAGTGGCGAAGCCATAACCAATGCCACATCACTAAGCCGATAGGACAATATCCATGGCCACCAAGCAAGCTAGAACATACATGGCATCAGAAGGAAGGCAGTAACTGACTCCAAATGAGGGGGATAGCATCATCCAGCGTGAGAGACTGAATCCACACTAGCAGGGCTTGAGGCATCAGGCCTGTATACACCATCAATGGGAGAATAGCAGCTGCCACTGCGAACTGGCTCTTCAGCAGAGAATCCATCTTTCTATCCATAGTGCCCTTCAAGGCCAACCAGACTTCCATGGGAGTGGAGGACCACTTTGTGACCGCCGTGACTTCTGCCTCCACCTTGGGCGGGCTGGACCATGCGACTCACTCCCCTTAGGGAGAGCTCACATTCCTTTACATGCCTTTATACCCCTAGGTGGAAAATTGGTATGGACCCATTCTGACCAAAACCGGGAAGACTACAGTGAAAATCTGCACCACCTGTAGCAGGTGGAGAAAACTCAAGCAATCGATGCCACCAGATCTCTCTTCCAGGCAGGCAGAAAATGCCAGCCTCCACATGAACCTCTGACTGAAAAAACACTTTTTTTTTTTTTTTGCATCAGATTCCTCAGACACAACAGAACCAGCCCTTAAGTCCATGTCTCAGAGAGACCCCAGCTGACCCACATCTCTGAAGGCAACCTCCATCTGGGTCACTTAGGAGGCGGCACTCAAGCCAGGCTTCTACACTCTACCCATCCCTCACGCGACTGAGCTTGAGGGAATCCAAAGGTTGCAGGATCTGAGTTTCCGTGCCAAAGACCAGGTTTGCCAAAGAAGGAAAAGAATTCCAGGAAGGACAACCTGGATTCCATCAGTTTGCCTCCTTAAGAATGAGCCACAACACAAGGGACACAGCTAGCGCAGAGCCCTCCAAAGAAGGGGAGTGGCCAGAAGCGCAGCCACTAGAACTCAAGGCCAGGCTATTATTCTTACTCACAGAACCATCAGTCACCTCCTACCCTGAGGCTGAAAATGCTGGGCCAACCAAATCCCTTCATGGGAAGAAGGAAGATGGGCCCACCAGTGAAAAATCAGAGGCTGCCATACAAGATTAATCCAATGAGGAGGTTCTTCACTTGCCACAGGTCAAAGTGCGCTTCCTGTAAGAAGACAGTGTTAAGGAAAGGCAAAACATTTGCATGCCCTAAGACTGCATAGGCACAAAGGCTGCATAAGAAAAGGCATGCTAATGGAGCACAAGTGTGCATTGAGGGTGCTGAGGCAGGAACATGCATCAAAGTCGCAGGAGGCAGAACGTGCATTGGAACCACCTGAGTACAAGGCATACAAAAGGCAGAAAATTCTAACAGCGCATGGTGGAAAATGGCAGGAAGCAGAGATACCGAGCCAACGATCGCCCGTGGTGCACCCCAACATGCCCCACAACAGACGAGTGCAAGAGCCCCCAACAAGGACAATGATGAAGTCAAGCCTTGGTACTCACCCCCTGGGAGCTTCAGGCAGGGCAAATCTTGCCAGCTTCAGTGTTACTCTCCAGCTGCTGTTTCTCTTTCCATCTTATGTTGTTTTCTTAACAGGCTTACAGCCACATACCTCTGAGGTGTCTTCGGTCTTCGGGGTGAGCGGCTGGGGGGGGGGGGGATGAGAGAGGGAGAGCTGAACCAATTTTCCCTCCTCCTCCAGCTACCAAAAAGATCTTAGCATAGTAGAGCCTCCCATGTCATGCTCAAGTGATAGAGTCACCCTCAAGGTTCACAAAAGAAATCAATCTTTTTCTTCTCAATTGTTCAGATTTTCTTCAGAGTTGAGAAAATCCAACCACCATCTGCTGGAGACAGAAGAATACTGAGGTGCCTTCTACTGATTCAGTCTGATAGAGGCATGGGAGTGATGTCATTGAAACCTGAGCATTTCATTGGATGTCTTCACCAATTTACTGGTCGGGGAATACAACTCACTTGTCTGGACTGGTCTAGCAGGACGATATGGAAGATGATATTAGTTATGGGTCTGTAATTCCCACAAACCCCCACCCCTCAATTTAAGCCTGCTTTATTCAATAGCGGAGCAACAATTGATGTTTGAAACAGGAATGTGTCAATCCTTCCATCAGTGACTGCGCTGCCATATTATAAATCGAAAGCTTTCTCTGGAAGTCCTGTTTAAGGCTAGAAGAAAATAGGGGTATAAAAGCACAGTAAATCGCTCTTGGTTCTTTCAAGATCTTCCCAACCTCTGTAAATGAAGCCATGGCAAAAGAAGACCAAACTGGAGTAACCGGTATCCCATTCCTATCACCTGACTCTCTCCCACTTATCTCCAATCCCATTCCTTATTGCCTCACACCCAATTCCTGATTTTAAAAAGTCAATTTGTTTAACAAAAATATGGAAAAAAGCCTCAGTATCCAGGGCATCTAAAGCTATGCTCTGAAAGCTTATTCATAGACAGGCAATTTAAAAGCCTTATTGAGGGCAGCAACAATAGATCACATAAAAAGCAACTTCTTGGCCTTCACTAATCTATATTAGTAGTCATTGGTAAGTGCCTTCCAATGCTTCCTATTAATCCAAGATGGACATTTTACCTACAGTCTCCAATTTCCTAGGTTTTTGCATTAACAGTTTCCAAAAACTATTGCAGAAGCCCTGTAGAGAAAACTGCATTTTTTTCAAGGATGCAATATAATAGAGAACATTACTCACTGACCCCATACCATTGCATCATTCTAAGTAGGAGTTTCATTCCATGCAACTCTGGCTGGCAGCATACCTCCTACATGATTATCATCAATCTTACTTCTAACCAGTTTTGAAGTCACAGGATGAATATCTCCCCATTCATCTGACAATCCCACCCTTAAAAAGAAGGGAACTAAATACAAATTTGATCAGACTATAGAACCTTCAACAAGCCCTCAAACCTCAAGTCTATCTTTCCACATATCCTCTGAGACAGACAAATCCATCATGTAGCCCTCCTCATGAGTAATCTGACATGCTGCTAAAATAAACTCTCAGTTTAAACACATTCAAACTGTTACTATATAGTAACCTTTCCAAGTATTGTATGCAAAGGTTCTTCCTCTTCTCCATATCCAGGACTTTTCATGTTCCAGTGCTTCACTGTTTTATCATCCCCAACCTAGAAAAAAAAATCATATACAGTAACTGCACAGATCATTCAGGGCATAGCCCAGCATTACAAGGTTTTAAGCTCACCTATTTATCTCTAGCTCTACTTTTATAATGTTTTCTGCAACTATATTTAAGATATGTCAAAAACCATCAGTTGAAAAAAGTACTTAATAAATGCACAAATAAAACTGGCCAAAATCCTTAACATAATTTCATATGGAATTTTATTATTGTTATCCAATAGCTTTTGTGTTTTTCTACATATTTTTTCATCACTGTAATTTGCCTAGAACTAGAATTTGGATTGGTGGAATGGAAATTTTTAAATAAAGCTACTGAACTGCTGCCTAGGAAGTTGTGGTCTCATTGAGCCATAATGCTGAGATCTGGTGTGGCAGGGTCTTTTCACAAGTGGTACTATATGATTATAAGGTGAAATTAGGGCTTACCTGCTAAATGGCTTTCCTTGAGTCCCTCCAGTCCAGTCATGTGGGTTATCATGCCTCATCAGCAACTTGGAAACTGAGCATGCCATGACTTGGTCATCTCACATAGGCAGCTGGCACCACCTACCACCCTCAGTATTCTATTGACAAAGCAGACTCCAACGAGCAACAACTAAGAAAACAATATGAATGCTCCAAAGCTAGAACAGTCTAAGACCCCAATTTTCACCCCTCTCCCTAAATGAATTACTGTAATTCCTATGCTCCTCAATTATTCTTTGTTTCTCTCTCTTTTTTTTTTTTGGTTTGCTATGCTTTTGACTTTGCATACGTAGCAGTCCACGGTACCCCCGTAGGAGTCCTGCTCAAAAAAAAAAGAGCACCTCTCACATTCCCAGCCCCCCGAACAATTTGATGTACTCCTCAGAACCAGGATCGCCAGCAGATGCACAAATACAGAACCAGGATATAGGGAAGATCCTGGACTGGAGGGACTCAAGGAAAGCCAATTAGCAGGTAAGCCCTAATTTCACCTTCCTTATCATCCCTCCAGTCCAGTCCAGACATGTGGGATGTACTACAGCAATACTAACCTCGGGTGTGATCCGTGAGCGCGGCCTGAAGCACCACAGCCCCAAACCGTGCCCCCCCTCCCCCCACTGCCTGCACAACGAGATGGTAATGGTTTCACAAAAGGTATGCAAGGACAACCATATTGCTGCCCCACAGTTGCCCACTGGAGGCACCAGACTAGCTTCTGCCTGCACTGCCACATATGCTCTGGTGGAATGTGCCCTCAGATCTTTGGGCAATTCTCTATGCTGCAACAAATAGGCTGAAGCAATAGCCTCCTGGACCCACTAGGCAATCAATGCCTTGGAAGTGGCCATGTCCTTATGAAAACCACCAAAAAGGACAAACAAACAAATAAATGGACTTCCTAAACTGCTCCGTTCGCTTGAGATATTGTCGTAGAACTCTGAACATCCAACAGGTGCAATTGACAGTCCTCTGAGCTAGCCCTTACACTCAAGAAAACCAGAAGTGTAACAGGCTGACCAAGATGAAACGCCGAGACTACCTTAGGCAGAAAGGAGGGGGCTGGATGAAACACCACCTTTTTTTCTTTGGACATGGAGAGAAACGGCTCGTGACAACCCTTGCAACTCAGAAATCCATCTAGCTGAACAAATGGCCAACAAAAAGACCATCTTCAAATTCAAATCCTTCAAAGTGGATATGCCCACCAGCTCAAACGGTGCCTCAATCTAAACCGACAATACAAGATTCAGATCCCAAGGAGGAACCAAGGACCTGAACGGTAGTCAGACCTGTTGTACCGCTCTAAGGACTTGCCTGCGATAACATGCCAGCACCACCACCTGAACCCATAAGGAACTACAAGCCAAACCTTTCTCCACACCTGCCCGCAGAAAGGCTAGAATGTCTGGCACCGAAGCTGACAACTGTTGACACCCATGTGCTGAACATCAGTCTTTGAACAATCTCCACACCTGGATGTATGACAGGGAAGTGGATCGCTTGCGAGCATTCAACAAGGTTGCAATCACTGGAGCTGAATATCCTCTCTTCCTCAGCAGAGTAATCTCAAGAGCCAGGCCGTAAGCGAGAATCGATCTGAGGCATCCGGATGGGACCCTGAGAGAGAAGATCTGAGCGCGCCAGGAGCCTCCACGAATAATCCACTCCGAGTTGTACCAGATCTGCATTCCACGGCCTCCAAAGCCAGCCTGGACCCACAAGCACTACCAGTCCTGGATGAGCCTCGATCCTTTGCCCTCCTCGTCCTATGAGGGTCCAAGGAGGCAAAACATACAGAAGCCCATTCGTCAGCCACCTCTGCGCCAGGGTGTCCAGACCCTCAGACATTCGCTCTCTCCACCTGCTGAAGAACTGAGCCGCTTCTGCAATCTTGAAGGTTGCCATCAGATCTATGATTGGCTGCCCCCAACACCTGACCAACTGAGCAAAAACCACTGCATTGAGTGACTACTTGCCAGGATCCAAACAATAGTGACTGAGATAGTCTGCCTCCACATTCTCTTTGCCTGTAACGTGCGCAGCCAAAAATTGCTTGCAAGTTCACCTCCGCTCAAACTAACAGCGAAGTCACTTCATCTTTGAGAGGCATGCTTCCTGTGCCTCCCCGACCATCGATGTAAGTTACCGTGGTGGTATTGCTTGAGAACATCTGAACAGCCTTCCCATGAATGAACGGATGGAAAACTTTCAAAGCCAAGAAGACCGCTCTCATCTCCAACCAACTGATGGAACAGGTGCTCTCCCTCCTGCATCCAGTGGCCTTGCGCTACCTGGGCCTCGCAATACACTCCCCAGCCCATAAGGCTGGCATCTATGGTTAGAGGAATCCAATCCAGCGGCTCCAAGAACATCCACGCCAGTAACTTGTCCAAGCACAGCCACCACCGGAGCACAACCAGGTGAGCAAGGGGCAAATCAGCTTCATCAAAAGGGGATGCCACAGTGGCAACCACCTCCGCAGCAGTGCCCTCTGTAAGGACTGCATGTGGGTCTTTGCCCAGGGAACCAACCCGATCGCTATTGCCATCAACCTCAACTGAAGATAGTGCCAGGCCACTGGGACCATCATCCGAAGAAAATGGCGGACTCGTATCTGCCAAGTCTTCATCTTTCCCTTGGGCAATGACACCCGCCTCCTGTCTGTCCGAAAGCGCGCCCCCAAGTACATCAAATCCTAGGAAGGCTGCAGACTGCTCTTGGTAAAATTGACCACCCAGCCGAGCCAATGCAGTCAGTCAATTACATAATCCATAGTCCTTCTGCTCTCCTGCAGAGACTTTACTTGTGCCAGCCAATCGTCCAAGTAGGGATGCACCAAGATACCTTTGCGATGCAATGCTATCACAACCACCACCATAACCTTGGTGAAGGTTCGGGGCAAGGTAGCCAGGCCAAATGGCAATGCTCTGAACTGGAAATGACCCATCGGCACTGTGAACCTTAGAAAATGATAATGCTTGGGTCAGATAGAAATGTGAAAATACGCTTTTGTGAAATCAAGGGCCATTAGGAATTCGCCCTCCCATACGTCAACTATGATGGAATGGAGTGTCTCCATATGGAACAGAGGGACTTTGTTAGCAGTTCATGCGCTTGAGATCCAGGATGGAATGAAATGCTTCGTCCTTTTTGGGGACCATGAAGTAGATGGAGTATCGACTGCAGCCACACTGGTCAGGAGGAACCTCTACCACTACCTCCAACTGCTGAAGCTGCAGCAGAGTGTCCCACATTGCTGCTACCTTTTGGGTTGCCTTACAGGGTGACTTTATGAAGGCATCCATGAGGAGCCGGGTGAATTTGAGCGCGTAACCCTCTCAGATTACTTCCAGCACCTACTGGTCGGACGTGATCTGGACCCAGACAGAGTAAAATTCCCACAGATGTCCCTCCATGGGAATCACCCTGTCCTGGGCCTCCCTTGTTTCAATGTGGCTTTTTGGCGCTCATAGAGGAAGAGGCAAAAAAACTCTACTGGTTCCTCTGGAGCCTCAAAAGGACTGCACCTGGGAGGGGAAGCAGCCTCTCTGATAGGGAGCAAAGCAGACCACCTGAAAGCAATAAAAATCTTGGGGATGGCACCGAATTGGAACCAACGTCTTCACTGGCTTCTGCTTATCCTTGGGAAGCAGATCTCCTTTCGACTCCCCCAAATCCTTCACAGCTTATCTAATGCTTCTCCAAACAAGAGCTTACCATTGAAGGGGAGCTTACTCAAGCAAGTCTTGGAGGATTCATTCACCGACCAAAACCGCAACCAAAGAAATCTCTGAGCCACCACCACCACCACCAAGGCCATGCTCTTGTATTAGGCTCAAATCAGGTCATAGAAAGCGTCAGCTAGGTACACCATGCTAGACTCCAGCTTAGCCGCCTCAGAAACTGCACGTTACGACTCACTATTGTCTTCCTGCATTCCCTGTGCCCAACACAGACAAGCTTTAGCCACACAGGCTCTGCAAATTGATGCCTGCAATGACAATGCATTAATATTGAATGCCTGCTTGAGCAAGGTCTTCAACTTTCAGTTCTGCACAAAGGGCTCGTGTAAAAAGCCCTTTTACCCGAGGAAGTCCACTGCTTACCGAAACTACCCCCCTTACCAGGCCTCCCCAGCTCCCCAACAGGGGCAGCAGGCCAAGGGACAGGGGCATGGTCCACATAAGTAGAAGACCCCCAAACCCCAGGCCCAGGCCCTGGCTCTGGCCCAGCCTGGTGGGGGTTTTTGACTCCTGTAGCATGGCCCCTCTCCCAGCTGGAGTTGGGCAGACCACAAGAGGTCGGCTCACCTTGTATGCCCACAGGGATACCTCCTCCATTTAGCTCAAGTGCCTTCACACTATTTCCCAGGAGAGCCTATCAGCTCTCCCCTTCACCGGGACCTTCTTCGGAAGGAGTTGACAGGTCTTCTCGATGATCAGGTGGTGGAACCGGTGCCCCACCACCTCAAGGGCAAGGGGTTTCTACTCCAGGTACTTCCTCGTGCCAAAGAGGACAGGGGGCCTAAGGCCCATCCTCAATCTGCGCAACCTCAACAAATTCCTGGTGAGGAAGAAATTCAAGATGCTCTCCCTTGGAATATTACTGCCTTACCTCTGCTGAAGAGACTGGCTGTGCTCCTTGGACTTAAAGGATGCCTACACACGCATCCTAATCCACCCAAGCCACAGGCAATATCTGCGCTTTGTGGTAGGGGCAATCATTACCAATACAGAGTGCTCCCCTTTGGCCTTGCGTCGGCCCCCAGGGTATTCACAAAGTGCCTGGCGGTGGTCGCTGCCTTCCTCAGACTTCAGGGGATCTTTGTCTTCCCCTATCTCGACGACTGGCTCATCAGAGGCGCTACAGCCCCCGAGGTGCAGCGGATCACAACCCGCACCACCCAGGTCCTGCAGCTCTAGGGGTTTGTGATCAACTACCCCAAGTCCAGCCTTTGCCCAACACAGAAGATGGAATTCATTGGGGCAAGGCTCGACACCATTCAGTCGAAAACCTTCCTGCCTGCAGACAGGGCAAGAAGGCTCATGGCCCTAGCCGAGGACATAAAGCACCATCGCTCAGTGCCAGCAAGGCATCAAATGCGCCTCCTCGGGCACATGGCCTCCACGGTCCATGTCACTCCAGATGCCCGCCTCCACATGCAAACTGTGCAGTGGTGCCTCAGGGACAGGGTCAGAGTGACCGGGCGCCTAGTGCTGTCCCTGACTTGGTGGTTCTTGCCCCATCACCTGGAGGCAGGGATGCCCTTCCAGGCCCCTCACCACAGATGCCTCCCTGCTGGGCTGGGGAGCCCATTGCCAGGGATACCGCACACAGGGAGTTTGGTCCGCAGACGAGAGTGCCGAACAGATCAATCTGTTGTAATTGCGTGCAATCCGACTCTCCCTGAAGGTTTTCAGTCAGTATCTGGGCTGCAGGACAAACGGACAACCAGGTTGCCATGTTCTATATGAACAAACAGGGGGGCACGGGGTCCCGTGCCCTCTGTCAGGAAGCCCTAGATCTGTGCTCTTATGCAGCCCAGCAGGGAATTCTCCTCAAAGCCGTATACCTGCCGGGCCAGGACAACTGGCTGGTCGACAGACTCAGCCGGATGCTCCAGCCGCACGAGTGACAGCTGGACCGGGAAGTAGCCAACAGGCTTTTCCAGATCTGGGGGGGGAACCGGTGATGGACCTTTTTGCAAGCTCAGACAATCACAAGTTACCCCAATTCTGCTCAAGGCAGCCCCACCCCACCAGGGTGGCAGCCGACACCTTTCTCGTCTCATGGTCAGTGGGTCTCTGTATACTTCCCCCCCCCCCCCCGACATCTGATCGCCAAGACTCTATTCAAGATCCTTTCCGACAGAGCCTCAGTCATCCTGATAGCCCCACGATGGCCCTGGCAACCGTGGTTTCTGCTTCTCTTACAACTAGCGGTGGAGGCCCCCATTCCTTTGGGGTCAACTCCATGGCTCCTTTCCCAGGAAGGGGGCTCTCTGTTGCATCACAACCTCAACTCCCTTTCGCTGACAGCGCAGCTGCTGAGAGGGTAGCTCTGGCCCTGCTCCTGCCGAAGGAGGTGGAGGAGATGATGCTGGCTTTGCGCAGAACGTCTACCAGAAGGGCGTACACCTTCAAGTGGTGCAGATTTGCGCTTTGGTGTGCTGAGCAAGGGATAGACCCCTTCTCTTGTCCGGTGGTTGTGGTACTGCAATACCTTCTCCACCTCTCCGGGACGGGGCTTAAGTCCAACTCTGTCAGAGTGCATCTCAGTGCCCTAGCGGCGAATCACTATCACATGGACGGAAAGCCCCTCTCAGTTCACCCACTGGTGTCCCAGTTTCTAAAGGGCCTACACTCCTGTCAAAACCCCCGGTCTGCCCCCCTGTGACCGAATGGGATCTCAATGTAGTGTTGGGGAAGCTCACCCGGACGCCCTTTGAGCTGTTGGCCACGTGCCACCTCCGTTCTCTCCTGGAAGGTGGTTTTCTTGGTTGCACTCACTTCTGCCCGGAGGGCGAGTGAGCTCCAGGCCCTCGTATCAGAGAGGCCTTATACCAGGTTTTACAAGAATAGGGTGGTACTTCGCACCCACCCCAAATTCCTTCCGAAGGTGGTGGTCTCGTTCCACCTCAATCAGGAGGTGGTTCTTCCTACCTTCTTCCAAAGGCCGCATGCCAGTCTAGCAGAGGCGGACCTCCATACCCAGGACTGTGAGAGGGCTCTGTCTTTCTACATCCAGCGTACTCAAGATCACTGAAAAGCCTCTCAGCTTTTCGTTTCCTATGATCCCAGTAAGTTGTGGGAGGCGGTGGCCAAGCGTACGCTGTCCACATGGGTGGCGAACTGTATTGCCCGGGCTTATGAGGAAGCGAGGCTTCCGTTGGAAGGCCGTGTTACGGCTCATAGGGTCAGGGCTATGGTGGTATCAGTGGCTCACCTACGCTCTGTTCTTCTGGCAGACATCTGCTGCGCCGCCACCTGGTCTTCGGTTCATACCTTCGCAGCTCATTACTGTCTGGATAAGGAGTCCCAACAGGACAGTGCCTCCAGCCAGGCTGTACTCCATAACCTTTTCGGGGCATGGCAACTCCTACCCTCAGACCCTTCTGTGTTCAGGCTACTGGAGTGCTACTTCCCTGGTTAGGGTTTTCATTGCGGCTGCTTGCAGCTCTAGATGAGGGAGCCTTTTTTTTTTTTTTTATTTGGCTATAGGTTCAGGGTAACCTGTAGCTGGGGAGTCCCATATGTGAGGACTGACTTCCTGCTTGTTCCCGGAGAAAGCGTAGTTACCTGTAACAGGTGTTCTCCGGGGACAAGCAGGAATCGGTCCTCATAACCCTCCCTCCTCCCCTTGGTGTTGCAGTCCAATTCTTTTCATTTGTTTTGCCGTCTTTTAGCTATGTCATTTGACAGAGCAAGATGGCGCCCTTGGGCGGGAAGGGGACCACGCATGCGTGGTAGCAATTCCCAAAGGCTTTCTTTGAAAGCTGGGGATTTGCTCCGCGTGAGCTCTGTTGGCATCATCCATATGTGAGGACCGATTCCTGCTGTCCCTGGAGAACACTGTTATAGGCGAGTAACTCTGCTTTACCTGTTGGGGAAATGGACAGATGGGGAGCCCATGCCCACATGGAGGTGCCTGGATAAGAGAGCCTTGGGATGAGACTGACACCTTACATTCTGAGGATTCTGAGCACTTAGGGGGAGGTGCAGTGGACACATGGGCAGAGTCTGCATCAGCGGGGTTGGAGGAGGGGGAGATTCTATAAGGAGAAGACCCTTGTATAGTATGAGTTTTCTGCCGGGAGGAGTTGACGATACTTATCTCCCATTCCCTGGAGGTGCTCAATGTGCCTCAAGGGGCAACACCAGAGAAGAAACAACTAGAAGATCTCTGTTCCAAGTTGTCCAGAAGCCACAAATGGTGTTCCTTGTTCATAGAATGATTAAACAGATGATACAGGACAAATGGATGATCCCAGAAACTGGGCTGAAGGGGATGCAAACTATGGCACATTTATATCCATTGCCAGAGCCCGAGAAAAATTGCTCCGGTTACTAAAGGTGTATGCTCTGGTGTCTGCAGTTATGAAGAAGACTACAATCCCAGTGACTACAGTCTCCAGCTCTGTGGCCTTGTCGGTCATGGGCTTTCTGAAGAGGTTCTCCCCTTGGCATGGGATATCGACCAATTTGTCCTGAACCCATTGCTCGAGGTCGGACAACTGCAGCCAAGCTTGGCGGTGTGCACCGATGCCAGCTGCGGCTACTCGTGCCGCTGACTCTAAGCCATCATGACATGAACTTGAAGCATTCACTGACAGTTTTGGACAGGCCCTTAAAGCACTGCAAAGGCTCCTCGGAGAGACCAGCTGAGAACCCGGTGATTTCCTTCGCCAGGTCTCTCAGGTACATGCCCATATACAGCTGGTATGCCTGGATCTGACAATTCAGCATTGTGCCCTGGAAACACTTCCTGCAGAGGGCATCCAAGGTGTGGGTCTCCCTACCAGGGGACACCAAGGAGTGCGTCTGACTCTTCAGTCGACGCATGGCTGACTCCACAACCATGGAGTTGTGCGACAGTTGTGATTTTTGGAACCCAGGGCTCCAGTGGACTCGATACATCGAGTCGAGACGCTTGCCGATTATCGACGGCGATGCCGGCATCTCCCACATGTGGAGCAAAAGTCGTTCCAGGATAGGAGGAATGGGAACCGTGAGGGCTTCTCAAGGAGGAGCCTCGTACTGGAGGATCTCAAGCTCATCAGCTCGAGGATCCTCCTTGGACTCCGTCGGGAAAGCCAAAGCCTTGGACATATCTTGCACGAAGTCCAAAAAAACCCATTTCCTCCAGTGGGGACCTTCTGAGGTTCAGATACCGGGGAATCAGAGGGGACATTCCAATGGCATCGAGTGTCCAGGGACTCCTCATCCTCGGTCTCCCAAGCGGAGGCCTCCGAGGAAGACTCATGGGGTTCCTTGGGCAGAGGGTCCCGGTGCCATCCGCCCTGATGCCTGTAGGCTCAGCTGTGATGACATCGGTCGTGATGAGCGGGAGGCAGAGTGTGACCTCGACAGAGGATCGACTCGAGCACAGAAGGTCTCGAGGATCGGCTCGGCCTCCAGGGTCGACTTCGATGTCGAGACCCCGGTGGTCGGGCAGAGGAACCGGACATCAGCGCCTGCTGCTGTTCCATGAAGGCAGTAAAACTGTGCTGCGCTCCAAGGCTGCCATCCTGGACACCAATCCCGGAGGCTCCGCAGCCTCAGACTCGGGCGCCAACATGCTTGAGCCCAAAGCCGGTTCCCCCGGAGGGACTTGCCTAGGACTTGCCTAGGTCGATCCGCATCCGTGTCCTTGCGAGGATACTTGGCCGGGCGCTCCTTCACCAACTCCCCAAATTTTGTTCCCAAGCTTTTATATTTTTAGTTTTATGATGGTGAAATTAGACCTTACATGCTAATTTTCTTTCCTGGAATCCCTCCAGTCCAGTTCAGACTCCTGGGTTTTGTCCCTCCTCCAGCAGATGGAGACTGAGAACTACAAACTTCTGTAATGTCACCCCATAAGAGAGGCGGATCCATACTAGAAGCCAGTATAAGATTTACAAAGCAGAGACCTAAAGGAAAAACTGAACTTCAGAATTCTGGCATCTACTAAACTATGTCCAAAATGACCAACTGTCCCCAATGAACTGGTTGTTCAAAAGAAATAAGCCCCTCCGGGAAAGCACAGTTACTTACCTGTAACAGGTGATCTCTGGGAACAGCAGGAATAAGTCTTCACATATGGGTACGTCGGTACCGATGGAGCCTGCGCGGGAATGCTCCCCAGCGTCCAAAAAGAAAGCCTTTGGGAGCATCCCACACACATGTGCGCTGCCTTCCCGCCTAAACACTTAGCTCTCATCAGTTGGGTTTGTAGCTGAGACCGAAGGAGGGAAGTAGACAAATCAGAAAGAGAGAGAGAGAAAAAGAGAGCAACTCCTAGGGGAGGTGGGTGGGTTTTGAAAACTTATTCCTGCTGTTCCCAGAGATCACCTGTTACAGGTAACTGTACTATCTCCAGGAACAAGCAGGAGTGAGTCTTCACATATGGGGTCCAATGGATGGGCAATGCTTATCCTTTAGAACCCCAGGCATCTAAGGGATGGAGGGTAGGAGTTGAATTAGAAAAGAAAAAAGGTGCTGTGGAACAGCTTGACTAAACAAGGTATCCAGAGGAGGGCCCTTGTGTAGATCATAACTGCTAGAAAAAATTGAATCCCAATTTCCTAATGTGGATCTTACTCAAAATATTGCAAAAGTATTTGTTGAGGCCAATATGGGTCTGTAACTGAGAGCCAGTATATTATCCTCAAAGAAATTCCCTCACTGTGAAGTAGAGGAAAAATAAATTTTGCAATACAGGAAGAGATAAGAATTCTTGATAGCTAGAACTAATCCCAGAACAAGAAGTGGGGAAGTTAATGGGAATGGACTTTAGAGAACTAGGTAAAGCTTCTGTAAAGTCCACGTTTGAACTCTGTCCTTGGAGCAGAATAAGGCCCTAGGCAAGAGTGGAGATAAAGCTGACTGGTTTGGATGAAAAGGTAGAAATACCCCTTACAAAAGAAAGGGGCAGGTCTTTAAGACCCCTTTATCCAAAAGAAAAACAGTTATTTGTATTAGGCGTTGGGCCGCCAACTTCTTGGAGATCAGTAAAAATCTTTCATAAGTGATGTCACTTATGATAATGACTTTACATGAACAGCTTCAGATGTGATGTAACCGAAAAGGTTACAGTAAGAAGGTATTTCCCAATTTACCAGAGAAATTGGTTGTCCATTAAGTTTTATGATATGCTGGGACAGCATTAATATGGACAGTAAACAAATCTTTCAAAGTCAGATATTGTATAGAGATTGACTCAATAACAAGAAGGATTAAGACCTACTTGAGAATATTGATGGAGAATCTCTACTTGGTTAAAAATGGAGGAACTATAGGGAAAGTTTCGTCGAAACTGGTATTATGTTCTTCACTTACAAGGAGAGGACTAGATTTCTTTAAAAGATCTAGGTCCTGAATAACCAGATCTGGAGACCTACGTGAAGGAGTGCAGAGGAGATCCTTAGTCTTAAGACAGCAAGTCTGGATCCTTCTATAACTTTAGGTAGTAGCTGGAGAAAAAGACGTAATATAAGGAGATACCATGTTTGCCCCTCCATGAGGGCAATATGAGTATCATGCATCGTTTTTATTCATAATAAGCTACAATGAAGTATAGGGATTAGAAGGAAAGTAGTAATTAAGGACCGACTGCAGTGAAAAAAGAATGCATCCCTGTTGTAGGAGTTCCAGTGAAATGTGGAACAACCCAGGGAATTGTGTAATTTTTTTTACACCTTCGCGTGGTCTAAGCCCTGGTTAGTTTTCCTTAAAAGAAAATTTTTAAGGAAGATGGTAAGAGTAGGAACAAACCGGTCATGTAGGAGCATGACTGGGCAGAGTTTACCAGCTGAAACCCTTTTAACCATCTGGAAGCTACCTGCTAGGAGTAGCTCTTAGGCTCTCTGGCAAGGCCCATAGTTGCAGAGCTTCCTTATATAATGGCAGAGAGCATGTTGTAGGTTGGTTAGATCTGGCTGTTTAATTGCCAGTGTGCAACCTAATCTATTCTGTTGGAGCCAAAAAGAAATGAAGATGGCTAAGAATAGTAGACAGGCCTGATGTCTGCAACAATAAAGTGTAACCTCTCTTGGAGTTATCTGTTATTAAAGCAGCAGAAAAAGTTAGGTCCTATAGGTTGGAGAGGACCGACAGACATAATTTGGAGTGGTAATACTCAATTTCTGTCTGATAAGCTGCCTTAAAGAAGTATCTGAGATATATAGAGAAGAAGATGAACCACAAAGGGGAAGAAAACTCTGTATGAAAACTACCCACTGGAGTAGGTATTGAAGAAAAAATCCTATGGGCTTAGAGAATAAGCCCTCCAGTTGATTAGTAGTATTCTTAGAGACTGAAAGTCTGGACTAAGAGGGATAGAAGTAATACAGAGTTGAAAGGACTTACAATTTGGTAAGTCTTTGAAGAGGTAGGGTCCCCTTGCAGTTAAAAGTATAAGATATCCTTGTACAGAAAAACTGTCAAGGTGAAGGGTATAGCTCACCTTGTTGTTAGTTGTTAGTTCTTCCTTTCTTTTAAAAGGAGAAACCTGTTATCTCTAGGGTATGATGGTCCTCAATAGCTCTTGGAGCTAAAAAGATGGATTTCCCTTGTAGTAAGAGATTCATGCCCAGAGTCGAGGATTGAGTCAATGTATGAGTGGTATCTCAGCATGGATGAGATGAACCTTAGATGCTTCTGTTAAAAAGAAGTAGGCTCAGAGGTTCTAAACCTCACACAGAAAAACAGAGAATAGAAATATCAGAAACCCTGCGACTGCTGGGCTTGCTGAGGCTGTTGAGGTCTTGATTTTCTTAGCCTGGTTTGATGTTGCCTGTCTTTGGAAACATCTGCATGATGGGTAAGAGATGGATAAAACTTTTTTCCCTTAGAGGGATAAAGCTTTCTAGGAGAGTTTTTATTGGCTGGGAGAGAGGAAAGTTTTGACAATCCTCTGATAGTAATAGCATCAGCGATTAACTGAGTAGCTTGAAATAAAGCATCCTTGTTAAAGAGATTTTCACCAGTACAAGAAGTATTTCCCAGCCTTTCTTGTACCCATCCATGAGGAGTGTTTCATCCATCACCGTAGCCGATGCCGGGGTGTCGGTACCGCTCGAAACGGCCACAACCACCGAGCATGGCCCAGGTATGTTCACCGAGGTGAGAACCCCGGGAACGACCTGAAGCCCCGTTAATGCTTTGGAGCCCAAAGACTCCCGCCGGGGCTTTATTGCCAAAATGTCCTCGAGGGCAAAGCCGGAGCAATCTCGATACTGGAAAGGAGATCTACCACTCGAGGACTGGCTAGTCTGTACAGACTTTTGTTTGGTTACCTGATTCTGTGGAGATATTCTAGCTGGTGACATCGAGTGCGATGTGAACCGGGTATCGAGCTGTGCTCGATTCTGAAGATTTCTTCTGTTTGAACTCCAGCAGGAAAGACACTCCAGTGAGCAATGGTCAGGACCCAAACATTTTAGACACCAAGTATGGGTGTCTAAAAGAATATATGTACCGCCACACCTACAGCATTTCTTAAGGATAGTGGCTGGCTTTTCCATAGTGGAAAAAGGGAGGCCTAGTGGCCTAAAAACTGTCAGACACTAACAGGAAAAATTTTCTGTCGAAAAGAAGAAATTATTTAGAAAAAAGAAAAGAAAAGCACTGGCGGTACCGGTGGCGTCGAGGGAAGGCAGTTGTTAAGTGCCGTCGAGTCGGAGTCGACTCATGTCGACCCTCTGGATAGCTATCCTAAATTGTGTTCGGTCTTCAGTCAGGCGGCTCATTGTTGACAGACTGGTACCTGTAGCTGCTGTTATTGTATCGATCCATCTCATTGCTGGCCTTCCTCTTTTGCGTTGACCTATCTTGCCAAGCATGATGTCTTTCTCTAATGATCTCTCTCTTCGCATGATGTGTCCAAAGTATGAAAGTCGAAGTCTTGTCATCTGAGCTTCTAAAGAAAGCTTAGGTTTGATCTCCGCTAGTACCGACTGTTTGTTCTTCGGGCAGTCCATGGTATACACAGTATTCGCCGCCAGCACCATAATTCAAAGGCATCAATTTTCTTCCTGTCTGTCTTTTTCACTGTCCAGCTTTCACATCCATATGATGTTATTGAAAATACCATGGCTTGAACAAGTCGAATCTTTGTATGGAGAGAGACGTCTCTGCTCTTGAGAATCTTATCTAGGTCTTTCATAGCCATTCTGCCAAGAGCAATGCATCGTTTGATTTCTTGACTGCTTGTTGCTTCTTTATTGATAGTTGATCCAAGTAGGTTCAAGTTGTTCACAATTTCAATTTCTTCACCTTCAACGATGAACCTGTTGATTATGCCAGTTGTCATGACCTTTGTCTTTTTTACATTAAGGTGAAGGCCCATTTTGAGACTATGTTCTTTGATTGTGAGAAGCAAATGTTTCATATCATCTTCACTTTCAGCCAGTAATGTAGTATCATCAGCATAGCAAAGGTTGTTGATGAGTCTTCCACCAGGCAGACGCGACCACAAAAAAGTAAGAATAAAAAGAAGAAATTTTCTGCGGTGACAGGAATACGTCCTGCCGGCTCCGCGGAAAATGGAAAACTGATGAAAGGGAAGTGTTTAGGTGGGAAGGCAGCACGCATGCGTGTGGGATGCTCCCAAAGGCTTTCTTTTTGGACGCTGGGGAGCGTTCCAGCGCAGGCTCCGTCGGTACCGACGTACCCATATGTGAAGACTCATTCCTGCTTGTTCCTGAAGATGCAAATAGACATCTAATTCTGGAAAACCCAAAGGGTAAAGCTGAATCTGGCCCTCCCATACATATGCACCTAGCCTCACTAACGCTGAACAGATGGGTGGGTTCTGGACTGGACTGGAGGGATGCTATGGAAGGTGAAATTAGACCTTACCTGCTAATTTTCTTTCTTTCTTTCTTTCTTTTCAGGTAGTAGTGAGCTGTGAAAATATGGACCGAAGACCACGTGGCAGCTCGGCAGATTTTTGTCACAGGAGCGGAACACAGATTTGCCAGATCAGCCATGGCCCTTACGTGGTGCGCCGTGGCCATATGGTCCAGTAAGATTCCTGCTTGCTCACAGGCATGGGTAATGCGGTCCACTACCCAAGTGGACAAAGTTTGCTTAGTCACAGGGAGCCCCAGACAGCAGGGGTCATAGGATACGAAAAGCTGTGGTGCTTTGCAGTGGCCCTGAGTCCGCTGTAGATAAAAAGGACAGGGCTCTTTTACAATCCAGATTGTGGAGAACCGGCATGAGGCCTCGGAAAGAAGGTGGGGGAGTAGCACCTCCCGGTTGAGGTGGAATGAGGGCACCATCTCCGGTAGAAACTTGGGGTGTGTGCAGAATACCACCCTGTTCTTGTAGAACCTCATGGAGGGCGGCTTTGCCATCAAAGCCTGGAGCAGTATTGGAGTTGGTGGTGGAAGGCTCAGGGGGGCTAGGTATATTGCCCGGAGCACTAGCAGGTTGATTTCAATCAGGATTCCTTCAGGGAACAGCAGCCTTGCGTCTGAAGGTTCCTGCAATGCGCTCCAAAGCCCATTAGAGAATCGTCCACGGTGAGGATTGAAAGTATGTTTGTTTGTACAGGGTGGTGTACACAACCGGACTGTCTAAGAAAACCTGAGAGAGTTAAGTTTGTTCAGAAATTTGCTCAGAAATAAACTTCATATATTTGCTTACTAAGTAGGTGAAGAGGTACATGTCCTGTAAATAAAGAAAAGGGGCAGGCTGTCCTCTAGCCGTTCAGTCTCAGGGTTATTAGATATCAAGCAGTCAGCAGTAAACAGTTATGTCTTGGAATACATGTATGTCTCCTCATACTGACCTACACTGATTAGAAGTTGACCTATGATGTGATAAATACGTAATATCCGACGTGTCATAATAAAGTCAAATTATGCTGTATCATCCAAAAGAGCCTTATAAATAAAGTGAACCATGGCTAACAGTTAGAGTAAACAAAGAGAACTTGGTTCTATTTGTTTCTCTCCGCAAAGCTTTGGTGTATATATATCTATATCTATATATCTATATATATATATATATATATATATATATATATATATATATATATATATATATATATATATATATATATATATATATATATAAGTGTGTGGTATTTTATTGCTGTCTTCTAGATTACCTTCTCATTGCTTTGAATGTAGTTTTCTGTGTCTCCAAGAGCCCTGCAGGTTGCTGGTGAGGGGGTGCTAAGAAAGCCCACAGTTTGTGCCATGCCGGTCTACAGATTTCTCCATTCCTGGCAAGGGTGGAAGGTGTTTGTGAGTATTGTATAGTGACAGCAATGGGTAATCTGTTAGGTACACGGGAGTTATCTCTGTTGCGTGAATGGCATGACAAAGCTAAAGTTTTAGCTGTTCAGAAAGGTAGCCCTTCTTATTGTATGCGTGAGAAGTATGGGGATATGGCTACTAATTATATTGTACACTTTTATGCAGTGACTAATGATAATGTGCTTTTACAGTTTCCTTTGGAGGGAACATTTTCTATAGATAAACTTTGTTATCTGGAATGTGCTTTGCAGGCTAAACATAAATTATGTGATGCCCGTGAAGGGCTGGTGTTTAGTTGGTGGCAGCGAATGGCACATGTTATGAAAAATGATTTGTTTGTATTAAAGAATGCTGGTAAAACGAGTGGACCACAGGAAAAAAAGAGTATGGTAATGACTGGGCAGGGAAGTTCCCAGTCGTTTTTTCTCCAGAGTATGATGCAGATGTGGCTGCAATGGTAATTGGAGCTGGAAGTGTTCCAGGTGCATTCCCAACGTCTCCCCCTGTTTCTTCTGAGAGTCATGTAGTTTCTGAGAGGGGGAGGGCCACTCGTGCAGCAGTGCTAAGAGAAGAGATAAGAAATAAGCAAAGGATATTGGGGAATGCACAAATTGAGAATTTCGGTACTTGCAATGTTTCTCAGCTCAGATAAATGAATGCCCTTCTTAATCGTGAAATAGAATGTATTGCACATATAATAGATTCCTTAAAGGGAATAGTAAGAAATGATATTTCTGCTACAAAGGAATTGGGAATTTCTAGTAAACTTGTTGATGATATTGAAAAGGATCTGAATAAGCATTTTATGACCTATAGAGAGAAATGTATTCAATTACATGGTGCTATAAGTTTTCTTCAAACTGTTTTATGTCAACATAATAGTCCTTGTTCTACTTGGGCTGATTTAGATAATTTGCTTAGAACTGTGTTTTATAAACCCAGCTGATTTTCATAGGGTCACCCATCTAGTTTGTGACAGACCCTGTGATAGATTTCCAAGAGAAGACTCAAAGAAAAACTGATTTCTGTTAGAATCACTTACAGTAGTATGCAAACTTGTAAAAGGATTGGTTGAGATTAACATCTTTAAGGCAGGATTCACCAATTGTTTTTGTAAATGGTTTAATCCCGTAAGTAAAATGTATTTTTTTTAAAGCTGCAATAACAGATTGGCTAGCTAGAACAGCTGCTGTAAGTTTCAGTACAGTGAGCTGACATTTGATGTGAAATGACTAAATTGCTCAACTTGCAGATTGCTTCTATGTAACCTCCCAGGAGCAGGGGGAGAGGTAGGATCAGAGCAAGAGGAGGTCATGGGAATCCTCAGCGAGACAGTTCAGATAAACTTGTCATTGAGCATTTGCCGCGAGACTGTTTTCGGAATCGGCGTCTTAATGGTCAGAGAGCTGACTTCTTTCCTCGTCCTCCGGTAGTGCTGATTTCACTCTATCCTGGCTGTATTCTCTCTAAAGTGCCGTTTTCTGCAGATCTCCAGAAATCATTCATCCTGGAGAGCTTTCTTCTACGTTATAGGCAGTGCCGGGATAAGATATTGGATGCCTTTCTATCCCGCCTGTGAAGATCATTGTGAAACCTGGAATTCAGTTTCCTAGACTCAAGTTGTGTCCACTGCCAGCAGCTGTCGGTGAAGGAAGTTGTTCTGTGCTTGAAGATCTCCGGAAACAAAGTGTCATTTATCCTACAACTTCATTATGTAAGACTCCAGTTTTTCCTGCACTAAAGGCTGACGGTAAGACTTTAAGATATGTGCGAGTCCTGCGGGACCTGCTTATTTTCAGTATGAATCGGCAAAGAAAAAGCAGTTTTGTTTTTATTTGTTCTTTTTGAAGGCTAGTCCTGCATATTTGCACAGGCCCTAAGAACTGCATTATTTGACGTAAGACTCAACCATTCCTCTTTAGTTCATTATGTGAATGATTTGCTTTTAATGTAGACTAAATTACGTATGTTATTGGTCAGATTTCTTGTCTTTATTAGCTTATATTGGTAAGTTAGGTTTGAGGGTTAATCTGTCTCAACTGCAATTTGTTTCCCAATATGTTGTTATTGCGTAGCTTCCACATTATCACAGTGGGAGGTTTGTTTTAAATGTAGAAATGTACTGGGAAATGTGCCATGTTTATTGTATACCATTCAACTTGTTTGTGGCTATTTCTGATTTCGCTGCTATCTGTGTGCTTTTGTGAGCTTTCCCGACTGGTTTTAAGTCAGTGGGCTTTTTCTCAAAGCAAATTGATGAAGTGACTTTGAGACTCCCACTATGTCTACGTTAATAGTGGCTTTTGCAATTGAATCTTATTGATTTTCTGGTTCTAAAGCGTCTTTTGCCAGCACAAATTGCAGTTTTAAAATCCAAAGGACATCCTTCTGCTGGAGATTTGTGTCAAAGGACAACCATTTTGCAAACCAAAAAGCCGCTCTTCTGGTATCAGTGTCACTGACATTGCTGTATTTAGCACCGTTAAATATGACTTTGTTTTTCCTTTCATCTTTCTTGCAGCAATAGCAAGAAACTTTCTTTGAAATCCAGACTCTGACTTCATGATGCTCGGGCTGCTGGAAAGAGGATCTATTTGCCCTGTTTCTGCATCATGAGCTTTACCGCTGTGGCTAGGAATTATGTCTTTTTGGTTCTCCTGAACTTGTTATTGTTTTCTTTGGCACAATATGTCAGCACTGTTTCAGGACTGGCACTGTAGGGTCAGCTTAGGGTCAGTTATTAAGATTCCTGCCTGCCGAACTCATTTTATCTTGATTTTGCAGCCTGTTTTGTAGATCTGCCCTGTATCAGAGGAGGGAGGTGGTATTCATCTGGTGGTCACTTATGCACTCTGATACAGGATTGAGCCTCCGATTGAACAAAAGCCCTTCCCTTTGCCCTTATGGCAGTGTGTATTTCCCCTGACACTATGTGAAAAAGTTAATGGACGTCCAGCTACTTCTCCACATGCCTTGGCAGTTATCCCAGACCCCCAGTTGTTGCGCAGCGATATCTTAACTTATTGTGCACGGTTGCACTCAGTCCTGTTTGTTTCCCTTTTCTTGCAAGTGACTCCTTAACGAGATGACAAGCTCTTTATATCCGGGATCCGCAGAATCATTTCATCCAGAGGTGAAGTCACCAGATTGGGTCCTGATTAAGACTCTGCATCCGAAGACACTCCCGGCTCCCAAGTTCCTGGTCCATGTCGTGTGTTCCTGGTGGGATATTCAGCTTGTAAAGTGGAAAGACATTCTCGTTGGATACATCTTATACAGTGTAAAAAGGCCCCCTCACAAGATCAGAAGGTGGTTTCCTGTATCGGTGAATCAAGAGTTTGCAACGCAGAGACTTATTAGACAACAGTGATATTGAAGAAAAGGACTTTTATGATTTAAAGTATTTTCTGAAAGAACAACAGTGACATTACAAGAGAGATCATTGTATTAAATAGATTCTGAATGGACCATTCAGGCAAAATGCTCTTGTTTGGCATTTATAGTATTGCTTAGAGGGATGAGGTCATTTTAGATTAGTATTTTTCCTGATATATATGTAATGACCTTTAGGTACTTAACCTCTACTTCATAAATTTATTGAGCCTTAGAGGCTAATCACAGCTACAGTATATACCCTCATTATATAAAGGAGAGTATTAAGAAGAGTAGGTATATTTTCAGTTTTGATTTAGTATATTTTGAAGCAATTATAGTTTTAGATATTTAAAAGTTTTGCTAAGAATGTTTTTATATCTAATCTTAGTTATGCTGAGGCATATTAATAGTAGTAAAGCGGTGTTGCAGTTAGACCCTTGGGAATGTTATGATGAATATTCAAATATTTTTGAGTCACAGGTACACTCAGTGACAAAACATTTTAATTTATCAGATTGTGCAGTGTGTCTTCCATCTGTGACAGCTACTCAGCATGGATTTTTACCAAGAGTTAGGCCTAAGACCTTTGAAGAGTCTTGTGACATATGGTCTTATACAAACACAGAATCTAGAGTAATCATCTGTAAACATAAAGATATAGGTATGAAGATCCCATGTGCAAGTTCCTATATTTCAGTAATTTACAATTAATATCAGTTCAAGGGAACCAGGTGCATGATTCTGAATTACTACAATATAATAGTTATGGCTACCCTTTGGATGCCTCTAGTTCAGACCTAGGCATACCTAACTGGAGTTAAAGTGAAATGATTTAATGAAATGGTCATGACTCAGAGGGCTTTGAATACAGAATATATCTTGTCCTCAGAATTTGACAATCTGGGAAGAGGGCTTAGTGGCCTTAGAAGGAGATTATTTTGTGTGTGTGTGTGGTACTTTTGTATATACAGAGCTTTCCAGAGGTTGGTCAGGTACTTGCTATATAGCCCTGGTGGATACCCCATGGTGAAGTGAACCTTACTATATTACTTTGTTATCAATCCTGAACAATTCTGTAAGAAGAAAAAGGGATGTTTCCCCTCAGGCTAAAGTCATAGTAGCTGCTCTGCTTCTTACTGAGGCAATTAGTGTGTATTGCAAGGTCCAGTAAACAAAGTGTCAGCTTATGCAGCCCAGAACCGAATGGCTTTAGGCTATCTCCTAGCAAAGGAAAATGGTGTGTGTGGAGTAATAGTTAGTTTTTGTTGTAGTATGCTTGATAATAATGAAGAAGTAGTAAAAGGCATATTGGATAAAGTTAGGAACCGTACTTTGGTTTCATGTGAGAGTTATGTAAGTTCTTTTTCAGCTCTATTTCTGTTTTTTCCTTTTGGAATTTATTATCCAGGCCTTTGCAAGGCATGTTAGCATCATTGCTTGGTTTGTTGGGGATTTTCATTCTAGGAGTATTAATTCTCTGTGTACTATCAGCTTGCTGTAAGAAATCAGTGGAATCACTGACCCCTACATTAATGTTACAGATTGACCCCGAATCTAGTTTTAATTCTACTTTAATGGCAATGTCTGAGTTTCCTTACTTTAGAAATGATTCTTTACAGAATCAGAGGAGGGACTGAAAGTATGTTTGTTTGTACAGGGTGGTGTACACAACCGGACTGTCTAAGAAAACCTGAGAGAGTTAATTTTGCTTAGAACTTTGCTCAGAAATAAACTTCATATATTTGCTTACTAAGTAGGTGAAGAGGTACATGTCCTGTAAATAAAGAAAAGGGGCAGGCTGTCCTCTAGCCGTTCAGTCTCAGGGTTATTAGATATCAAGCAGTCAGCAGTAAACAGTTATGTCTTGGAATACATGTATGTCTCCTCATACTGACCTACACTGATTAGAAGCTGACCTATGATGTGATAAATACGCAATATCTGATGTGTCATAATAAAGTGAAATTATGCTGTATCATCCAAAAGAGCCTTATAAATAAAGTGAACCATGGCTAACAGTTAGAGTAAACAAAGAGACCTTGGTTCTATTTGTTTCTCTCCGCAAAGCTTTGGTGTATATATATATATATCTATATATATATATATATATATATATATATATATATATATATATATATATATGTAGAAGTGTGTGGTATTTTATTGCTGTCTTCTAGATTACCTTCTCATTGCTTTGAATGTAGTTTTCTGTGTCTCCAAGAGCCCTGCAGGTTGCTGGTGAGGGGGTGCTAAGAAAGCCCACAAGGATCTTCTGGGGTTTGGGTGCCAGGAAGGGCATCCTGGCCTGAAGGGGACATGGGGATTTGCCGCAATCTATGGGAGTATGCCAGCTGTGGGGTCACTTTCACCCTGTCCCTGAGCCTGCCTGTGGCTTGTGTCCACTGGGCTGCCCTCATGTGCAGGCGGGCACATGTGGTGACGTGGACCGTGGAGGTCATGTGTCCCAACAGGCGGACAAGGAACCAGGCAAGTAGCATCCAGCATCAGTGTACCTCTGTGGCTAACTCAGAGGTGTTCTGACCTCTCCCATGAACTTTAGGCGCTGGGCCAGAGTGAGGTGGGACTTGAGGTAGTTTTATGACTAACCCCAGGCGCTGCAGGGTATTGATGGTGCGCCCAGTGGCCCATCCAGAAGAGGGAAAACGAAGGCCCTCTTTTCTGAGAGCCTGGTTCTCGTCAGGTACTCTGTCTCAATCTCGGCTGCCTTATCTGCCATGGGCTTCCTCAATAGGTTTTCTCCTATGCAAGGTACATCTATCAGTTTGTCCTGCACCCACTGTTCCAGGTTGGATGAATACAGCCATTCCTGGAGTCGTGCCCTGATGCCTGCAACAGCCACCCTGGCAGATGACTCAAAGCCATCGTAGGCTGCCCATGACAAAAAATTTGAGCATTCTTTTACTGTCGAGATCAGGATCTTGAACCTCTGTAGGAGTTCTCTGAGACCTCTGGCTGAAACAGGGCGCAAATGCATGCGTGGTGCATCTCCCAAAGGCTTTTTTGAAAGCTGGGAAGATGCTTCCGTGCGGGATCTGTCGAGGCCGGTCACCCATATGCGAGGGCCAACTTCCTGCTTATTCCCAGAGAAACTTCCTTTTTGGGAACAATGAAGTAAATAAAGTAGCAACCCTGTCCGCACTGGTCTGCAGGAGATGTTGAAGAGTGTCCTGAATGGCCTGCCATTTGGCTGGTGCCTTGCAAGGCGACAATAGAAAAGCATCTGCAAGAGGGCACGCAGACCTCAGCACATACCCCTCTCAAATGACCTCCAATACCCATTGGTCGGAGGTAAGGTGGACCCAGGCAGGATAAAACTGATGGAGCCTGCAGCCCATGAGAATCCTCTCCACCTGAGCCCTACTCATCTCATTGGGATGTCCTGGCACCACCCTGTGGCTGGCTCTGTGATCACCCAAAAGGACTGTCCTTAGGGGCATATCAATCATGCTGGGAGGGGGCAAAATGCAGTGTGCGAAAACACCTGAAATCCTTTGACTACCCTTGCACAGCCAGGTCGCCTTTGGGGCCCTTGGGCTTATCTTCCACACACTTAGCTGGCTCAGCCTCCCCCAAGTCCTTGGTCAACTTATCCATAGAGTCTCCAAATAGCAGGCTTCACTTTAAGGAAAAGCTAAGCCACAACTTAGAAGAGACATCAGCCACCCAATTACACAGCCAGAGAAAAAGTCGAGCCACAACCACAGAGGCCATACCTTTGGCAAAGGCTCAAAAAAGGTCATAAAAGGCATCTGCCAAGTAGGAACACCCAGATTACAACTTGAGGACCTCTGCTGATAGTGAAGCGCCATGGCTAGCTGCTTCTAGAAGCCCTAGTGCCCTCCGCAAACAGGCATGCGCCACACAGATACTGCACAACAAAGCGTGGAGAGCCATAGCATTCACCTTGAATGCCTGCTTCAACAAGGTCTCCAAGTTCTTGTCCTGTGCATCCTTAAGTGCAGCACCGCCTTCCGACAGAATGGTGGCCTTTGCTGACGGCAGAGGCCAGAGCATCTACCTTCGGGACCTTGAGGAACTCCTTTTCCGCAACAGAGATAGTGTAGTTACTCACCTGTAACAGGTGATCTCCGGGAACAGCAGGAATTTAGTCCTCACATATGGGTATCGTCGGTAGCGACGGAGCCTGCGCGGGAACGCTCCCCAGCGTCCAATAGGAACGCTTTTGGGAGCATCCCTCAGCACATGCGCGCTGCCTTCCCACCTTTCCAACCGTCCCTCTTCAGTTAAGTTTGTAGCTGAGTGAAAAGATAGAGGGAGAGCAGAGAGAGAGAGAGAGAGAGAGAGAGAGAGAGAGAGAACTCCTAGGGGAGGTGGGTGGGTTGTGAGGACTAAATTCCTGCTGTTCCCGGAGATCACCTGTTACAGGTGAGTAACTACGCTATCTCCAGGAACAAACAGGAATGTAGTCCTCACATATGGGGACTCCCTAGCTGAAGATGCCAGGGAGATAGCCCCAGGAAGGTGCCACCGTAGAAGGTGGGAATCCTTCCTCCCATGGATCTCTGGCATCCCACCAGGGTTGGTGGGTAGGAGTTGGTTTAGGTTTGAAAGATATTTTGAAGAACAGCTTGGCCAAAGGCGGCATCCCGACGGGAGGCTTTATCTAGGCAGTAGTGGGCTGTGAAGGTGTGTACCGAAGCCCAGGTGGCTGCTCGACAAATGTCATCAATAGAGACAGAGTGGAGATTAGCCATAGAAGCTGCCATGGCTCTCACATTATGAGCTGTGATATGGTCCTGAAGAGGAAGACCCTTACTCTCATAAGCAAAGGATATGCATTGGGCAATCCATTTAGATAAAGTTCTTTTGGAGACTGGAAGTCCCAAATGACTAGGGTCAAAAGCTATAAAAAGTTGTGAGGACTTTCTATGTTGCTGTGTTCTTTGTATGTAAAAGGCCAAGGCCCTTTTACAATCCAAAGTATGAAGGTTTCTTTCTGCATTAGAGGCGTGAGGCCTCGGAAAAAATACAGGAATGTAAATTGATTGATTTAAATGAAAAGGCGAAACCACCTTTGGCATAAAATGTGGGTGAGTTCGAAGAACAACCTTATCATGATGAAACCTAGTATAAGGAGGATCAGCCACTCAAGCTTGCAATTCACTAATGCGACGGGCAGAGGTGACTGCAATTAGGAAGACGACCTTCCAGGTCAAAAATGTAAGGGCTGTAGGGGCTAAAGGCTCAAAAGGCGGCTTCATGAGCTGCCCGAGAACTAGATTTAGATCCCATGCCACCGGTGGCGGCTTGATGGGAAGTTTAGTTAATAAAAGGCCTCTCATAAATCTTGATAGGCGTGGATGAGAGGAAATTGGTTGTCCATTTAGAGGCTTATAAGAAGCTGCAATTGCACTAAGATGGACTCGTACCGAATTGGTCTTTAAACCAAAATTCGATAAGTGAAGGAGATACTCTAGTATCGAATCTAAGGGTATGACCAAGGGGTTTAATCCCCTCTTGGAGCACCATATAGTAAAACGTTTCCACTTAAAGCATAAAATCTTCTTGGGGAAAGTTTCCTAGAAGCCTGAAGGATATATTTTACCTGCTGGGACAGGTTGAAATCCTGGAGGTCTAAGCCTTCAGCAACCAGGCCATGAGGTGCAGGGACTGGGGATTCGGGTGCCATAGCGTCCCGTTCTCCTGGGAAAGGACATCTGAAGCATGCCCTAACTCCAGAGGTGCCGCTTGAGAGAGATACAGAAGCAGGGAATACCACGTTTGGTGTGGCCATTGTGGTGCTACGAGAATCATGCGACCCCTGTCTCTCTGAAGCTTGAAGAGTGTTTTGGGGATAAGGGGAACGGGTGGGAAGGCATAAAGGAAGTCCTGACCCCAATGAAGGAGGAAGGCATCCCTCGCCTGACAGTTGTGAGCCGGAATCCTGGAACAGAACCAGGGAAGTTTGGCATTCACTGAACTTGCAAAGAGGTCTATGTCTGGAGTGCCCCAGAGATGAAATATCTTTGCCACCTGGTCTAAGTGGAGTGACCACTTGTGAGGCAGCAGTACTCGACTGAGTTTGTCTGCCCAAAGGTTTTGAATGCCTGGAAGATATACCACTAGAAGGTGAATTTGATGCTCTCTGGCGAGGGCCCATAGTCGTAAAGCTTTGTTGCGTAACGACAGAGAGCCCGTTCCGCCCTGCTTGTTCACATAGAACATGGCTACCTGATTGTCCGTCTGGACTAGGACTGTCTTGTAGCTGAGCTGGGTGTGGAACACTCGAAGAGCTAAATAAATTGCTCTTAATTCCAGGAGGTTTATGTGTAAACCTACCTCCTGTGGAGTCCAGGTGCCCTGGGTAGAGAGATGATTCAGGTGTGCTCCCCAACCCACCTGTGATGCATCTGTTGTTAGGGTGGCCTGAAAGAGGGGTTGATGGAAAGGAGACCCCACGGTCAGATTTTTTAGTGATTGCCACCATTGGAGGGACAAAATTAGTCGTTGAGAGATTGTTATTTTGTCCGACAAATGACCCGTGTCTACTGTGTGGAGAGGGTCCACTGAGCTGCTCGCAGGTGGAGGCGAGCATATGGGACTACATGAACTGTGGATGCCATGTGTCCCAGTAACTTGTCAGACGGATGCCTGGGTGAGAATGTTCACAGTCTTGGCAAAGGCATATACTAATATGATTTGCAAGGGATTGTGGGAAATGTAGTCCATTCACACCAGACACAGCCGTTCACAATAATTATAATTAGCTGTGCTTGAGTGTAAAGCCAATAAGATATTTATTTATGGGGTTATGTCTCCCAACACAGATATGCTTGGTAGCACATAAAACAGGATACTTGCTTTCAGTGTTAAACTTAGAAAAACAAAATCAGGAAAACAGCAGCTGAACTTGTCAGGCAATCAAATCAAAAGAATAAAGACCTGGTTGGTAACAAACTGGTCTTTTCTGTATGCTCTAGCTAATATTTTCTTAGCAGTGCCTCAATCAACAAACAAAACCCACAAAGTAGGGAAAAACTGTTCTTTTCAGGTTAACTTCTTATATCTTCACACATAGACTCAGAAGTGATTTCCTCAGAGCTCACAAGCAATTAGGTAAGGTTCAATTGCTAGCAGTTACCCAGCTGAAACCCCTTAGCTGGCTTGCTTTCTACTGCGTGGTTCAAATCCTACTCAGGAGCTTTTCTGAGTAGATTAAAAACAAGTTTGTATTTCTTTGTGATGGTTGTTGTACTTTGTAACAGTAAATTACCAAAGGAGTTTAGACAGAGAGCAATCCATGTATTCACAGCCTGTATCTAAGACCCCTCCCCCTTCTTCAACAATCATGGGTTCAATATCATGGATTGGCACGGAGGAATTTCTCAATGGAGCACTCTCAGGAGAATGCTTGTTTCCCTGCTGTCTTTCAAGGGTATAGCTAGGGCATAGATCAGTGTTCATACCTGAGCTTCCATTGCTGTTAGAGTTCCTCTCTAAATAGCCGGGCCAGTATGTAGTCCAGTTCTTATGTCCAGCCTTCCAATCCAGATCCCTGGACACTGGATCTCTCTTCACATACCTTCTGGCACGGGTCCTAGGGTCCCTTCCAAGTGCAGCCGTCTCCCTCACAGGTACCGTCTGGAGATGCCTAGCTCTGCAGCACCACTCCTCTGGTTTTCCCCAGTCCAATGGTGTACGCTGACCTTTTGAATGTCTCCCAGTATACGTACTGCGCTGGACTCCTTTAGACCTCCCAAATGCTTTTCTCTTCTTTCTTCCAAAGGGTTTCTTGCCCTCTCTGTCCGTCCGCTCTGGCTTCTGCTTCTGATGATCCTCCAGATGAAGAAGCTGTCCAAGATCATGAAGATTCTGAGGATCTCCCAGATGAAACTGAGGATGATTCTCTGTAGAATAAACTCTACCTTTATTCAGCTTAGATGAGTGCTCCACCCTAGCACAGCGCAGCTGTGCTGAATCAGGCCCTGCCCTTCGAGATGAGTGCTTGGGGACTACCCCACAGCCCTCCTGATTGAACACACATTTCCCCACCTCAGCTCCTCCAATGGCTGCTGGAAACCTGGTGCATTCTGAGACTGGTAGTCTTTTATGGGAAAATTCTGCTTTCTTATTTCTACCAGAACTGACAGGTTGCTTGTTCAGAGTCACTTCACCCCTTCTACAGCTCCTTCCTGAGCTATGATAAGCTTCCTTATCACAAACTGCAGTAGCTCCCGAGCAGTGAGGGAGGATTTGCCTGCTGCTTGGGAAGCTAGTTGCATTATGCGAAGACACCGGGCTTGTGGAAGGAAAGCCCTTGCTTGTCTGGTATCCAGACAGGCTCCTATGAATTCTAGGCATTGGGAAGGAACTAGTTGAGATTTCGGGAAGTTTATTACCAATCTCAAGTATTGGAGGATTCGCATTGTATGGGACAGTGCAGTGCTGGCCTCTGCAACTGTAGGGGCTCGAATGAGCCAGTCGTCTAAGTAAAGGAAGACGAAAATCCCCAGGGTTCGTAGAAATGCAGCTACTACTGCCATGCATTTTGTGAATACCTTTGGTGCTGAAGCCAGACCAAAAGGAAGAACCCTGTACTGGAAATGTCTTCCCCTGAAAAGGAAACGTAAAAACTTCCTGTGATCTGGATGGATGAGAATGTGAGTGTATGCATCCTTTTTTTTTTTTTTTTTAATTTATATGAATTTCCAAAAACTTACAAAAGCAAGTATATAAGCAACCACAATGTTTTTACAAAGAAGCAAGCACAAAGCAGCATATCCTTAAAGAAAATACGTAAAACAAAACACTATCACATAACCCACTACATGGTGAGATATTACAAAAGGTAATAATATAAAGGAAAAAAGAAGAGCATTAGCTCTAAAAAATATGACAGCCTATACTTATGCCCTCCATCCACCTCCTATATTATTATTTGCCATGTCCCTCTTTACCATCCAAAAAAAGCTATCAATTGAGAAGGATCCAAAAAAATAAATTTAGAACCCTGAAACGTAACCAAACATTTACAGGGATACCTAAGAAAAAACATGGCCGGTAGGGCCACCAGTCTAGGTTTCAAGGCCAAAAAGGCTTGTCTCCTAACTTGTGTAGCCCTACTGACATCAGGAAACATTTGAACCTTAGCACCACAAAACGACACCGATATATTTTTAAAATAACTCCTAAATACAACAGCCTTATCCTGTTCGGAAACAAATGTTACTACAAGAGTAGCACAAGATGATATATTGTCTTGGGAATCAAGGTCAGTATGGCCCTGAAGTGAGTCAAAATCCCCAGGAGGACCAACAGAGACCCCTCGTCCGGTCAAATATAATTTAGAGATAGAAATGGAGTCGGCCGAAGTCAATCCCAAAACTTCCCTAAAATACTTCCGCAGCAAAACATCAGCTGAAAGCAAATGACAAACAGGAAAATTCAAAAATCGAATGTTTTTAACACGAAACATATTATCATACATTTCCATCTTATGGTGTATAATCAATCTATCTTTAATACTAGAGGAATTAACAGCTTTAAGAGCTAGACATTGACTTTCACAGTTGGAAATATGAGAAAGCATATTCCCCACCTTATCTTCAACTTCACTCAGCTTACTAGTAATCTCAGAAGAGAAACTACACAGCTGAGAAACCATGGGAACTAAATTATTCTCTATACGTGTCACTACCTTCCAAATATCAGCCAAAGTGACCTGCTCATCAGGTACATCTTTAGCTACACCTAAAATGGAAGGTCAAGCAACAGGTTTCAGCTGTCCATTGGCATCCGCCGGCGTACTTTGCTGAAACTGCACCCCCCCCCCCCCCAGTACTGGAAGATAGTGGAGAAGTATAACTTGGAAGAGAAGGTGGAGAACGGTCCGGAGAGCTGAGAGATGCCGCAGGAGATTGAAGAACAAGAAAGTCAGGGTCTAAAGACACATTGGTACCAGTCGTTACCTTATTTATTTTTATTTATTTATTTAGCGTACATTTGTATCCCGCTGCTTCCAGTGATCAGCAGCAGTTGCTATACACGGTGAGATTGGCTGTACGGGCCAGTAATTAGGGATATGTACATTGCGATTAGGGAGGGGGAGGTAGAACACAGCAAAGATATGGTTACAGATTTACATTTGATTGATGTTAAGACTTCACACAGGGTATATTATATACATATTTACACATGGTACTTATATACATATTTACACATTGCTGACTTTAGGACCTCATACTGGAGCAAACTACATATTTACACATGCCTGAGTGAATTTCATGAGGTTAAATTGAAATGTGATTGGAAGAGGTGCGTCTTAAGTTTTTTTCTGAAGTCTTTCAGATCACAGTTTGCACGCAGATCACTTGGTAACCGGTTCCAGAGTGCTGGGGCTATAAATGAGAAAGCCCTGTTACTGATACAAGCATTAACCTTTCTGATGCACTTCGGGAGACAGAGGGTATTGAGGTTTGCTGTTCTTCTACTTCTGTTGTTGGGAAGATTGGATATTAAGCTGCTGAGATGTGAGGGTGCTACATTATGGATGAGTTTGAAGGTAGTGACTAACATTTTGTATTGGATGCGGGCCGTGATGGGGAGCCAGTGTAGCTCGATTAGAACAGGTGTAATGTGGTCAGAGAGTCCTTTTTGCATAATGATTCTGGCAGCGACATTTTGTGCCATTTGCAGAATATTTATAGTTTTTCTTGGCAGGCCTTGCAGTATGGCATTGCAATAGTCTAGGTGTGGGATGAGGGCTTGAGCGACAGATCTGAAGTCGGCATGATCGAGGATGCTACGTAGGGGCTGCAATACTCTTAATTTGTGGAAAATAGCCCGATTGGTAATTCGAAGGTGCTTGTCCATATTAAGGTTGCTGTCAAGCATCACTCCCAGATATTTTATTTCTGTCTTGATGTTGTAGTTATTGTTCATGGTGACCGTTGTTGGGGGTTCGAATCCCGGTTTCCTGGAGATACACATTGCTTCTGTTTTCTTGTGGTTAATGGACATGTTATTGCGTTGAAGCCAGATTTGCAGATCGAAAAGGCATTTTTCAAGCTTGCTGAGGTATGGGTTGTTTACGTCTAGTTGCGTATAAAGCATTAGGTCATCTGCATAAATATGGTAGTTGATGTCATCATGGCCCTGGAAAATCTTGCATACTGGTTGTAGATATAAGTTGAATAGGAGGGAGGAGAGAGCGGAGCCTTGTGGAATGCCTTGTGTTTGAGGGAAAGGGGTTGCTTTGTCATTGTTGAATTGGACCTGTTGCAATCTGTTGGTTATGTAGGAGGAGAACCATTTTAGTGGGGTCCCTGTAATGCCTATGGACTCGAGTCGCTCTAAGAGTGTGGGGTGGTGCACTGTCAAAGGCTGCTGATATGTCTATGAATATAAGCATATACATCTTGTTCTTGTTTTCCAGACCTTTGAGTAGGTTGTCCATTAGGGCTAGCAGGAGGGTTTCTACGCCGTGATGTTGACAAAACCCGTATTGATGTACATCAAGGGCGTTTGTGTCATCAATGTGGTCCTGCAGCTACTGCTGCACTGCCTTTTCAATAATCTTGGCGAGGAAGGATATGCTTGAAATTGGGCGGTATGAGGATGGGTCGTCTTTGTAGAGAGCTTTGTTTTTCAAAATGGGACGAATGAGTGACTTCTTGAGAGGCGATGGCATGAGACCTTGCAGTAGTGAAAGGTTCACTATGTGAGAGACGTGCTGTGTTATTTCCTGCTTGGTTGCCTCGATCCAGGAGGCTGGACAGGGGTCAAGAGGGGAGGTAGTGTTTTTTAGGCTGGTAATGATGTCTTTTATCTGCTGGAAGGTTGTCCATTTTCCGTCCTGTTCAGGTCTTTCCTGGGTATTGATTTTTTGTAGGGTGTTAGCTGAGTTCAGCTTTGGCGCGAGGCAGGCAGTCGCTGAGGGACTAAGTTTGCTGGCATAGTGGTCTGCTAGCCGTTGCGCCATTATGTAGCTGCTGGGATTGCTGTCCTGCGGAGCCTTGGTGAGTGATTTGATGAGCGCGAAAAACTCTCTGGGCCTGTTGAGGGCCTTGTTGAGTGTGTTTGTGTGGTGTGTTTTCTTTGCCTGATTGACTTCATTCATATATGTTGATAGGAGACTGAGGTATCCCCTCTTGCAATCCTTGGATTTGAGCTTTCTCCATTTTCGTTCTTGCTTTCTCAGGTCCTTCTTCAGTTCACGTAAGGTTGCGGTGTACCATGGTTCTGACTTGGTTTTGGTTGGGTTCTTTGGGAGGGACCAGGTGGGCTTTGAGGTAGCCTCGATTCCTATGTTCCAGAGGTTTGCCAGAAGCTCAAGGTCTGAGAGATCCGTGTGTATGTGGTCTGCTTAATATGCCTATCCATGGGGCCAACTACTGGCTCAGCCGATATTGCTGGCATCACTCTTCTTCCTCTTGCCCATGTGGTTCTCTGAGCAAACTGCTGCCTCCTGGCCCTGTTCTCCTGCGGTGCTCCAAGGGGCTCCCAAGGGGTCTAACAAACACCTCGTATCTTGCCCCTTAGATCGCAGCCCCCAGCTAGCGCCTCCGGCTGCGCCCAATGGGCGGAGCTTTTAAAGAGGCCCCCGATGACGTCGGGGCCGCCGGAACAGGAGCCTGCCGCCTCCGGTCGGGTAATGCTGTCCTCTCCTGGCTTTCCCACTGCTCCGTCTCACCGCACAGCTTTTAAAGAGGCCCCCGATGATGTCGAGGCCGCCGGAACAGGAGCCTGCCGCCTCCGGTCAGGTAATGCTGTCCTCTCCTGCCTCTCCCCGAGTGTATGCATCCTTTAAGTCTAGAGAGCAAAGCCAGTCCTGGCTTTGAAGGTATGGCAGAAGAATTCTTAGAGAAATCATTTTGAATTTCTCTCGAAACAAATATTTTTTCAATTCTCTGAGGTCTAGAATGGGTCTGTGTCCTCCTGTTTTCTTTGGAATAAGAAAATAGGGGGAGTAGAACCCTGCACCCTGTTGAAGAATGGGTACTTCCTCTACTGCCCCTCGGGCAAGGAGTGTGGAGACCTCGTGATCTAGCAGATTGTCTGCAGAGGTTTGTGAATTGAATTGCTTAAGAATTGTAGGAGGGGGCATGCTGTGAAAATGAAGCTTGTACCCCTCTCCTACAATGGACAAAGTCCAATCTTCTGCTGTTATCTGATGCCATCTGTTGACAAAGTGGCATAACCTGCCTGGAACACTGGGGGGTTGGGGACCCCTCAGAGGCAGGAAGGCAAAGCTCTCTAGGAAGGAGTCAAAGCCCTTGAGGGGGCTGAACCTGGAGAGCTGGTTGGGCTCTCGGGCCTTTAGGCTTCTTTTGCTGTCTAGTTTGTCCCTTTTGGGCAACCTGACCTGGAGCTTGACTCTGCTGGGTATAGGAAGGATAAAACTTCCTCTTTTTGCTAAAAGAGTTTTTTTTTTTATAAGGCTTCCTTTTGGCTAGAGTGGCTATAGACTTTGACAATCTAAGGTAGAATTGTCAGCATCTAACTCGTTAGCCTTCTCCTGCCAGTTCTTGCCGAAGAGATTCTCCCCCGTGCAAGGAATGTTGCCTAACTTGTCCTGTACCCAAGTCTCCAAGTCTGATGCCTATAGCTAGGCAATCCGTCGTGCACCAATGGCAATAGCAGAAGTTCTGCTGATGCATTCGAAGCAGTCAAAGGCTGCACGATTGACAAACTTGGAGACATCCTGAGCATGTTTAACTAAAGCAAGAAAATCTTGTCTCTTATCATCTGGGAGAAATGGGCTCATAAGTTCCAAGTCTCCAGTAACTTCCTTGAGGAACATTCCCATATATAGGATATATGAACTGATCCTACCTGAAAGCATAGAAGCTTGAAAAGTCCTGCGTCCAAAAGCATCCAGAGTCCTGCATTCACGACCTGGAGGATTGGATGCATGTCTCTTTGCATTTTCATCCTACGCATGGCTGATTCCACTACCATTGAATGGTGTGGCAGCTGAGTTTTCTGAAATCCAGGACATGGCGGAACTCGATACATAGTATCAAGTCTCCTAGAGTGAGGAGAAGTAGTCAGAGGTGTCTCCCACATTCTAAGCATCAAGCTATGCAGAATTTCATGGAAAGGCAGAGTGGCTGCCTCCTTAGGAGCTTTAGGATATTGGATACCCATATGTGAAGACTACATTCCTTCTTGTTCCTGGAGATAGGGTATAAGAGAGTCATAGCTCACCCACCCTTCAAATTGGTCTTCGGCACCTCCCACTCCAAGTCCTTCATCTGCTTAAGTGCCTGATGGAGAAGGTAGTCTCCTGCATCTCAATGCCCTGAAGAAGAGGATCCTCCAAGGGACTATCCTGCTCTGGCATGGATTGTAGGATGTTCAGCTCCGCGAAGCAATACATAATCAGCACAGCCTAAACATGCACACAATAGTAGGGTCTTCACCCAGGGAACCTCACCCTCTTCAAGGTCAATCCACAGTGATCTTGAACTGCTGCCTGAGGGCCCTTCCAATGCATCTTCAGAGGCCTCAGACGTTCCCTCGGGACCCATCTCCTTAGGCTCGCTCTCCTGCGCTCCAAGGAGAGCCAGAACTGGAGCGGTCTCTAGAGGAGCCTTGCGTACTAACTGTGGCAGTATCAAAGTGGACTGTGCCCTTCTCCAAGCAGTAAGCCTGGTGGAGGAGGACGACGACGACAACGAAATCTGGGGTAAATGTGGCCTCATGTCTGCTAGCAACCCCTTTCCACCCTTTGAGGTGATCCCATGACCTGCAGGAAGGAGCAAGGACTGAATCCTAACTCCCCAAAGTTGTTGGAATGGCAGCTCTGAAGGACTTCAAATGGCCATGGTACCCACCAAAACCATGGGAACCACGGTCCTAGCAGAAGCACCATCTGCTCTTAATCCAGTGTCCTGCTGTCTGGAGGCCCCCTCAGCTGATGGAATAGCCCTGTGCAAACTTTCCCCATGGTGCGATCCTGACATTCGCAGCAGTGGCAGAAACCCAGAGGAGATAAGCGTGCCTTTTTCAGACCGCACACACAGCCTTCGGCATCATAGTCACACGCTCCCGATGAGAACACCAGCAGAAAAAGCAACACCCCATCATCCTCCACCAAAACCTTCGTCGATCACTGCAAGCCCCTAAAAACCTATCCTGCACTCACCAAGCACTCTCCAGCACACACATCAGTCTGTTCAGCGGCTGTCGCTCCAGGCTGACACCAGCACTTTGTGACTCACACTTCCATCCCATGCGGGCAGCCGCGATTAAATGTGGAAACCAGTTTAAGGAAAAGGGTGTCCAAAAGAAAACAAAGGACTGACAACCCTAAGTGAAGCAGAACTGAGCCAAATTAATGTATCTCTCTGCTCTCCCCCTCCTCTACAGGAGAGCTTGCCAAATGAATGACTCAGGTTCCTGGAGGGCAACCCCGATCAGCATCTTAGAGGGAAGAAAGGACGGACAAATTTTTTTTTTTTGCTTAAACTACTATCTCCCTAATCCTACTCTATCCTCCAAGACAGGGGTCTCCAAACCTGTCCTGGAGGGCTGCAATCCAGCCAGGATAGAGTAGTTACTCACCTGTAACAGGTGTTCTCCAGGAGCAGCAGGAATCAGTCCTCACATATGGTTGACATCGGCGCCGACGGAGCCCCCATGCGGAGCATTTCCCCAGCTTTCAAAGAAAGCCTTTGGAAATGCAGGCATGCATATGCGCGGTCCCCTTCCCGCCCAAAGGTGCCATCTTGCTCAGTCTGATGACATAGCTAAAAGACAGCACAAAAAAGAAAATGAACTAAATACAACTGCAACTCCGAGGAGGGAGGGTTGTGAGGACTGATTCCTGCTGCTCCTGGAGAACACCTGTTACAGGTGAGTAACTACTCTTTCTCCAGGACCAAGCAGGAAGTCAGTCCTCACATATGGGTGACTCCCTAGCTCTGGGCTACCAGGAACCCAGGCAGAAAAATAGAGCTCTCTCTAGAGCCCCAGCAACAGTGAGAGAATCTTCTCCGAGGCCACACCTGAATGGTAGCCCAACACCAGGGCCGGAGGGTAGGAGTTGCCTAAACCTCAAAGAGATTACGGAGTACCGCTTGCCCGAAAGCACTGTCCCTAGGGGACACCCTCTGGAGGTAGTAGTGGTCCGCAAAAGTCTGGCTTGAAGACCAAGTAGCGGCCCGGTAGATGTCTGCCAACGGAACAGAATGGAAGTGAGCTACTGATACGGCCTTCGCCCTGACCCAGTGGGCCGTGACTCGACCCTCCAGGGAGAGGCCGGCTGCCCTGTACGCCCAGGCGATGCAGTCTGCCACCCAAATAGACTACATACGCTTAGTGACAGGCAAACCCAATTTATTAGGGTCAAAGTAAATGAAGAGATGAGAAACCTTCTATGCCCCTGCGTACATTCTAGGTAAAAGGACAGCGCCCTTCTACAATCCAGGGTATGCAAGACAGTTTCGGCCCTACTGGCGTGCGGCCTGGGAAAGAACATCGGAAGTACCACCTCCTGGTTGAGGTGGAAGGAGGACACTACCTTTGGAAGGAATTTAGGATGAGTCCGCAAGACTACCCTGTTCCTATAGAACCTGGTATACGGCCTATCCGAGACCAGGGCCTGAAGCTCACTCACCCGCCTAGCCGAGGTGAGTGCCACAAGGAACAACATCTTCCAGGAGAGGAAACGTAAGTGGCAGGTTGCCATCGGCTCAAAAGGTGGGCGAGTCAGTTGCTGCAAGACCACATTGAGATCCCACTCAGTGGCCGGTGGACGAATAGGAGGCTTAAGCAGAAGCAGGCCTCTGAGAAAGAAAGACACCAGAGGGTGGCCTGAGAGAGATTGTCCATCCACCGGCGAGGGGTGAGCTGAGAGGGCACTGAGGTGAACCTGGACAGAGTTTGACTGAATCCTAGGTTGGAAAGGTGGAGCAGGTATTGCAGCACCACCTGGACCGAGCAGGAGAAGAGATCCTCCTGCTGTTGAGAACACCAAGTAAAATACCTACGCCACTTCAGAGCATAGGCCTTCCTAGTGGAATGCTTCCTGAAGGCCAACACCACCTCTTCAACCTACTTTGATAGGAAAGCACAGTTACTTACCTGTAACAGGTGATCTCTGGGAACAGCAGGAATAAGTCTTCACATATGGGTTTCGTCGGTACCGACGGAGTCTGCGCGGGAACGCTCCCCAGCGTCCAGTAAGAAAGCTTTTGGGAGCATCCCACAGGGCCTGCGCGCTGCCTTCCCACCTTTCCCAACCGCCTCTCTCCAGTTCGAGTTTTAAAGCTGAGACAAAGAGAGAGAGGAAAGGAAAGATAGATAGAGAGATACAACTCCTAGGGGAGGTGGGTGGGTTGTGAAGACTTATTCCTGCTGTTCCCAGAGATCACCTGTTACAGGTAAGTAACTGTGCTATCTCCAGGAACAAGCAGGAATGAGTCTTCACATATGGGGACTCCCTAGCTGCAGATGCCAGGGAGAGACCCCATGGTTGTGTGCACTTGCAGAGGGCTCCACTTCCCCCCATGGATCTCTGGCATCCAAACAGGGTAGGTGGGTAGGAGTTGATTTGGAATGGAACAGGTGTTTGAGGACAGCCTGACCAAACGAGGCATCCCAGCGGGAGTCCTTGTCCAAACAGTAATGGGCTGTGAAGGTATGAACCGAGGCCCAGGTGGCCGCTCGACAGATTTGGTCGATGGACACAGAGTTTAGATGAGCCATTGAGGCTGCCATGGCTCTCACATTGTGAGCTGTGACATGGCCCTCCAGAGAAATGTTCCTACTCTGGTAGGCGAAAGAAATACACTGAGCAATCCAGTTGGACAGTGTTCTTTTAGAGACTGGAAGTCCTAAATGAGAAGGATCAAAAGCAACAAAGAGTTGAGAAGACTTTCTATGTTGCTGTGTTCTTTGTAAGTAGAAAGCGAGAGCGCTCTTACAATCCAAGGTATGAAGATTCCTCTCTGCATTTGATGCATGAGGTCCTGGAAAAAAGACAGGTAAATATACCTCCTGGTTTAGATGAAAAGGCGAGACCACTTTAGGCATAAAGTGTGGATTAGTCCTGAGGACTACCTTATCATGATGGAACCTTGTATAAGGTGGATTAGCCACCAAAGCTTGCAACTCACTGATGCGGCGTGCTGAGGTGACTGCAATGAGAAAAACAACTTTCCAAGAAAGAAGTTTCAAGGAAGTGGTGGCTAAAGGTTCAAAGGGTGGCTTCATAAGCTGGCCAAGAACCAGGTTTAAGTCCCATGCCACTGGAGGTGGTCTAATGGGAGGTTTAGTTAAAAGAAGGCCTCTCATGAATCTTGCTATAAGAGGTGAGAGGAAATAGGTTGTCCATTGAGAGGCTTGAGGGACGCTGCAATAGCACTCAAATGGACTCTTACAGAATTCGTTTTCAGGCCTGCATGGGATAGATGCAGGAGATACTCTAGTAGAGAATTCAGAGGTATTGCAAGAGGGTTTAGAACCTTCTCTGAACACCAAATGGTAAATATTTTCCATTTGAAAGCATAGGAACGCCTAGTAGAAGGCTTTCTAGAGGCATGAACAACATCTCTGACTTGCTGAGAGAGATGAAAATCTTGAAGGTCTAGGCCCTCAGCAACCAAGCCCTGAGATGGAGCGACTGGGGGTTTGGGTGCCACAATGTTCCCCTTCCTGGGACAGAAGGTCTGGTGCAGAGCCCAAGTCCAGGGAAGGAGCTTGAGAGAGATGCAGAAGTAGAGGGTACCACACTTGGCGTGGCCAATGTGGAGCTATGAGGATCATGGTCCCTCGATCTCTCTGAAGCTTGAATAGTGCTTTGGGAATTAGGGGAATTGGTGGAAAGGCATAAAGGAAGTCTTGACCCCAGTGAAGGAGGAAGGCATCCTTGGCCTGAACTCCCTGACACGGAACTCTGGAACAGAACCGGGGAAGTTTGGCATTCCACGGACTTGCAAAGAGGTCTATGTCCGGGGTTCCCCAAATTCGAAAAATCCTGGCTACCTGGTCCATGTGGAGGGACCACTCATGTGGGAGCAGAACTCGACTGAGTCTGTCCGCCCAAGAGTTTTGAATGCCTGGAAGATATACTGCCAGAAGATAGATGTGATGCTCTCTGGCGAAGGCCCACAGTCGCAAAGCTTCGTTGCAAAGCGACAGAGAGCCAGTCCCGCCCTGCTTGTTTACATAGAACATGGCTACTTGGTTGTCCGTATGGATGAGGACTGTCCTGTAGCTGAGCAGGGAATGGAATACTCTGAGAGCTAAGAATATTGCTCTGAGTTCCAAGAGATTGATATGCAGAGAAGTCTCCTGTGGAGACCAGATGCCCTGGGTGGAGAGATCCTGCAGATGAGCTCCCCAACCCATTGGAGAAGCATCTGTTGTCAGAGTTGCTTGGGGTAGCGACTGCTGAAACGGGGACCCCAGCAACAGATTTGGAGGGAACTTCCACCACTGGAGAGACCAAAATAGGCGACTGGAGTTTGCTATGTTGTCTGACAGGCAACCTGATGCCTGAGTCCATTGGGTGGACAAAGTCCATTGAGCTGCCCTCATGTGAAGGCGAGCATATGAAACCACATGCACGGTGGATGCCATGTGGCCTAATAGTCGTAACATCTCTCGAGCAGTTAAATGGGACTTTAACTGTTTCTGGGAGGCTAACTGCACCAAGCGTAGGCAACAGGCCTGAGGAAGATAGGCCCTTGCAGTTGTGGTATCCAGCAAGGCCCCTATAAACTCCAGAGACTGAGTAGGGGTGAGATGGGATTTTGGGATGTTTATTACCAGTCCCAAATACTAAAGGACACGCATTGTGCAGGTTAGAGAAATCTGGGCCTCTGACTGGGATGAAGCTCGAATGAGCCAGTCGTCCAGATATGGAAAAACGAATATTCCTAGAGTGCGTAGAAATGCAGCTACTACAGCCATGCATTTTGTGAACACCCTTGGTGCAGAGGCCAGACCGAAAGGAAGCACCCTGTATTGGTAGTGCTTTCCTTGAAAAAGGAACCGAAGGAACCTTCTGTGTGTTGGATGGATGAGGACATGGGTGTACGCATCCTTGAGATCTAGAGAACAAAGCCAGTCCTGACTCTGAAGGTATGGCAGCAGAGTACCGAGAGAAATCATCTTGAATTTCTCTTTGAATAGAAACTTGTTCAATTCTCTGAGATCTAAAATGGGTCTGTAGCCCCCTGTTTTCTTTGGAGTAAGAAAATAAGGGGAGTAGAACCCTGAGCCCTGTTGAAGAAGGGGTACTTCTTCTATTGCCCCTTGGGCAAGAAGGGTAGCAATCTCCTGACCCAGAAGGTTAAGGAGAGATGTTGGAGAATTGAACTGTTTCACCATGGTGTGGGGAGGAAGGTTTAAGAAACGAAGCTTGTACCCTTCCTTTATAATGGAGAGGGTCCATTGCTCTGCTGTGATTTGCTCCCATCTGGGAGCAAAGTAAGCTAACCTTCCTGGAATGGTGAGGGGATCTGGTTCTTCCAGAGCCAGAAAGGCTAAGTTCTCAAGTTGCAAGTCAAAGGCCTTGAGGAGGCTGAGGCTGCTGGGCCGTGGGAGGCCTGGCAGCCTTTGACTTGGCCTGTTTAGGTGGTTGCTGACGCTTTGCAGCAAAACGACCTGCAGAAGATGCCTGCTGACCATAAGCAGGATAGTATCTTCCCTTTTTAGAAAAAGGTGTCTTTTTGAACAATCTTTTCTTAGCAGGAGCAGAGGTAGACTTTGAAAGTCGATCCAAAGCAGAGTTCTCAGCATCCATCTGAGTGGCCTTTGCTTTCCAATCCCTGCCAAAAAGGTTTTCACCTGTACAAGGAAGATTTCCCAATTCATCTTGGACCCAGAGTTCCAAATCAGATGCTTGCAACCAATCAATTCTGCGTGCACCTATGGCAATAGCCGAGGCTCTACTTACACATTCAAAAGAGTCAAAGGCTGCACGGTTGGAAAATTTGGAAACATCTTGGGCATGTTTAAGCCAAGTGAGAAATTCCTGCCTTTTATCTTCTGAAATATAAGGGGTTAAAGTCTGCAGTTGATCTGTGACTTCTTTTAGAAACATCCCCATATAGAGACTATAGGAGTAGATTCTGGCAGCAAGCATATTAGCTTGGAAAACCCTTCTGCCAAAAGCATCAAGGGTTCTGCATTCACGTCCTGGAGGATTAGATGAGTGTCTCTTTGCACTCTTTATTTTCCTCATGGCAGACTCTACCACAATAGAGTGGTGAGGAAGCTGAGACTTATGAAAGCCAGGACAAGGAGGGATACGGTACATGGTGTCTAACCTACGAGAATGAGGAGAGGTGGTAAGAGGAGTCTCCCACATGCTCAACATGAGATCATAGAGAATATCATGAATATTTAATTGCTTGGCTCTAGGCTCTGACTCAGGGGCCACTGTAATGGAGAGGCCCCTAGCCACTTCCCTAATGAAGTCTTGAAAAGACAAGTCTTCTGGAGGAGACATTCTTCATTTTGGAGAATCAGACTCCTGAGGAAGAAGTACCGGTGCCTCGACAGAAGCCTCCGACTCAAGAGTCTTCGGAGGAATCGAAGTATCGCCTGTCTGGATGCTCCTGTAAAGCCCGATATGCGTACCAAGTGGGATCGACATCGGGATAAGCGGTACCGGTTTGGTACCGATGGGCATCATAGGACAGGGTACCATTGCAGTCGACACCGAAGCCGATGTCGATGCAATCGGTACCGGCACTGGAAACGATGCCAGTGCCAGAGTCGGTACCGGCAACGGAGATTGTTGCGGTAACGAAGGCGTCAAAGCCTGCATAAACGCCGTTAGGGTGCGTTGCATGGACAGAATCTTCTGATCCATCGACGCCACCAGAGTCTGGATGTCGGTACCGGTGGAGGCCACCGGTACCCCAGAACATGGCAACAGGTGATCAGTCGAGGCCGAGCCATCGATGTCAACCTGTGACCCCATTGATAATGCTTTGGAAGCCGGAACTTCCCGCCGGGGTAATTTTGCCGGTGCGGATTCCTTGAGGACAAGCCCGGAGGCATCTTGATGCTTAGAGGGAGATTTGTCCTTCGAGGAAGAAGCAGCCCTGGAAGACGTCGATGCCACCGAGGCTGCATCAGAGGGAAACAGGGTACTGAGCTTGGCTGCTCGGTTCTGCCGACCTCTTTTAGACATCATGGTACAGGACACACAATCCGTGATGGAATGGTCAGGACCCAAACATTTTAGACACCAATCATGGGTTCGGTGACAGAAATAGTACCGCCACACTTTGTGCACTTTTTAAACCCGGAAGCGGGCTTCTCCATGAGGAGAAAAATGTTCAGGCCTAAGGCCCAAACCGCAAATGCACAGTTGAAGAATGAAAAGTTTTTTGGGGTTTTTTTTGTATAGAAAGAAAAGAAAAGACCGGAGGTACCAGTCTGACTTCGAAGAAGGCAGACGCGACACAGAAAAATAAAGAAAAAAAATAAAGAATTCTTCTGCGGTGACAGGAACACGACCTGCTGGCTCCGCGGAAAAGAAGAACTGGAGAGAGGCGGTTGGGAAAGGCGGGAAGGCCTTACTGGACGCTGGGGAGCGTTCCCTCGCAGGCTCCGTCGGTACCGACGAAACCCATATGTGAAGACTCATTCCTGCTTGTTCCTGGAGATCAAGGACTACCCTTTCAGCAGCCAGGCCATCAAATTGAGGGATTTGAGGATGGGATGCAAAAGGGACCCCTGATCCTGAGTCAGAAGGTCGGGTTGCAGCCCCAGAGGAAGTGGAGCATCCACAGCCAACTGCAGAAGAAGAGGGAACCACGGCTGCCTGGGCCACCTGGGGGCTATCAGGATCACCGTGGCTCGGTCCTGCTGGATTTTGAATAGAGTCCGGGCCACCAGACGTGTGGGAGGAAATGCATACAGCAGGCCCTCTGACTAGGGGATCAGGAATGCATCTGCCGCTGTTCTCAAGGGATGTGGTTGCCTGGAACAGAACCTGGGTAGTTGCCTGTTCAGTGGACTGGCAAAAAGATCCATGGTTTGAAGTCCCCACTTCAGAAAGATCTGTTGAACTACCCGAGGATCCAACTGCCACTCGTGAGGCTGCAGGAGTCTGCTTAGCCTGTCCGCCAGGTAGTTTTCCTGGCATGGGAGTTAGACCGTGCTGAGGGTCATGCCCTGATTGATTGCCCAGGAGCAGAGAGCTTGTGCTTCCAGGCACAGGAGTCAGGAGCCTGTGCCTCCCTGCTTGCTGACGTAGAACATAGCCACCTGGTTGTCCACCTGAACTAGGACAGACTGGTGAGACAGGATCTGAGAGAAAGTCCGTAAGGCTAGTCGAATGGCTCTCAATTCCAACAGGTTGATTTGCTGGGCGGCCTCCCACGGAGACCACAGGCCTTGGGTGCAGGCCCCCTGGCAGTGTGTCCCCCAGTCCTGCAGGGAAGCATCGGTTGCCAGTACCTGAGTGTGTGGGGAGGCCTGAAAAGGAACTCCCCCGACCAGGTTTGGGAGATGTCCCCACCAGCGTAAGGAGTCCACCAAGAGTTTGGACACCTTTATCCTGTCAGACAATTTCCCTGTGGCCTGTAGCCACTGTGCCATGAGGCACCATTGAGCCGGCCTCATGTGCAGCTGGGCATTTGGGGTGACATGCACTGTGGAAGCCATGTGACCTAAGAGCCGGAGGAAGTGTCTGGCCGAGACCAGAGAGTTCGCCCGAAACTGGCCGGCCAACTTTATCAGCCTGTGAGCTCTGTCCACAGGCAAATAGGCCTTTGCATGGATGGTATCCAATCTTGCCCCTATGAACTCCACGTCCTGTGAGGGGACTAAAGTGGACTTTGGAAAGTTTATAACAAACCCCAGGTGCTGAAGCAGGGATATGGTTCGGAAGGTGGCCTGCCTGGCCTCTTGTGGAGACTGGCCCCTGATAAGCCTGTTGTCCAGGTAAGGGAACACAAAGATCCCCTGGTTCCTGAGGTAGGCCGCAACCACAGCCAGGCATTTTTTAAAAGCCCTGGGGGCGGAGGTAAGGCCAAAGAGAAGCACTCTGTACTGGAAGTGTTTCCCTCCCACCACAAATCTGAGGAATTGTCTGTGACTTGGATGGATGAGGATGTGAGTATAAGCATCCTTCAGGTCTAAGGAGCATAGACAATTTACCTGCTGGAGGTAGGGTAGTAAGATTCCAAGGGTAAGCATCTTGAACTTTTCCCTCTCCAGAAACTTGTTCAGATTTCTCAGGTCCAGGATGGGTCTGAGGCCCCCTGTTCTTTTTGGTACCAAGACGTACCTTGAGTAGAAGCCTTGCCCTTCCAGGTGGTGGGGCACCGGTTCCACTGCCTGGTCCTATAGCAGACCTTCCAACTCCTGAAGGAGTTAGTTTCTGTACAGAGGGGGTCTTGGAGGCTCCCATGGAAAGTAGGAGGGGGGTATCTGGGTGAAGTGGAGCAGATAGCCCTTCTGGATGATGCTTAACACCCAAGTATCCCCTGTGATGGCTGGCCATCTGTCTGCGTACAGGGTCAGCCGACCTCCTGTGCCCTGTAGAGGAGGAGAGGCTATGCCGGCATAGTCAAAAAACCCCTCCCTGCTGATCAGGAGTCGGAGTAGGAGGCTTGGGAGCCTTCTGCCTATGGGGCCCATGACCGTGCCCCTTGGCTTGCTGGCCCTTTTGGGGAGCTGCAGAGGCCTGGTAGTGAGGGTAGGTTTTGTAGATAGTGGTCTTCCTCAGGTAAAAGGCCTTTTTCCCCAAGCGCTTCTTCTGAGAAGGGGCAGAGGTTTTCCTGGACAGCCTTGTCCGGGTAAGAGTCTCGGTCTCGGGTTCTGCAGCCTTTTCGGCCATGTGCTTGCCAAAGAGGTTTTCACCACAGCAAGGGACATCGACCAACTTGTCCTGTACCCATGGCTCGAGGTCCGAGGATTGTAGCCAGGCCTGGCGGTGTGCACCGATGCCGGCCCCTGCTACTCGGGCCGAAGCCTCAAATCCATCGTAGGCTGCTCAAGATATAAACTTCAAGCACTCTCGAATACCAGAAGACAAGGCCTTGAACCTCTGCAAAGGTTCCTCAGACAGACCAGCAGAGAACCCGGCAATCTCCTTTGCCAAGTCTCGAAGGTACATGCCCATGTACAGCTGGTAGGTCTGGACACGGCAAGCAAGCATAGAGCCCTGGAAGCACTTTCTACCGAGGGCATCCAGGTTCCGGGCTTCCCTGTCGGGAGGCACCGAGGAGTGCATCTTCTGACTCTTCAGGCGATGCATGGCCGATTCCACAACCATGGAGTGGTGCGGTAGCTGTGACTTTTTGAAACCCGGGGCTCTTGTGGACTCAATAGATGGAATCGACCCGCTTGCTTAGAACCGGCATTGAGGCCGGCGCCTCCCACATACGGAAGAGCAACCGCTCCAGCATCGGAGTAACCGGGACAGTAAAGGCCTCCTTGGGAGGAGAGCCATACTGCAGAGCCTCGAGCTCCTTGGCTCGAGGCTCCTCCTCGGGGTCCGCAGGGAATGCCAATGCTTTGGCCATGTCCATTACGAAATCCGAGAACCTGGTATCCTCCGGGGGGGACCTTGTCCAAGGTTTGGATCCCGGTGAGTCCGAAGGGACGCACCGAGTCCGGAAGGTGTCAGGGGACTCCTCCTCCTCCGTTTCCCACGCCGATTCCTCCGAGGAGGAATCGAGCAGCTCCGAGTGGGCGGGCACCGATGCCATCCGCCCCGACCCCGAGGGTACCGGCGTCGATGACCTCAGTCCCGAACGGGAGGCCGAGGGTGACCTCGGCCGAGGATCGACTCGAGTTCGCATGGTCTCGAGGATCGGCTCGGCCTCCGGGGTCGACTTGGACATCGAGGTCCCAGTGGTTGGGGCAGATGCACCGGTGAGACCGGCGATCAGCACCCGCTGCTGCTCCATAAAGGCAGACAATTTGCTCTCCAAGGCCGTCAACCTGAGTCCGAGCTCAGGAGACCCAGCAGCCTCCGACTCGGGGCCCCGACGGCGTCGGGCCCGACGTCGGCTCCCCCAGAAGAGAGTCCATGAGGACTACAGTACTCACGTGACTCGGGGCCTCCGACTCTACACGAGGATGCTTTGCAGGCCTCTCCGACTCCGAAGACCCGGGACGGCGATCAGGGCTAGGCGACCTGGCCCTCGAGGAGCCAAGAGCGTCCACCGATGCCACCCTCGCGGGTTTATTCTTCCTTCGATGCTCCCTCAAGGGGGGCTCCCTTTCAGAGGAGCTCCGACAATGCTCAGGGTCAGACTCCCGAGACGTCGAGGCCTCTGACGAAGTCCAGACCCGTCCAGAGGCAGATTCAGAGAAGATCCTCTCATGCTGGTGCTGACGGCTCCATAATGCCTTGGAAGACATTTTGCCACAGGGGCTACAGACCGTAGAATCATGGTCTGGCCCTAGGCACCGGAGGCAGCAGTCATGAGTATTGGTGAGAGACATGAGTTTCTTGCACCGAACACACTTCTTGAAGCCACTGGCAACCATCGGGGGAAAAAGGGCCCCTGCAAGATCAAAAAATTGGGCTGCCAGGGAAAAGAAAAAAGGCGCGAACGCAGTCTCTAAGGACAAAAACCGAAAAGAGAGATCCGGGCTCGGCACCGGTGTACCGAGCCCAGGCGGGAAAGGAACCAACGTTAAACCGAAGAAAAAACTCGACCCAACGCAGAAAAATCAACTTTTTTCACGGGTGACAAGGACAGGCGTCCGTAGGGCTCCGCAGAAAAAAAAGAAGACTGAGCAAGATGGCACCTTTGGGCGGGAAGGGGACCGCGCATGCGTGCCTGCATTCCCAAAGGCTTTCTTTGAAAGCTGGGGAAATGCTCCGCATGGGGGCTCCATCGGCACCGACGTCACCCATATGTGAGGGCTGACTTCCTGCTTGGTCCTGGAGAATTTGGGATATCCCGAAAGGAGTGGCCTAGTGGTTGGAGCAAGGCACCTCAGGCCGGAAGGCCAGGGGTTAAAATCCCACTAGAGGACAGCAACCTTGGGCCGGAAGGACTGGGGTTTCTAGTCCCACAAGTTATAATGCCCTGTTCAATGTAATTTCAGTTTGTTCAATGTAAACCGCCTTGATATCATGAAAGGAGGCATATAAGAAATGTTAAATAAATAAAAAGATAAATAAGATACATTTGAATACGATGGGGGCAGTGCATGCAAATATATCTCATGCATACTCATTAGGGATATCCCTAACACCTGGCAGGACTGCGGCCCTCCAGGACAGGTTTGGAGACCCCTGCTCTAAGAGAAGGCTTTGTCCTCCAGTGCAGCCCAGACTACACAAGTCTTGTCCCAACTGCTAGAGACTGAGAAATACTGTCTTCTGATATGGATCTGCCTCTTATGGCGTGGCATCACAGAAGTTGGAAGTTCTCAATCTCCATTTGCTGGAGGGGAGGCAAAACCCAAGAGTCTGGACTGGAGGGACGCTATGGAAAGATTTGTTTATGCTGATCTTTGTTGATATTATGTTAAACAACATAAGATAACAAATTTACATACAAAATTGGGCCTTCTATTCTCTGAAAATGATGGACAGTTTCACCTGACAAGGTAATTTGAAAGAAGCTCCTTGTGACAAAGTGGAAATAAGTACTCAAATGTCATCACACAAAGGTGATAGAGCCCATCTAAAAGTGTGGGCCATCATCTTACAATTCCCGCCACAAAGATCAAGATCCATTGCTTAAATGATTTCTGGACACAAAACTGAAGATTACAGATGTGTGAAATTATTCTCAACATAAAAGTAATCAGGGTGATTAGTTTATTACACATTTTCTATATTGCAATTTGCGACCCACACCAAAATGGTTTACAATAAATAATTTTAAAATAACACACACCTCGATAAACAGAAGTAATTTCAAAGAGGGAAAAAAAGAGGAAAGAGAAAAGAAAACTAACAAGAAACAAGGGTAGTCCCAGAGGAGAGAAGAAAAAGCAGACCGAACAGCAGTGGAGACACAAAAAGTATTTAAGGGATGATGGACGAAGGAAAGAGAAAGCAAGGAGTAGAGTAGCAGCCTAATGGTTAAGAACACTGGCTTGGGAACCCAGAGACCAGGGTTCGATTCCCACTAGAACTCCTTGTGGCCTTGGGCAAGTCACTTAACCCTCCATTGCTTCAGAAAAATCCAAGTTATCAATGTCCCTGTTTAATGTACATTACCAAGTTTAAGTTTCAATGTAAACCGCTTTGATTGAAATGATAAAGCGGTATATAAAACTAACCAACCAACTAAATAACTAAATAAATGTCACTGGACCCTAGTATCCAGTTATCCCATCAAAAGCCTAGGTGATGCTGGTGTGTGTGTGTCCTTTCATAAGTTAAAAGAGCAGTACTTACAGTAAAAAATGAGGTTCCACAGAAACGAACACACAGCCCTCGTACAAAGCCCTCATGTGCTTGTATAGTGCGTGTGCATTCCCGTTTAGTAAGGTTCCAAATCTTAACCTATTAAAAAAGCAGAACCAAAGTGAATATTTGCACATTCTTAAAATACATTGTTTGCAGTCTTTACTTTCTTATACCTGTCTTTGCCAAATTTATGTTGAATCTAGGAGCCAGCAGCTGAGATTGCCTCTCTGGCTTCTCCTCCCCCATCCTCCAAAGTTGGGGGGTGGGGGGGGGGGAAGAATCCCCTCCGAGATCAGCAGCAACTATTTTAGGAGCTAAGACTATTTTCACATTGTGTCTATGGGCAAATAAAATTTAGCAAATCGGTCTCTTAAACTGCCACTATACATCATAGGCAGAAGCCAGCAGCATCCCTTCCTGAAACAATGAAACATACCGTCGGCTGTGTGATGGCACTCTCCTCGAGAGGTGAAGTAAAGAGCTAACTGCCTCTTTGCTTCACATATCGCCATGGCCTGTGTCCCCACAAATCTTTCTTGTTCTCTCACAGCTCCTCAGCATTCACCCAACCTCTCTCTGTTATACCCCCACCCCGATGCAACTAATGGGGTTGGGGAGCCTGCCACTTTGACCTCTGCAGCTGCCCAAGAGATGACTTTCCTGCCTCCCCACTGTGATTCAGCTCTGTACACTTGAACTGCACAGTACAGGAAGTTTGGGTCGATCTTCCATTTTCATGCGCAAATTCCATTCGCCTCAAAATAAATTAAATTTGAGGTTTACAAAGTGGTGGAAATCTACTGGCCAGAAGAAAAATTCAACCATAAATTGATCTGGCCACCAGGTTTTATGTGTAGGTACCAAATAAGCACCAAGACTGAAAGCGATTTTGCAGCCCTAGGCATCTATGCATTCACGATGGCACGGTGCAGTACAGGTCTTGACAAGTTTTCCTGGAATCTAGAAACCAGACTAAAAACCTAAGAGCCAGCCCCTGCCTGGCAAAAAAAGGTATATTGCAATTACATTTTTAGGCTTAGGGCCTGATTTACTAAGACTGTTTTCCCATTTTCTATGGAGAAAATGCTTAATAAAATCAGGCAATTTATTTATTTATTTATTTCTCTTATATACCGCGCTCTTCAATATCAGTGCGGTTTACATGGAACAATTATGTTTTACGGTGGGTTAACCGTAAAACTACTTAATAGGCAACAGAAGGCAGTGGCTCCACTCCCATCTCCCACCACCCCACAATGACCCCTTAAGCTGCACCTGCATGTACATGCAGTGCAGAGGTGGGATGCCTGTGTGGGGTGTGATGCTTCACCCTCTTCCCTCCTCCTCCATTCCAAACCCTCTCCTACTGTCTGTCCTCCACCCCATAACTGTTTCCATTCTCAGATTCTCTCCCCTTGTACTCAAACCCTGCCTTACAAAATGGTGGTGGTGGGGGGGGGGGGGGAATGTATTAAATCAAGCCTGCTGCCCCTTTAAATTTCTTCAGCCTCTGTGCACTCTTAACATTTCTTTTTTTTTTTTAAAAACAGGCTCCATTGCAGCACATCTGCCCATTTCCTATGGGCATACAGTGCCATCTTGGCTGTGATCGCAGCCTTTTACAGCTTTTCTGCCCACATGTACTCTGAGCCCCATGCACCAGGCCCAACTTTTCAGTCACCAAGGTGAACTGGCACCTGGGGTTTGTTGAGCCCTGTCATAGACAATTTTAATAACAGGTTTTTAAAAAATCATTAATAGTAGTCCTGTGATTTTATTTTCAGGTTTTCTCAGCACTCTCGGATGCATACCATCTGGTCCAGGCAATTTGCTGCTCTTTAGTTTACCAATTTGTTCTACTATATCTTCCAGGTTCACCAAAATTTCATTCAGTTCTTCTGACTCATTACCATTAAATACATTTTCTGCTATGGGTAGCTTTCAAACATCTTCCTCAGTAAAGATTAAAGCAAAGACTCCATTTAGTCTCTCTGCTCTGGCCTTGTTGTCCCCAGGTGCCCCTTTTACCTCTTGATCATTTAATGGTCCAACTGACTCCTTCCCTGGCTTCTTGATGCATATGAACTTGAAAAAGTTTTTATTGTGAGTATTTTTATCTATCTAAGGTAAGTTTCTTTTCAAATTCTTTTTATGCCTCTCTTATCAGTGCCTTGCATTTAACTCTCTAGTGCTTATGCTGTTTCCTATTTTTTTCATTTGGTTCCTTTTTCCACTAAGCTGTGCGCCCATACTAGCATTATGAAGCTATGTAACGGTCTGCTGTTTACTTAAAGGCACTGAACTACCTTTGCCTTTATTGCAACCTCTCTATCAGGATGCCCTAACTTCCCCAATTGTTAGCATCCTTTAAAACAAACATTATTCTGAAACACGTGCTCCCAAGTTAACTGCCAGCTTTCTCCCACCAGGGATGGCCCAACCATTAGGTAAACAAGGCAGCTGCCTAGGACACCAGCAGCAATAAGGCTTAAGGTTTGCATCAAGCGCCAACACCTTGAATCGATTCTGAGGTCTTTCCCCACCATCAGCTTTCTATTATTTTTTTTTTAATTTCAAAAAACTTTATTGCCAACGAGCAAAGTAGGTATCAATAATACATAAAGAATGAACTAGTGTCTAGAACCAAAAGGAAAACACCTGCCACAACACCTATTATCAGCTAATAAAAAAGCAGACAGAAAAATGAACTTTGCATAGCAGCCACAACCAAATATAAACAACCAATTTATCATGGAAAGATTATGGGGAAGAAAAAGGGGACACCGACAATGATGGCACCACAAATCTTTCACCACAGTCTTATAGCCCTTGACCTTTAATACCAAACAAAACAATAACACTGATGAAAAACAGAAACAAACCCCAAAAACCTCACTCATCATCTTAGGTGGGAATGCCCTAATGCAGGACTTGACAAATCCCAGATGCAAAGTTGCCACAGTGGCTACAAATTTCTATCTGGCACCTATGATTTTTCTGCCCCCTCAGCCCTGTTTTTTTTTTCTTTTTTGTTGCAACTGCTGCAGTTTGAGCAGAGCTCTTTTCGCTATACACAGTTTGTCTCTGTGTCAGTCTGAGCAATACTGTGCATGAACTCTTCCGCTGATCTCATGAAACCTGAGAACCAGAAACCAACAGAAGAGTTCCTGCATGCCGTGGCACAGACTTTCACAGAGCCATGCTGTGCAGGAAGGAAGCAGTTCTGTTTAAAAACACTAGGGGGCATGTTTACTAAAGGATTTAAATGCATATTAATGAATTATTAATTTTTTAAAGTGCAATCAAGTAAACAGGCATTAAGTGCCCAGAGCCCTTTTATTTCTATGGGCACAGTGACACTTAACACACATTAACTTTGTTATAATGCATAGTTATAATCCACTCTGCTTGTAACACTTAAGTCTTAAGTTGTATTCTAAATCATTGCATCTTATGTTGTAACATTTCAAGTTGCAATTAACGTTCTTAACCTCACTGAGATCAATCCAAGTTGATTCTTCCTTGTTCTATGTAAATGTTTAGTTCCCTTGTATGTACATTGCTTTGATTCTTAGATAAAGCAGTCTATAAAAATAGCTAAATAAATTACTTCATTAATGGGTATTAACCTTTAGTAAACATGTCCCTAGGTTTAAAACTTGAAATGAGGCAAATCCCGATTCTTTGTAGGAACAGGAAGTACCTCACTTCATGCTTCAAACCTGTCTGCAGCCTGAGGAAGAGGAGCAGCAGAATAACACTGCTGGGGCAGGAAGGAGTAGAGGCTGGGAACTGGAAGAAGAGACCTAAAGGGTGATGTTGGGGTAAGAACTAAAAGGAGGACTGACTGGTTGCTGGAGCAGGAAGAAGGATTGTGAGGGAAGGGCTGCCTGGCTAGCTGTGTAATGAGGACTGGATGGGATGGTGGAGCTGGAGCTAGGTCTAGGGGACAGGCCAAAGGAGATGATGGACTAAGGAAGGGGAGGGGGAGGGAGGCATGGGATGTGAGAGAGAGTGGGTCATGAGAGGGCAGGTGGTTGGAGACAGAGACTAAGTGAAGAGGGGGCTGCTGTCTGTGCATGTCTGCCAGTGGTCTGCAGAGGTGTCCAATTTACTCCATTTCTATTAGTTTAAATATGGAATGGCAAAAAAGTCTCAGTAAATCAGGTCATGGAGGAGCTGTAGTAGACCTCCCTCCTCCTAGCACCTTAACTTCAGCGGAGACAAATGGGGGTGAAAAAGTCTCAGCTGATGGCTTCTAAGTTCTTGTGCTGGCTCCTAAAAATCAAGGAAAATTTGTTGAGGCCTGCCCTAATGTATTCAAAATGCATGACTAGATAGCTCAAAGCAAAAAAAAAAAAAAAAAAAGGAGAAGAGAAACAGAACCCATTGGTATAAGCCAATCAATTAAAATTAATATTGTTTAGCTGCAACAGATGTTTGATTGCAAAATCAAATTTTAAATAAAATACACTTCTTATATATGCATTGCACTATAATCAAGACTGAATAGTGAATATCATTCTTAAAAAGTCCTCTCCACCTAATTTTCACCCATAACCACTTTGAACGACTTACTGCCGATAAGGTGGTATATAAACTTTTTCAATAAATGAAAAAAATAAATAAGATAACTTAGTAGACATTGCTGGCAAAGCATAGTTACTCTCCTGTAACAGGTGTTCTCCAGAGACAGCAGGAATCAGTCGTCATATATGGGTGACATCGGCACTGATGAAGCCCACGCGGAGCATTTCCCCAGCTTTCAAAGAAAACCTTTGGGAATGCTACCACGCATGTGTGGTCCCTTTCCAGCCCGAGGGTGCCATCTTGTTCAGTCTTCTCATTTCTGCGGAGCCCAATGGAAGTGGTCCTCTACTTTCCCGGAAAAAGTTCTTTAATTCTTTCCTTTTGTCCAGTTTGCGTACTGGTTTCCTTCTCGCCTTGAAGCAGCAGCACCACCGGTGCCGATCTCGCTCTCTTTTTTTGCCATGTTTCCTCCTCGACCGGCCTTCGTACTTTTTTTTGCCAGAGGGTCCTCGACTCCGTCCGAGTGTGCTCCCACCATGACTCCTGGTGGGTTCAAGAAATGTGACCACTGCAGTCAGACTCTCTCACTGATAGTTACTGATACTCACGACTGCTGCATCCACTGCCTGGGCCCAGACCACATATGCATGTACATATTTAGGTCTTCAAGTCTCTTCTCATAAGGCTTTTGATGCAGGCTCCACATCATTTTGGTTGCCTTCCTCTGAACAGTTTCCAGCCTTTTTACATCCTTTGCAAGATATGGTCTCCAAAACTGAACACAGTATTCTAAGTCACTGGTGAGGCCCCACTTGGAATACTGTGTTCAGTTTTGGAGACCATATCTTGCAAAGGATGTAAAGACTGGAAACTGTTCAGAGGAAGATGACCAAAATGATTTGGAGCCTGCGTCAGAAGCCTTATGAGAAGAGACTTGAAGACCTAAATATGTACACACTGGAAGAGAGGAGGGATAGGGGAGTTATGATTCAGACCTTTAAATACTTAAAGAGAAATAATGAACAAACAAACCTCTTCCAAAGACGGGGAAGCTGTAAAACTGGAGGGCATAACATGAAGCTGCAAGGGGGTAAATTGAAAGGCAATGTTAGGAAATACTTTTTCACTGAAAGGGTGGTGGATGCCTGGAATGCCCTCCCAATGGAAGTGGTGGGGGCAAATACAGTGACAGAATTCAAAATGGCATGGGACAGAGACAGTGAATCCCTTTACAGCAACACGTTAAACTCAAAATAAACTTAAACTATCTAATTTCTGAACAAATAGGGGTGTCCTACATGGAGCAGTGGGTTCACCCCTAAACAAAGAAATGGGGAGGGGTGGCCTGCACAGAGCGGCAGGTGCACCTACTCTTGCCGTCTTACTGGGCAGACTAGATGGACCATACTGGTCTTTATCTGCCGTCATTTACTATGTTACCACGACAGTATCACCTGCGACCGGTGCCAGGCCATGACCCCTATAACCAATAGGAGGTGGTCTGAGCTGCAGGGGAAGCTTTTCTCAAGGTCTGACTCTGACCTGGCTTCCCCATCACCAAGCCCCGAAGCCGGCCCTTCGTGAGAGGTCCGGGCATCCTGTGAGTCCCTCTCAGTGGCAGCCCCAGTAGCACTGGGCCGGGATGCGGACCTCCTGTCCCAGGAGGGGGGGGCTCCCCGCTACACCCCAACCTGGGGTCCCTAACGCCGACAGCGTGGCTGCTGTAAGGGTATCACTAGCCCCTTTCAACCTCCCAAGTGAGATCGAGAAAATCCTCCGGGCCTCCCAGAAGCCATCCACCAGAAGGGCTTACGCCTTCAAGTGGAGGCGGTTCTCCATCTGGTGTGCAGAAAGGAATGAGAACCCGTTCTCCTGTCAGGTAAAGTTCGTGCTGCAGTACTTGTTGCACCTCTCACACTCAGACTTGAAATCTAACTCAGTGAGGGTGCACCTCAGCGCCATAGCAGCTAACCATCACCTTATAGAGGGGAAGCCCCTCTCAGACCAGCCTTTGGTCTCCAGATTCCTCAGAGGCCTCCTGCTATCCAAGCCCCTTCTCCGCCCTCCGGCAGAGAAATGGGACCTCAATGTGGCGCTCTCCCAGCTCACTAGGCCGTCGTTCGAGCCTTTGGCCACCTGCCACTTGAGACACCTCTCCTGGAAGGTGGCCTTCTTGGTGGCGTTGACGTCCACTTGCAGAGTAAACGAGCTGCAGGCCCTGGTGGCCAACCCGCCCAATACCAGGTTCTAAACGAACAGGGTGGTGCTTCGTACGCACTCCAAATTCCTCCCAAAAGGTGGTGTCCGCTTTTCACTTCAAATCAGAAGGTAGTTTTCCCCACCTTCTTCCCATAGCCGCACCCCGGCAGGGAGAAGGTTGTCTTGCATACCCTGGATTGCAAGAGGGCCCTGTCCTTTTATTTACAAAGGACCAAGGCCCATCAAAAAACTCCTCAGCTTTTTATCTCCTATGACCCCAGCAGACTGGGGCTACCTATGTCCAAGTGAACACTGAAAAGCCCAGGTTTCAGCGATATCACTCCTATGCCTCTATTCGCCTCAGCCACCAGAGGTCCCTTCAGTATTCGTCCCAAAGCATATGGAAGCATCAATAGTAGAGAACTATGTACAGGAAAGCAAACAGAAGGCTGTCAGTATAAGATAAACTTATGAAGCCAAGTATGAAAATCATAGCAGACCCAAAGGTACTGCAACAGAATAAGAGAGCAAATACAGTTCCAGGGGGTGGGCCCTGGACTGGTCTAACAAGGAAAGAACATTAACTGGTAAGTAAAATGTCATTTTCCATATCATCCTGCTAGACCTATCCAGACAAGTGGGATGTATCAAAGCTACAACTCCACTGGGTGGGAAGAAGACAGTAGCTCGCAAAATCCTTTAGCCAAAGGCAGTGTCCGCCTGTGCATGGACATCAAAGCGATAATGCTTAACAAAAGTGGAAAATGCCCATGTTGTTGCCCGACAAAATATCTGCAGGAGCTACCGAGCTCCACTCTGACCACAAAGATACTTGTGCTTGGGTAGAATGGAAATGCAAACGCTTCGAAACCAGCAGGTTCTTTAACAGATATGCCAAGGCAATGGCCTCCTTAATCCAGCACCCGAGAGTTGATTTAGCCACCACTTCACCCTGGTGTGGGACAGCAAACAGCACAAAAAGATGGTCAGACTTACAAATGAAGGTTATGAATTCCTAAGTACCGGAAAAGCACACTCTGGACATCCTCAAGGTGAAGATACTTATATTTCCCCCAACACTGCTCCTTAGAGAAAAAGGAAGGCAGGCAGACCATCTGGTTCACGTGAAAGGGAGAAAGCACCTTAGGAAAGAAGGAAGGCACAGGCCAAATGAAAAGACAGGATAACTATCTCGGCAAGACAGATCCTGCAGCTCAGAAATCTGCCCTGTGGAACAAATTGCAGCCAAGACGACAGTCTGGAGTGTCAAATCCTTTAACGCAGTGTGCTTCAATGACTCAAAGTGCTCTGCCATTAGGGCTCCAAGCACAAAGACACAGATCCCAGGAAGGGATCACAGACTGGAGGGGAGGATGCAAACGCTAAACACCTTGGAGAAAACACGAGATCTCCAGGTGCATGGTAAGAGACTTAATCACTGAACCTCAGGAACAGGCCAAAGCTGCCATCTGAACTTTCAGTGAGCTATGGGAAAGGCCTTTTTCCAGGCCATTCTGTAGAAAAGTCAACAGAAATGGCACCTCGGACCGCCTCAGGAGCCAACTGTCAAGAGCTGCAGCATCGCTCAAACAGGCACCAGATCTGCACGGATGCTAGCTTGGTAGACCTCCTCCGGGCTTCGAGCAGAGTGAAGACCACTAATGGAGAATAGCCCTTACATGCTAGCCATCTCCTTTCAAGGGTCAAGCTGTAAGCAAGAAGGGAACTTGGTCCTCCAGGATGATCAGCCCCTGATGCAATTGCCTCCATCTCGGGGCCCACCAAAGAGGGGGCACCTGCAGGAGCCACATCAGGTCTCCGAACTATTCTATTCTCCACCAATCTGGTGCCACCAAAACAATCCTGCTCGGTGGCATTCTATATGTCGAGTCACACACCCCACCAGGGGCCATGGAGTAAACACGTACAGCAGGTGCTGGCTGGGTCAGGGTGTCGATGCTCTCAGACCCCATCTAGTTGTGGCAGCTGAGAAGCGGTAAACTTTGGCACTGGAGCGGGTTGCCATCAGATTCATTTTGGAGTGACCCCAGTTGAGCAGAATCAACTGAAAATGCCTCCTGACTTAGCCCCCACTCTCCAGGATCCAGAGCGTGCCGGCTGAGGAAATCCACTTCCACTTTGTCCACTCCGGTAATGTGTCAAGTCGACAAACCTAGGAGGTTTTTCTCTGCCCAGGCAAAAAGGAGAGCCATCTCCAGAGCTACCCGAGCACTCCTCATGCTGCCTTGCTAATTGACATAAGTCACCGCTGTAGCATTGCCTGAAAACACTCAAACCACCCAGTTCTCTACCTGGGGCCAGAAGCACAGAAGAGTCACCCTGATGGCCCTCATCTTGAAACAGCTGATGGACCACACTGCTTCCCCTGCAGTTCCAACAGCTCTGGGCTCACCAGCCCAAAGGGCTGGCATCCATCATCAGAAGAATAAAGGAGAAATCATCCAGTGGCACGCCCTTCCTCAGATGACAGAGCTGCTACTACCACCACAGGCTGGTCTTCACCCATCATCGGGAGCAGGAGTGTGCTCAAACTCCTGTGAACTCAGGAACCACTGAGTCAGCAGGGACCGCTGGAAAGGCTGCATATGAACAAGCACCCATGGTACCATCTCTATAGTTGCCATCATCAATCCAAGGAGCTGAAGATAATCAGATCTGGGAGCCTGCTGCACACAGAACAGTGCCAGGCAATCCAACAGCCTCTTGACTTTCTCCTCTAAGAGGAAACCTCTGTCCACTCAAGTGTCAAAATGTGCTCCCAGGAATACCAGGGACTGGGAAGGCAACAGCTGGCTCTTTCCCCAACTGATCACCCAGCTGTCCTTTTCCAAAAAACATGATACCATTCGGGACACTATCCGAGACACCTCCGAAAAGGAACAGGCCCCGATGAGCCAGTCATCCAGATAGGGATGGACACAGGATCCCTTGGTGCCCCAGCTGCCACCAACACAACCTTGGCGAATGTCCTCGGTGGATAGCCTGAAAGGAAGGGCAGCGAACTGATAGCAAGAGCCAATCACAGCAAAATGCAAATACTTTGCTGATCCATCCGGAACAGGATATAAAAATACACCTTGGACAGATTTAGAGAAGCTAGAACTTAACTCCGTGCACTGCTTGAATCATGGAGCATGAGGTTTCCATCCAGAAGCGCACGACACGCAAGTGCTCGTCGACTCCCTAGAGGTCCAGAATGGGCTGGAAGGAATCATCCTTTTTGGGCACCATAAAATAGATGGAGTAGAGAGGTCACCAGAGATTTAAAGGAAGCTCATTAGGAGGAGAAGGGAGGCAGCTGGGAAGAAGGCAGCTGGAAAGGACGCAGCTGGGAGGAGCACAGTCGGTAGCTCAGAGTAGAGCCAAGCCAAGAGCATGGCTGAGAACACAGCTCTTAGAACCGTCACGAGAAACAGAGGATTGCCTTAGGAATGAAGACTCAGAGGAATCTATGGTAATTGAGGACTCTCTGACCTTTGACTCAGAAGAGGAAGTCAGCAGAGGAAACAAGCAGGGAGTTGGTACCAAGGAGCCAGGTACAAGTAACCTGGGTTTGGTGCTGGGAGTAAAAGGCAACCAAAAGGGAAACGTACTGGGAAGGCAGACTTGTATGCACAGAGAAACTCCAAGGCTCACGTTTGCAGCTGATCCTAGAGGACAAAAGGAAACTCTCATAAGGAATCCAAGAGGTAGGATAAGTGATCGGTATAAACAGAAAGCTGTTTTTAAGTGCTCTGATATTAACCCAGAAGGGTGGGACTCCACATGCTGGGAATACTGTGGCAATTCACAACCGTGTATATCAAAAGGCTGTGAGGAAAAGTGCAATGCTGAAAAGATAGATGTGTGTTGGGAAACACCCTGTAGCAACTTGCAAACATTTCCAGCTGGGGTTCAGGTTGAACCAATGGACACTGAACCACCTTTAGAATGTCAGCCTAGTGAACCAATGGATTGTACGATATCTGTATCTGAGAAGATAAGTCCTGTGAAATAGAATTAAGCTGTGCAGAGAAAGAGAGAGTGCTACAGGTAGCAGCTGACCAGAAAAGCACAAAGGGGTTTTGAAATAGAAAAGTGTTTTTCATTTGGATTACAGTGATGTTGAGATAAGAAGCTTGAATTCCTTTCTTATATAATTTAGTGCCAGAAGTGTATGGCCAATTTTCCTTTTGTTCTACATGTGAAACCACTTGGGAAAGGGAATTAAAAATCCTGTTTTGCCTGAAACACTCGAGTCCACAACTCTATTTGGGATAGTGAAAACTTCAACTCCCAGAAGGCAGTGCTTTCCCCAAGCACCAGTAACTTCCTGAATAGAGAATCAGGCCGTCCATCTCCACAAGCTCAGGCTGTGGAGGTAACAGCGACATCACAACACTCATTCCCTTACATGTGCTTAGGCTCAGCACATCTCAAACTCATTAGCTCTACAATATGAGCACTGCATTTCCTCAGACTCACTTTCATACGGTTCAATGCAGCTTTCTATCTCCATCTCTTCAATGGATTCATTGCAGCTATTTTCAGGTGGAACAGGGTCATAGAGCTTACTACTCTGCTTCTGCAACAACTCATTCAGCTTTGCTAACAAGAGTTTCTTTTGCTCTATCTCAGCAGAGAGACTTTGGCTAGGGAACACAGAAAAGCTATTTTCTCTACCTTTGCAGCTTAGCTGGCTAGCTGATTTGCTTCCCCCACTAGGAACTGACTCTTTCAGCTTTCTTTCATGCAGGGACTTTGAAACACGCACTTGCCTTGACTCTGGGCCTCTTAGCTGTTCCAATCCTTCCTGCTCTGTGCCATGCTGCCTTCTCTCTTCATACAATTGCCTTTCTCCTGGCAGTTTCCCTTTTAGCTGTGTCTGCCTCTGATCTGTTCCTCTCAGATCCAACTGCTCGTCTCTGCTCCTGGTTCCAGCTGCTCTTGTGCTGCTCGTTCCTGCTGCTCTTCTCCTCGTTCTTGGGCTCCTCGTTCTATCTGACTGCTCAAACACTGCAGTTTTAAACTGATCCTTCTTAGGGACCACACCCTTCTCCCAGCCCACGTGGGAGCTGTTAGGACTCAACCTAGCTCTGACATGAAGTGGGCGGGGCTTGATACTGGCTGCACTCTGACTCAGAGATTTGTAGTTGCTAGGGAAACCCTGTTTGCTACTATTTTTAAAGGAACAGGATTCACTTTCTTGCCACTCCATGTCCTCTGAACAGCCTTCGTCATCACAAGGAGTACAGTATCTGTATCAGAGCCAAGTTTCTGTGATACAGAGGATGTCCGGTTTGCAACTGTGGATGAGATTAGTTATTATTGAGATCTTGTTCCTCGGGGTTCTTGCATTTAGGAGATACCATCGAAGGGAGGTAGAGTTAGTAGAGTTGAGACATCCATTGTATATAGGTTGGTTGCAGAGTCTTATGTAGATGATCCGTTGTTTCGTGTTGTGTGGTGGACTATGGAATCTATGAGTAGTGGTGATTTCAATGGATCGGTATTGGTAGGAAATTATTGGGATCGGGTGTGTGTGATGTTTGAGTGACTGGATTTGATTTGTTAAAGTTAGAATCAGTACCATTAGAATAATGATGATCCTCATCTTGTTTTTCCATAGTGAGAATTTGCTTCTTGTAGAAGAGTTAATTAAAATATCATAAAGCAAGCAGGTTATCCAGTAGGGTAATGTGAAGTAAAACTCGGTGAGAGCTTGAATTGCTTGTACCAAGGTTAGGCTAAGTTAGAGTCTGTAAACGGGGGTGCTGGTCGTGAAAGTCCACAGTCTTAGCAAAGGCAAAATATTATCATGACTTGCAAAGGATTGTGGGGGTTGTAGTTCATTCGTACCAGAATCAGCCGTTCACAAAATAATGAGTTGTGATGCTCGAGTGTAAGCAAAGAAAAACAGATTTTATTCATGGGGTTAATTCTCCCACACAGATTTACTTGGTAACACAAAAGGACACTTGCTTCAAGTATTGTACTCAGGAAAAACAAAACATGTTATAAGGTAACTGAACTTCTTAAGCAATAAATCAATAAAGACCTTGATGGGAAACAGAAAAGGTCTTTTGATGGCTCCTGCTAATGACCTTCTTAGCAGTGCTCCAAAAAGCAAAAACAAACCCAAAAGTAACAAAAAAACCTGTTCTTTATCAAGGATAACTTTCTTCTATTCACACACACAAGAAAGAAGTTTCCTTCTAGAGCTCACGTGCACTTGTGCCTGGCTCAATTACAAATAATTAGCCAGCTGTAAACCCCTTTGCTGGTTCACTCTCTCTACGTGGCTCAATCCTACCCTGAAGCTTTCTTGCAGAGACTTTTCTGGGTAGATAAAAGAACAAGTTACAGTTCCTTTTGGTGGTTGTTGTATTAGTGAGAAACTACTTTAAAACAGCAGCCTAGACAGAGAGCAATCCATGTATTCCAACTGATCATTTAATATCTCCTTCTTCCTCAAATATCATGGAATCAATATCATGGTCTGGCTCAGAGGAATTCCTTAATTGATCACTCTCAGGATAATATTTGTTTCCCTGCTGTCTTCCAGATGAAGAGCTAGGGCATAGATCAAAGTTCATACCTGAACTACCCTTGCTGTTAGGTTTCCTCTCCTGGTATCCTGGCCAGTAAGTAGCCAGCTTTTATGTCCAGCCCTCCAATCAAGATCCCTGGACACTGGGTCTCTCTTCACATACCTTCTTGCACCGGTCTTAGGGCCCCTTCCAAATGCAGCCATCTCCCTCAAAGGTGCCGTTTGGGAGTTCCTGGCTCTATAACCCCAATCCTCTGGCTTCCTCCAGTCCAATGGAGTATGCTTGCCTCTGGAATCACTCCTAACACACGTACTGCTGTGGGCTCCTTCTTTAGACCTCCAAGATGTCTTTCTGGTCTTCCTTCTGCGTTGCTTCTGCTGTTGTAGTCCTCTCTCTTCTTTCTCCAATGGCTTCTGTTTCTGGATCTGCAGCTTCTGCTTGTTCTCTCTGTTCTGTTTCTCCCTATTCTCACCCTTCTGTCTCTGTATAGAATATCTTTTACTTTTAAAGTGCTTAGAGAGACACTCCACCCTAGCACAGCCCAGGTGTGCTGAATCAAGCCCTGCCCTTGGAGATGAGTGATTGGGGATTACCTCATAGCTCTCCTGATTGAACACACGTTTCCCCACTTCAGCCCTCCTAGAGGCTGTTTGTAACCTGGTGCATTCTGGGTTTGGTAGTCTTTTATGAAAACTTTCTGTTTTAGTATTTCTACCAGCAAAGACAGGTTGCTTGTTCAGAGCCAATTCACCTCTTTTATAGTTCCCTCCTGAACTATGATAAGCTTCCTTATCACAAGTCGGGAAGTGTCCAATATTATTAAGGAGGGAGCTGGAGTAGTTTATAGAATGGTGAAGGGTTGTGTAAGGCAGACTTGTGCAACTTACGTTTTTGGCGTCTTTAGAAGGACAGATTGCTTGTTGCGATTCAGCAGGATAGACAGGGTTGGCCAGCGATGAAACACTCTGGTGCTATCAAACAGATTTGAATTGTAGTTTCTAAACTGTCTTCCGAGACAGTTTAAGAAGGCAGTTGTTCAAGGCAGTAGTAGATCTTGTGTGTTCTCATCAAGGGCCACGCTCAAGGGCCACGCCTAAGGGCCCGCAGGCATGCCTTCAGTGCTCCTCTGTAAATGTCCTGCAGAGTTGGGCTTTATTGGCCTTCAGTGCAGGGGGCGGGAGGAGTCTCCGGCCCGCTCCTTGTGCTGGATGCCGATTGGGGGGCTAGATCATGCTCCGTGTCTGGAGCATTCGCCAAGCTGAAGGTGGATAAGACCCTGGGATCAATACTTCCAGGTCCTACTCCCGGAACATGTGGATAACATCGGCCTCCTCACCAGCCACTGAAGACGAAGGTATTTCATCCACATCAAACATCTCAGTCCAAGTCACAGTCTCTGTCAGATCCCAGCTCATCCCCATTTCTAGGGGGCGCCCTTTGCCGGGGACGCTTAGCTATCAATCGAATAGGGCTTCCACTCCCAGCATGCTCCTCATAAGACTGCGTTCAGGGGAAACCAAACGTCACAGGAACTGAGTTTCCACACCAAAATGACCAGGCCTGCCGTAAAAAGTAAAAAATCCCAGGCAGGGCAATCCAGACTGTGGAAGCTCTCCTCACGGAAATGACTTCCCACATTAGGGACCATAGAGACCTAGAGGATGGGGAGAGGCCCACAGCACCGTCGCTGGAGCCTCCAGTCGGCTAAATATCCTTATCTATAGCACTATCCACCACCTCCTGCTGTGAGGTAGGCAAAGTTGGATTAACAGCATCCCCAGCTGAAAGAGGGGGAGAAGGCCATGCAGGGATAACTCATAAGCTGCCATGCAAGAAGGGCAGAGTCCAGAAGTCTGAGATGAGGTGCCTCGCTTGCCACAGATCAAACAACATTACCTGGAAGAAGACAGAATTAAGGCAAGTTTCACAACAGCACGTGCCAAGGCTGCGGTGGCGCAGAAGACGCACATTAACTGCTCTTTTATTGTGATACAGGTTACAGATGCTAGGGTAGGAACACACATTAGAATCACTTGGGTGGAACGTGCACAAGGATCATGCAACCGCCAGGTGCACAATATTAAAACGCTACTAGCATGTGCAGAAAACAGCAGGAAACCCCCACACAGTGCCAACGGTCGCCTGCAGTCCACACTGAATTGTGTCCCACACAGACGGAATCGGAAGGCCCCAACGAGGACAATGATGAGGTCAAGTCTTGGTACTCACCTCCTGAGAGCCCCAGGCACTGGATCTGTGTAGGGCTCAGCTCCACTTCCCTGTACGGTTTCTCTTGTAACATAACTTAAGAAATGATGGCAGATAAAGACCAAAATGGCCTATCTAGTCTGCCCAGTAAGATGGTAGTAGATGTTGCTTTGTTCATGTTACCCCTCTCTGTGCTTGGTTTAGAGTTGTATCTGCTTCTCTATGCAGGTTACCCCTTCTCTGTAAGGTGACTGACTGGTAGGCAGATTCCTCTGAGAGCCTTCTGCAATCTTCAAGAGAGAGCAGGGGGGACAGACAAGGATAGAGGGGGGAGGGGGTATGAAGATCGTGCAAGGCTGCTGAATTCTTCCAGATTCTTCTAAATCCTTTCAATTTTGGCTGCTCAGCAGTCTCATCATAAGAGCATGGAGCTGAACCAGCTTTCCCGCTCCCTATGATTACCAAAAAGGTCAGAATCTAGTGGAGCCTCTCAACATCACGCTCAAGTGAGAGTGACCCTCAAGGTGGTCGTTCACCAGTGTTTTTTTGTTTTGATTTGATTTTTTTAATCACTTTTCCTCTCAATTCTTCAGATTTTCTTCAGAGAGGAGACAATCCATCCACCATATGCTGGAGATAAAGAAATATTGAAGGGACCTCTGGTGACTGAGGCGAATAGAGTCATGGGAGTTATGTCATTGAAACCTGTGCTTTTCAGTGGTTCTTTGTCTCCACCATTCTACTGGCAGGGGAACAATACCCCCTTTCTGGAATGGTCTAACAGGACGATATGGAAATCTATTATTTATTTTGTATGCATTTAGTTCACGTCTTTCCAGTACTATTTCAAGGCAAGTTACATTCAGGTATGCTAGGTACAATCAAATCAAGTCTGCAACTAAAGCCATGGAGTTTTAAGCGATTTGCTCACGGCAACAAATAGCATCAGTGGAATCCAAACCCTGGTTTCCTTGGTTCCAGCCCACTGCTCTAACCAATAAGCTACCCTAAATACTTAATACATGTATCCACCTTCATGACAAACTCCACAAGACTCACCACAATCACTTGGGGATATGTAGGGCAAGGTGTAAGAATAGATCCAAGCAACTTATCCAAGAACCTAACATGTGTGTGTGTACACATGTGTCTGTGCGTGTGTGTGAGTGATATAGTTAAATGAGGGCATCATCTGTATAGAACGAGACAGCATGAGTTTCTCCACCACACCCCCCCCTCACCCTCCCAAGATTGCCATCTGATAGAAAGTTGATGTAAAGGGAACGGCCAATGCTTACACCACTAAGGCAAATAACAGTGGAGGGAAAGTGCAACCTTGACAAGTGCCCTGTGCTAAACCAAAAGATTGGGAAGGTAAACTGATGGCTATTACAAACACCATAGGGACTGCACCCATCCAATCAATTCTGTCTGAAACCAAACTTAAACACAGCCATCAGAAAAAGCCATTCCATTTTATCAAAGACCTTCTTGACACCCACAGAGACAAATCAGAGACAAACAGAGACAAATCAGAGACAAACAGAGCCAGGAGGTCAACCGCCTTAAATCTATTAACTACCCCGAAAACATTGACTAAATGCAATAACATGACAGCAAATAGGGCCTTCAGCCTTTACGTCCCCAAAATTTGGAATACACTCCCACCAAACATCCGAGCCATTGCTGACCTGACCCAATTCAGGAAGGCTATCAAATATCACCTCTTCCTCCAATACTACCCAGCCAGCGATGATTCCAGATAACACCAACTAAGAAACACAGCCAGCGTTGTTTCTAAATAACACCACCAAGAAACACTGCCTTTCTCACAGCCCATTTTCACAATGTATTTTATATTTGAAACGGACTTATTTTATACTGTTCAATTCAACCATGTTATAGGTCTTTTACGTCATGCATTTGACCTATTTCATGTGTATATTTCATGTATATAGTTCATGTACATAGTTCCACCCCCCCCTGTTATCCAAGTTTATACCCCTGTTCGATGTAAAACCAAACAGAAGTGTGTTTTGGTCATTTTGTTATACTGTGAACCGCGCTGATGCCGAATAGTGCGGTATATAAGCAACTGTAATAATAAATAAATAAATAAATAAATAAATCATTGACTTGGCAGCAAACCCTTAAACAGTACAAAAATATTGATCAAACATCTCACGTTATCAGATTCTTAATGGAGAAGTTTACTACATGATAATTTTCCTTTCCTTAAATCCTGCTAGACCAGCCAAAAATGGGTGGGTTATCCTTCCCAGCCAGCAAGTAGAAGTAGACTTGAGAAACGTTCAGTGATGATATCACTTTGTATATCCTCCAGTGCAGCACTGAGAGAAGCCAGTATGAGCTCTCAAGCAGTACGCAGGATTGAAAACACTCAGGAAAAAAAAAATTAGCAGACATAACTTGGAACAGCCATTTGTAAGTATTTGGCTCTCATATCATAAATGACACTGCAGCAGGTACTTATCCTAACAATGCAATCAAGAGGCAGCAGCAGAGCTCCCAAACTGTAGGGAAGAGTCCTTCAGGACAAGTCCTGGACTAGTCTAGCCAGATTCAAGGAAAGGAAAATTATCAGAGATGTAAAGTTCTCCTTTCTTTTCATCCTGTTATACCAGTTTAGAAGAGTAGGATATACCCAAACAATCAACCACTAGCCCCCTTACAGATATCCTCTGAAGACATCAAAATGCACTTCATTCAGGAGGAGGTCTGTGCCTTAGTAGAATGAGCTCTGACTCCCTCCATCACATACTTTCCAGCCAAAGCTAAGTCAATAGCCTTCTTAATTCAGCAGGTAATGTAGGACTTGGCTGCTGCCTGTTCTTTCCTCAGATCACTGGAGAGGATGTGATGGTCCAACCAATGGAAAGGATTAGTAATCTCCATGTATCTGACTAATGGCCTCTGCATGTCCACCAGACATAGAAAGGAGTACACCTGAAGGTCCTTCTCAGAGAAGGATGGTAGGATGATGGTCTGGTTACGCTGAAAAGGAGATAGGACTTTTGGGAGAATGAATGTCAGTCCATAAGGTGGCTGAAGCATTTGATATGATTTCAAAAAGCTCCTAGCAGAACAAGGTCTGCAGCTCTGATAACCACATGGCTAGTGCAATAGCCACCAGGAAAACCACTTTGAAGGTTAAATCCTTGAGAGAGGCCTTACAAATGTGCTCAAAAAGGGACACTCCACATTCCTTCAACACCAGAAAGGCTCTGCTGAAGAACAACCAGACGCATCGGTGGACAGATCTGCTTCACTCATGTTTAGAAAAATGGAAGATGTCATGGGGTGGTGCCAAGGACATTCCTTGAATGCACTCCCAGTATCACTTTATGGCTGCTATCTGAACTTTGAGAGAGTTCAGAGCTAACCACTGATCAAAAGTCAGACTGTAAAAAGGATGACACTGCTACTATGTCTGCCTTCCTGGCCTCTGGGGCCAAAGAGGAACGTCATCTTTCAAAAAACCCTCTAGACTCCCACATAGGCTAGAGGCTCTCTGGGCCTTCAGAAGGATATTCACCACTGCTTTAGAGTAACCTTTCTTAGGCAGCCTAAGTCTCTCAAGGACTAGGCCATAGGCAAGGAGGGAAAGGGATCATTTGTCACCTGGGGCCCTTGCTACAGGATGCCCCTCTTCTGAGGTAAAAGATAGAGAACCCCATCAACAGGTTCATACCATGGTCTACATGGCCAGTCTGATGCCATTAGAATCATCAATCCCAGATCAGCCCAAATTCTATGCAGAAGGCAGCTTACCAAGGACCGCAGGGGGAAGACATACAGAAACCCTTCCAGGGGACATTATTAAATCAGGACAACCAAGACTGCTGCCATGAATCCTTCTGAGGCTGAAAAAAAGTCTTCCATTTTAGCATTCTCCTGAGTAGCCACCAAATCAAATACTAAAAGGACCCACCTCTGCACTATGAGGGCAAACGTATGAAGGCTCAACTCCATGGTATTTTGACTCAAGTCATCAGCCTGCATGATGATGCCCACTATGTAGGCAGTCAACCGGCAACCAAGTGTTCCTCCACTCAAACGATACAGCTCTGCTCCTTCGAGAGCCACTCTGGCATTGCGAGCCCCGCCTTGCTTGTTGCTATATGTCCTAGCTCTGGCATCATCCAAGAACATGTGCACCACTTTTATCCACTAAAAGATGCTGGAACCACTCTAGAGTGAGATAAATTGTTCCAGCTTCCAATCAGTGGATTAACCAAGAGGCCTTTTGAGGGAATCAGAATCCTTGTACAAAGTGATTTAGGCAGAGAGTTCCCCAGCTCTTCAGACTAGCATCTGTGATGACTATCACCCAATCTGGCACTTCCAAAGGCATTCCAAACATCAGATAGTGAGAATACAACCACTATACTAATAGCTCCTTGATCTCATAGGGGAGAGGAAGGGTCTGGTCAAACAGAGAACTGTGAGACAAGAGAGAGATAGCAAATGTCTCTGGAGGGGGCACAGTGTGTCCTGGTCCAAGGGACCAGTTCCAGGGTCAATGCTATAGACCCTAGGAGTTGGAGATAATCCCAGGACTGGGGAGCTGACTGAGCACAAAGGTGACATTTTACTTATCAGATAATGTTCTTTCCTTGAGTGTTGCTAGATCAGTCCAGAAAAGTGGGTTGTGTTCCCTTACCAGCAAATTGGTGGAGACAAACAATGAAAAGCCCGGGTTTCAATGACATCACTCTCATGCCTCTATTCACCTCAGCCAGAGGTCTCTTTAGTATTTATCCCAAAGCATATGGGAGAAGATGGCAAGCCTCACAACCTTAATGTGGGCAACAATGAGTAATCAAATAGCAGAGAACTCTGTACAGGAGGCTGTCCATAGAAGATTGACCTGCAGAGCCAAGCATAAAAATATAATGGACCAAAGGCTACCGCTGCAGAAGAATAAAGCAAACAATTCCAGGGGAAGGGCCCTGGACTGGTCTAGCAGGACTCAAGGAAAGGACATTATCACTTCCTTATTGTCCTGCTAGCCCAGCCAGACAAATGGGATATACCAAAGCTATGCCTCTACTGGGAGGAAAGAACACACAGCAGCTCGGAAAATCTTAGAGCCAAAAGGCAGTGTCTGCCTGAGCATGGACATAGAGCAGAAATGCACTACAAAAGTGGAAACTGATGTGCACATTGCCGCCCAACAAATCTCTCCAGGGGCTACAGAGCACTGCTCCGCCCACAAGGAGGCTTGAGCTCTGGTAGAATGGACACACAAACCTTCCAAAATCAGCTGGTTCTGCAACAGATGCACAGAGGCAATTGCCTTCTTAATCAAGTGCCCCAATGCAGACTTAGCCACTGCATCACCTTGCACGGGCCAGCAAACAGCACAAATAGATGATCCGCCTTATGAAAAGAAAAGAATTCATAACCTCCAAGAACCAGAGAACCATCCTTCAGACATCCACAAGGCAAAGATCCTTACCATTCCCCCCTCCCCTGACACTGCTCCTTAGAGAAGGAGGGCAGGCAAATCACCTGATTCAGGAACATCACCTCAGGGAAGGAGGAACAAACAGGCTGAATGGAAACAGCCTCCTCAGAAAAAGATAAGTAAGAATCTTGGCAAGACACAGCCCACTGCTCAGAAACCTCCTTGCAGAACAAATTGCAACTAAGACCACCATCTTCAGCATCAAATCCTTTAGAGTAGCGCACTTCAACGGCTCAAGGGGCTCTGACATCAGGCCCTGAAGCACTAGACACTGATCCCAGAAAAGGACCACAGACTAGAGGGGGGATGTAGATGTTGAACCCACTGAAGAAAACGCAAAACATCTGGGATATAAAAGTGTAGAGACTTACCAGCCACCAGATGTCTGAAACAGGCCAAAGCCACCACCTGAACTTTCAGGGAGCTAAGAGAAAGGCCCTTCTCCAGATCAACCTGTAGAAAAGGCTAACAGAAACGGCACCTTGGCCAGCTCAGGAGCCAACTGCTGTGCACCACACCAGCACTCAAGGAACCAGACCTGCACATATGCCAGGTTGGTAGATCATTTCCAGGCTCTGAGTGGAAACCACCACTGGAGAGTAACCCGTACGCGCTAACCATCTTCTTTCAGGAGCCAAGCCATAAGCAAGAAGGGAGTCAGGTTCCCCAGGACAAGCGATCTTCAACCCAATAGGCTCTAAGACAGAGGCAAATGAAGAGGTGGTACTTGCAGGAGCCGCATCAAATCTCCGAATCATGGTCTCCTTGGCCAATCCAGTGCTACCAGAATAATCCTTCCTGAGTGGAGCTCTATACGCTGAACCATATGCCCCATCAGGGGCCATAGAGGAAACATACAGCAGGCACCGATACCCACAGACCATGTAGCAACTGAAGAGGCAGCACACTTTGGCATTGGAGCAGGTCACCATCAGATCCCAGAAATGGAAAAAAGAGCCAAACGACGAAACCTGGAAACAGCACAAGCACTGGCAAGTCAAATGCAAGGCATTGATAAGGCAGGCAAAGAGAGAATTTGAGAAGAAGCTTGCTGCGGAAGCAAAAACGCGAAATAAAGACCTTTTCAAGTACATTCGTAGCAAAAAACCTGTGAGAGAGTCAGTTGGTCCATTAGATGATAAAGGGGTTAAAGGAGCACTAAGAGGCGACAAGGCGATAGCGGAGAGACTGAATGAAATCTTTGCTTCGGTCTTTACTGAGGAAGATGTAGGGATGTTACCCATGACTGAAGTGGTATTTAAAGGTGTGGAAGAATTGAAGGAAATATCGATACGTCAGGAAGATGTCTTACAACTATTAGATAAACTGAAGAGTAGCAAATCACCTGGGCCGGATGGTATACATCCAAGGGTGTTGAAAGAACTGAAATATGAGATTGCAGACCTGCTATCAGTAATCTGTGAACTATCATTAAAATCATCTCTAATACCTGAAGATTGGAGGATCGCCAATGTAACACCAATTTTTAAAAAGGGTTCCAGGGGTGATCCGGGAAACTACAGACCGGTGAGCCTGATGTCAGTACCGGGAAAAATGGTAGAAACCATCATAAAGAATAAAATTACTCAGCATGTAGATAGTCACAACCTAATGGGAGACAGCCAACATGGCTTTAGACAAGGAAGATCTTGTCTTACTAATCTGTTATGTTTTTTTGAAGGAGTGAATAAACAGGTGCACAAAGGTGAGTCGGTTGATATTGTGTATCTGGACTTTCAGAAAGCCTTTGACAAGGTCCCTCATCAGAGACTTTTGGCAAAACTAAAGAGTCATGGGATAGGAGGCAGTGTACTATTGTGGATCAGGAACTGGTTAAAAGATAGAAAGAAGAGGGTAGGGCTAAAAGGCCAATTTTCCCAATGGAGAAAGGTGAATAGTGGTGTACCCCAGGGATCTGTGCTGGGTCCGCTGCTTTTTGACATATTCATAAATTACCTGGAAAATGGAATAACGAATGAGGTTATCAAATTTGCAGATGACACAAAACTATTTAAAGTTGTTAAAACCCAAGAGGATTGTGAAAAATTGCAAGAGGATCTTGATAAATTGGAAGACTGGGCATCAAAATGGCAGAAGAAATTTAATGTGCACAAGTGCAAGGTTATGCACCTAGGGAAGAACAACCCAAACTATGCTTACACGATGCAAGGTTCCACATTAGGAACCACCACCCAGGAAAAAGATTTAGGCGTCATTGTGGATACCATGTTAAAACCCTCGGCCCAGTGTGCAGCGGCGGCCAAGAGAGCAAATAGAATGCTAGGTATGATAAGGAAAGGAATGGAAAATAAAACAAAAGATATTATAATGCCTCTATATCGTTCCATGGTGAGACCGCACCTTGAATATTGTGTGCAATTCTGGTCACCGTATCTTAAAAAGGATATAGCGATTTTAGAAAAGGTTCAGAGAAGAGCCACAAAAATGGTAAAGGGGATGGAAGGATACTCCTATGAAGAAAGGCTAAAAAGGTTAGGGCTCTTTAACCTGGAAAAGAGACGGCTGAGGGGAGATATGATAGAAGTCTATAAATTAATGAACGGAGTGGAACGGGTAAACGTAGATCGATTGTTTACCTTATCAGAATATAGAAAGGCTAGGGGACATGCAATGAAGCTACAGGGTAAACTATTTAAGACTAATAAAAGAAAATATTTTTTCACTCAACGTGTAATCAAACTCTGGAATTTGTTACCGGAGGATGTAGTAAAGGCTGTTAGTGTAGCTGGGTTTAATAAAGGTTTGGACAAGTTCCTGGAGGAAAGGTCCATAAACTATTATTAAGAAGTGACCGAAGATATCAATGCTTGACCCAGTACAAGCATTGTGGAACTTGTGTCTCTTGGGGAAACTGCTAGGTACATATGACCTAGATTGGCCATTGTTGGAAACAGAATACTGGGCTTGATGGACCTTGGTCTGACCCAGTATGGCATATCTTATGTTCTTATCCCTCTCGGGTTGACCCCAGCAGTGCAGAAACAACTCAAATGCCTCCTGATTCAACTTCTACTCTCCTGGAATCAGAACGTGCTGGCTGAAAAAAATCCATCATCACATAGTATCCACCCCGGTAATGGGCAGAGTCAACAAACTAGAGAGGTTCTTCACTGTCCAAGCAAACGGGAGAACCATCTCCAGGGCTACCCCAGCACTCCTCGTACCGCCTTGCTGACTGACATAAGCCATCATTGTGGCATTTGTCTGAGAATACTCAAACTGCCTGGCCCTTGACCAGGGGCTTATGAGCCAGCCTGTCAGCCCTCCCCTCAAGGCAGTTGATGGACCACATCACCTCCTTGTGCTTCCAACAGCCCTGGGCTGTTCGGCCTAGGCAATGGGCTTCCCAGCCTGAGACACTGGCATTAGCCATCAGAAGGATCCATGAGCAATCATTCAGCAGTATGCCCTTCTTCAGAAGACTAGGCTGCTGCCACCATCATCACTGGGAGCAGGAGCCTGAGCTCAAACCGCTGAGAACTCGGACCACTAAGTCAGTAAGGACTGTTGGAGCAGTTGCATATGTGCGCACGACCATGGCATCATCTCTATTGTCACCGCCATCAATATGAAGAGCTAAAGATCAAACCATACTCTGGGAGCCTGCTGCGAACAGAAGATCAGTGGGCAATCCAATAGCCTTTGACTTTCTCCTCTGGCAGGAAGACGCGACACGCTCTAATATCGAGACAAGCTCCCAGGAACTCCAGCGACTGGGAATGCAACAACTGTCTCTTTCCCTAATTTATTACCCAGTCAAGGCTTATAAGAAAGTACATCACTTAGGGAGCTACCTGAGATGCCTCTGCAAGAGAATGGGCTTGGATGAGCCAGTAGTCCAGATATGGTTGCCCAAATCCCTTAGCACTGAAGCCACCACCACCACCATGACCTTAGAAAACATCCTTGGGGCAGTGAGCAAAGCACAACTAAACAGACACTGTGCTGATCCCCTGGATTAGGATATGAAAATACACCTCGGCCAAATCCAGAAATGCCAGGAACTCGGTGCATCGCTTGAATCATGGATCGCAAAGTTTCCATCCAGAAGCGCATGACATGCAAGCACTCATTGCCACACTTGAGATCCAAACATGTCAGCACCACAAAACAGATGGAATATTTGCCCTTGCCCCAATCATCTGGGGGAAGGGGCACCACTGCCTTCAGGAGAGGCAACTTGTCAGAGGTGAAACAAAACTGCCCTACTATTCGCAGACCCACAATGGGAGGAGATGAAAGCAGACGGGATCAGCTCTTTGCAATCCATGACATAGCCATACTGAATACAGACTAGCACCCAATGATCCTTGGTGAGCCGGACCCATTTCTGAAAGAAGAGGCAAAGTCTGCCCCCAACTGGAGAAACCAGGGAACGGGCCCCCAAACCTTCATTACGCAGCCCGGGAGGATCCTTCTCTGGATGAGACTGGGTCCTTAGACTAAAGTGCTCCATGAAAGGACTAAGAACGAGCCTAAAGTCCATAAGCAGAAGGCAAGAAAGGCTTTCCAGGCTGGTAAGGACAGGAATCCCAAGACCCCCCAGGAATTTGACCAGCATGCTCACAAGGGGCAGGCGGAGACTGACAGAAAAGGGGCTCATCTCGCCCAGGTCCTTCACCAGCTTCTACAAATCTGACCCAACAGAAGTGTCCTGCTAAGGCCAGATGGACAACTGGGCTTTTGAAGAGTAATCTGCTGCCCCATGCCAGAGCCAAGCCAACATCATGTCACCATAGACAGAGCATAATACCTGGCCACCAGACTACCAGGCCATACATGGCATCAGAAAGGAAGGCCGTAGCAGACTCCAAAAGAGGGGTAGAATCATCTGGCAGAAGAAACAGAACCCATTGGAGCATGGCTCGAGATGTCAAGCCTGCACATACTGCCAAATGAAGAACAGCAGCCACCACAGCAAACTGGTTCTTCAACACGAATCCACCTTCCAGTACAGAGTATCCTTTGCTGATCTGCATTTCACTGAATGATGGTCTGTCTGGTAACCGCCATGACTTGCGCATCCACCTTGGAAATATCAAACCACACAATGCCCCCCATCTCCAGAAGAACATGCATCTTCTTATATACTCTTAGCCCCTTAGGCGGGGAGTCGGGGGAATCCCACTCTGACCAGAACAGGCCCTTGAGCACCTCCAGGAATGGGAAAACAGTAGTGAATTTTGGCACACCTTGCAGAAGTGGATACAACTTCAGTTCCTACTCTGTGCCTGGAGCATCCGCCAAGATCAAGGTAGATAAGACCCTAGGAATCAACACCTCTAGTTCCTCCTCTGAAAACAGGCAGATAACATCGGCCTCCTCACAATTCTATGAAGGCAAGACTACTTCATCCACATCAGACATCCAAGCCACAGTTCAAATCTCGGATAGATCGCAGCTGATCCCCATCTCCAGGGTGCGCCCTCTGCCAGGGACACTTAGCCACAGGCAATCTAACAGGGTTTCCACACTCAGCCTGCCCCTCATGAGAGTGCACTCAGGGGAACCCAGAGGCCGCAGGGTTTGAAATTCCACGCCAGAATGACCAGGCCTGGAAGAGAATACCAGGGAGGACAATCCAGACTCTGGAAGCTCTCCTCATGGAAATGATCCCCCCCCCCCCCCACCAGGGGATATAGTCGCTGTTGATCCCCTAGAGGATGGTTGCCAGAATCTTCAGTTGGCTGGTTATTCTTACCCACAGTGCCATCTACCACCTCTTGCCTTAAGGCAGGTAGGGCCAGACTAACCACACACCCCCCCTCGGCAAAGAGAGGAGGAGCAATCCCTCCAGGGATGACTCAGAAGCTGCCATGCAAGAAGAGCAGAGCCTAGAAGTTGGAGATGAGGCACCTTGCTTGGCACAGGCCAAATAACTGTTTTCTTCAGGGGAATATTAAGGCAAGTATCACAACAGTGTGCTCCAAGGCTGCGGTGGCCTGGAAGGTGTGCGTTATGAGCACTTGGGTAGCAATGTGCGTTGGAGCCATTTTGGCAGAACGCACACAAGGACCACATGACCATCAGGCGTGCAACAGTAAAAACACTACTAATGCATGCAGGAAAGGGCGGGAAACTCCCACACCATGCCAACGGTCACCAGCAATCCACCCCAAATGGAAGGAATCAGGAGCTCCCAACAAGGACAAGTGATGAGGTCAAGCCTTAGTACTCACCCCCTGAGAGCCCCAAATAGAGAATCCATGCCGGGTTCAACTCTACTCCCCTGAAAATGTTTTTTTTTTCCTGGCCTTGCAAGCACTACTTTTAAAAGATAGCAGACCCCTCCAAGAGCCATCTGTAATCTCCAGGAGACAGTGTGGGGGGGAGGGGGGGTGAAATAGAGGAGGAGGGAGGGGGCATTGAGGTTGTGTGAGGCTGCTGAACTCTTGAAACTCTTCTAGATCCTTCCAATTTTTCTGGCTGCTCAACAGGCCCTTATCACGCTAAAAGCGTGGAGCTGAACCAGTTTTCCCTCCTTCTATGGCTACCAAAAAGACCACAGTCTAATTAAGCCCCCCCCCCCCCCATGTCACACTCAAGTGACAGAGTCACCCTAAAGGTGATTGTTCACAAGCATTTAAATAAACCTTTTCCTCTCAGTTCTTCGGATTTTCTTTAGAGGAGAAAATCCATCTACCATCTGCTGGAGACAAAAGAAATATCAAAGAGACCTCTGGTGGCTGAGGCGGATAGAGGTATGGGAGTGATGTCATTAAAACCTGGGCTTTGCATTGGTTCTTTGTCTTTACCAATCTGCTGGTAGGGGAACACAACCCATTTGTCTGGACTGATCTAGGAGAACAATATGATCATGCCTCGAATTGGCTCTGCAGATGAGATCTCTCTCCAACAAGAGGAAAACATTACCCAGGAGAGAGAGTGCTGAATCAAGCACCAGAGGGTACGCCAAGTCTTGGGAAACAAACAGGCTGTTCATGGGATAGTTCATCACTAACCCCAACCTTTCTAATCAGTGATTCAGCAGGGCTGAGTCATCCCTGGATGACTCCAAGGAAATGGAACAAATCAGCTAGTCATCCAAGTGCCGGTGAACCCAGATTCCTTGCTTGTGAAGAAACACCGTTACCATTATGATCTGAGAGAAGATGCAAGGAGTCGTAGCCAGGCCAAAAGGTAGAGCCTGAAACTAGAAGTGACAGCTCAGTGCACATAAGTAGAAAAGTTTCTGGTGTTGCTCCCAGATGGGATTATGAAAGTACACTTTGATGAGGATCAGGGAGGTTAAAAACTCTTCTTGCTGAATGGATGCACTGGACCAACTTGATGGTCTCCATGCAGAAGTTACTCAGCGCCAATCCAATGGAACCAACTACCGCATGAATTAAGGCTCACAAACAACCTGAACGAATTTAGACGAAAACTGAAAACCTATCTGTTTCAAACCCACAACAACTTGATCTAACTGCGATACCCTACCTCAACCAGATCTCCTCTGCCGCACTCGGCAGCATATAATCTAATAGTATATAATCATGTATAACTTGTACACCTTGGCAACTAATTCCGTACAAATTGTATATAACCATGTATAGTCTGTACACCTTGGCAACTAATTCTGTACAAATTGTATATATGGGGCCCTCCCCCAATCTACTGAAATCAAATGTATACCTTGATCTGTGTGCTTTAATCAAATATGTATCGTATCCAAATGCTTGTCCCATGTTACGTAATCATTGACTAATCAAAATGTAAAACTGAAATCTCAATGTACCGTACAATACATTATGATTCTGTAAAGTAAACCGCTGCTGATCGTAGGAAGCAGCGGTATACAAGTGTTTACTAAATAAATAAAGAAAGAAGTGGGGCACTTGAAGCATGGCACAGACTATCTGTAGATCCAGAATAGGTCAGAAGGAACTTCCCTTTCTTGGGCACCACAAAGTAGATGGCTTAATGCCTCTGACCCTGCTCTGTGGAGAGTATGGATAGAATAGTCTGTAACTGCAGGATGCGCTGTAGAGTTTATGTTATCACTACCTACCTAGGTTGAAGAAATTTTAAAGGAGCAGCAGGTTTTATTTAAGAGAGAATGGGGGGGGGGGATAGAGGGCAGGGAAGCAAATGCAAGGAGAGAGGGAAAAGGGAATGGGGAGGTACAGAAGAAGGGTTGGAGTGCTGGGAGGAAGGGAAGAGTTCAAGCGATTTGAAAGTGGGAGAGGGAGGAGGATTAAGCATTTTCCCCATTAAATAAAGAAAGAATAAAAAAGAAGTCTTAACAAAATCAGACCCTAAAACCTAAAAAAGTAACTGCAATATACTTTTTAGGGTAGGTGGAGTGTGCCCTGCCAGCCCCTAGATTCCAAGAAAATGTCAAGGCCTGAATTAGGCTCTGAATTTTTGTAAATGCATTTCATTGACCTCATCTAGTTAAGCTGCCACCAGTAATAGCTTAGAAGGCTTACTGACATTATTCAATAAAATGATGCTTCATGAGCTGCATATAAAAAAGCCAAACGGATGCTCTTCAGCGGGCTGATCTCCCCACTAAATTTTATCATTTTAGTCCCTGGAGCATCCAGATTAGTTGTGACCACATCCATGCCAAGATGCTCCGGGGCTCTGTATACTGAGAAGGTGGCGTTCTACTAAACTAAGAGTAATACTGAATAATGGTACTTTTATTTAGCTATTTAAAAGATTTATACACCACTTAATTATACAATTCAAAGCGGGACAAAAAGAAAAAGAGCTACACACCATACAAAGACAAAAATAATAGACAGCAATGCCTGGGGGGGGGAGGAGCCTTCTCAAGATGGCCGCTGAGAGTTTCTTCTGAATTCATGCCGAAAAGAAAGGGGAAGTTGAGGGCTATTCCCTCAGAGCCCCAACACTCATCTACAGGTCCGATGGACCGTTTTGTGACCTTGACACCGGACCAGAAAGCAGAGGTTCGAGCCGGCTTGGCGGTATGCAGTGGAGAGGCCGCATCTCCGCCGTCGGAAATAGATACATCACTCTCCCCCGCGCAGAGAACGCCGCCGGTACGTCCTGCTACTGCCGGCCCTACCTTGGAAGCTGCGACGCTTGTTCCTCCTATGCTGGGGGACGAGCCTGTCATTGGAGGGCAGCCCCTTGATGTGGCGGCCGAGCTGACCCCTGTGGAAGACGGGGAGGCGTCGGGCGTCTCTTCTCCGGCGGAATTCCCAGATCTGTCATCTTTTAGGGAACGGAGCTCTCCGGTTGTTTCTTCTTTGCTGCCTGTTCCAGCCTTTAGCCTCTCTAGACCGAAGATCTTCACACTTGAATCCATTTGGAACGCTATTGCTGCTTTGTCTGGCGCAGTTCAATCTCAATCTGCAGCTTTTGCCGCGAGTATTCAGGATAATGCTTCACGTATTCAGGAGAACGCTGGTAAGATCGTGACTGTCATATCCACGTGTGACTCTCTGGTAACGTCGGTAGCTGACCATGGGACCCAGTTGAATTCTCTTTCTGACCAGTTTTCCGCTTTGGTTAAGGACAATGGGATTCTTCGTTATAAAGTTGAAATTTTGGAAAATGCTGCTAGAGCCGCTAATCTGCGGGTCTTAAATTTTCCTCAATCTCAGGGTGTTACTGCGACTGATATGTTTAAGAAATTTATTTATTTAATTTATTTATTTATTTACATTCTCTTATATACCGCGCTATTCTGCATCAGTGCAGTTTACATTGAACAAACTGAAATTACACTGAACAGGGCATTATAACTTGGAGATAACTATTTTACAAGGAACATGGGCTATGGAGGGTTAAGTGGCTTGCCCAAGACCACAAGGAGCACCTGTGGGACTAGAAACCCCAGTCCTTCCGGCCCAAGGTTGCTGTCCTCTAGTGGGATTTGAACCCCCGACCTTCCGGCCTGAAGTACCTTGCCCCAACCACTAGGCCACTCCTCCACTCCACGAAGTTCTCAAAGTCCCAGTTGATTTGTTTCCACCATTGAATAAGGTTCATTATCTCCCTCGGGGGAAAAAAGATGCTGTGGTTTCTTCTGATGTATCAAATATTGATTTTGATGTTCTCAATGTTTCTAATTTGTTAGAGGATACGGGAGGTGGGGGCTGTGTACCTGCTACTTTGATTGTTCAATGTGCCTTAATTTCTGATAAGAACTGGCTTCTTAAAATGTTTTTTAAGAAGAGGCTAGAGTCCTTTTTTGGTCTATTTCTATGTTTCCTGATTTAACCCGGGAAACTCAGAAACGGCGCACACAGTTTTTCTTATTAGTCTGGAGTGTTGCAACTAGGAGGGTCCTTTTTCCTCCGATATCCGTGTAGATGCCTTGTCATATATAAATCCAATCGTTACTTTTCACTAATCCATTAGATCTTGCTATTTTTATAAATGCTCGGGTTTCTACTGATGTCACTCTGGGATAGTTCTATCTCTGCCTAATTAGAGTTGTCTGGGTTACCTCGCGGCCACATGAGTTCTTATGGTAATTGTTCTTGTTAGCTTGTAGACCATTTTCTCTTGTTCGGTCTTATTTCCTTTCCTCCCCCCCCCCTTTTTGCTAATGTTGGCCTGTTATGGGTGTTACAGGATTATGTTTCTTTGTTTTGTATCTTGTTTAAATTGTACGTTCCTATGTACTGATCTCATTTTCCTCGCAAGATTGTGTTGTTTTTCTTGCTTGTTTATTTGAAATTCATAAATAAATAAATAAATAAATAAAATAATAGACAGCAATCCAGATCAAGATATAAACAGTCTCAAAAGCTTGTAAATACAAAAAACGCCTTCTACTTTTTATGGAAGTCCAACACATCTGTGCAACCCTGTAAATAATCAGGCAAGTGATTCCACATACATGGATCATGGGAAGAAAATGCATGAGACTGCATGTTGCACAAACTATTAGCAAACAAAAGGCGACAGTATGAGAGAATTCTAAAGACTCATTTGAAATGGACATGAGGAGAAACACCACTGCAGAAAATTAGCAAGACAAGAAGAGGATGATACCATTTTAGTCTTTAAAACAAAACAAAGAATTTTAAACAAAACCCTTTGCTGAACTGGCAACCAGTGCAAAAACCTTAAGGTGTAATATGATCATAACACAAACTACCCAAAATAACTCTTGCTGCAGCATTTTGTGTCATCTGCAGGGCAGACATAGTCAGAGAGGAGACCTACCAAAAGAACATTCGCATAATCAAAAGTAGACGATATAATGGCCTGAAAAACCGAGCGAAAATCTGAAGCAAAGAGAGTAAATGGCTGAAGATGTCTCAACATTCTAATCTGATAAAAAGAACAATGTTCAAGTTTTTTATATGAGCCTACATATTCAGACAATAATCCTGAATCACATCCAAAACATACCACCTCACTATGAACAGCTACCAGTTGACCATTTAAAAGCACCTCTGTGGGTGCAGCAAAGGACTTATTGTGAGACACGAACTCCACTTCCATCTTTCTGTAATTAATCTGTAACATGTTGAGAAAAACACAAAGCTACAATGCGCATACATTCTAAAAAGAGGTAAAGATGCAAGCCTGGCAGAAATGACAAACAGCATATAAAGCAGAAAATCATCTGCATACACATATCATATGATACACCAAAATCCTTAAAAAGTGTACAAACAGAAGACACCTTAATATTAAACAGCAGAGCAGACAGGAAGTCTGAGGGTACAGAAGCAAACAGCCCCGCAGTGCTTATCTTTAAAACGTTGGCACTGCGGGGCTTTGTGGACATTGCTGCCACTGTCTGTCCCAAGAGGGGTGGAAGTGGCAGCATTAGGCACCCATGGAGGGCCGACACTCTAGGCAAATGCCTTGTTCACCAAATGGCAGCACTAGACCTGGATACTGTATGCACCAGACAGGTGTCAAACAACAAAGATTTCTTCTCCCGAGTGATATCACTGCCACTTGAACCAACTCTGGCAAGCGTGTTGCAGCTTCAAGGGCTGTACAGTAACTCTGAGCCTGTCATTTGGTGAATCACCATGGGACAGATGCTTATGGAAGCAGTTTTAGTCTTTTAGCTGCCCTCTGTACCGTAAGTCAAACTGACCGCCACATACAACTGGGCTACACTGCAGAACTGACTTCGGTGTGCCCTTAATCAAAAACTGGTCTGCATCTGCCATATCTTAGCATAGAGATTACTATCGTGATCCTTCATGCAGACCCGTCTTTCTGTTGCCAATTTGGTCCATTAAGCTGTGGGCATCAGCACTGCACCAAGCACTGGGAAAGGGAGAATACCTTATAACTCATGGTACTCAAACATCCTCTCAATTACACACAGTCAGGCAGAGAAGCCATAAAAGCACCAAGAAGGGAGAGCAAGAGTTAAGCAGACATCATGCCTGGCCGCTCTCTAGAGCCCACCTCCCCCTCTCACCTCCTTTTTATAGATTAGTGTGAGCTCCTAGTTCTACTCCCATTAAGGTGCAGCCCATGCTTTTAGAAAAGGTTCCTCCTTCCCTAAAATGTTGTCCAGTTACTAATAAACCTAAAGTCCTCTTCACTGCACCATTGCCTCATCCACATATTGAAACCCTGGAGCTCTGCCTGCCTCTGGGGTTCAGCATTTAAATTGGGAAGCATTTTTGGGAACGCTACTCTAGAAGGTCCAATTTCAATTTTTTACCGAAAAGCTTAAAATCAGACTTCCAGCCTCCCTTCTACACCTTCCTATATCACTGGTGCCCACACGTATCAACACAGCCAGTTACTCCACAGCACTATCTAAAATCCTATCTTGGCGATGTGTTAGGCCTGCCACCTTCATACCAGGCAGGCAAGTTACCAAGTCATTCTCATGTCCATCAGCCAACCAGCTATCCACGTGTGTTTAATATTGTATGGTTGGTGTTTGACTCTACTTTGTGCCTTATTTTTCTTTATTAAACCAGTTAGCTACACATATATACAAGCATAACATTTCTTATTTTTCACATAAGTACATGTTTTATACACCATATTTCCCAGATTATAAGACGCGATTTTTTACATTGAGAAAGTATGCGCGACCTATATAATACAGTGGCTTATCTAATAAATTTACGCGGACTTCAACGGCTTTCCCTAAAGGGATACAGAATAAATCTTATGAGGAATGAGTTGCTATGTTGTTATACACTTTATTCAAGAGTGTTATTGGAAAGTGAGAGTGAAACTGAATAAATCTGAGTTTTAATAAAACAGCAGTGTTGTCTTGCTATTCTAAGAACGCATGACTTGTATAGCAGGGCAACATATACTATGATTTTACAGCAAAATGCCTCATTTTGGCCTCTGGAGTGACTTATAATCTGGGAAATACAGTACTACCTGCTAAAACAATCCAGTCCCATTACCTAACTGAAACCTTGTTTGTATAGCTTACCTCCCCATCACAGGCACCAGACAACACTGTAGACAAGCTCCTGGGATGCTTGGCCATGCAGTTAACACTATCTCTGTGACCATCTAATGATGCCAGGAATGGCTTAGCAAAAATGCGTTCCAGTTTTGTTGCATTTAGGGCTCTTGTATATTCTCGTGGTACTTCAAATGGATGTAACGTGGGGTCATAGTTTCTTTGAACTGTAATAAAACAAAGCACATATCATTAAGATCCAGTGACTTTACTAAGTGGTATTAAATTAAAACCTCCCTACCTGCATCCTATGCAAAAAGAAAGTACTCCAGTGTATGTCACTCCATGATTCAGGTTACAATAAAAACAATTCCCAGTCTTATAAACTGTTTTCTTAAATGTGAGCTTTACATGTATTCCTATTCAATTTCCAACATACCTGGAACTAGAAGAGGTACCGAGATGGGTGACCAAACTGAAAAAGGAGATGTTAAGACTCTCCTATGAGGAAAGGCTAACTAAAGATATTAGGGTTCTTAAACTTGGAGAAGAGATATGACAGAGGTCTATAAAATCATGGGCAGAATGGAATGGGTAAATGCAAATCTAATGGTTTACTCTTTCCAAAAAAGTACAAAAACTCGGGGATATACCATGAAATTACTAAAAGGTGACATTTTACTTAGCAGATAATGTCCTTTCCTGAAGTCCTTGCTAGACCAATCTAGACAAGTAGTTGTATTCCCCTGCCAGCAGAGGAGGCGGCAGAAAAAAAAATCCAGAAGCTTCTTATGACATCATCCCTGCTACTATGGCTGATGCAGCTAGGGACATACTTCAGTATTCGTACCCAAGCACATGGTCAAGGACCAATGACTGCACACAACCTCAAAACGAGGGTAAGAAAAAGAAGGGACAGCACAAGGATCCACAACTATGTACAGGTTAGTCTTCAGACAGAAGGTCGGCCAAGACTAAAACAGAGAAAGATAGCAGAACATAAGGGTGAGTTATGGACTGGTCTAGCAAGACTAAAGGAAAGGACATTATCTGGTAAATAAAAAGATCACCTTCCAAATTGTCCTGCTAGACCAGCGGTTCTCAATCTGTGGGTCACGACCCCCACGGGGCTTGCCACAGGATTTAGCAGGGGTCGCCTCACTCCACCGTTAACAAAAAACACCGCACAAGTTCTTGCCGCTGCCGAGTCCACTTCTCGACAGTGGCCAACTCACCGCTTCCCTTCTAATGGAGCCGCGGCTTCCCTGCCCCTTAGGGAACCGCGGCTATGCCTGTAAAACCGTTGTGGAGCCTTCCTGCCTCTCAACGGGCTCCGTGCAGCATTGTCCCGCCTCCAAAGGAAGTTGTTTATTTTTTCCTTTGGAGGCAGGACAATGCTGCATGGAGCCCGTCGAGATACAGGAAGGCTCCGCAACGGATTCACAGGCACAGCTGCGGTTCCCTAAGAGACAGGGAGCCGTGGCTGCAATAGAAGAACAGGGCAGTAGCAGGCGAACAGGGCAGTAGCAGGCAGACAGGGAGAGGGGAGGAGGGGGCAGGGAACCTACAATGGGGCTGACATGAGGGAGGAGGCTGACATGGAGGGATGGATGGAGGGAGGGGGCTGACATGAACAGGGGGGCTGACATGGATGGAGGGAGGGGACTGACATGGAGGGAGGGAAGGAGGGAGGGGAGGGCTGACATGGAGAGATGGAGGGAGGGAGGGGGCCGACATTGATGGATGGATGGATGGATGGAGGGGGCTGACATTGATGGATGGATGGATGGATGGAGGGGGCTGACATTGATGGATGGATGGATGGAGGGAGGGAGGGGGCTGACATGGAGGGATTTTTGTTACTCTTTGTACCTTTTCTAATTGAGCTATATTCTTTGTAAGATATGGTGACCAGAATTGCACACAATATTTAAGCTGTAGTCGCACCATGGAACAATACAGAGGCATTATCATAATCTTCCTTGGTTTTACTCTCCATTCCTTGCCTTATGATTCATAAGAACATGACATAAGAACATAAGATATGCCATACTGGGTCAGACCAAGGTCCATCAAGCCCAGTATCCTGTTTCCAACAGTGGCCAATCTAGGTCATACGTACCTAACAGTTTCCCCAAAAGACACAGGTTCTGCAATGCTTGTACTGGGTCAAGCATTGATATCCTGGGTCCCTTCTTAATATTGGTTTATGGACCTTTCCTCCAGGAACTTGTCCAAACCTTTTTTAAACCCAGCTACACTACATCCTCCGGTAACAAATTCCAGAGTTTGATTACACATTGAGTGAAAAAATATTTTCTTTTATTAGTCTTAAATAGTTTACCCTGTAGCTTCATTGCATGTCCCCTAGTCTTTCTATATTCTGATAACGTAAACAATCGATCTACGTTTACCCGTTCCACTCCGTTCATTAATTTATAGACTTCTATCATATCTCCCCTCAGCCGTCTCTTTTCCAGGTTAAAGAGCCCCAACCTTTTTAGCCTTTCTTCATAGGAGTATCCTTCCATCCCCTTTACTATTTTGGTGGCTCTTCTCTGAACCTTTTCTAATAATGCTATATCCTTTTTAAGATACGGCGACCAGAATTGCACACAATATTCAAGGTGCGGTCTCACCATGGAACAGTATAGAGGCATTATAATATCTTTTGTTTTATTTTTCATTCCTTTCCTTATGATACCTAGCATTCTATTTGTTCTCTTGGCCGCCGCTGCACACTGGGCCGAGGGTTTTAACATGTTATCCACAATGACGCCTAAATCTTTTTCCTGTGTGGTGGTCCCTAATGTGGAACCTTGCATCGTGTAACCATAGTTCTTTCCTAGCACACATAAATGATAATTACACTTACCTGGTAATTGTAGTTCCTTGAGTGACGACAGTTCAGTCCTCCACCTCTGGGTTGTGCACCTCATCCTGCAGCCTGGAGACTGGACCTGTCAAAGTGTTGACGTCACTGGATAAGGTCTGGTGCACACTCCCCTCTTCTCCAGTGAACTATTGACAAAGCACACTCAAAGGAGCAACAAATAAGTAGCCAATAATGAAAAATGCAACCTTAGCAACAGTAACTACCTAAGCACTTAACCTACCGCAAAACAAACTTTGCTCAGTACCGGTCCCTCCAGACCCCCTCAGAAAGAGAGACCAGAGAGACAGCAAGAAACAGGATGGAAATGAGTAGAACCTACCTGTGACTGAATTAGCCGATCCAAAGGGATCCACATAAAACCTATCAGTCCTGGGCGGGATTGAGGACTGAACTGTCGTCACTCAAGGAACTACAATTACCAGGTAAGTGTAATTATCATTTCCTTATCATTCCTACAGTTCAGTCCTCCACCTCTGGGATGTAACAGAGCAGTGTTCAACGGGAGGGGACTTCTACCGCGGCTCGCAAAACCGCGGAACCAAAGGAGGCGTCCCCTGCCGCCACCACGTCCAGCCGATAGTGCCTACTGAACGTGTGAAGAGAAGACCACGTCACTGCTCTGCAGATATCTGCTGGAGGGACCAAGCCGTGCTCCGCCCAAGAGGCCGCCTGTGCTCTAGTGGAGTGTGCCCGCAAGCCCGATGGCACCGCACGACCCTGAAGTAGATATATGGACGCAATCGTTTCCCTAATCCATCTAGAAATGGAAACTTTCGCTGCCGCCTCACCCTTGCGAGGTCCGCCGAACACGAACAGACGATCCGATTTACGAAACGGCTCAGAGACCTGTAAATAACGTCGCAACACCCTCTTAAGATCCAACCGACGTAAAGGTTCTTCCAAGGAGGAGTCCCCCCCCCACCCCGGAGGAAAGCACCGGGAGGGAAACCGACTGATTAAGGTGAAACGGAGAGACGACTTTGGGCAAGAAGGAGGGCACTGGGCGCAGTACTACCTTTTCCTTAGAAAAAAACAGAAATGGCTCCCTGCAAGATAGCGCCTGCAATTCCGAGATTCGCCGAGCAGAACAGATGGCCACCAAGAACACAGTCTTTAAAGTCAAATCTTTCACCGTAGCCTTACTCCTTAACCAACGCCCCCAACACCAGATTGAGGTCCCATGGGGGCACAACGACCCGGCAGCAGGGCCGCAGTTTCGACACCGCCTTTAGAAAATGCAACACATCCACGTGAGCCCCCAACGACACATCCTGCACCTTGCCCCTATAGCAGGCCAAAGCTGCCAACTGTACTCTCAACGAACTGGCCGCTAAGTCCTTGTCGAAACCGTCCTGTAGGAAACTCAACACCACAGGCACGGAGGCCGTAGCTGCGCGAACCTGCCGCCTCGAACACCAATCCTCAAATATGCGCCATACTCGAACATATGCCAAGGACGTCGACCTCTTCCGGGCGCGCAGTAGCCACCACCGATCCTGAACATCCTTTCCTCTTCAACCTTGCCCTTTCAATGGCCAAACCGTAAGCGAGAATCGATTCACTTGAGTCGTTCGAAGCGGCCCTTGGAGGAGATCCTCTGAATCCGGCATCCTCCACGGCTCCCCGTCTAGCAGATGGACCAGGTCCACGTACCACGGATGCCTCGGCCAGTCCGGAGCCACCAACACTACCCTTCCGGGATGAGCCTCGATCCTTTGCACCACTCGACCTATCAATGCCCATGGAGGAAAGACGTAGAGGAGGACGTACCTCGGCCACGGCTGCATCAAGGCGTCGATACCTTCCAACATCCTTTCCCGCCGTCTGCTGAAAAAGCGGCTCGTCTTTGCGGACTGGAAAGTTGCCATGAGATCCATAATCGGCGGCCCCCATCGACGGACTATCTGAGCGAACACCTGCAGATTTAGCTCCCATTCCCCAGCCTCCACCTGGACCCTGCTGAGATAATCCGCCATCACATTGTCCTTCCCCGCAATGTGCGCCACCGAGAGCGCTGGAAGACGCTTTTCCACCCAAGCGATCATCATCTCCGCCTCCTCTTCCATAGCCACGCTGCCGGTACCTCCCTGACGGTTGATGTAGGCTACCGTCGCAGAGTTGTCCGACAGCACTCTGACCGCCCGACCGGACTCTGTTGACTCGAAGGCCTGGAGCGCCAGCAACACCGCCCTCAGCTCCAGCCAGTTGATGGACCAACTGCTCTGCTGGCCGGACCACATGCCCTGCGCATACCGATCTCCGCAGTGGGCTCCCCATCCCACGAGACTCGCATCCGTCATCAACAGAATCCAGGCAGGCTGTTCCAGCGGCATGCCCGCCCGTAAAGAACCGGGCGCTAGCCACCACCGCAGCGCCTGCTTGACCCACGGAGGACAGGGATGACGCTTGCTCAACGAGTCTGACTGGTGGGACCAGCGGCGAAGAAGCGCACGCTGCAAGGGCCGCATGTGACCCCAGGCCCAAGGCACCACTTCCAGAGTCGTGTCTGGCTTTGTTCCTGGTTTTGTTTTCCTGCATTGTTCAGGTTCAATAAAGGTTCTGGTTGATTACTTGCCTCTTTGGTTGGTTTGCTGGGAAACTAATTGGATAGAAACAATCTTCTGTATGCACAGGTATAATCACTTGGCAAGCAGTTGCTTGAAGGTCAGGTCTGAGACTGGAAGCACAGAAAAAGTTCCTTGCAGGAGGAAACCATCTTGTTTGGTCAGCTTTGGTTCAGGCTTCAGCATCAGATCAGGCTGAAGATCTGTAGGCGGCATATCTACAGGGGTACCAGCCCTACACGCCTTGCAACAAATCTAAGAATATTTTCACCTTAAGAGTTAACACAGGTTGCTATCAAATCCATCAATCACGGGATGATACCATTGCCCAGAATCCTTTGGAATGCCATTTGGCTCAATTTCTACTCCCCGGGATTGAGGGAATGGCAGCTGAGATATTGCAGGCAAGGACAATGTGGAAACAGATATGTACTGTGCTGAGAGGGCCAGGACATTTTGCTCCACCCAAGGAAACAAGAGGCAAGCACGCGGAGATACTCCCATGCCAAGGGCGCCGGGGCCGCACGGAACCTGCTGACAAGGCGCCGCAGGCCCAGGGCCCAGTGATGTGGCAGAAACACCGTCCCCAACCGGGTGTCGAACCTCACCCCCAGATACTCGAGCTCCTGGGTTGGCACAAGACAGCTCTTGACCGGGTTGACCACCCAGCCGAGATGCTGCAAGAACTGTACCACTCTGTTTGTCACCCGAACGCTCTCGGCCTCGGACTTTGCCCGAATCAACCAGTCGTCGAGATAGGGATGAACCAAAATGCCCTCCTTTCACAATGTCGCCGCCACCACCACCACCATAATCTTGGTGAAGGTACGTGGTGCCATAGCTAGTCCGAAGGGCAATGCTTGAAATTGAAAGTGCCCCCAGGGGAGGGCGAACCGAAGGAACCTTTGGTGGGTCTCTCTGATCGGAATATGAAGATACACCTCCGTGAGGTCTAGGGAGGTTAAGTACTCCCCTTTGCGCACCGCCACAATAACGGAGCGCAAAGTTTCCATCCGGAAGTGCGGAACCCACAGATAGCGATTTACACCCTTCAAATCTAAAATGGGGTGAAGAGACACGTCCTTTTTGGGCACCACGAAATAGATTGAGTACCGACCCGACCCGTAATCTTCCAACGGTACTGGCCGAATGGCCCGCAACAGCAAAAGGCGATCGAGAGTCTTGCGAATCGCCAGGGCTTTTTGCGGATTTCTGCAGGGAGACATCACAAAGGAATCCCGGGCCGGTTTCGCGAACTCCAGGGCATACCCATCGCAGATGATTTCTAACACCCACTGATCTGTAGTGATCTGGGTCCAGGCAGAAAAACTCCCGCAGCCTTCCTCCCACCGGAGCGCTTTCCACCGGAACCCGCAAACCTTCATTGGGGCTTTCGGACGGCCGAGGGGGTGGTTCCTGAGAACCCTCTACTTGCTCCCCTAAAGCCCCGAAATCCCTGACCCTTGTAGGGAAATCTACCTCTCTGGGTACCGCCCAGCCGAGACGTCCGAAATCGTCGAAAATCCAGGGACTGGCCCCGAAAGGCCGGCGCAGACCTGTCCGGCTTGGGTTTGTCCTCCGGGAGCCTGCCGCCCTTGGACTCTCCCAAATCCTTCACCAACTTATCTAGATCCTCTCCAAAAAGCAGCCTGCCCTTAAATGGCAGCTTACTGAGGCAGGATTTAGAGGAACCATCCGCCGCCCAGCTCCGCAACCACAGGGAGCGGCGCACCGCCACTAAGGAAGCCATGCTGTTAGCGAGAGCTCTGATCAAATCATAATGAACATCCGCCAGATACGCGGTACCGGACTCCAAGCGATCCAGCTCCGCAGTCACGGACTCCAAGCGATCCAGCTCCGCAGTCCCCTCCTGGTCTAACCCTGAGGACTGCCGAAGCCGCTGAGACCATCGGAGGCACACTCTGGCCACCCAAGCTCCACAAATAGAAGCCTGCAATGACAAGGCGTCGGCCTCAAAGGACTGTCTCAAAAGTCCATCCACCTTTCGATCCTGCGCATCTTTTAATGCGGCACTACCTTCTACTGGGATAGTGATCTTTTTGGTAACTGCCGAGACAGCCGCATCAATCCGGGGGGATTTAAAACGTTCCTTGTCCTTATCCGCCAGAGGATAGAGCCTGTTCATCGTCCTGACACCTCTGAGCGCAGCCTCTGGCTGATCCCACTCGTCCTGTATCATCTTCTCCACCACCCGGTGGACTGGAAAAACCACTTGAGCCTGCCTCTCCGCCTGGATGATGGGATCCTCCACCCCCACTTCCTCAGCCGGAGAAACAGCCGCCAAATTCAACATCTGGAGGGACTCGGTGATAAGAGCTGTGAGCTCCTCTCTTCGGAATACCCGGATGATCTTGGCCTGATCCTCCGGCTCTGGAATCTCCCCCTCCTCTAAATCTTCCATATCCGCCTCCAAATCCAGGTCAGCCTCATCCGAATCGATAGCCTCTCTGAGTGAAGGGGAGAGCTCGCGGGACCGAGATCTCTTCGAGGGCCTGGGAGAAATAGCGCTGCTGCCAGCTACTCTTGCCTGCGGAGCGGCCGCAGACCTAACCACAGCCTCTGGCAACAGCCCTTGGCGTTGCCTGCAGAACGCTTGATGCATAAGCAAGATAAAGTCGGGGAAGAAATCTCCAAACTGGGAAGTGGACTCCAGGGCCGGCGACGCGGATGGTAGACCAGCTACGGACTCCGGGGAAGCCCCGGACGTAGAAGCCAGCGCTAAATCCTCCTCTGTGACTGCTGCTGCCGGCTGGAGATCTTGGCAAGGTTTCGCCTCCATCTGCCGTTCCATGCTGGCAGACCCCGAGGTGCAAGACCTGCAGACCCCTGACTCTGCTACCATACCTCTGCGGGAACCGCAGAGGACGCACTGGGGCCGGAACGCCATCGCAGAGACCCCACCTCTGGAAGGAGTTTGTGAGTCCTTTTACTTCACCCCAACGAGGATGCTCATAGTTTTGTTTTTGTTTTTTTTTGTTTTTGTTTTTTTTTTAAATTAAAGAAAACACACCCCGGGGCATCAACTGCAAAGAAAAACCTCTTTCCCGCTTTAAATTGAAGCGCAGAGCCTCAGCACCATCGAGCTCCAGCAGAAAACACTGCCTGGAGCCACGCTGCAAAAACGCCCCCGAATCTAAAATGGCCACCGCCACCGGCCAAAAAGGGCACCAAAAATCGCCGCATGAGCCGAGCAAGAAAAAAGGCGTCCTGCTCGGCCGCGGGCAACGACCCCAAATCCCACTAAAGGGTATTCTGCCCTCAAAGACTCACGTGTCTTCAACGGGGCTCCAGCCCGCGGGACTGCTTCTTAGCTGAGCAGTCTACCGCTGGCGAGCCTCCCGTGCGAATACTCCAGCTTCCAAGTGCAACGTGGCTCCTCGCTGCAGCCGAGGATGCCGCCCCGGTCCTGCTCAAGGGCTCTCCCCCGTTCAGTCCAGGGATTGAGACCTGAATGTGAGCCCACAGCCCCGGAGATCAGAGGCAGGCAGGAACCGGTACATGAGACACTGCTTGTTCCAAGGACTTTATGTTGGGTTTTTTTTGTTGTTTTTTAAAGGGATAGTACCCCCAAAATAAAACAAAGGTAATGGGAAAAGAAACGCCGAAATACCAATTAAACTACACCTAAACTAACTACTCTAAGGCTCCTTATGTGTTCCTCAAGTGATCCCAGCACCTAGGCTCACTAGATCCTCCTGCTGCATGGAGACTGGACACACTGGAGAAGAGGGGAGTGTGCACCAGACCTTATCCAGTGACGTCAACACTTTGACAGGTCCAGTCTCCAGGCTGCAGGAGGAGGTGCACAACCCAGAGGTGGAGGACTGAACTGTAGGAACGATAAGGAACTTTGCATTTGTCCACATTAAATTTCATCTGCCATTTGGACATCCAATTTATCAAGGTCCTCTTGCAATTTTTCACAATCCTCTTGCATTTTAACAATTATGAATAATTTTGTGTCATCTGCAAATTTGATCACCTCACTCGTTATTCCTTTTTCCAGGTAATTTACAAATATGTTAAAAAGCAGCAGGCCTAGCAAAGAACCCTGGGATACTCCACTATTCACACTTCTCCATTGAGAAAATTGGCCATTTGACCCTATTCTCTGCTTTCTATCTTTTAACCAGTTCCTGATCCACAATACTGCAATGCCTCCAATCCCATGACTTTTTAATTTCGCCCAAGAGTCTCTCATGAAGGACTCTGTCAAAGACTTTCTGAAAATCCAGATACACTATATCAAAACAGCTTACCCTGCCACCAGCCTCTGAACCTTAGGAGTTGAGAGAGAGGCCTTGTCAAAGTCATCCTGAATAAAGTCAAGCAAAGAGGGCAAGTCCATTGTGCTACAACTAACGTGAACCAGTGCTCAAAACAGGCACCAGACACATGGATAGGCAAGCCATATACAGTCTCTCTTCACTTTCAGAAGCGTGGAAACTATGGCAGTAGAATAGCCCTTATGTGCTAAGCATCGCCTGTCAAGAGCCTAGCCCTAAGCAAGAAGAGAGCCAGGTCATCTCGCAGGACTGGCCCTTGCTTCAAAAGCCACAGGCAGATAGAAGGCGCAAGGGTGGTTCTTGCAGGAGCCACATCAGATCCACAAATCAAGGCCTCTGCAGCCAGTCCAGGGCCACCAGAATTACTAGGCCCAGATGGCTTTCTGTGTAGTGAAGCACGCACCCTATGAGAGGCCACTGAGGAAACGCATACAGCATCCTCTTCCTTGGCCAAGGCTTGACCAGGGAGTCTACACTCTCAGAGCCTGCCTCTTGTAGGGATTATTAGCAGCCAACAAAAATAAGTTATGCTCTCAGTTATGTCCAGGGGAAATTAGCTAACACCCAGCCCAAAGTTCTGCGAGTATGCTGGCAATGAGCCATAAAAAAGGGCTTCGTCTGTATATACTGTATATTACGTTTATTATGGGAAACAAGGTAGAAAAATATACAGACATATAGTTATAGATATATTATTAGAAATATGAGGTAGCAAGTTAGAGCAGCACAACGATTACTGTTAGGCAAAGTGATAAATCACTGATTAGTAACCAAAGGTCACTGATTTGCTCTGCACTCAGAAGAATTATGGAAACTGATTTCTAACTAACCATTGCCTTCTGGAGAAAGAGAAATAAGATGGTACCTTAGCTCTTGCCAGAACTCTTGTGACTGGGTCTGATAAGTCTCTGGAGCAGCACAGGGTCCAAAGAGGCAGCTAGGCTAGATAATGCAGGCTAGAGCCCTTTTGGAGGTGAGCTGCGAGAGACACAGAACCAGAGGTATCTGTGAAAGTCTTATCTCTGTCCTTAGGAGAATGACCTTGCACATATGCAGTGTGTATCTGTGTGACAGCAAGGTAGTAAAAGCACGAAGCACACAGAGCACAAAGCGGCACCAAAAAGCCAAGAGCACAAAAAGGTACGAAAGTTCTGTTGCATACTGCAATTATTCTTTGTGTAGAGTCTCCGTTATAGGTCTGGCAATTGGTTGGCACAAGACAGTCCATAGTGTTCTCAGCGAATCAGAAGGTAATGAACAGGTATTCATCCAGGAGCCATAATGAGAGAAGATAACAGAATGCAGTTTTGGACATACCAAGGCCAGTAGCATCCTTAGTGGATGATGAAGACCGGAGAAGCAGATGTTCTTGCATGTGGACAATTACCGTATTTACTCGAGTCTAATGCGCCATCAAATGTAATGCGCACGCCTATTGTGAACAGCTTGAAACGTAAAAAAATGTTTGCTGGCGATTGTAGTGCGCACCCCCCCCCCTTAGTGCTGCTTCGCCCCCCGTGCAGCCACTGCTTCTGCTTTTCACAGAGCAGCGGCTGCAATAAAGTTAAAAGGAAAACGATAAGAAACCTGTTAGAAGCCCTCCGGTCATCCTAGGAAACTCCTTCTGCAGCGCCCGAGAAAGTGATGTCAGAGGGGGGCGGGTGCTGCAGAATGAGTTTCCTCAAGGCAACGAAGAGAGGAAGTTACGAAAAAAAAAAAATATCCACTTCTCAATTGAGGGAGGGTAAAGGGTAGACAGACTAATCTAATAAAACCTGCCATTTACCTCTCGCTGATTTACTGCCCCATCAAATGCTGTTCCCGTGCCCACGAAGGAAATCCACAGCCCCGGCTTACCCCAGCAGCGCTCGGCCCCGTGATGTCGCCGCCTGGCCCCGCCCACTATCCAGGGCAGCATTCCAAAGCGTATTCCCGGCCCTCCAGCTGATCCTGAGCATACATGCGTGCAATCTGGCATCTTTTGATAAAGCAACGTTGAGCTGCAGTGACATTGAAACAAGATTACTTTAAAGAAGAATGAACAAAACTTCAGCCTACCTTTATTTTATTAGTCACGTTGCTTTATCAAAAGATGCCTGATTGCACGTATGTTTGCTCAGGATCAGCTGGAGGGCCGGGAATATGCTTTGGAACGCTGTCCTGATAGTGGGTGGGGCCAGGCAGCAACGTCACGGGGCTGAGCGCTGCTGGGGTAAGCCGGGGCTGTGGATTTCCTTCGCGGGCATGGGAACAGCATTTGATGGGGCAGTAAATCAGCGAGAGGTAAATAGCAGGTTTTATTCCATTAGTCTGTCTACTCTTTACCCTCCCTCAATTCCTTATGGCTGAGTGGGGAGCCAGGATTGCAAGGGATAAAGGCTGAGAGCTGGAGCGAGGTAGTAGCAGATAGTAGTAGAGGCTTAAAGGCTTCTGCTGACTGGGTTGCAGGAGCCCGTCAGATCTCCAGAAGCCTTCAGCGAGCTCTAACCTCTTTCTTTAGGTAACATTAAAATATCTTGCAGACGGATAGCGTTATAGCAGCATTCGCGGACTGCTGGATTGGGAGGTTGGCTGGATCAGGGCGGGCCGGTGTCTAGCAGTGTTTGCCTCCTAATGTAAGGTGCCCTCGAATGTAATGCGCACCCAGAGTTTTGAGCCTCTTTTTGGCCAGAAAAGGTGCGCATTACATTCGAGTAAATACGGTAATTGACCTGGGAAACTAATTGGTCCACAAACAAGACACAATTACTCACAAGTCCCACAGCAAACCAACCAAAGAGGCGAGTAACCAACCAAAACTTTATTGAACCTAAACAATGTAGGAAAACGCAACCAGGAACAAAGCCCGATATGGCAAACCATGCGCTTCAGAAGAAGAGGTCTCTTCCAGGCTTATCAGTCCCTGCTTCAATTCCTGATGAAAGGCTTTAGATGCATGACTTACGTTAATCTCAGATCATAGCCCCTGAAGAAGGCCATGCCGAAACACAGTCGTGTCTGGCTTTGTTCCTGGTTTTGTTTTCCTGCATTGTTCAGGTTCAATAAAGGTTCTGGTTGATTACTTGCCTCTTTGGTTGGTTTGCTGGGAAACTAATTGGATAGAAACAATCTTCTGTATGCACAGGTATAATCACTTGGCAAGCAGTTGCTTGAAGGTCAGGTCTGAGACTGGAAGCACAGAAAAAGTTCCTTGCAGGAGGAAACCATCTTGTTTGGTCAGCTTTGGTTCAGGCTTCAGCATCAGAACAGGCTGAAGATCTGTAGGCGGCATATCTACAGGGGTACCAGCCCTACACGCCTTGCAACAAATCTAAGAATATTTTCACCTTAAGAGTTGACACAGGTTGCTATCAAATCCATCACGGGATGATACCATTGCCCAGAATCCTTTGGAATGCCATTTGGCTCAATTTCTACTCCCCGGGATTGAGGGAATGGCAGCTGAGATACTGCAGGCAAGGACAATGTGGAAACAGATATGTACTGTGCTGAGAGGGCCCAGGACATTTTGCTCCACCCAAGGAAACAAGAGTGCCATTTCCAAAGCTACCCAGGCACTCCTTGTACCCCCTTGCCTGTTGACATATGTCACTGCCATGGCATTGTCAGAGAACATCCAGTCCATTGTACCCCAGAACAGGGTATGAAAATGGACAAGAGCCAAGCAAGTAGCCCTCGCCTTGAGTTGGTTGATAGGTCACATCGTTTCCCCAACTGTTCCAATGGCCCTAAACCAGCTTCCCTTCGCAATGCCCCCCCCCCCCCCCCAGTCAAACAGGCTGGCATCCTTCGCTAGAAGAAGCCACAAGGGATCATCCAGGGACATGCCCTTTGTCAGATGGCTGGGCTGACCCCAATTGTGCAGGCTGGCTGGCTGACATCAACCAGGGGAGGAGAAGCCAGATCTCGAAATCCCATAAGTGGTGTGACCAGTGGGACAGTAATGACCTTTGCAGCAGCCTCATATGAGCCCACACCCAAGGGACTGACTTGATTATTGCCACCACTGAGCCAAGGAGCTGAAGGTAATCCCAAACCTCGGGAGTTGACTGCTTCCGGAAGGCTGCCAGCTGAGACAAAAGATTTCCCAGTCATCCCAAAAGCTATTCCAATGTCTGAGAAGGCTCTAAATGGCTCCGGTTGTAGTTTATCATCCAGCCCAGACTCTCCAGAAACTGTACTACTCAGACCAGCACCAGAGAGGTCTCCATTGTGGCCTGGCTTGGATAAGCCTGTCATCCAGGTACGGATGAACACAGATCCCTTCGCACCACAGAGCAGAGGCCATCACCTCCATGATATTGGAAAATCTTCTCAGTGTGGTGGCGAGACTGAAGGGAATAGGAGAGAACTGAAAGTGAGAGCAGAGAATGGCAAAGCACAGGAAACACTGCTGATCCTCATGAATGGGAATGTGGAAAAAACGTTTCAGCCAGATCTAGGGAAGTGAAAATCTCCCTGCACCAATCCACCTGGATAACAGACCTCAGCAACTCTATGTGGAAGTAAAAAACCTTCAGGTTGGTACTGATGCACCTGAGATCGAGGATCAGCTGGAATGACCTGTCCCCTCCTTCAGCACCACAAAACAGATGGAATATCAGCACTTATCCCATTTGGCAAGAGGCACAGGAACAACGGCCCGGAGACTGAGCAGTCTTCCAGGATAGCCTGGAACGTGATCTTCTTGGCTTCAAAATCACATGGAGAGACCACAGAAGTGTCTAGGGTAGGTTTTTTGCATTCCAAAACGTAGTCAGCCATTTTGAATAATACTTCAGACCACTGGGTGCCAAGTATCTCAGACCCATTCTCAATAAAAGAGGTGGAGCCTGCCACCCACTAAAGGCATCTCAAAATAGGACCCCAGTGCATTGATGTGATGGAAAGGAGGAGTTATTTCAGGAGGAGGGAGCATACCAAGGCCTGCAAGCCCCACAAAGTCCTATGAAAGGTCAGGAGCAGGTCCAGTAGCAAGAGCCAAAGAGAGGAACGAGGGCTTTCCCAGGCAATACCACTGGAAATCCTGGATAAAGCATAGTTACTCACCTGTAACAGGTGTTCTCCGGGGACAGCAGGAATCAGTCCTCACATATGGGTGACGTCAGCACCCATATGTGAGCCCTTGCGGAAGCATCCCCCCAGCTTTCAAAGTAAGCCTTTGGGAGATGCCACCAAGGGTGACATCTTGCTCAGTCTCCTTTTTTCTGCAGAGCCCTTCAGACTGTCTGGTTTGTCCCTGGAAAAAGTTGATTTTTTTCTCTCCGAGTTTCATACTTGCCTCCAGTATTGCACCAGTACTCTTCCCACTGCCCAACCTTGCTGCCTCGGCATCAGGTTCGGGTCTATTTTTTGTACTTTTTTTGTTTTTCATTCTCTGGCGTCTTCACGCCTTTTTTCCCCAACTGGCAGCCCGGCGAGTGTTGAATCTCGCAGGGGTACTTTTTTTCCCCCATGGCTACCAGTGGCTTTAAGAAGTGTGATCACTGCTCAAAACGTATGTCTTTGACCGACATACACAACTGCTGTCTCTGCTGCCTTGGGCCAGAACACGACCCGGCAGCTGTAGTCTCTGCAAAATGATGTCCAGCAAGGCCCTCAAGCCGCCAGCAGCAGCACGATGTTTTTTCACCCCCGAGTCCCCGGTGCCTCCTAAGGCCTTGAAGCCTTGACACCTCGGGCGGAACCCTCTGAGCCAGAGCCCCGTCATGGGTCCTCGATATTTATATGCTATTTATGAACTTTCAAAGCTGACCTACTATATATATAGTAGGTCAGCTTTGAAATATATATATATATATTTTTTTTTTTTTTTTTTTTTTCACACACACATTTCTTGGACTGATGATGACAATCAAACAGAACTGGCGGTGTAGCCTTCCGTTTCTTAGGTTCCCTTGCTCGAAATATTATTGCTCATGGTAGTTGAGTAAAGAAATAGTTCATGGAGTCCTTTTAAACCTGTTTTTGGGTGTCTACTGGGAGATTTGTTTGTTTCAGTTTAACTATTTTGACTTAGATTCTTTTTGAGACATTGCTTTTTTTGACTCCAATTAAAAAATGATCATATCATCATCATAAAACCAGCAAAGGTGGCAGTGGTTCTTATGAACCGTGTGGACTATATAGCTGAAAATGGACAACTCAGTGATTCTACTTATGATGTTAAGCTCACATCTAATGCTACCTCTAGTATCCAAAAAGATCACTTGTTGTTCCTTCTTTGATATTCACATTACAATACTCTCATTTAGCCACTAACTTAAAGAAAAACATTTGATCACACTGGCACATATTTATAGAGGTTGAAGCCTGCCTTTCAGCAGCAAAGATTGTCTCAGTCACTCATGGCCAGAAGGACAAATTGGTTTCTTCGGTCCTTAAGCCATATGTCATCAAACATTCTCAGCAACAATTTCAGCATCCCCATGTAATAAATGAAGTATGTGCTCCCAATGCATGGGAATTGATCATATTATTCATCCTACTTCTGGCTACAATTATAAAATCCGATGTTTCCAATTGCAATACTAGCAATGTTGTTTACATCTGCCAGTGCATTTGTAAATTGTTTTGTATTGGCAAAACTAAAAGGAGTCATGATTCATCTTCTTGAACACAAGAGTTGCCTTTCAGCTGGCGACTGCTACTCCTACTACTACCTGCTATCATTCTGATACCTCCTAAATATTGGCCTCCGTATCTGTTAGTAACTTTTACCTGATACCCATACTTGACATTATACGAGGTGTGACAAAAGAAACGAGACTGTCCCTTAAATGTTTTATTACAAAATCTACAGAGAAATTATGCATTGCCCCCTTCAAAGTAATCCTCCCCAGAGTTAATGCATTTCTGCATTCGCTTCTGCCACGTACGGAAGCACTTGGTAAAGTCCTCCTCGAGATCCCTCAGCTCCCTCATCACAGTGGCCTTGATCTCTACTACAGAGGTGAAATGAGTTCCTTTGAGCACAGTCTTCAGCCTGGGGAAGAGTCAGAAGTCGCACGATGCGAGATGTGGTGAATAAGGAAGCTGGTCGAGAGCTGTGATCTGTTTGTTGGCCAAGAACTGTCTCACACTGAGCACAGTGTGTGTAGGAGCATTGTCATGGAGGCGATTGAGGACCTGCTGGTAGAAGTGCTGGTTGACTGTCTGACCTTCAGGCACAAACTCAAGATGGACCACTCCCTTCTAGTCGAAGAATGCGATCAGCATGACCTCGATCCTTGATTTGGATATGCGTGCCTTCTTGGGTCTGGGTGACAGTCGAGTCTTCCACTGCAGGCTCTGTCTCTTGCTTTCAGGGTCGTACTGGAAGACCCAAGTTTCATCTCCTGTGATGACTCAGCCAACAAACTGGATCTTCTCCAAACTTCTCTAGCAAGGCTCGACAAACATTGACCCAGTGCTCCTTCTGGTCGTCCGATAAAAGCTTGGGCACCATTCTTGGCGCACACCTTCCGCATCCCCAACTCCTGCACTAAGATAGTCTGCACTGACTCCCTGTTCAGGCTGAGCTCCTCAGCTATCATCCACACCGTCAATCTGCGATCACTCCGCACCAGCTGGTTCCCTCTGTTGATGTTCTCAGCTGTCTTTGTCATGGAAGGCCGTCGCGACTTGGGGTCAATTCTCCACCTCCTCACGGCCAGTCTTGAAGCATTTGTGCCACTCGAAGACTTGCAGCCTTGACATTGCATCTTCTCCATAAGCTTTTTCGAGAAGTTGGAGACACTCAGTTGGGCCCTTCTCCAGCTTAACCAGAAATTTCAAGTTGATTCTTTGCTCCATATTTCTGCCACCTCCAGTTGCGTGACAAAGCGATGGAGCAATGTGATACAAAAAAACCTGAAAAAGAAAAACAGAGTGAGAGAGATGAAAAATATTAAAGCAGAATAGTGGCGAGATGTTGCACAACACAGTGACATAAGCAGTTAGCCAACTGGCATTGAGTCATGGGCGTGGCTGCCAGTCTCATTTCTTTTTTGTCACACCTCATATAATTAAAAATATTAGATCTGTTAGACAATGTTTTAGCCATTATATCATCATATCACTCTGTTTTCAGTCGTGATTCTTACTATCACTTATCAAATATTGATTTAGTGCATTTAATTTCAAAGTAACTTTTGAATTAACACTACTTGCATGCCCAGTACATGTCAAGGTGAAATTAGACTTACCTGCTAATTGTTGTTCCTGGAGTAGATACAGTCTAGTCCCGGACCTCTGGGTTGTCCACCTTATTCAGCAGCTTAGAGAATGAGGAACCTCCTTCTTTTGTGATGTCACAGGTATATCCTCCTCAGAACGCCTCCATAGATCAGTTACCTACTGACAAAGCAAACTCCCTGGAGCAACAAGTAAGTATCAACCTGCACCTAACAAATGTAAAATTTACCCTGTAACTATCCAATATCTACCAAAAGCGGGAAGAAATTCAGTTGCCCGCCACTTCAAAGCTGTAACGTGTAACTGGAAAGATTAACTGTAACCCCGCCGAAGTCCTCCCCTCACCTTATGAAGGGACAACGGCTCACTAATACCTGCCACCCAGAGAAATGTAACCCCAAAATGAAAATGCTGCCTACCTGTGTCCGCTTCCAAATCATTCAGGCTGCAGACCATAGCAAACACCTCCCTGGGCAGGATACGGGACTAGACTGTATCTACTCCAGGAACAACAATTAGCAGGTAAGTCTAATTTCACCTTCCTGATCGTATCTCCAGTCTAGTCCCGGACCTCTGGGTATGTACCAGAGCAATAAATTTAATGGGAGGGCCCCGCTTTACCAGCCTGAAGGACTGCTGCTACAAAACAGGAATCCTGTTCCGCCTGTACATCCAGATGGTAATGCTTAACAAAGGAATGCAAAGACGACCAAGTCGCTGCCGTACAAATTTCTAGGGGCGGTACCAGCCGGCACTCCGCCCAGGACATTGCTTGCGCTCTAGTGGAATGGGCCCGCAACCCTCCGGCACCATCCTACCCCTCAACAGGTACGCGGAAGCAATGGTCTCCTTGATCCATCTAGCAATGGACGCTTTAGACGCCGCCTCTCCTTTCCTTGGCCCCGCGAATAGGACAAAGAACCTCTCCGATCTACGAAAACCTGCCGTCTGACGCAGATACTATTTCAACGCTCGCCTAACGTCCAAGAGATCCGGTCGCCCTGCCGCTAGACCACCCGCATCTCTACGCAACACTGGCAGGGAAATTTCCTGATTCACATGAAACGCCAATACCACCTTAGGCAAAAAGGCTGGAACAGGCCTCAACACCACCTTGGAGTCAAAGAATGACAGATAGGGTTCCCTACAGGATAAAGCCTGCTACTCCGAAACTCTTCTCGCCGAACAGATTGCCACTAGAAACACTACCTTCAAGGTAAGATCCTTCACCGACACCCGAGCCAGGGGTTCAAATGGCTCCCGTTCTAATGCTTGTAGCACGAATGGAAGGTTCCACTTAGCAATCATCTGCCTAGTTGGCGGCCTTAACAGGGCCACTGCCCTTAGGAACCGCTTGACATCCGGATGTCCCCCGATCGGACGCCCACTTATCCTACCTCGGAAACATGATAAGGCTGCGACCTGCACCCTGAGCGATGCGGCCGCAAAGCCCTTGTCGAAACCATCCTGCAGAAACTCCAATATTTGAGGAATGGAGGCTTTAAGCGCCTCAGCCCCCCTGTCCTTGCACCACTCTTCAAAAACTCTCCAAACTCGCACATACGCCAAGGACGTAGACCTCTTCCTGGCCTTCAACAAAGTCAAAATGACTGGCAAGGAATAACCTCTGGCCCTCAAGCGAGCCCTCTCAATAGCCAAGCTGTAAGCGAGAACCGATCCACGTGAGGCATGAGCAGAGGCCCCTGCGACAACAGATCCGGCCGGGTCGGGAGCCTCCACGGTCTGGCCACCAGGAGCCTTACCATATCCGCGTACCAAGGTCGTCGCGGCCAGTCCGGGGCTATCAGAATCACCTGCCCCTTGTGTCCTTCTATGCGCTGCACCACTCTGCCTATCAGGACCTACGGCGGAAAGACGTACAGGAGCTGCTCTTTTGGCCAGCTTTGGATTAGAGCATCCAGCCCTTCCGACATCCGTTCCCTTCTTCTGCTGTAAAAACGACTGACCTTTGCCGAGTGAAAAGTTGCCATGAGATCCATGACCGGCGTGCCCCACCGGCACTCCAGCATGCAAAAAACCTCCGGTTGAAGGACCCACTCCCCGGGATCCACCCTCACCTGACTTAGAAAAATCGGCCTCTACATTGTCCACGCCTGCCACATGGGCCGCCGATAACGCTACCAGATGCTCCTCCGCCCACCAGCATAGCTCCTCGGCTTTGGATTCTAGCGCCACACTGCTGGTGCCCCCTTGCCGACTGACAAAGGCCACCGCGGTCGCGTTGTCGGAAAACACACGAACTGCTGTTCCTCCAAGAACGGTCTAGAACCTCTGCAAGGCTAGCGACACCGCTCTCAACTCCAGCCTGTTGATTGACCAAGTCTTTTCTTGTGCGTTCCAGAGACCCTGGGCAAACCTGCCCTGGAAGTGCGCTCCCCAGCCCAACAGGCTGGCATCCGTCGTTAGGGGCAGCCAGACGGGCGCCTCCAATGGCATCCCCCTTTGCAACGACTCAGGAACTAGCCACTACCGCAGAGCCACCTGCGTCTCTTTCGGACAAGGGAGCCTCTGCGACAACCGATCCTCCTGATGAGACCAGCGCCTGAGGAGCGCTCTTTGCAACGGGCGCATGTGAGCCCTCGCCCACGGCACCAACTCTATTGTCGCCGCCATCGTACCTAACAGTTGCAAGTACTGCCACGCTGTGGGAGCCCCCTTGGCCAAGAATGCCTGGACTAGCTGCCGCAGGCTCTGCGCCCTTTTCCAAGGCAGAAACACTCGTCCCAGCTTGGTATCGAACCGAGCCCCCAGATACTCCAGACACTGCGTGGGGACCAGCTGACTCTGACAGATTGACTACCCAACCGAGACTCTCTAGAAAGGACACTACTCGGGCCGTAGATCTCTCGCACTCGGGCTCGGATTTTGCACGAATCAACCAACCATCTAAGTAAGGATGTACCAGAATTCCTTCTTTGCGCAGGGCTGCCGCGACTACCACCATGACCTTGGTGAAAGTGCATGGAGCCATCGCTAGACCAAAGGGCAGAGCCCTGAACTGAAAGTGACCGAAAGGCACCGCGAAGCGTAGGTATCTTTGATGATCCGGCCGAATGGGAATGTGAAGGTACGCTTCCGAGAGGTCCAGGGAAGTCAGAAATTCTCCTTGGCAGACCGCCACTATCACCGACCGCAGGGTTTCCATGTGAAAGTGTGACACCCGAAGACAACGATTCACTCCCTTGAGATCCAGAACTGGCCGGACCCCTCCGTCCTCCTTCGGCACCACGAAGTAAATGGAGTTATCGACCGGAACCGTAATCGTCTAGGGGCACCGGTACTATTGCTCCGAGACTTAGGAGCCTTCGTACTGTCCCCCTCACTGCCTCGCACTTGCTCTGCGACTTGCAGGGGGACTCCACGAAGGCGTCCCGTACCGGCCGCAGCAACTCCAAAGCATACCCCTCTTGGATCACCTCCAGCACCCACTGATCTGACGTGACTCGGACCCAGGCGGCATAGAACTCCCGTAATCATCCCCCAACGGGAACCAGGGACGCCTGGGCCCCCGTGACTTCATTGTGACTTCCGCAGGTTTGAGGCAGAGGAGGAGGAGGGGCCATAACCTCTTCCTGCCCCCCCCCCCGAAACCCCCGGAAACCCTGACTTCTATTGGGAAACCTGCCTCTCTGCCTGGAATTATACTTCTGGGTCCGAAACCAACGAAAATCTCGCTGCTGGACCTTGCCCATGGGAACCGAGCGGCTTTGCTTAGGCTTATCCTCTGGCAATCTACCGCCTTTAGACTCCCCTAGATTCTTGACTAACTTTTCCAGCTCCTCCCCAAACAAGAGGCAACCTTTAAAGGGAAGCTTACTTAGCTAGCTTTAGAAGAGTTATCCGCCACCCAATTCCGGAGCCAACGATAAAGCACAGTTACTTACCTGTAACAGGTGATCTCTGGGAACAGCAGGAATTAGTCCTCACATATGGGTAAGTCGGAACCGACGGAGCCCGCGCGGGAAAGCTCCCCAGCTTTTCAGATGAAAAGCTTTTGGGGCTTCCCACAGCGCATGCGCGCTGCCTTCCCGCCTTCCTTACCAGCTCTCTTCAGTTCGAGTTTATAGCTGAGACAATAGAGAGAGGAAAGGAAGGTAGATAGATAGAAGATACAACTCCTAGGGGAGGTGGGTGGGTTGTGAGGACTAATTCCTGCTGTTCCCAGAGATCACCTGTTACAGGTAAGTAACTGTGCTATCTCCAGGAACAAGCAGGAATAAGTCCTCACATATGGGGACTCCCTAGCTAAGATGCCTGGGAGATCCCCCTCCAAGGGTAAACCATCTTCGTATGGATCTCAGGCATCCATTCAGGGAAGGTGGGCAGGAGTTGCTTAAGTATGGAACAGGTGTTTGAGGACAGCCTGACCAAACAAGGCATCCCGGCGGGAGTCCTTGTCCAAACAGTAATGGGCTGTGAAGGTATGAACCGAGGCCCAAGTGGCTGCTCGACAGATCTGATCTATGGATACAGAGTGAAGATGAGCCATAGAAGTAGCCATGGCTCTCACATTGTGAGCTGTGACATGGCCTTCCAGAGAAATGTTCTTACTCTGGTAAGCAAAAGAAATACACTGAGCAATCCAATTGGAAAGTGTACGTTTGGAGACTGGAAGTCCCAAATGAGAAGGATCAAAAGCCACGAAAAGTTGGGAAGACTTTCGATGTGGCTGAGTCCTGTTGAGGTAAAAGGCGAGAGCTCTTTTACAGTCAAGAGTATGAAGGTTCCTCTCTGCACTGGATGCATGAGGAGCCGGGAAAAAAACAGGTAGATATACCTCTTGATTAAGATGAAAAGGCGAGACCACTTTGGGCATAAAGTGGGGATTCGTCCTAAGGACCACCTTATCATGATGAAATCTGGTATAAGGTGGATTAGCCACCAAAGCCTGCAGTTCACTGATGCAGCGAGCCGAAGTGACTGCAATAAGGAAAAGAACCTTCCAGGAAAGAAATTTCAAGGAGGTAGAGTCCAAAGGCTCAAAAGGTGGTTTCATAAGCTGACCTAGAACTAGGTTCAAATCCCATGCTACCGGCGGAGGTCGGATGGGAGGTTTAGTTAGGGTCAGGCCTCTCATGAACCTTGCAACGACAGGATGAGAGGAGACAGGTTGTCCATTTATAGGTTTTAAGGATGCTGCAATAGCACTTAAATGGACTCGTACTGAATTCGTCTTGAGGCCTGCATTGGAAAGATGCAGGAGATAGTCTAGTAGAGAATTCAAAGGAAGTGCCAGAGGGTCAAGACCCTGTTGAGCACACCAAATGGAAAAACGTTTCCATTTGAAAGCATAGGAACGCCTGGTAGAGGGTTTCCTAGAGGCATGAAGGATATCTTTCACTGGTTGAGAAAGATTAAACTCATGAAGGCTTAAGCCTTCAGTAACCAAGCTCGGAGATGTAGGGACTTGGGGTTTGGGTGCCACAAAGTCCCTTTCTCCTGAGACAGAAGGTCTGGCGCAGCTCCCAGGTCCAGGGAGGAGCCCTGGGAGAGCTGTAGAAGTAGAGGGAACCACACTTGGCGTGGCCAGCGTGGAGCTATAAGGATCATCGACCCGTGCTCCCTCTGAAGTTTGAACAGAGTCTTGGGAATCAAAGGAATGGGTGGAAAAGCATACAGGAATTCCTGACCCCAATGCAGGAGAAAGGCGTCGTTGGCCTGAGCTCCCTGACACGGAGTCCTGGAACAGAACCGGGGAAGTTTGGCATTCCACGGACTTGCAAAGAGGTCTATGTCCGGGGTCCCCCATTCCTGGAAGATTCTGTGTATCTGGTCCATATGCAGGGACCACTCGTGTGGAAGCAGAACTCGACTGAGTCTGTCTGCCCGAGAGTTTTGAACTCCTGGAAGATACACTGCCAGAAGATGAATTTGATGCTCTCTGGCGAAAGCCCATAATCTGAGAGCTTCGTTGCAAAGCGACAGAGAGCCCGTCCCTCCTTGCTTGTTGACATAGAACATGGCCACCTGATTGTCTGTCTGAACTAGGACAGTCAGGTTGGCAAGGAGGGTATGGAAGACTGAGGGCAAGGAAGATTGCTCGCAGTTCCAGAAGGTTGATATGAAGGGTGGTCTCTTGGGGAGACCAGGTTCCCTGAGTGGAGAGATGTTGAAGATGAGCTCCCCACCCTGTTTGGGAGGCATCTGTTGTGAGGGTTGCTTGGGGCAACGAAGGTTGGAAGGGGGTCCCAACAACAGATTTTTGGAGGATGTCCACCACTGGAGAGACCAAAACAGACGTTTTGAGGTGAGTACCTGGTCTGACAGCAGTCCCGATGCTTGAGACCACTGGGTGGCCAATGTCCATTGAGCTGCTCTCATATGGAGACGAGCATAGGGCACCACATGAACCGTGGAGGCCATGTGGCCCAGAAGTTGCAGCATTTCTCTGGCTGACAAGTGACTTCTGGACTGAGCCTGGGAGGCCAAGCTTATTAGCCGTTGGCCTCGGACCAGAGGAAGGTAGGCCCTTGCAGTGGTGGAATCCAGATAAGCCCCTATGAATTCCAGGGACTGAGTAGGGATGAGTTGGGACTTGGGAATGTTTACCACAAGTCCCAGATATTGAAGAATACGCCTTGTGCGGTCCAAGGAAATCTGGACTTCTGACTGAGATGGAGCTCGGATGAGCCAGTCGTCCAGATATGGGAACACGAAGATTCCCATGCCTCTTAGAAATGCGGCTACGACTGCCATGCATTTTGTGAATACTCTTGGAGCAGAGGCGAGACCGAAGGGAAGTACTCTGTATTGGAAATGTTTTCCCTGGAACAGAAATCGAAGATATTTTCTGTGGGATGGATGGATGAGTATATGAGTGTACGCATCCTTGAGATCTAGAGAACAAAGCCAATCCTGACTCTGAAGGTATGGAAGGAGAATGCCCAGAGAGAGCATTTTGAATTTCTCCTTGAATAGAAACTTGTTCAATTCTCTCAGATCTAGGATAGGTCTGAAGCCCCCTGTCTTCTTTGTTATGAGAAAATAAGGGGAGTAGAACCCTAACCCCCTGTTGAGGAAGAGGAACCTCCTCTATTGCCCCTTGGGCAAGGAGAGAGGAGACTTCCTGACCCAACAGGGTCAGAAGAGATGGGGGAGAACTGAATTGCCTCACCATGGTATGGGGAGGAAGGCTGGAGAAATGAAGTTTGTAGCCCTCTCTGATGATAGAGAGGGTCCATTGCTCTGATGTTATTTGCTCCCATCTGGGAGCAAAGTGAGCTAACCTTCCCGGTATGGTGAGAGGCTCTGGTTGTTCCAGAGCCAGAAATGGTAAGTTCTCTAGGGGCAAGTCAAAACCCCTGAGGGGGTTGAGCCTGCTGGGGTGTAGCAGACACTGCAGACTTTGACTTTACTTGCTTAGATTGCTGACGTTTAGCAGCAAAGCGAGGCTGAGAAGATTGTTGGCCAGTATTTGTGGAAAATCTGGCCTTCTTGTAGTACGGCCTTTTAAAAGGTTTCTTTTTGGCAGGAGTAGAAGTAGACTTAGAAAGTCTATCTAGAGTGGCATTTTCTGCGTCCATTTGAGCAGCTTTAATTTGCCAGTCCTCACCAAATAAGTTCTCTCCTGTACAGGGCAGATTCCTTAAGCCATCCATGACCCAGGGTTCTAGGTCAGAAGCCTGGAGCCAAGCAAGACGTCGGGCTGCAATAGCGATTCCCGAAGCCCTGCCAGCAACCTCAAAGGAATCAAAGGCTGCCCTGTTGGAAAACTTGGAGACCTCTGAAAGTTGTGTCACCAGAGTAGTGAAGTCCTCCTTTTTATCCTCAGGGATAAAGGGGGCTAAATGCCGTATCTTTAGGGCAAGTTCTCTGAGAAACATGCCCATATAAAGGCTGTAAGAATTGATCCTGGCTATAAGCATACTAGCCTGAAAGATCTTTCTACCAAAAGAGTCGAGGGTCTTACATTCTCGCCCTGGAGGGGTAGAGGAATGCCTTTTAGGACTCTTTATCTTCTTCATAGCAGACTTCACCACAATGGAGTGGTGAGGCAGCTGAGTCTTTTGAAACCCAGGAGAAGGAGGGACACGGTACATGGTGTCCAACCTACGGGAATGAGGAGACAGGGTTAGAGGAGTCTCCCACAAATCCATCAAGTGTTCTTGAAGGATTTCATGGATAGGCAGAGTAACTGCCTCTTTAGGAGGTTTAGAGTATCCTAAAATATCCAATTTTTTTGATCTGGGTTCCTTTCAGCAGATGTAGCAATAGAAAGTGCTTTAGCTACATCAACAATGAAATCCTGAAAGGATAAATCCTCTGGAGGAGACATCCTCCTCTTTAGAGAAGAGGGCTCCTCAGGAAGATCAAACTCAGCAGAGTCATCAGAGGAATTGAACTCATCAGAAGAATCTGAGTATTCTCTCTGTGCTTGCAATGCACGATACGCGTACCGATCGATATCGACATCGGGCGTATCGGGCATGGGATTGGTATCGGGCAAAAGCCTGAATCCAGCAAGCGGAACCGATCGACGCTTGGAAGTCGATGGTCTCGGTTCCGGTGTGGATACCGGAACCGGGGTGGGTACCGATGGAATCGGTACCGAGGGCGTCGCAGCCTTAATGAAAGCCAAACGGCCTGCTGCATGGTCTGGACAGTATTGCCCATGGACGCCACTGCTGCCTGGACGTCGGTACCGGTATCGACCGGTACCCCAGAGCAGTCTAACAGGTGATCAGTCGAGGCCGTGCCATCGATGTCAACCTGTAACCCCATAGGTGATGCTTTGGAGGCCGGAGCCTCCCGCCGGGGTTTTTTGGTCTGGGCAGAATCCTCGAACTCAAGATTGAGAGCCTCTCGATCTTTTGAAAGAGATTTGCTTTTAGAGGATTTGCCCACAGAAAGTTTGGTTACCTGAGATCCATCCGGAGAGGAAGACCTGGATGACTGTGATGCTGGATTATCTGAAGCAAACAGCACATGGAACTTGTTGGCCCGGTTCTGCATACCACGTTTAGACATCTGGGAGCAGAATGGGCAGTCCGGTATGGAGTGGTCAGGTCCTAAACATTTAAGACACCATTCATGGGTGTCTGTGAGAGAAATAACAGCATTGCACTTGGTACACTTTTTAAAAACCAGGAGCTGGTTTCTCCATGAGGAGAATTTGTGTAGGCCTGAAGGCCTAACAAAAGTTACCAAGCTGTGCTGAGAAAATAAAAAAAGATTTTTTTTTTTTTTTTTTTTTTAAAAGAAGGAAAGAGAGACCGGCAGTACCGGTTTTGGTATGGGGAAGGCAGGTACGCGGTCAAAAGAAACAAATTAAAATAACAATTTCTTCAGCGGTGACAGGAACACGACCTGCTGGCTCCGCGGAAAAAGAGAAACTGAAGAGAGCTGGTAAGGAAGGCGGGAAGGCAGCGCGCATGCGCTGTGGGAAGCCCCAAAAGCTTTTCATCTGAAAAGCTGGGGAGCTTTCCCGCACGGGCTCCGTCGGCTCCGACTTACCCATATGTGAGGACTTATTCCTGCTTGTTCCTGGAGATCGTCTTACCGCTACTGCCGAAGCCATACTTTTTGACAGGCCTCGCATAAGATCATAATGAATATCCGCCAGGTAGGCCGCTCCCGACTCCAACTTGGCAGCCTCCCCCGCCGAGTCAGCCGCCTGGCCATCTTGAAGACGCTGTGACCATCGTAAACAAGCCCTGGCCACCCAGGCACCACTAATGGCAGCTTGGAGCGACTTGTTACCGGAGGATGTAGTAAGAGCTGTTAGTGTAGCTGGGTTTAAAAAAGGTTTGGACAAGTTCCTGGAGGAAAGGTCCATAAACCATTATTAAAAGGGACACGGGATATCACTGCTTGACCCAATACAAGCATTGAGGAACCTGTGTCTTCAGGGGAAGCTGCTAGGCACTTGTGACCTAGATTGGCCATTGTTGGAAACAGGATACTGGGCTTGATGGACCTTGGTCTGACCCAGTATGGCATATCTTATGTTCTTATGTTCTTAAGGCATTGACATCAAACACCTGCCGGAGCAGCGAATCCAACTTCCTGTCCTGAGCGTCCTTGAGGGCCGCACCGCCCTCCACTGGGATCGTGGTTCGCTTTGTGACCGCTGCCACGGCTGCATCTACTCTAGGAGACTTAAACAACTCCCTGTCCTAGTCCCCCATAGGGTAAAGACGGTTCATCACTCTAGCGCCCTTGAGAGGCGCCTCGGGCACATTCCACTCTTCTTGGATCATTTCCTGAAACACCCTATGCAGAGGAAAGACCCTTTGAGTCTTTCTAAATACCTGTAACAGTGGATCTTCTAGTGCCTCATCTTCCGCCGACCCCGGAGTCGGCATGTTTAGCGCCTTAAGGGTTTCCGCAATGAGAGCAGGCAGTTCCTCTCTGCGAAAAACATGCAAGACTCGGGCCTGATCTTCCTTCTCCGCTAACTCACCTTCCTCCAGTTCCTCTTCAAGGTCCACACTGCGGGTATCGTCCTCTGACAACAGCCCCTCAGAAGCAATGGACGGATCTTTCGCCTCCTCATCTATCCGTGGTCTCTTAGCTTCGTCCTGCACCTTTTCGTCTCTAGGGGAGGCCGCGGCCCTTTTATCCCCGTATTCAGCAGGGGTCCCGCTAGCCAGCCCCTGTGGCATACCCTCCAACGCCTGCTGCAGCACAGCTACAAAGTCTTTTGAAAAAATAGCCTCCAGCCCCTTGGGCCAAGGAGCAGGAGAAAGAGGAATGTCCGGAGCAGAGGATGGGCCAGCCACTGGCTCCCCGAGGGGCAAGCCTGCTGCCTGAACCCCTAAAAGGTCCTCTTCCACTGCCAAAGGTTCTACCTTATCATCCCCTGCCTGATCCATGACAGAGGCCTCTTTGGTGCAACCTTTGCACACCCCCGCACCAGATACCATGCCCCTCCTAGCCCCACAAACAAAACATTGGGGTCTAGAGGGCATGCTAGCACTGCACCGAGCTGTTCCCCGCACTGAAATCAAAACCAGGGCCTGGAGAAGATCAGAGCTGCCCAATCAGCCACCGGCAAGAGAAAAAACCCTTTTACTTATTTTTTTTTTTTAAACTTAACCACACTCACCAGCTATCGTGGCCAAACAGGAAAAGGCACATTAGGCAGCGAAACAAAGCCCCTGCGTATAATAAAGGCTCCTGGCAATCCTCGGCACTGCTCTCAAGGCCTCCCGCGCCGCTGCCACACGGTTGGCCTGGTCCCCGTTTCGCACGCAAACGCGCTGACTGCACAAACCTATGGAAACAGCACTTCTTACCTTCCGGCGATCTTCCCCTTCACCCGAAACAGCTTGCCTCTATCAGTTAAGCTGTTTCTTCGTTGCCGGCTCAGAATATTATGAGCTGTGCACAAGGCGGGGGACTGCCGCAATCAGCCCGGGCGCATTGACAGGCAGATCATCTGTACAGCGCCGGCAGTGCACGCTCTCCGGTTTTCTGCAAAGGAATTCCTCTGGCTCTGCCTGCAACCGGAACAAGCTTCCCGCTACTGTGAGAGCTCGGGTAAAGCTCACAGACCCCCGGGAGCCAGACTTCTGCCAAGATTAACTCTTTTTTTTTTTAAAGATACAGTCCCTGCCCAAGGCAAGGACTCTCCTATATCAAAAGTAACCCACTCAAGCTAAAACTTATACTTAATTGTTCCTCCAGTGAGCCCGGACGACCAGGCTCACCATCTCTTCAGCTGCTTGGAGACTGGAGGCGGTCCCAAGGAGGATATACCTGTGACATCACAAAAGAAGGAGGTTCCTCAGTCTCCAAGCTGCTGAATAAGGTGGACAACCCAGAGGTCCGGGACTAGACTGGAGATACGATCAGGAATATAGGCTTATATGCATTTTGTTGTTATGGTTTCAAGATCCCCTATCACACACTATTATTACTGCACAGCTAACCTACAAGAGGTAGCCAACATACAAGAGACAGTCCCTGCCCGCCAGAGTCATGCTCATCGGAGCTTACAATCTAGTTAACACAGACACTTTCGGTACCACACATGGTTTATCGTGCTTGACAGGAGCTCTTTTCTTACATATTTTCACTCACATTGATATAAAATATTTTTAAAAAATGATGGTGTTACAAATTTGTTATTCTTTTAGTGACAATCCATTTTATTTATGTCTTACCTTGTTGATTTTCTTGTCTACTTCTGTTTTAATCAAAGACATATTTAGTCATTGTTTTTATTGCTCACTGGCATGTGCTCATAGTGTAATGCAATCTTTCAACACCATTTATTGATACTCTAGCTATATTGCATTTTATGCTTTAGTCCTATACTGTTTTTAAGTATTTTTTTCCTTATTGTACCTTGTGTTTATCAAGATGTATATAATATCTTGCTTTAGAGTATTCTTAAAGACATTTGTGTAAATACCTCTTATATTCCATTTTCAGGTTGTTAGACTTATTTTTAACCCATGGTTTGTCGTTACAATTCTAAGTATGTTCTTTGGTATATGAATCACACCAATTCACTGATCACATATGCACTATTTTTTTTTTTGCTGTTAGACTTACTTATATGTCTAACCTCATGTTTTTATCATTTTCTGTTTTATCTTTGATATGATGACTCTCCTTAATGGTATGCATTTTATTTTTTTTATTAACACTAATTGCAATGTTTTGTGAGTCATTTAAAATGTATAAAATTTTTAAAATTCATATATATATTTAATTAATTTTGTACTTTTTAAAGTTGCTCATACGTAGGCATAACACGCCGAAACACGACCGTGTTGGGCTCAAAGGTTGTCGCAGATTATTTTGCTCCCTCACTCCTTATCTACCTTTTATTTATTTTTGTTTTGGGGGGGGGCGTCCATTTTTGATTGCTTTTTTGATCCTACAACTCTCTCTCATGCATTTACATTGTGGACATCCCGAAAACCTGACTGACCTAGGGGGTACTAGAGAGCTGGATAGAGAACCACTGACAGACATTAACTATATGGGTACACAGCAGTTCTCAACTCCATAAAAAAGTACCCATCTCCTCCCTTTGCTTTTCCTCCTAGACAAATGACTGCATGACCATTTGTCATTCATATACAATTCTATTAATGCTGATTTCATACACTTACTAGAAAGCTATAAATAAGCATTTAGATCATTTTAGAAAACTATAGACTATTGACTATAAAGTGTAGTTACTCACCTGTAACAGGTGTTCTCCAGGGACAGCAGGAATCAGTCCTCACATATGGGTGACATTGGCACTGACAGAGCCCGCACGGAGCATTTCCCCAGCTTTCAAAGAAAAACTTTGGGAATGCCACAATGCATGCGTGGTCCCCTTCACACCCAAGGGTGCCATCTTGATCAGTCAGATAACATAGCTCAGACAAAGATAAAAAAAAATACCAAAAACAATAGGCAACTCGAAGGGGAGATGGGTGGGTTGTGAGGACTGATTCCTGCTGTCCCTGGAGAACACCTGTTACAGGAGAGTAACTATGTTTTCTCCAGGAACAAGCAGGAAGTCAATCCTCACATACGGGAATCCCCAGCTACAGGTTAATGAGGACCTGTAGAAAAATGCCATGGCGAGCCATGAGCAGTCACTGGTAACCGAAGACAGCCCGAGGACTCCAGGTCCCCGGAAGACCTTACTCCCAAGTAGTTGCAGAAGAAGGGTCAGAGGACAGGAGTTGCTTAAACCCCGAACAGATTATGGAGTACAGCCTAGCCGAAGGCGGCGCCCCAACAGGACTCCCTCTCCAGGCAGTAATGTATCGCAAAGGTGTTAGCCGAGGAACAGGTTGCAGCTCGGCAGATGTCCACCAGAAGCACGGAGCACAGATGGGCCACTGACACTGCCCTCGCACGAACACTGTGCGCCATGACTCTGTAGTCCAGGGGCAGCCCTGCCTGAGCCTGGGCGAAGGCAATGTAATCCGCCACCCAGATGGAGAGGGTCTGCTTAGTGATCGCGAGCCCCCGGCGGGCAGGGTCATAGGAAATGAAAAGCCACTCAGACCGGCGGTGAAGCTGCGTACACTGCAGGTAGAAGGAGAGAGCCTTTCTGCAGTCAAGGGTATGGAGGATCGCCAATGCCCGGTTGGTGTGAGGCTTCGGGAAGAAGGTCGGCAGTGCTATCTCCTGGATGAGGTGGAAATCAGAGACCACTTTCGGGAGGAACTTGGGGTGCGTTCAGAGAACTACCCAGGTCCCGTAGAGTCTCGTATAAGGGGCATCGGCCATTAGGGCCTGAAGCTCACTGACCCTCCGGGCCAAGGTGAGGGCACCAGAAAAAACACCTTCCAGGAAAGATATCAAAGTGAGCAGAACGTCATCTGCTCAAAGGGCGGCTGGGTCAGCTGTGTGAGGACGACGATGAAGTCCCACTCTGCTGGAGGCGGTTGGATGGGGGGCCTGGAAAGCAGCAACCCATGCATGAAGCGGGAAACCAGTGGTTGAACCGAGAGAGGTCCACCCCCAACAGGGTGGTGGTTGGCTGAGATAGCGCTCAGGTGGACCCTGACAGAGTTGGACTTCAAGCCCGCCTGCGAGAGATGGAGCAGGTAGCGCAGGACCAAGTGTGTGGGGCAAGAGAACAAGTCGGCCAATATCTCCAAGCACCACACCAAGAAAAAACGCCATTTAAAGGCATAAGCCCTCCTAGTCAAGTCCCTGCACAAGATCAGCAGTATCTCCTCGAACTCCAACGGGAAATGAAGGTGGGCTAGAGCAACCCGTTCAGCCGACAAGCCATGAGGGATAAGGACCTCAAGTTCAGGTGAAGTAGCAGACCTTCCTCCTGCTTCAACAAGCCCAGCGCATCGCCCAGAGGAACCGGAGGCTCTGATGAGAGGCGGAGCAGCAGCGGAAACCAGGGCTGTCAAGGCCATCGTGGGGCCACGAGAATCACAGAGGCCCTGTCCCGCTGTATTTTGTGGAGAGTTTGCGTTATGAGCAGAGTGGGGGGAAATGCATGCAGTAGGCCAAGCGTCCACGGCAGGAGGAAGGCATCGGGGGCGTCCCTGTTCGGGTGGGGAACCAGGCTGCAGAACCGTGGGAGATGCGAGTTCGCCGGGCTGACGAAGAAATCTAGGACCGGAGTCCCCCAACGATGGAACAAACATTGCACCGTCTGCAGGCAGAGTCGCCACCCATGCGGGTGGAGAAGCCGGCTTAACCTGTCTGCCAGGACATTGTCCTAGCCCAGGAGGTAGGTGGCCTGTAGGATTATGTCCTGGCAAACCATGAAGGACCACAGGGCTATCAACTCCAGGCAGAGGTTATAAGAGGCGGTGCCCCCTTGCTTGTTCATATAGAACATTTATACTCGGTCGTCCGGACGAGCAACACCCGGTAGTGTAGCGGTGCCTGAACACCTGGAGGGCAAGGATGACCGCCCGGAGTTAGAGAAGGTGGATCGGCTGCTGGGACTCGTCCCAGGCCCAAGTCCTCTGCATACGGAACTCACCGCAATGGGCCCACCAGCCCATGAGTGGAGGCATCTGTGATCAAGACCACGTCGTGTTGTGGGGCCTGTAACAGCATGCCTTGGAGCAGGTTCCAGGCGTCACGCCACCAGCCGAGAGACTCTGTGAGCAGAGGAGTAACCGAGACAGCGACTTGAAGGCGACCTGCTGCCTGAAACCATTGGCCCGAAGGCATCACTGCACCGCCTGCATGTGCAGCTGGGCGTCGGGGACGATATAAACCATCAAGCCCATATGGCTGAGGAAATGGAGCACCGCCCAGGCTGATACCGCGTCACGTTGTTGGACTGTGGATGCCAGAGCAACGAAGCGGTCTGCCCTGTGGGGGAAAGAAGGCTGTCACCTGCTGAGTGTCGAGGCACGTGCCGATGAACTCCAGGGATTGCGCTGGAGTGAGGTTAGACTTCGGGTAATTGATCACAAAGCAGAGGTGCTTGAGTAAGTGGACGGTGCGGGCCGTGGCCCGCTGCGCCTCATCAGCCATCCACCCTGTAACGAGCCAGTCGTCTAGATAGGAGTAGACAAAAGTTACCCTGCAATCAAAAGATACCCCGTGGCCACCGCGGGGCATTTGGTGATCACAAGACGGCGCCAGGCCGAAAGGAAACACCCTGTACTGGTCGTGGTTCTCTTGCACCCTGAAAATGTGGGCATTTCCTGTGCTTGGGATGAACAAGGATGTGAGCGCATGCATCCCAAAGGTCCAAGGTGCATAGCCAGACGCCCTGCTGGAGGAAAGGCAGCAAGGTGCCAAGGGAGAGCATTTTGAACCTCTCCTGCACCAGGTACTTGTTGAGATTTCTTAAATCGAGGATGGGTCAGAAACCGCCCATCCGCTTTGGAATAAGGACGTAACGGGAGTAGAACCTGCGACCTCTGAGGTGCAGCGGGACCACTTCTACTGCTCGCTCCTCAAGGAGGTTGGCAAGCTCCTGCGCCAAGAAAACCTGGTGCGGCTCTTCAGGGCAGAAGGGTGGAAGAAGCCGGTCCAGATGAAGGAGGTAACCCTCCTGCATGACCTGGAGTGTCCACGTGTCTGAGCTGACAGACTCCCATTGGGGAGCGAAGTGGACCAGGCACCCTCCCACCAGTAGCTGGGTCACCAGAGGGCGAGCGGCTATGCATCTGGCATTAGAAACCCGGGGCCGATGGGGCCGGTGCCAGGGTATGGCTTTTGGGGCCCTGTGGCTTACGCGAACCCTGGTGGCTGCTCTTGCTCTGTCCACCTTGGGGCGGAGCTGGCACCAGAGGGTAAGGTGGGTAGCCCTGATAGGGGAGACCCTTCCTCTGAAAGAAAAGCTTTTTGCCCTGTTGCTTCTTCCATAGGAGGGAAGAAGTCTTTCGGGAAAGACAGGTACAGGTTATGTCTCAATCTCCACTGCTTTGTCCTTCATCAGTTTGCCAAAAAATTGTTCGCCCAGGCCCCGGTACAATCGAGCAGTTTCTCCTGGACCCACTGTTCGAGAGCCAAGGACTGGAGCCAGGTCTGCCGCCTGGCCCTGATACCAGAAGCCGTTACTCGAGCAGAAGACTCTAAGCTGTCGTATGCAGCGCGAGAAAGGTACTTTGAACACAGTCCCCCAATGACTTCAGGAGGGACTGAAAATGGCGGTGGTAGTTGCCATCGAGGCCCGCCTGGAAACCTCTGAGCTCCGTTGTGAGGTCATGAAGGAACATACCTATGTATATCTGGTAACCTGGATGCGGAACGCCAGCATGGAGCCTTGGTAGGCCTTACACCCAAGGGCATTGAGGGTGTGAGAATCCCTGCCCAGCGGGATCGAGGAGTGAATTTTCGGATTCTTTTGCTTCCGCATAGGGGACCCCACCATCATCAAGGTATGAAGAAGCTTGGCCTTCCGGAAGTCAGGTCTTCGCTGGACCCTGTACATGGAGTCCAGGCGTTTGTTGACAATGGAAATAGATGCAGGCGTCACCTACATGCGGAGGAGCAGTCGGGCTAGGATGGGCGGAACCAGGATCGTGAGGGATTCCCTCAGCAGAGCCTCGTACTGTAAAATATCGAGTTCTTTCGCATGAAGCTTCTCCTCGGGCTGCGTGGAGAGCGCTAGGGCTCGAGCCATGTCCCACACAAACTCCGTGTCTTCGGGAGGAGACCGCCGCTTCTGAACCGGCGGGGAAGGATCTGAGGGGAGATCCCGATAAGCCCGGGATTCAGGGGAAGTGTCCCCTTCAGACTCCCAGCCCGAGAATTCCGAGGAAGACACTGAGCTAGGTTGCTCGAACAGAGCCTGTGCCTTGCGCTGGGCACTCGAGGCCGAAGCCCGCCTGGAGCTGGAGGCGTTAGCTTGAGAAGATCTAGCACCCGAAGACCAGGATGGAGATAGAGAGCTCTGCTGGAATCCCTCACGAGGCCCCTGGCTCTCAGGGATTGTCACGGCCGTCTGGGGAGCCAACACAGGTATCGCCTTTGAGGTCTCATGGTGCATGCCAGCAGGACCTGGCACCAGCACCTGCTGGGCAGCAAGGAAGGCAGAAATGCTGTGCTCCTATGCCAGCATTCGGGCCTCCCACTCGGGAGTGGGGCCCTGCGACACCAATGCCAGGGTGACCGGATCCTCACCGGGACGACCCTTGGGAGACTGGGTGCCATCGCCGGAGGCCTCCATATCCATACGAGGTACCTTTTGAGGCCGCTCCTTCTCAGACTCTCGGGACTGCTGAGGAGGACTGAGGGACTGAGCGCGAGAACGCTCACGCTTGTCTGGAACCCCCGACAAGGTTCTCGAGGACTTCTTCTTCTGCTCCCTTTCAGGGGACCCTTGCTTAGAGTGGCACCAGTGGGACCCAAGGGGCTGAAGGTCGGTGGAGCAGGAAGCTACCAGGGACACCGAGGCTGCCTTGCAGTAAAATGTCATCCAATTTTTGCTTACGGCTCTGGATGGCCTTGGAGGACCATCTTCTGACAAAGGGAACAGAGCTCTGGGTTGTGGTCAGCTCCTAGGCACCTAAGACAACAGTTATGGGGAGCATCTGTCACACTTTTTGAAATCGGAGGCCATGGGGGCAAAAAGAATCCCTGCAAGGTCGAAGACTTTCAGCTCGGCCAGCAGTTGAAAAGGGTGTGAAAACGCGCTGGTCAAGAAAAAATGAAAAACAACGAAGTCCCGGGGCCCACTGCCGAAGCAAGGGCACTGAGATAGCGGGAAGAGGACCGGGAAACTGGAATTAGAGAGAGAAATTTTGAAGACTTTTTCTGAGGTACAGGACATGCGTCCAGACAGCTCCGTAGAAAAAGGGAGACTGATCAAGATGGCACTCTTGGGCGGGAAGAGGACTACACATGCGTGGTGGCATTCCCAAAGGCTCTCTTTGAAAGCTGGGGAAATGCTCTGCGTGGGCTCCATCGGTGCAGACGTCACCCATATGTGAGGACCCACTTCCTGCTTGTTCCTGGAGAATAGATAATTGTTCATCCATTAGCATTTTATGCCTTATTTAAAGTGAAGAATGAGGTTAGTTACCTTATACCAATGCTAGAGCTCTTCACATGAGCAACACTATTTTTTTCTCTAATTCCATCAATTAATTCAGCCCAACTAGTGATGACTAGAAAAATGAACATGGCCTATACCAGCTTTCAATTATGGAGTCACCTCCCATTAGAGTTACGTTAAGAAAAGATTATTCAATATTTTGTAAAAACATCGTAACATTGTTATTTGCTACTGCTTTAGGTTCATCTATTCTTATATTTTAAATTTTAATGTTTCATAGGTTTTAAAAATTGTGTACATTTTATTGTAGCTTAGGTTTTTGAATCTGAATTTGCTATTTCAGTCCTTGACAAAAACCTCTTCGATTTCAGAAGCCAACCACAAAATTTAGGAGCTAAAAATCAGTGATTCTCAACCCAGTCTTCTGGGACCCTCAGGCCAGTCAGGTTTTCAGGATATCCACAATGAAAATACACAAGATAGGTCTGCATACAATGGAAGAAGACTGCAGATCTCTCTCATGCATATTCATTGTGGATATCCTGAAAACCTGACTGGCCTAGGGGTCCCAGAAGATTGGGTTGAGAACCACTGAGATGCTGAAAGCATACTCCGAAATGCTTCCCATTCCACACGCAGGCCCCAAAAGGAAGGCAGTGCACTGGAGTCTTGATAACACGTTGGTGCAAAAAGAGGGTTTTGGATTTGTTACGAACTGGGCAATATTCTGGGGAAAGGAGGGGCTTTTCCAAAAGTAAAAGCTACACCTTAACCAGGATAGAACCAGGCTGCTGGCATTAAGCTTTAAAAAGGAGAAAGAGCAGCTTTTAAACTAGATAATAGGGGAAAGCTGACAAATGCCCAGGAGCACATTGTTCGGAAGAATGTATCCTTGAAGGATACTAGCAAAGGAGGGAAGTTAGGGAATCCAAAACAGAGAAGTTCCAATAAAAATAAAAGTAACCTAGATGCCCTTAAGTACAGAACAGAAAGATTCCAAAATTACCCGTATCAAATGATAACAGATTAATACGAATATATTACAACCTCTAAAATGCCTGTATGCAAATGCTAGAAGTCCAAAAAATAAGATGGGAGAGCTAGAATATATAGCAGTAAAGGAAAGGTTAGATATGACTGGCATTTGAGACCTGGTGGAAGGAGAACAACCAATGGGGCATTGTGATACCTGGGTACAAACTATATCACAATGATAGGGTAGATCAAATTGGTTAGAGAGGGAATTGAGTCACATAGGATTAGAGTTTTGCAGGAAACAAAATACACTGTAACATCTCTATGTATAGAAATTCAATGTAAAAAGGGGAGGGGGATAGCAGTGGGCGTGTACTACCAACCGCCTGGCCAGAATGAACTGATGGATGATGAAATACTGAAAGAAACAGGGAAGCTAACAACAACAAAAAAAGTTACAACATAGTAATAATGGGCGATTTCAATTATCTCGGTATTGACTGGGTGAACGTCACAGCAGGACATGGTAGAGAGAAAGTTTTTAAATGAAATAAATGACTGCTTCTTGGAGCAGCTGGTTCATGAACCAACAAGAGAACGTTCTTTTGGACCTAGTACTTGGTGGAACACAAGATCTGGTGCAAAAGATAAAGAGTTTTGGGGTCACTTTGCAACACTGATCATAGCATGATCACATTCGATTTAGTAAATGGAAGGACAGCAAGGAAATCCACAGTACTACTTTTTAACATGATAAAATGAGAAAAATAGTTGAGAAAAAAACTTAAAGGAGCAGCTGCTTTTGTTTCCCCTGCATTTCTGCTGTGATTTTACAGTGGAAGAAAGGTGGAAGGACTGGGACCTCTGACAGCGAGGGCTATGAGGAAATACAGAAGGGAAGGAATTAACATACCCCAATGCTAGCACCACCTCAGCACACCATATGCTAAAGAAATTCTCTCTCGACATGATATAGACTTCCGGTGACGTCACGGAGCGTATGGCCGTGGTGTAGCAGAGCTCCGTCTAATTCCCAATAAAAGGAGTTAAATGAGCGATATCCCGTGTGCGAAGGTGGCGGATAAAGTGACCCCGGGGAGTGCCATGGCAGCCCGGAAAGAATTGGAGGGGTTTAAGTCCGCGTACGCGCGGCGAGAAGAGAAAAGCGTGCGGAGCCTAGGCGAGGCTGAGGAGGGAAGTGGAGAGGAGGGAAAAGGAGATCAGGGCCCAGGGGAAGACACTGGAGAGACTGAACAGCTGCTTGGGGAAATGGAGCTTAAGGACTGGTTGAAGGAGTTTAAACGAGAGCTCCAGGGAGATATCAAGGCGATGAGAAAAGATCTGAAAGAGACGCTGCACTCGATCCAACAAGAAATGAACAGCCTGGGGCAGCGCGTGGAGGAGGTGGCGGAACAAGTGGATTCACAGGAAGGAGCCCTGAGGGAGGTGGAGGTAGAGCAGCGCCGACTGCATGAAAGGCAAGACGAAATGCAGGAAAAGATGGAGGAGATGGAGGATAGGGCTCGGAGGAATAATTTACATTTTAAAGGACTCCCCGAAACGGAGAACTATAAGGACTGTGCACAAACGGTGCAAAGACTGTGCCGGCATATTTTGAGAATGGAGGAGAGCGGGGAAAACCACGTGGAGGCCATGGAGTGGAGCGAGCACATCGCAGCCTGGGCCCTCGGTGGGAAAAACAAGTAAGGGATGCGATTGCGTGCCTAAGCAGCTTCCCTCTTAAAGAGCGTATCCTGAGTGTGGCCAGGAAGTATGGCCGTATTGCATGGGAATCATGTGAGGTGGAGATTTATAATGACCTTTCCAAAGGGACCCTGGAGAGGAGGAGAGGCATGAAGGAGGTGACGGCGTTCCTCCGGGGGAAAGGACTGAGATACCGCTGGCTGTTCGCCTTTGGTCTTTTGCTGACAGTAAATGGAATATCTCGGAGAGTGAAAGGTGCGGAGGAGGCCTGGAGCGTGCTGTCGGAGTTGGGGTGTGAACATCTTCCACAGACCAAGGAGGGAGCTCGTGGAGGGGTGGCCAGAGAGGAGCACGGCAAGGAACAGAGAATGTCACGGTGGCAGCGAGTGTCGGAGAAAGGGAAGAGGCTCAAAAGGCTTTCGCAGGACCTGAATGGAGCGGACCAAGCAGTGACTACCTGAACATTGGGGGATGGGCATGGGTATTAATTCTGTACCGGGTTTAATATGGGGAGGAGGTAGAAAGGGGGGGGGTCTGTGTGTATGGGGTAATTTTTTTTTTTTTTTTTGATAGGACGGAAGGTTAAAGCGGGGGGTGGAATATTGGGGGACAGAAATAGAAATGCAGGGGAAGGTGGGCCAGTGGAGGTGGTGTGGGGATAATTCGGGATGCGATCAAGGGGTGGAATCGGGATAGGACCTGACTCACACGGAAGGGATGGACGGGAGGTGGGGAGGAGGGGGGGGGCAGGGGGGGAGGGGGGTAATGAAAGGGAGGGAGCAGGCACAACTCAGAGGAGAGGGATGGGCGGGGAAGGGGGTGACATAGGGTAATGTTGAGGATTGGTTCTATAAATGTGAAGGGATTGAACTCCCCACACAAAAGGAGGCAATTTTTCAGAGAAATAAAGAAGAATAAGTGGGAGGTGATCTTGGTGCAAGAAACACATCTGAGGGGAGAAGAGGTTGGAAGGTTAAAACATCCAGGTTATCCAGAGCAATTTTTCTTATGCGGTAGGGGGGGGGAGAATGGAAACAGGGGGTAGCTATACTGGTGAAGGGAGGGGTAGGGATTCAGGTGAGGGATTGGTTTCGGGACAAGGAAGGGAGGGTGGTAGGTATAAAAGGGAGATGGGGGACTGAGGAGATAAATATTGTTTCGGTTTATGCGTTGAACGGGATGCAGGGGACCTTTTGGAAAATTACGAGTCAATTGCTAGAGAGGGAAGTACAGGGGAAGTTACTGGTAGGAGGGGATTTTAACGCCACCTTACAAGATGGTTTAGATAGGAATCCTAGAGAGTGGGAGGGGAGGGGGTCGAGTAGGAAGGAGCTAAAAAAATTGATGGAGCAGCATCACCTGGTGGATGTCTGGAGGAGGCGGAATCTGGTTGATAGAGAATATACTTTCTTCTCAGCACCACATAACTGCTGGAGTAGAATTGATATGATCATGATGAATGCTGATTGGATGCTGGAGGTGACAGAGGGGGAGATTCTAGCGATTGTATGGTCAGATCATAGCGCAGTAGTGGTGGGGATTCGGAGTAAGAGACAGGTGGGGACTAAATTCTGGCGGTTGAATGAGAGTCTGTTGAAAAATAAGGAGGTGAGGGAGGACATTAGAGGGGCGATACGGGAATATTTAGAATTTAATGATAATGGGCAGGTACGAGAGGTTATGGTGTGGGGGGGGGGCTGAAGGCATATATCAGAGGTTGGTTCATCAAATGGGGAACGCGGTTGAAGAGGAAGAGAGGGAAGAAGGAGGAAAGGTTAAGGGAGGAGCTGGTGGTAGCAGAAAGGGAGCTACGGGAAGCAGGAACGGAGAGGGCCCGGAAAAACCTGGATCGAATCAGAGGGGAATTAAAAACCTTACAGGTGGATCAGATAGCTATGGATATTAAACGAGTGCAACAGATATATTATGAATTTGGAAATAAGGCAGGGCGGTTGTTGGCCCGTAAACTCTGGAAGCAGAAGGGGGCCTCTATGATTTACCAAATTAAGCGCCAAGATGGGGTAGTGACGGGGGAAGAGCAGGAGGTCCGGGGGAGATTTGAACAATATTATAGAGAGCTATATCGGAGACAGGATGGGGTGAGATTAGAGCAAATAAGTAGGTATCTGGAGGGTTTGGAGTTGCCTAGGCTGGGTGAGGAAGCGCGGGGAGGGCTGGAGGGGAAGGTGACGGGGGAAGAAGTGGGGAAGGTGGTTAAGGGATTGAAAGGGGGGAAATCGCCGGGCTTAGATGGACTACCAGGGTCCTTTTATAAACGGTTTTGGGGGGAAATAGGAGATCTAATGATAAGAGTATTCATTGGCATGTTAAAGGAGGGGGGAGAGTTGCTCCCTGAGATGTTAACGGCGGGGATTACGATCTTGCCAAAGCCAGGGAAGGATCCATTAGAATGTGGATTGTATAGGCCGATATCCCTGCTTAATGCAGATGTAAAAATTTTGGCCAAGGCATTGGCAGACCGCTTGGCACCATGGATGCTTGGGTTGATTAAGGAAGATCAGACGGGATTTATTGTGGGGAGGCAGACGGCTGATAACATAAAAAGGGCGATAGAGGTGATTGGGGTAGCGAGGGCGGGGACAGAGGAATGCATCTTGATGTCTATCGATGCCGAGAAGGCGTTTTAACAGGGTGCATTGCGATTTTGCTTGGCAGGTATTAGGGAAGATAGGTTGTGGGCCGAATTTTGTAACGTGGGTGAAAGGTCTTTATAGGGGGCCTAGGGCGCGGGTGAAGGTCAATGGGAGCTATACTAGGGACTTTGAATTGGAAAGGGGGACAAGACAGGGGTGATCTTTATCGCCGTTGATTTTTGCCCTAGTGGTGGAGCCACTGGCGCAGCGGATAAGGGGCAATGGGATGATTAAAAGGGGTTCAGGCGGGTGGAGTGGAACATAAAATTTCTTTATATGCATATGATATACTGTTATACATTCGGAACCCGCAGGGGGGGCTACCAGTAATAATGGAGGAAGTGGAGGGGTTTGGGGGGGTTTCGGGCTTTAAGATGAATGTAGGGAAAACGGAAGTATTAAATATCTCCGTATCAAGCGGGGAGGAAAGTCAGTTGAGGAAGGAATACCCGTTCAGGTGGGTCACAAAATCGCTGGGGTATTTGGGGGTGCAGATCCCAAGGGGCTATGAAGACCTCTATCAGGTAAATTATCCCAGGGTGCTAGGGGAATTATATAAGGACCTGGATTGCTGGATGAACTCAGAGGTTTCCTGGCTAGGGCGGATCGCGGGGGTTAAAATGAATATCCTTCCCCAGATATTGTATCTATTCTAGGTATTACTGGTGAAGGTGCCGGACAAGGTGCTGCGGGTCCTTCAGCGGAAAGTGTTTCAATACATCTGGAAAAGAAAACCCCCGCGGATTTCGAGGGAAACTATGTATGCTTCTAAAGAGGATGGGGGTTTAGGTGTGCCAAGTGTTAGGGATTGCTATAGGGCAGCGCAGCTCCGTCATGTGATGGATTGGAGAGGGAGGGGTCAGGTAAAAATGGGCGTTACGGTGGAACAAACGTATTTAAGGGGGGGAGGTTGGCTGCCTGGTTATGGGTGCAGGAGAAGGATAGGAAGGAATTGGGGATTGGTTCGCCAGCTATGAGACAGGTCGCGGTGGTTTGGGATGAGGTCCAGGCTCAGGGATATAAAGGGAAGAGGAGGGGGTTTTCTCTAGCGGTCCCATGGAGGGGGTATAAGGCTTTTAAGTCGGGCTGGGAAGGAGGGGTGTATGATGGTTGGACGGCTAGGGGGTTGCACTGCTTTTTTCAGCTAATGGATGGGGATGAGCTTTTGAGTTTTGAAGAGGTGAAGGAAAGCTATGGGCTCCAGGAGAAGGATAGGTATGCCTATGTACAGGTGCAGTCTTTCCTCAGGGGGGTTCGTGGTACTGGGGAGCTAGAGGGAGATCTGACGGAGGCAGAAGCTCTATGGGTTGGAAAAGGGGGGTCTAGGGGTATGATCTCGGCTCTATATAAAGGGGTTAGGAGGGGGGGGAGGGACGAAATTTAGGTATATGAGGGAGTGGGAGACTGATCTCGGGGCACAGTTGGAGCATACGGGGTGAAAGGGGATCTGGGACCAGATTAAAACGAACGCAACGCAACGTGTGCCTTCGAGTCAGTCCTGACTCCTGGCGACCCAGAAGCTCCTGGGTTTTCTTGGCAGTGTCACCGAAAGTAGATTGCCAGGCCTTTCTTCCGAGGCAGTGGAGGGTTAAGTGACTTGCCCAAGGCCACAAGGAGTGCTAGTGGGAATCAAACCCTGGTTGCTTGGTTACCAAGCCAGTGTTCTAACCACTAGGCTACTCCTCCACTCCAAAAAAAAAAAAATGAGAAAATAGTTATAAAATCCTGCTCCGATGGTACTATACTCCGGAGAGATTACACAGGATGTATCCAGGAACGTCCTCTTGCCTGCTGGCGGGACTGCGGGGAGGTGGGTTCATTTTGGCATATTTGGTGGGGGTGTGTGAAAATCCAGGCCTTCTGGATTAGGATTCTGGATTGGATAAGAGATAAATTAGGGGAGGAAGTTGAGTTGACACCGGGTCTTTTCTTGCTGTCCGGGGGGGGGGGGGGGTTGGGGCCAACCGGGTTGGGGGCGGGTAGTAGTGGCATGCCTTAGTGCGGCAAGATGTGCAGTGGCAGCCGCATGGAAACGTAAAGAGGCTCCGGGACTAGGGGAGTTTGAAGGGAGGGTTCGACATATAATCCTCATGGAGAGGTTAACGGCGGCGAGGAGAGAGAGAGAGGGTCAATTTGACGTATGTTGAGGAGAGTTGTGGCGGGTGTTACACCAAGAGGGGAGGGGGGAGGAGGGGAGTTAGGGAGGGAAGTGTGGGGGCTAGGATAAGGGGGAGGGGGGTAGGGGGTATATGATAGGGGCATGGGCTAGCAGATTGGCATAATAAGATCCCTGGAAGAGACAAAGCATGTGTCCTTACGGGGGGGGGGGGGGAGCTATGGTGGGGAGTGCTAGAGGGGGGTGAGTGAAGGGGGGGTTCTGTCCTAAGTATGGTGAAGGGGGGGGGGAGGATTGTAGAGAACGATGTTGATGGGCGGGACTGTAGCCATCTGGTATGTTTTGCTGTTTATTCATGTATTTTCTCTAGTTGTGTTTAAGAGAGGGGGGGTTTGGGGTGGGGGGTTGTGGGGAAGAGTGTGGACAGGTGGGTGCTGGGTTCTGGAAATGTTGCACTGTTGGTTTGTTACCTGAGGTACGGTTATTTGGATGTACTTGTCTTTGAAAAGTTAATAAAAGATATAAAATTAAAAAAAAAATTCTCTCTATTGGGTATATATATATATTATATAATATAATATTCTGTTTCATTGAGTTATGTAAGCAGTTGTGTTAAGTTATTATATCAACCAGGCTTGAAGTATGCAAAACAGAGTAAGCCATATAGCTCTCCGTTGGAAAGACGGGGAATAAGAATAGAATACATCTAACTCATCTGTAACAGGTGTTCTCTGGAGACAACAGGAATCAGTCCTCTCACATATGGGTGATGTCGGCTCTGGAGCCCATGCAGAAGCATCTCCCCAGCTTTCAAAGGAAGCCTTTGGGAGATGCATCATGCATGTGTGGTCCACTTCCCACCCAAGGGTGCTGTCTTGCCTCAGTCTAATAACATAGCTGAGAAGGTCAAAATAAAATACATTAAAGAGGCAACTCCAAGGAAAGGAAGGAGGGCTGCGAGGACAGATTCCTCATGTCACAGTAACACAGTAAATGACGGCAGATAAAGACCAGTATATCCCTGGAGAACATGTGAGTAACTATGCTATAGAGTTAGATATATTTACTCTGCTGTTCTCCGGGGACAGCAGAAATCAATCCTCACACATGGGTGATGTTGGTGTCAAAGGAGCCCACATGGAAGCATCTCCTCAGCTTTCAAAGAAAACCTTTGGGAGGTGCACCACACACGTGTGGTCCACTTCCCGCCCAATGGTGCCATCTTGCCTCAGTCTAATGACATAGCTAAGATGGCAAAAAGAAAATACGGTAAACTACTCCAAGAGGAGAAGGGAGGATTTGTGAGGAATGATTCCTGCTGTCTCTGGAGAACACCTGTTACAGGTGAGTAACTACGCTTTCGCCAGGAACAAGCATGAAGTCAGTCCTCACATATGGGGCTCCCCAGCTACAGGCTACCGAGAACCTGTAACCAAAAAATGCCATGGTGACCTGCAAGGGTGAGCCGTGATCAGCAGCAGTTGAGTCCCTACTGAGAGACTCTCGCAAGACCCAAGTGTCCGGCGGAAAACCAGCACTCCGGCGGTGAACACAGAAGGATTGGAGGGCAGGATCTGCCTACATCCTGAAGAGATTACAGAGTACAGCTTGGTCAAAGGCGCTGTCCTGTCGGTTCTCCCTCTCCAGGCAGTAGTGAGCTGCAAAGGTGTGGACCGAAGACCAGGTGGCGGCCCAGGAAATTTCCCGTCACAGGGACGGAACACAGATTTGCCACTGAAGTAGCCATGGCCCTGACGTAGTACGCCGTGACCCTCTGGTCCAGCGAGATTCCTGCTTGCTCATAGGCAAGGGTAATGCAGTCCACCACCCAAGTGGACAGAGTTTGCTTAGTCAATGGAAGCCACAGGTGGCTGGGGTTGTAGAATAAGAAAAGCTGTGGTGTTTTGAGGTGGCCCTGGGTCCGTTGCATGTAAAAGGACAGGGCTCTCTTACAATCCAGATTGTGGAGAATGTTCTCCGCCCTATCAACGTGAGACCTCAAAAAGAAGGTAGGGAGTACCACCTCCTGGTGAGGTAGAATGGGGACATCACCTTCGGCAGAAACTTGGGGTGCATGCAGAGCACCACCCTGTTCTTGTAGAACCTCATGTAGGAGGGCTCTGCCATCAGAGCCTGGAGCTCGCTGACTCTGCGAGCTGAAATGAGTGCTACCAGAAAGGTGACCTTCCAGGATAGCTACCAGAGGTGGCAGATAGCTTACTAAGCCTCCATTCGAGCCTCTGACTATGAGAGTACCACACTGAAATCTCACTCTGCCACTGGGGGGGGCAGACAGGTGGTTTAGATAACATGAGGCCCTGCAGGAATCGGGACACAAGGGGTTGAACCAAGAGGGATTCTCCCTCAAAGATGTGGTGTTGCGCTGTGATGGCACTCAGGTGTACTCTGACCGAATTAGACTTCAGTCCCACCTGTGATAAGTGAGGCAGGTACTGGAGAACCATTTGTACTGAGCAAGAAAACTGGTTTGCCCATTTGTGCACACACCACATCAAGAAATGGTTCCACTTCCAAGCATATGCTCTTCTACTGGAGGCCTTACAAGAGGCCAGAAGAATCTTTTCCATTTCCTGTGGGAGGTTGAAGGGAACTAAATGCTACCCTTTCAGCGGCCAAGCCATGAGTGAGAGGGACCCCAGGTTGGGGTGTAGGAGAGAGCTCTGCTCCTGTGAACTTGACACAGGGAAATCGGCGATGCAGCAGATAGGGAGAGGAGCAGTGGGAACCAGGGCTGCCTGGGCCACTGAGGAGCTATCAGCACTAGCGATGCTTTGTTGCGCTGGACACTGAATAGTGTCTTGGCTACCAGCAGTGTTGGTGGGAAGGCATGCATGAGGCCTTCTGTCCATGGGACGGGTGCGGCTGGCACAAACAAAAATCAGGGCAAATGCATGTTGTCTGGGCTGGCAAACAGGTCCATTGAGGGGATGCCCCAGTAATGTAACAGCTGTGAGGCTACCACTGGACCAGGTGCCACTTGTGGGGCTGGAGGACCCTGCTCAATTTGTCCACCAGGGCATTGTCCTGGCCCAGGAGGTGCAACGCCCTTAGGAGCATCCCTATGCCTGCAGCATAGGAGCATAGGGCTCCCCCCCCAACCTTCACTGTCCCCAAGCCTGCCTGTGGCTTGAGTCCACCGACAGCAAAGGCACCACTGGGCTTTCCTCATGTGCGGGTGGGCATATGGGGTCATGTGGAACAAGGAGGCACTGTTCCCTCTAAGCTGTGCGCATGTGCGCGCGCACACACTTCGCCGAGCAAGCATACATACTTTACAACAGAGCACACAAAAATTATGGTTCTGATTCTGATAGAAAACAACACAGACATCTTAAAATTTAAAAGTTGTGATTGTAATTACTAGAAAATTTCCGCTTCATTTAGTAATCGTCTATTTTCATTTAATTTGATTAAAATCAATGTGGTGTACATACTGCATTCTGACGTGTAGTCAAATTTTAAAGTATATAACTCCGAGTGTCGTTATGTGGCGCACAAAAATGTAACCTTCCTTCAAAAGCTGCACAGCTGATATTTTATGCGCACACAGCCTACAGAAAATTAGAGGGAACATTGCAAGGAGGCCATGTGTCTCAATAGGCAGACAGAGCCTGGCAGGTAGCATCCAGCATCTGTGTACATCTGCGGCTAACTCCCTGAGGTGTTCTGACCTCTCCTTGGGGAGGAAGGCTTTTGCCTGGAGAGTATCTAGTTGCGCCTCTATGAACTCTAGGCGCTGGGCCAAAGTGAGGTAGGATTTGGGGTAATTTATGACGAACCCCAGGTGCTGCAGGATGTTGATGGTGCATCCGGTGCCTCTGTAGTCGTGCCCCCCTTCATGAGCCATTTGTCCAGATAGAGGAAGACGAAGGCCTCTTGGAACCGGAGGTGGGCTGCGACCACCGCAAGGCACTATGTGAAGACTCTTGGCGATGAGGCCAGACCGAAGGGCAGCACCCTGTATGAGTAGTGCTGTCCTCCCATCATGAACCGGAGATATTTTCTGTGGCTGGGATGAATTAGGATGCAAGTGTAGGCATCCTTTAGGTATAAGATGCATAGCCAATCTCCCTGCTGGAGGAATGGCAGCAGCGTCCCAAGGGGGAGCAACTTGAACTTCTCCCTGGCCAGAAACCTGTTGAGCTCTTGCAGGTCCAGGATGGGCTTGAAGGCCCACAATCCTCTGGGGACAAGGAAGTATCTGGAATAGAAGCCTGTGCCCCAGAGATGTTGTTTTGAGTCATTGGCTAGGGTGGCTGCTGCAGGCATCTGGGCTCGACTGCTTTGTCATTGATTAAGCCTGCTAGCTCGGTGAGCAGCAGGGTCTGGTGAAGGAGAAGCCTAGTAGGCTCCCCTGGGAAGTACATGGGTGGTGCCCGATGTAGGTGGAGGAGGCAGCCCTCATCGACTACTGGTAGCACCCAGGTTTTTGTGGTGATGGCTGTCCACCAGTGGACAAACATGGCTAGGCACCCTTAATTGTCCCTTCAGTGAGTCCAGCACCCTGGTTCACTACCTCCTCCAGCTGCTTGGAGACTGAGCATACTGGGGCTGGTAGATAGTGCCAGCTGCATCAAAAAGATGACATGCTCAATCTCTAAGCTGCTGGAAGAGGTACACTACCTAGAGGGGCGAGACTGAACTGGAGAGACGATAAGGAACTATCATAATGGCTTAAAGGCGAGGTCAGAGAGGCTGTAGTCACAAAAAAAGCAACTTTCAGGAAATGGAGAAAGAAGCCAAAATGACGAACACAGGAAGCTATAAAACCAATGGCAAGTTAGATGCAAGACATTGATAAGGCAGGCAAAGAGAGAATTTGAAAAGAAGCTTGTAGTAGAAGCAAAAAATGCATATTAAAAACTTTTTCAAGTACATTGACAGCAAAAAACCTGCGAGTCAGTTGGAAAATTGGATGAGGGGTAAGAGAGGCACTATCTGAGGACAAGACCTTAGCAAAGAGGCTGAATGAATTACTTACTTCGGTCTTTACTGAAGATGAGGGAAAGCGTAGTTGCTTACCTGTAACAGCAGGATTCAGTCCTCACATATGGGTGATGGGGACGGTGACGCCGACAGAGCCCGCGCGGAAAAAACCCTCAGTTTTCAAAGAAAGCTTTTGGGAGTTGCAGCCACGCATGCATGGTCCCCTTCCCGGCCAAAGGAGCCATTTTGCTCAGTCAAATGACATAGCTAAAGACGGCAAAAACAAGTCACTGAAGATAGGAAGACTGCAACTCCGAGGAGGGAGGGTTGTGAGGACTGATTCCTGCTGTCCCTGGAGAACACCTGCTACAGGTGAGTAACGACGCTTTCTCCAGGAACAAGCAGGAAGTCAGTCCTCACATATGGGACTCCCCAGCTACAGGCTGCCATTAACCTACAGCCCAAAAAAAGCTCCCTCATCGAGAGCCACGAGTAGCCGCAATTAAAACCTCTGCATCTAAGGAATTAGCACTCCGGTAGCCTGAACACAGAAGGATCAGAGGGCAGGAGTTGTCTAGACCTCGAAAAGGTTATGGAGTACAGCCTGGCCGAAGGCACTGTCCCGTCAGGACTCCCTATCCAGGCAGTAATGGGCTGCGAAGGTATGAACTGAAGACCAGGTGGCGGCCTGGCAGATGTCTGCCAGGGGAACAGAGCGCAGATGAGCCACTAATGCCGCTATGGCCCTGACCTTGTGAGCCGTGACACGGCCCTATAATGGAAGCTTCGCTTCCTCATAGGCCCGGGCAATACAGTCCACCACCCACATGGACAGCGTACACTTGATCACCGCCTCCCCCAGCTTACTGGGGTCGTAGGAAACAAAAAGCCGAGAGGCTTTCCGGTGGCCTTGAGTACGTTGAATGTAGAAGGACAAGGCCCTCTTACAGTCCAGGGTATGGAGGACCGCCTCAGCCCGACTGGCGTGCGGTCTGGGAAAGAAGGTAGGGAGGACGACCTCCTGGTTGAGGTGGAACGAGAACACCACCTTTGGAAGGAACTTGGGGTGTGTGAGAAGCACCACCCTATTCTTGTAGAGGCCTCTCCGTCACGAGGGCCTGAAGCTCACTCACCCTTAGGGCAGAAACAGAAGACCCACCGACCATGAAATTAGAAAAGCATCGGCAGTCACCCTGGAAGGGTGTGATTGCCTGGAGCATAAGCAGGGTAACTGGTGATTGGCCGGGCTGGCAAACAGGTCCATCAACGGTTCCCCCAGATATGAAAAAGCCCGAAGGCCACTTCTGGGTCCAGCTGCCACTTGTGCGGCTGGAGCAGCCTGCTGAGTCAGTCAGCCAGCCAGTTGTCCTGGCCCGGTAGAACACCGCTCTGAGAATGCCCTGTCGGACTGCAAACTAGCACTAGCCCAGGGCTTCCCGACAGAGGGCACGGGACCCCGTGCCCCCCCCCACCCGTTTGTTGAATACAGAACATGGTGACCAGGTTGTCTGTCTGGATCATGACGGACCTGTGGCCCAGGGACCACCGGAACGCCTTTAGGGAGAGATGGATTGCATGCAGTTCCAACAGGTTGATCTGTTGAGCACGCTCGTCTGGGGACCAAACGCCCTGGGTGCAGTACCCCTGGCAGTGGGCTCCACAGCCCAGCAGGGAGGGACCTGTGGTGAGGACCCTCGATTGTTGAGGGGCCTGAAAAGGCATTCCGGCTTCCAAGTGACGGGCGAGAGCCACCAGGTCAGGGACTGCGCCAGGTGCCTGGTCACTTTGACTCTGTCCTGGAGATGCCCCGTGGCCTGGCACCACTGGGCAATTCACATGTGGACGGCGGCATCTGGCGCGACATGGACTGTGGAGGCCATGTGCCCGAGGAGGCGCAACAGGTGTCTTGCTGGCACCGAGGGACGGCGCTGTATGTCTTTGGCCAGCACTATGAGCCTGCCTACCCTGTCTGCAGGTAGAAAGGCCTTCGAGTGAAGGGTATTGATCCTTTCCCCGATAAATTCCAGCTCTTGAGCTGGGCGAAGGCTGGACTTGGGATAGTTGATAACGAAACCCAAGTGCTGAAGGACCTGGATAGTGTGTGCCGTGGCCTGCTGCGCCTCAGCGGCCGTGGTGCACCTGATGAGCCAGTCATCGAGATAGGGGAAGACAAAAATCCCTTGAAGCCTGAGGAAGGCGGCTACCACCACTAGGCACTTTGTGAATACCCTAGGGGTCCGAGGCGAGGCTGAAGGGAAGCACCCTGTATTGAAAATGATGGCCCCCCACCGCAAAGCGTAGGTATTGTCTGTGGTCCGGGTAGATTAGGATGTGAGTATATGCATCCTTTAAATCTAAGGAGCATAGCCAGTCTCCCTGGAGGAGGAAAAGCAACAATGTTCCAAGGGAAAGCATCTTGATCTTCTCCCTCACCAGGAATTTGTTGAGGTTGCGCAGGTCGAGGATGGGCCTTAGGCACCCTGTCCTCTTTGACACAAGGAAATACCTGGAGTAGAACTCTTTGCCCTTGAGATGGTGGGGCACTGGTTCCACTGCTCGATCCTTGAAAAAACCTGCCAACTCCTTCAAAAAGAAGGTCCTGGTGAAGGGGAGGCCGGAAGGACTCTCCAGGGAAATAATGTGGAGGCACTTCAGCTAGGCGGAGGACGTAACCCTCCTTGATCACCTGTAATGCCCATGCATCGGTGGTGATAGCTTCCCTCCTGTGGGTGTACAGGGTGAGCCGACCTCCTGTGGGCTGCCAAGCTCAGGTTGGGAGAGGGGCCATGCTGCAGGAATCAAAAGCTCCCTCCAGGCTGGGCCGGGACCGGAGTCTGGGGCTTGGGAGCCTTCTGCATACGTGGGCCATGCCCTTGTCCCTTGGCCTGCTGCCCCTGCTAGGGAGCCGGGGAGGCATGATAAGGGGGGTAGTTTCGGTAAGCAGTGGACTTCCTCGGATAGAAGGGCTTTTTACCAGAGTCCTTCTTTCGAGATAGGGCAGAGGTCTTCCTAGAGAGCCTAGTCCTCGTCATGAACCCGGTCTCCAGTTCGGTAGCCTTGTCGGTCAAGGGTTTGCCGAAGAGGTTCTCCCCTTGGCATAGGACATCAACCAACTTGTCATTGCTCGAGGTCCAACGACTGTAGCCAGGCTTGGCAGCGTGCACCAATGCCCACCGCGGCTACCATGGCTGCCGACTCGAACCCGTTGTAGGCTGCCCGAGATATGAACTTGGAGCATTCACCGACGGCTTTGGATAGGCCCCTGAAGCGCTGCAAAGGCTCCTCGGAGAGACTAGCCGAGAACCCGGCTTTCTCCTTCGCCAGTTCCCTCAGGTACATGCTCATGTACAGCTGGTAGGCCTGGATCCGACAATTCAGCATTGACCCCTGGTAACATTTCCTGCCGAGAGCATCCAAGATGCGGGCCTCCCTGCCGGGTGGCACCAAGTAATACATCTTCTGACTTCCGTCGACGCATGGCCGATTGCACCACCATGGAATTGTGTGGCAGTTGTGACTTTTGAAACCCAGGGCTCCAGCGGACCAGAGACATCAAGTCTAGCCACTTGCTAATCACTGGCATTGTTGCCGGTGTCTCAGATATGCAGAGCATAAGGCGTACCAGGATAGGAGGGACGGGAGACCCTCACGGTGCCCAAGGGGGAGCCTCGTACTGGAGGATCTCGAGTTCGTCTGCTCAAGGATCCTCCTCGGACTCCGTTGGGAAAGCTAAAGCCTTGGACATATTTCGAACTAAGTCCTGAAAACTCATGTCCTCCAGAGGGGACCTTCTCCGAGGCTCCAATACTGGGGAATCGGATGGGACATCTCGGTGACGGCAACTGTCCGGTGACTCCTCGTCTTTGGACTCTCAAGCGGAGGTCTCCGAGGAAGACAGGTGACACTCCTCGGGCCCCGGCGCTATCCGCCTCAGTGCTCGCTGGCGATGACTTCAGTCTTGATGAACAGGAGGCAGAGCGCGACTGCAGCCGAGGATCTACGTGGGTCTGCAGGGCTTCTAGGATCAGCTCGACCTCTGGGGCCGACTTTGACATCGAACACCCGGTGTTCGGGGTGGAGGAACCGAACATGGTGGAAACCAGCCCCCACTGCTGCTTCAGGAAGGCAGAGATCCTGCGCTCCAAGGACGCCATCCTGGACATCAGTTCCAGAGGCTCCGCAGCATTCGGCTCAGGCACCGATGTGCTCGGGCCCGAAGCCGGTTCCCCTGGAGGGAAATCCTCAACTAGGATAGGGTGTACTTGCCAGGGACAGTCCTTTCGGGAAACCTTGGCTGGGCGCTCCTTCTCAGACACCTCGGGCCAGCGCTCAAGGCTCTGCGACTGGCCCCGTGAGGGACTTGGCCATTCTGAACCATCCAGAAACGCAGCCGTCGAGGATGTCTTCCTTCTTTTTGGTTCCCTCAAGGGAGACCCCCTCTCCAAGGTCCCTCGATGACACTCTGATTCCGAGTGCTCCTCCCGAGGCGTGGAAGCCTCAGACGAGGTCCTGGCTTTTGGAGGCATGGGGGAGTCAGGAAAACATTTTTCATGCTGCTGCTGGCAGCTTCTCAAGGCCTTCGAGGACATCTTTTTGCAGAGGCCACAGACCGCCGGGTCGTGGTCCAGGCCGAGGCACCGGAGGCAGCAGTCATGTGTGTCAGTGAGGGACAATCTTCCTGCACCTATTGCACTTTTTGAACCCACTGGTAGCCATAGGGGGAAAAAGGACCCCAGCAAGGTCGAAGACCCGTCGGGCTGCCAGTGAGGAAAACAAGGGCTGAGACGCCCAAAATGAGAAAAAAAAATTAGAGGGCCGGCCCAATACCGAGGTCAGGCAGGAAAGATACCAGTGATCGACCGGAAAAAACAGCCAAAAGGTAAAGAAAGAAAATCAAACTTTTTCCGGGACAGGGACAGACTACATATGATGGGCTCCACGGAAAAAAGGAGACTGAGCAATATGGCTCCTTTGGGCAGGAAGGAGACCATGCATGCGTGGTAGCAACTCCCAAAAGCTTTCTTTAAAAGCTGGGGATTTGCTCCACGTGGACTCTGTCGGCGTCGACATCACCCATATGTGAGGACTGACTTCCTGCTTGCTCCCGGAGAAGTTACCGATACCTGAAATGGTATATAAAAGGTGATGTATTTGAAGAACTGAAAGAAACAAAAAATTGATAAACCGTGAAATTTGAAAAACTGAAGAGTAGCAAATCACCTGGACCGGATAGTATACATCCAAGGGTGCTGAAAGAAATTAAATATGAGATTGCAGACCTACTAGAATCTGTGAACTATCATTAAATCATCTGTAGCACCAGAAGATTGTAAAATGGCTAATGTAATGCCAATTTTTAAAAAGGATTCCAGGGGTGATCCTGAAAACTACAGACTGGTGAGTCAAATGTCAGTACCGGACAAAATGATAGAAACCATTATAAAGAATAAAAGTATTCAACATGTAGATAGTCATGGCTTAATGGGAGAAAGTTAACATGGATTTAACCAAGGAAAGTCTTGTCTTACTAAATCGGTTATATTTTTTTTGAAGGTGTGAATGAACAGGTCAACAAAGATGAGCCGATCGATATAGTGTATCTGGATTCTCAGACAACCTTTGACAAGGTCCCTTATGACGAAATTTAAAAACGTCATGGGATAGGAAGCAGTGTACTATTGTGGATCAGTTAAAAGATAGAAAGCAAAGGGCAGGGCTAAATGGCCAATTTTCTCAATGGAGAAAGGTGAATAGCTGAGTACCCCAGAGATCTGTGCTGGGCCTGCTGCTTTTTAGTATTCATAAAATGACTGGAAATAGGAATGAGCGAGGTGGTCTAATCTGCAGATGACACAAAATTATGCCAAGTTGTTAAAACGCAAGAAGATTGTGAAAAATTGCAAGAGGAGTTTCATAAATTGGAAGACTGCACGTCCAAATGGCAGATGAATTTAATATGGACAAGAACAAAGTTATGCACCTAGTAAAGAACAACCCAAACTATGGTTACACGATTCAAGGTATCACCTTAGAAACCACCACACAGGAAAAAATGTAGGCACCATTTTGACTAATACATTGAAACCTTACACCCAGTGTGCAGTGGCAGCCAAGAAAGCAAATAGAATGCTAGGAATCATAAGGAAAGGAATGGAAAATAAAACCAAGGATATTATAATGCCTCTGTATCGTTAAATAGTGTGACCGCACCTTGCATATTGCGTGAACGTCTGGTCGCCGTATCTTAGAAAAGATATAGCAGAATTAGAAAAGATACAGAGAAAAGCGACAAAAATGGTAAAGGGAATGGAAAGATACCCCTATGAGGAGAGGCTTAAAATGTTGGGGCTCTTCAACTTGGAAAAGAGATGGCTGAGGGGGGATTTGATAGAGGTCTATAAATGAATGAATGGAGTGGAATGGGTAAATGTAGATCAGTTGTTTACCCCATCAAAAAGTAGAAAGATTAGGGGACACGCAATGAAGCTACAATGTAACCATTTGAGACTAAGAGAAAATATTTCTTTTACTCACCGTGTAATCAAACTCTGGAATTCTTACCAGAAGATGTAGTAGAAGCTGCCAGTGTAGCTGGGTTTAAAACAGGTTTGGACATAAACCATTATTAAAGAGGACATGGGAAAATCCACTGTTTACCCCAGGACGAGCATTGTGCCTTTTTGATAATCTTCCAGATACTTGTGACCTGGATTGGCCACTGGTCTGATCCAGTATGACATTTCTTATGTTCTGAAACCTCTCTCCTCTTCTACCCGTTACCTCCACAAAAGTTGAAGAACGGGCTGGGGGAAAGGGAGAGATGTGTCCTCTGAGGTCTACTGCAGTTCCTTTAGCCTGATTATTAAAGGGCTGTTTTCCAGTTCCATGTCTAAGGGAAGAAAAAGCTTAGTCAACCATGCTGCAGATCACTGGTAGAAACCAGTTCTAATCCATTTAGTCTCGTGCTCTCAAAATGCATTTCCTTACCATTCCCTTAGACGTAAGACAACATAACAGCTGGGGACTAGGCTATTTTGGCTAGATTGTAAACTCTGATGAGCAGGACAGTCTGTTACACGTCTTTGTACAGCGCTGCATATACGTTTTAGTGCTGTACAAATGATCAATAGTAGTAGTAGAAATACAAAGCTATTAGTCTCCCTCTCCACCCATTCTCTTTGTCTTTCTCTCACACTCTTGTCACCCATTCTCTCCCACTCTTAGCCCTCTTCCCCATCTGTCTCACTTCCACAGCTGGCTTTAATTACCCAGGAAGTCAGTCAACCATCTCCAAGTCCCTCATCTCCTCCTTGTAGGCAACTATATCCCCCAGCTAACCTGTACCACTTAAAAAGCCAACGAAAAAGCAGCAGTCCACGTACCAGGACAAGAAACCAAACACAACCGTGGATCTCGTAGGAAGAACTGTTTATTAATCATAAACCAGCCAGGCCCGACACAGACCGTGTTTCACAACACCTTCTTCAGGGGCTTATGGCTAAACACACAAATTATTAAAAAACAAAACAATAATAATAATAAAAAGTATATATAAAAAAGGATTAAGAATGACATACTTAGCATCTAAAAGAGCTGACTGTAATAAATAAATAAAACAAATAAAAAGTTAAACCAAATTATGAATTACTTAAAAATACATAAAAACTGAACAATAAGTGGAGCACCATAAACATAACATACTTATTAAAATAATAAATAAATATGAATGAATAAATACATATACATAGCAATCCATAAATAATCAATACCATGTTTAAAATATAAATAAATAAATAATATGATATTAATAACTAATATTGTGTCCTAAAAGGTAAAATAGAATTACTAGACATATAACTAAAAAGGAGGAAACTGCAGGAGTGTGACAACAACCAAGGCTATTTCGAAATTACCCACAAGGGGAGAGGGATGAGGAAAGAATAATGGTGCATTCAAAGATGGAGTGCTAAAAAGTGGTGAACCAATAAAACTAAACCTATACGTGCAATTGCATGTGAACCATTAGATGATTAATAAAGAATATAATAAAAGATAACAAATAAATAAAGGGTCATAAAACATTAAAAATACATGCCTGTTCTGGGAACCTATCAATGATGTCTCGATGAGAATCCAGGAAATCTAGCCCAAATGTAAAAACTATGTCAAAAATAATGCATATCTCGTAAGATCATTAAAACCACTCAGGAAGGGCCATGGAACAAAACAATTATATGTACTAATCCAGATGTTTATACCCAACCAGCAACCCCACACAAATCTAAAATTACCTATAGAGGCTGACTATCTTGGCTACACACAGTGTAACCATTGTACCAAGAATCAGACGTCATGCACTATACACCTTGTGTGGTTTAAAAACATGTGAACCATTTCATGAATTTAAAACAAATCTTGTTCGGAGCACATGTGCTGAACGTACTCATTCTGGGGTATCAAAACTGACTGCCTACTAACAAGATCTTGAAACTTTCATAAAAATTGTAGGAACTGAGCATGTATCAGTCTCAAACTTCAGGGCTAAAGTCATTAAAAAACAAACACTAACCTTTTCTGTAGGTAATATTTCAAATCAAGACAAGGAACCAAAGTTACTATGATCGGGACAAAAAACCAATTTTAAGAAACGAGCATGATTCTGGCTCAACTAAGGACCATTATAAGAAATTAAAAGATAAAGGGTGCTGCAATGGAACGCGGTGACACGGGTGAATATAAAATTAATATATGCATACTGCCCGGAAGACCGAGTGAGATGGTCTTAAAAATTACTCAAAGACCACGTCGTACTGCCACCCACCCACTCCCTGGACCTTGAGGGTTAAGGGAGGGGCTGGCCTTGAATGCCCTTGAGGGTTAATGTTGTAGTTGTGTTGGTGCTCAAGTGATAAGGCAAGGCAAAGAATGTTTCTTTTTTTATGAGGTTTATTTCCCGCTTTCGCAGTTCAAATGCAGCAGACGTAAATGAAATATGACACAAAACAAGATGGAGAAACTGAACTTAAACAAGGTTTTTTTCACTGCTTAACTGAATGTCCATTACTGATCACATTCACCTGTCATGTGATCTTCTTTTCATTAAGGTAACAGAAACTCTGATATCAGCACTGCTCCTGAATGGCACAGAATATGCTTCCACTTATTCTCTTCAGATAAGCCCTTTTATCACAGCAAACAGTGAGGTAACTTTGCTATTTTTTTACATACAACATTGGCAAGCAAAGCACTTAAATGTCCTTTGGAATCATACAAGTAGAGCAATCCATCGGGACTTCCTGTTCTGTAGATGGCAAAGAAATTAAAGGCATTTCTTCTTGCCAGCTGATCAATGGCTTTGCTACGTTCCGAGTAGAAACTGCTCTGCTTTTAAGGAACTCTCTGAATTCAGTGAGAAGTAATTCAGCCTGTGTATTTTCTGAGCTAGGCTGAGCAAATCCTCCTTCAGGTAAATGCTTGTTTATATTTCTTATCTCTAAGCAATTATCAGTGCTTTTACTTGGACAACATTTCAGCGTGCAAGCATTTCCCTTCCCCCACCTATCTCCACATGGCAGTGCAGGGTAAAACGCTTCCTCTGTGTTTAGAGAGTCTCTCAGAGTGTTAAAAGGAAGACAGTCAGGCTTTTCTTGGCTTAACCAGTTATTATCAAACTTTCTGCCTTTATCCTGTCTTTCACAATTAAAATCCACTCTTTCTGGCTTTCCACTGTTAAGCTTGCTAGCCGTGCCACACCCACCAGATACCTTGTGCTTGGGCTTCTTCCAGGGTAATACCTTTTCCCTTTACCTCCTATTCCAAGGTTCTTCTGGGTCCTTTAAACTCCTGAGCTGCAGCCTTGGGTCTCTCAGTGCCTTAGAATTCTTCTGCTTCCAGAAATCTTTCTCTGCCCCTGAGTCTCCCAGCTCCTGTCTGCTCCTTCTTGGATCACAGCTGCTTAGTGGTTCTCTCTCCAACGGTTCCTGTTCCTGGTCATCTGACCTATCCTCGTCCAGGTGCTCGTGTCCTTCTTCCCAAACTCCTTGCTTGTCACGATGCTTGCCTAACTGTTTCTGGGTTTTTAACGAGCTGGCTGAGTGCTGCACTGCCTGCCTCCTGCTTGGGCGTGCCCAATCAGGGACTTGGCTTTTCACCTGCCTTGAAGTGAGGAGTGGTTCCTGATTAGCCCTGCATTTTTTCCTTTCATCAGAGAAAATCCTGCATTCCCCTGCAGTACCGGCTCTCTCCACCGGATCACTATCAGTTTCCATTGCCTCATAAGAGTCTGCTACATCACAGTACATATAAACTTTTAGCGGAATAACCAAGAATTGTATGCTGTTCTGTCTTTCTTTACAAAAAACGCCGACACATGCGCACTTGGAACACATCAACGATGTAAAATACCGCGATCACCGTCAGTATGCAAATGTGAACTTATGTGCTGAGGGAATCACAACCAAAGAAAATAAGAATTGTTATGCTTTAAAAGGCCAGTTATCTCTTCAAAAAATGAAAATAAATATTATAACAACTATAACAATTATAACATTATAACAATCTGGCCAGATTAAAAGACCATCAAAGTCAACTTATTATCCATAAATTAATTGGGTCTTCTTTTATAGACTTATATATCTCTCTCTCTGAACCCTGGATTTCGCTAGCAACCGGAACCTCCTAAAGGGGAGAAAAATTAAAAAAGAAAGAAAGGAACGAAATTCTTATTCTTTATAAAATAACTAATAATGCTATGTCAAAAAATAAATAAATAAATACCAATACATAAAGTGAAAACCGGAATTAAAAGAAAAAACTCAATTCTTATAAAAAGACTGACAGGTCTCGATCCATATTGAGTCCATAGGGGTGTAAACTATTCAAATTAAAAATAAAACGTTGTTCTAACCATAGAATAGTCCGGTCAACATCTCCCCCACGCCAATTCAACTTAATTTTCTTAATAATAAAAAACCGTAAATCTGAAACTTTATGTTTGGCTTCCTGCCAATGGAGCACTAGGGGCTTGTCCACAACCCCTCTATTGATACAGCTACGATGTTCTGTAATTCTGTTACGAACCGGTCGTATAGTTTTTCCCAAATACAATTTCTTGCAGGGACAAACAAAGACGTAAACCACATGACTTGTGGCACAATTCGTAAAATCGTCCAAATAAAATTTGAAATTGGTAACGGGATGAACAAAGTGATCCTTAACTGTTAATACTAAACTACATACTGAACATTGCCCGCATGGATAGTGGCCTTTATATTTAGAAAGGAAATGTCGTTCCGTAAAGGCCGAGGGCACAAGAAGATTACGAAGATTGACATTTCTTCGATGCGCTATGATCACAGGGACCTCTTGAAAACCGGGAAGGGACTGAATCAAATACCAATGTTTCTTCAATAATTTATTTATTTTATGAGAATGGAAGGAATAGAGGAGAGAGCAAACAATTCCATTCTGGGGTTGTCGTTCTCTAAGGGTTAAAAGGTCATCACGAGATGAATTTACGAGCTCTGTGATAAGCTTTATCTATCTGAGATTGGGGATATCCTCGTTCACTGAACCTATGTCTCATCTAAACAGCATGGTATTCAAAGTCTTGATCAGATGTACAAAGACGTCTAGTCCGTAGGAATTGGCCCACTGGAAGATTATTCCGGAGAGATAAATTATGGAAACTTGTATAATGTAGAAGATGGTTTCTATCAGTGGGTTTCTTATAAAGTGACGTGTGTAACTTATTGTCCACCTTTTTAATTAAAAGATCTAAAAAAGGAATCTGAACAGGGTCAAAAGTAACCTGAAACCGTAGGTTCACGTCACACTGATGGATCCATGTGTTAAATTCTGACAAGTCTGTAGATCCATCCCAAAGTACTAAAATGTCGTCTATATACCTAACCCAAAGCTTGATGTGGGCACTGAATGGATTGGTTTTAATAAATCTAGTTATATGTCTAGTAATTCTATTTTACCTTTTAGGACACAATATTAGTTATTAATATCATATTATTTATTTATTTATATTTTAAACATGGTATTGATTATTTATGGATTGCTATGTACATGTATTTATTCATTCATATTTATTTATTATTGTTTTAATAAGTATGTTATGTTTATGGTGCTCCACTTATTGTTCAGTTTTTATGTATTTTTAAGTAATTCATAATTTGGTTTAACTTTTTATTTGTTTTATTTATTTATTACAGTCAGCTCTTTTAGATGCTAAGTATGTCATTCTTAATCCTTTTTTATATATACTTTTTATTATTATTGTTATTATTTTTATTTTTATTGTTTTTTTAATAATTTGTGTGTTTAGCCATAAGCCCCTGAAGAAGGTGTTGTGAAACACGGCCTGTGTCGGGCCTGGCTGGTTTATGATTAATAAACAGTTCTTCCTACGAGATCCACGGTTGTGTTTGGTTTCTTGGCCACTTAAAAAGCCAGTCAGTCACCCCTCCCAAACCCCCTCCTCTATACAGCCTCATATATTCCCTCCAGCTAACCAGTCAGTCAATTACCCCCAGCTCCTATCCGCCTATAATAAACCACATCCTCCCCCAGGTAACTCTCACCACACAGGAAGCCACTCAGCCATCCCCCAGCCTCTACCCCTCATTGCAAAATGTAGACAGTTAAAATTCCTCCGCTGCTAAATTTCTTGCAGGCAGCCAGACAGGTGGCCTCTCCTTCTCTGGCCAGGGCCTGCTCATCTGCTTTAACTGCAAAGCAGCTTCCTGTTTGTACCCAATAACTCTCAGGGTTTACGCCACATAGTGCAGGAACTCCAACGCTGGTCTCTGGGTCTCAGGTCCAACAAAACCAGTATGAGAGTTTTTGCATGGACATGGCTCAAACTTGCAGAGAGCTGTGTGGTGCAAACAGAAGCTCTTGTTCTACGGCAATAAATATAACATACAGGGCAAGGAAATCCTGTGTGCCAGAGGGTAAGGTAAAATTTTACTTACCGGAGAGATACGTTTTTTTCCTGGAGTCCTGCTAGGCCATTCCAGAGAAATGGGTTGTGTCTCCCTACTGGCAGAGGTGGAGACAGAGGGAAAAAGAAAATCTAGAGGATTCTTATGACCTCATCCTACAACCATATCTGAGGCAGCAAGGGGCATACTTCCCCAGTATTTGTACCCAAGCCACAGTCAAGAACCCTGAGCGCACAAAGCCTTAATGAGGGTAACAAGGACCAACAGTCCAAGGAACATAATTGTTTAGAGAATACCCTTTGGATAGAAGGTCGGCCAAGAGGAATATAGTCCACAGTGCAAAACGGCAGAAAATAGCAGATCATTACCAGGTCACAGCAGATAGTAGGGGGGGGGGGGGGAAATCTTAAAACTGGTCCAGCAGGAATCAAGGAAAGGACATCATCTGGTAAGTAAAATGTCACCTTCCATATTGTCCTGGTATGCGCCAGTCCAGACAAGTGGGATGTACCAAAAACTACATCTCCACTGTATGGGAATTAGACATGGCATTCTTCAAGATCTCTGCACCAAAAGCCATCTCCAAGTGGTAATGCTTTACAAAAGTGTAAAGCAATGACCACACTGCCACCTGACAAATGTTTATAGGAGTGACCAAGCTACACTCCATCCCAGAGGAAGCCCGAGTCCATGTGGAATGCACACGCAAACCCTCTGGGACCAGCCGGTTCTCTAACAGAGAGGCCAAAGCCGTCTTCTCCTTTATCCAGCAGCCCATGGTAGACTCTGTGGCTGCTTCACCCTTACAAGAGCCTGTCCAACTTTCCGAAGGAATTAGTGACCTTCAGGTACCAAAGAAGCACTCTCCTAACATCTACAAAGTGAAGGACTTTATCCTTCCTCTGGCACTGTTCCTTCAGGAATGAAGGTAAATGTATCACGTGATTGTTGTGGAAAGATGACACTATGTTGGGGAAGGAAGGAAGAAATGGTCTGCAAATACATGATTTCTTCCAAAAATGACAAATGGGGATTTTGGCACAACAAGTTGGCCTGCAACTCCAAGATACATCTCATCAAGTAGACTGCCACTAAAAAGACAACCTTAATGGACAAATCCTGGAGTGTAGCACTCCTCAAGGGCTCAAACAACTGCCATTACGGCCTGAAGTACCAAAACCGAGATCCCAAGAAGGAACAACTGATAGCAAGGGAGGACACAAGTTTTTAAATTCCCTGCTGAAAAAGGGCTACATCTGTGTGTGAGGCCACCGAGCACCCCGCCACTGGCCCTCTAAAACAAGTTAAGGCCACCACCTGAACCCTCAGAGAACTGAGAGGAGAGTACCTTGTCAAATCCATCTTGACAGAAGGAGAGCAGAGCAGACAACTTTGCAGAAGAAGGGCTTTCTAGATGCTGACGACACCAGTGCTCAAAAGAGCACCAAAACGTACAGAGACAAGTGGAGTCTCTTTGCTTTCAGAAGCATGCAAACCACAGCAGAAGAACAGCCCTTACATGCCAAGTGTCACTTCTCAAGAACCAAGCAGTAAGCAAGAAGGGAGTCAGATTGTCTAACAGGACTGGCCCCTGCTTCAAGAGCCCCCCCGAGCTGTTGGAAGCAAAAGGTGTGTGTGTGGGGGGTCCCAGCCGGAAACACATCAGATCCACATACCATGGCCTCCTTGGCCAATCCAGCCCCATCAGAGCTACTGGACCCTGATGGTGCTCTCTGCAATGAAGCACTCTGCCTACAAGAGGCCACAGAAGAAACACATACAGCAGAACCTGCCTTGGCTAAGGTTATTTGGGAGGACTTGCTTGCTTTTTGGGATTCAAAAGAGGACGGAGGAGCTCAAGATAAGTACTGTTTTCTACATTCTACATTCTCCATTCCATTAATTACCGGTTGGTATTGAGGGTTTATAGTCCCTCGATCCTTTATTGGGGTTGCGTCCCTGAATTTAAAAAATAAGATAAAACGGAACACACTGCGAGAAGGGGAGGTTTTCTTCCTTCCTTCAAGGTGTGCGTTCCAACAAAAAAATTATATGTTGGTTTGTTTCTCTCTTTTTGGGTAAGGTTAAACTAAGGCACCCATATGTCCTCAAAGCCTGCATCTTTGTGGCGGCTGAAGAATTTTTGCACCTTGGCATTGGACGGGGTTGCTATCAGATCCATCTTGCAACAACTCCACCTGTCCAGGATCCTCTGGAACGCCATTTGGTCCAATTTCCACTCTCTGGGATCAAGGGTGTGCTAAGAGTTTGCTTCCAAGTTGTCTACTCCCACAATATGCTGTGCTGAAGGGGCCAGGAGATTCTGCTCCACCCAGGAAACAGGAGGGTCATTTCACAGGAAATCCCAGAACTCTTCATACATCCTTACGTGCTGACATAGGCTACCACCATGGCATTGTCAGAGAAGATTCAAACTGCTTTGCCTCAGATTAAGCTCCATAGACACAAGAGAGCCAAGTGAATGGCTCTCACCTTCAGCTGGCTTGATGGGCCAAGACACCTCATTTGTTTCAACGCCCTTAAGCTGTCTATCCCTCACAAAGGACCCAGGAAATCCACTGCTTTACCCCGGGACAAGCACTGTGGAACCTTTGGCCCTGTTTGGGAATCTGCCAGGTACTTGTGACCTGGGACTGGCCACTGCTGGAAACAGGATAATGGGCTTAATGGACCTAGGTCAGACCCAGTATGGCATTTCTTATGTTCATATAGATTATAATTTTTGGGGGGAAGACCGAATAAATAAATCCCCAAGCGGGGTCTTCCTTTGCTTGGCAGAGCTCCAAGGAACATCTGCCCAAGGGTGATACATCCCATCAAGGCCAAGAACCGCACACGAGGTCCTCAGAACCACAGACTGACTGCCGGAACTAAAACAGGAGAAAAGGTCTATAGAGTGATCCCTGGGAGCCTCTGAAGGGCCTTAATGAACTTGACCTAGGGGCCACAGGATGTAGACTATGCCCCAGAAAGCAAGGTCATAATCCAAGAACATTTGCTACACCATTCCACAATGCAACCATCACCATCTGTTGAAGAGATAAAATACTGGCAAGTTCCAGTGCTGCAAATTCCCTTCTACTGGTACCATCACTGGAAACAACGTTCTATGCCTCTATCTGATGGTTGGGGAGCATAACCCATTTATCTGGACTGGTCTAGCAGGATAAGGAAACCTGCTTTACATATGCTTCAGCAATAGGTGACTAAATATGCTCACATGTATTTAATGAATATTTGATGTGTGTATGCTAAAAGCCAGACCTGCTTATGATCTTAAAGAAAGAGAAATTAGACTTACCTGCTGATTGTTGTTCCTTGAGGAACTCCAGTTCAGTCCCTCACCTCTGGGTTGTGCACCTCTTCCCACAGCATGGAGACTGGGCATGTCAGAACTGTGACACCACTGTAGATATCCTGCTGGAACACCCCCCCCCCCCCCCGCCCAACAGCTTCCAGTGGCACCTCCCACCAGCTTCTAATGACAAGGCAGACTCAAAGGAGCAACAAATAAGCAGCTATAATATTAAATACAATTTAACTCTAACACTGAACTAAAACCCCATAAATGAGAGAATAAAACTCTCCCTCTCCTGTTTGCAAAAATAGGACAGAAAGGAGAGAGAAGAAAGAATGCAAGGTATACTTTGCCTGAATACAGACCAAATTTGCTAAACTTCTCCTACTGGATTGTAGTCACCGCGCATCACAAAGCAGGCTTTGCGGAAACTGACCAAAAAGCCCCGGGTGGGAATCAGGACTGAACTGGAGTTCCTCAATTAGCAGGTAAGTCTAATTTCTCTTTCCTTATCATCCCTCCAGTTCAGTCCTTCACCTCTGGGATGTAACAGAGCAGTAAACTAATGGGAGGGACCTGTCCACCCGGAACTTGACTCAAGTCTTGTCACATCAGTTAGCTGCTCCTGCGTTTGCTGAACTGGCTGCTACAAACGCTGTGACCAGCGAAGGCATGCTCTCGCAACCCAAGCTCCACAAATAGGGGCCTGTAGAGCCAGAGAATTAACCTCAAAAGCTTGCTTCAATAAGGCGTCCACTTTCCGAACCCCTACGTCCTTCAAAGCCGCACTGCCTTCAACTGGAATGGTAGTCTTCTTTGTGACCACTGAAACTGCTGCATCTATACGTGGAAAACGAAACACTTCCTGTTCTTGATCTGCCGAGGGATAGAGACGATTCATGGACCTCACACCACGCAAGCCTGCCTCCGGCACGTCCCATTCATCCTGAATCATCTGCATAACCACACGGTGAACAGGAAAAACCGCCTGGGACTTTGGTACTGTCTGAATGAGAGGATCCTCCGCTGGTACCACCGACAAAAGGTTGAGAGCCTGAAGGGACTCCGTAATGAGCACTGTCAGCTCCTCCCTTCGAAAGACCTGGATAATCCTTGCTTGATCTTCAGGTTCCTGAATCTCACCTTCCTCTAAATCCTCCATCCCGGCTTCTGGCTCCAGCTCAAGGTCCTCTGCATCCGGCTAGTCCGAACCAAAAGGCTGATCTTCCACTGACTGGGCCCTCTTAACCGGTCTACCATCACTACCACCGAACCTTTTCAAGAAGCGAGGCATCCGCAACTGCCCCCTGCTGCCGCAACAGTAACCCTGATGAAGCAGCAGCACAAAATCTGGGGAGAAACCCTCGACAGCTGCCCCAGACACCACGGGAGTGGCGGAATTACCGGGCAAAGCCAAATTTGAAGTAGGAAGAGCAGACGGAGACTCCCGCAGAGACTCCCCTTCTGCAGAAGCGGCAGCACCCTGCGCCACCAGAGCACTGCCTTCTTTAGACCTATCCTGCATTTCTTGCTCCATAGTAAGCGTCTCAGATGCGCAGCCACGACACACCCTCGCATCCGAGACCGAGCCCCTACGGGCGCCACAAACCAGGCAGTGTGGCCATGTAGGCATTAGCGCTACGGGATCCGAGAGACTGGATAGTAAAGGAAATGGCTCCTGCAGACCATCAAAAAAGGGCAACAAAACAACATCATGCAGAATCTTCTCTTATTTTTATTTTTTACTTTTCTGTTCTGGCCCTTTAAGACCTCCAAAATATTGAAAATTAAAAGTAATCAAAATTAATTCCAAGTAACCAGAAAGCACAGTTACTTACCTGTAACAGGTGATCTCTGGGAACAGCAGGAATAAGTCTTCACATATGGGTATCGTCGGTACCGACGGAGCCTGCGCGGGAACGCTCCCCAGCGTCCAATAAGAAAGCTTTTGGGAGCATCCCACAGCGCCTGCGCGCTGCCTTCCCGCCTTTCCCAACCGCCTCTCTCCAGTTCGAGTTTTAAAGCTGATACAAAGAGAGAGAGAGAGGAAAGGAAAGATAGAGAGAGAGATACAACTCCTAGGGGAGGTGGGTGGGTTGTGAAAACTTATTCCTGCTGTTCCCAGAGATCACCTGTTACAGGTAAGTAACAGTGCTATCTCCAGGAACAAGCAGGAATGAGTCTTCACATATGGGAACTCCCTAGCTGCAGATGCCAGGGGAAGACCCCAGGTTGTGTGTACTTGAAAAGGACTCTACCTCCCCCCATGGATCTCTGGCATCCAACCAGGGTAGGTGGGTAGGAGTTGATTAGGAATGGAACAGGTGTTTGAGAACATCCTGACCAAACGAGGCATCCCGGCGGGAGTCCTTGTCCAAACATTAATGGGCTGTGAAGGTATGAACCGAGGCCCAGGTGGCCGCTCAACAGATTTGGTCGATGGACACAGAGTTTAGATGAGCCATTGAGGCTGCCATGGCTCTCACATTGTGAGCTGTGACATGGCCCTCCAGAGAAAGGTTCCTACTCTGGTAGGCGAAAGAAATACACTGAGCAATCCAGTTGGACAGTGTTCTCTTAGAGACTGGAAGTCCTAAATGAGAAGGATCAAAAGCAACAAAGAGGTGAGAAGACTTTCTATGTTGCTGTGTTCTTTGTAAGTAAAAAGCAAGAGCTCTCTTACAATCCAAGGTATGAAGATTCCTCTCTGCACTTGATGCATGAGATCCTGGAAAAAAGACAGGTAAATATACCTCTTGGTTTAGATGAAAAGGCGAGACCACTTTGGGCATAAAGTGTGGATTGGTCCTGAGGACTACCTTATCATGATGGAACCTTGTATAAGGTGGATTAGCCACCAAAGCTTGCAATTCACTGATGCGGCGTGCTGAGGTTACTGCAATGAGAAAGATAACCTTCCAAGAAAGAAATTTCAAGGAGGTGGTGGCTAAAGGTTCAAAGGGTGGCTTCATAAGCTGGCCAAGAACCAAGTTTAAGTCCCATGCCACTGGAGGTGGTCTAATGGGAGGTTTAGTTAGAAGAAGGCCTCTCATGAATCTTGTTATAAGAGGATGAGAGGAAATAGGCTGTCCATTGAGAGGCTTGAAAGACGCTGCAATAGCACTCAAATGGACTCTTACTGAATTCATTTTAAGACCTGCATGGGATAAATGCAGGAGATACTCTAGTAAAGAATTCAAAGCTATTGCAAGAGGGCTAAGACCCTTCTCTGCACACCAAATGGTAAATCTTTGAAAGCATAGGAACGTCTCGTAGAAGGCTTTCTAGAGGCATGAATAATATCTCTGACCTGCTGAGAGAGATGAAAACCCTGAAGGTCTAGGCCTTCAGCAACCAAGCCCTGAGACTGGGGATTTGGGTGCCACAACGTTCCCTCCTCCTGGGATAGAAGGTCTGGTGCAGAGCCCAAGTCCAGGGAAGGAGCTTGAGAGAGATGCAGAAGTAGAGGATACCACACTTGGCGTGGCCAATGTGATGCTATGAAGCTTGAATAGTGTTTTGGGAATTAGGGGAATGGGTGGAAAGGCATAAAGGAAGTCTTGACCCCAGTGAAGGAGGAAGGCATCCTTGGCCTGAACTCCCTGACACGGAATTCTGGAACAGAACCGGGGAAGTTTGGCATTCCACGGACTTGCAAAGAGGTCTATGTCCGGGGTTCCCCAAATTCGAAAAATCCTGGCTACCTGGTCCATGTGGAGGGACCACTCGTATGGAAGCAGAACTCGACTGAGTCTGTCTGCCCAAGAGTTTTGAACGCCTGGAAGATATACTGCCAGAAGATGAATGTGATGCTCTGTGGCGAAGGCCCACAGTCGCAAAGCTTCGTTGCAAAGCGACAGAGAGACAGTCCCGCCCTGCTTGTTTACATACAACATGGCTACTTGGTTGTCCGTATGGATGAGGACTGTCCTGTAGCTGAGCAGGGAATGGAACACTCTGAGAGCTAAGAATATTGCTCTGAGTTCCAAGAGATTGATATGCAGAGAAGTCTCTTGTGAAGACCAGATGCCCTGGGTGGAGAGATCCTGCAGATGAGCTCCCCAACGCATTGAAGAAGCATCAGTTGTAAGAGTTGCTTGGGGTAGTGACTGCTGAAAAGGGGACAACAGCAACAGATTTGGAGAGGACGTCCACCACTGGAGAGACCAAAAAAGGCGACTGGAGTTTGCTATTTTGTCTGACAGGCAACCTGATGCCTGAATCCATTGGGTGGACAAAGTCCATTGAGCTGCCCTCATGTGAAGGCGAGCATATGGAACCACATGCACGGTAGATGCCATGTGGCCTAAGAGTTGTAACATCTCTCGAGCAGTTAAATGGGGCTTTAACTGTATCTGGGAGGCTAACTGCACTAAGCGTAGACAACGGGCCTGAGGAAGATAGGCCCTTGCAGTTGTGGTATCCAGCAAGGCCCCTATAAACTCCAGAGACTGAGTAGGGGTGAGATTTAATTTTGGGATGTTTATTACCAGTCCCAAATACTGGAGAACACGCATTATGCAGATTAGACAATTCTGGGCCTCTGACTGGGATGGAGCTCGAATGAACCAGTCGTCCAGGTAAGAGAAGACAAATATTCTCAGAGTGCGTAGAAATGCAGCTACTACTGCCATGCATTTCGTGAACACCCTTGGCTTGAGATCTAGAGAACAAAGCCAGTCCTGACTCTGAAGATATGGAAGCAGAGCACCGAGAGAAATCATCTTGAATGTCTCCTTGAAAAGGAACGTGTTCAATTCTCTGAGATCTAATATGGGTCTGTAGCCCCCTGGGATAAGAAAATAAGGGGAGTAGAACCCTGAGCCCTGTTGAAGAAGAGGTACTTCTTCTATTAACCCTTGGGCAAGAAGGGTGGCAATCTCCTGACCCAGAAGGTTGAGGAGAGATGTTGGAGAATTGAACTGTTTCACCATGGTGCGAGGAGGAAGGCTTAAGAAATGAAGTTTGTGCTCTGCTGTGATTTGTTCCCATCTGGGAGCAAAGTAAGCCAACCTTCCTGGAATGGTGAGGGGCTCTGGTTCTTCCAGAGCTAGAAAGGCTAAGTTCTCTAGTTGCAAGTCAAAGGCCCTGAGGAGGCTGAGGTTGCTGGGCCGTGGAAGGCCTAGCAGCCTTTGACTTGGCCTGTTTAGGTGGTTGCTGACGTTTTGCAGCAAAACGACCTGCAGAAGATGCCTGCTGACCATAAGCAGGATAATATCTTCCCTTTTTAGAAAAAGATGTCTTTTTGAGCAGAGGTGGACTTTGAAAGTCGATCAAAAGCGGAGTTCTCAGCATCCATCTGAGTGGCCTTTGCTTGCCAATCCTTGCCAAAAAGGTTTTCACCTGTACAAGGAAGATTTCCTAATTCATCTTGGACCCAGAGTTCCAAATCAGAAGCTTGTAGCCAAGCAATTCTGCATGCACCTATGGCAATAGCCGAGGCTCTGCTTACATACTCAAAAGAGTCAAAGGCTGCACGGTTGGAAAATTTGGAAACATCCTGGGCATGTTTGAGCCAAGTGAGAAACTCCTGCCTTTTATCTTCTGAAATAAAAGGGGTTAAAGTCTGCAGATGATCTGTGACTTCCTTTAGAAACATCCCTGTATAGAGACTATAGGAGTTGATTCTGGCAGCTAGCATAGAAGCTTGAAAAACCCTACGGCCAAAAGCATCTAGGGTCCTGCATTCACACCCTGGAGGATTAGATGAGTGTCTTTTTGCACTCTTTATCTTTCTCATGGCAGACTCTACCACAATAGAGTGGTGAGGAAACTGAGTCTTATGAAAGCCAGGACAAGGAGGGACAAGATACATGGTGTCTAACCTGCGAGAATGAGGAGAGGTAGTAAGAGGTGTCTCCCACATGCTCAACATGAGATCATACAAAACCTCATGAACAGGTAAAGAAGCTGCCTCTTTAGGAGCCTTGGGATATTGTAGAATATCCAGCTGCTTGGCTCTAGGCTCTAGGCTCTGACTCAGGAGCCACTGTGATGGAGAGGCCCCTAGCCACTGTGATGGAGAGGCCCCTAGCCACCTCCCTAATGAAGTCTTGAAAAGACAAGTCCTCTGGAGGAGACATTCTTCGTTTAGGAGAAGACTCCTGAGGAAGAAGTACCGATGCCTCGACAGATCCTTCGGACTCGTCAGAGTCTTCGGAGGAATCGAAGTATCGCCTGTCTGAAAGCTCCTGTAAAGCCCGATATGCGTACCGAGTGGGATCGACATCGGGAGTAACCGGTACCGGTTCGGTACCGATGGGCATCATAGGACAGGGTACCGTTGCCGATGTCGATGCAATCGGTACCGGCACCGGGAATGATGCCGGTGCCGGCAACGGGGATTGTTGCGGTACCTGAGGCGTCGCAGCCTGCATGAATGCCGTCAGGGTGTGCTGTATGGTCAGAATCTTCTGATCCATCGATGCCACCAAAGTCTGGATGTCGGTACCAGTGGGAGCCACCGGTACCCCAGAACAAGGCAACAGGTGATCGGTCGAGGCCGAGCCATCGATGTCAACCTATGACCCCATAGACAATGCTTTGGAAGCCGGAACTTCCCGCCGGGTAACTTTGCCGGTGCGGAGTCCTCGAGGACAAGCCCGGAGGCATCTCGATGCTTAGAGGGAGATTTGCCCTTCGAGGACCGGCCAGATTTATGCTTGGTTACCTGAGATCCATGGGAGGAAGAAGAAGCCCTGGAAGACGTTAATGCCACCGAAGCTGCATCAGAGGGAAACAGGGTACTGAGCTTGGCTGCTCGGTTCTGCCGACCTCTTTTAGACATCATGGTACAGGACACACAATCCGTGATGGAATGGTCAGGACCCAAACATTTTAGACACCAATCATGGGTGTCGGTGACAGAAATAGTACCGCCACATTTTGTGCACTTTTTAAACCCGGGGGCAGGCTTCTCCATGAGGAGAAAATTTTTAGGCCTAAGGCCCAAAAAACTAAAATGCACAGTGAAGAAAGTATAAGGGGGTTTTTTTGTATTTTTTTTAAAGAAAGAAAAGAAAAGACCGGTGGTACTGGTCCGACGTCGAAGAAGGCAGACGCGACACAAAAGAATAAAGAAAAAATAAAGAACTTCTTCTGCGGTGACAGGAACACGACTTGCTGGCTCCGTGGAAAAGAAGAACTGGAGAGAGGCGGTTGGGAAAGGCGGGAAGGCAGCGCGCAGGCGCTGTGGGATGCTCCCTAAAGCTTTCTTATTGGACGCTGGGGAGTGTTCCCGCGCAGGCTCCGTCGGTACCGATGATACCCATATGTGAAGACTCATTCCTGCTTGTTCCTGGAGGTAACTACAAGGATTAATTAAAGAAAGCTGTCAGCAAAGAAAAAGAGCACTGTGAAGAAAAACGGCGGGAAAAAAGCCCACCAAGATCCTGATTTAACTCACCTCTTCCTCCGAAACCCTCGGATGCACTCTGCACCCTGATAAAAATAACGGGCTTCCCGTGAGCAGCACAGCTAAGAAAGGCTGTCAGCCAGCAGCAGCAGCAGAGAAACAAGGCCCGACGACAGTTTCTGACTGGAAATCAGCAGCACAGAAAACTGAGCCAGTAAGGAGATGAAAAGCCTGCTAAAGAACTCCCCTCCGTGCCAACAAATAAATAAACGGGAGGGAGGGATAAATAAACAGGAGGGAGAAAGACTCCTCTAAATCCCTTCTGATCCCCTCTCAGCCCTTGCTTTCTTCTTTTCTTTTTTTTTAAACAAGCTTTAATGAGCTTTATAGCTACAGATCAAAAGAAAAAACATTATAGGGAGAAAAGAAAAACTAAAAACCCTAGCTAAGCTGCCTAAAGCTCCTTATCTGCTCCTCTAGTGAGCCCAGCACCTAGGCTCACTACCTCCAGCTGCATGGAGACTGGACACACTGGAAGCTGGTGGGAGGTGCCAGCAGGATATCTACAGTGGTGTCACAGTTCTGACATGCCCAGTGTCTCCATGCTGCGAGAAAAGGTGCACACCCCAGAGGTGAGGGACTAAACTGGAGGAACGATAAGGAATTGGATTTATGCCCTACCAATTTAGCCACAAAAAAAATCTCCCCCACGACTTAATATTCCCAAGTATTGTAGGCAAAACATTCATAAATCACAACTTAAATCACTACAGAAAATAATGTTTGAAATGTGGGGACCAACAACGGAAAAACACACTATCAATATATAAATCCAATGATTGTTAATAAAATTCAGAAGATTGCAAAGGAACACAGAAAAGAATACAGGATAAAACTAAGAGAGACAAAGAGAGAAATAAGGATAGCAAAAGCAAAGGTGGAAGAAACTATGGCTAAAGATGTGAAGCATGAAGGCAACATTTTTCAGGTATACTTGGAAGAATAGGAAACTCTGAGGTAGAATTGCAAGACTCAAAAGTGCCAAGGACAGATTTGTGAAAAATGACATTGAAAAAGTGAAAATGCTAAAACAAATACTTCTGTTCTGTATTCACGAAAGAAAATCTTGGAGAAGGATCATGTATATTTAAGACATATACAAAGAATGGAGTAGATGAGTCATCATTCACAGAAGACGTTGTGTTTTCAACAGCTTGAAAAATGAAATCAAAGGCCATGGGACCAGATGGGATACATCCCAGGATGCTGAAAGAGCTCAGAGAGGTTCTAGCAGGACCTTTAAAATATGTGAACTCTGCTCTTCCTCTGGCTTGCTTCTATGTCCTTCTCTTCAACCGCTAATTCCAGACTTTGATTCTTTCATCTTGTTGTTCCTTATGCCTAAAAACAGACTACATCAAGTTTCATCTCTCCCTCTTTTCAAATCCATGCTAAAAAGGCTCACCTCTTTTTTGATCTTAATCCTTTGTTCTCCTGTCTCATTAACCTTCCCTACTGTACCCTTATTCTCATCTATTCTACTGTCTCTGTCTTGATTATATGGTAAGCTTTGATGAGCAGGGACCGTCTTTATATGTGTCTGTATAGTGCTGTGTACGCCTTGTAGTACTATATAAATGAGTAGTAGTTTTACCAAAGGACGATCATGCCAATCAAATTTGATTGAGTTCTTTGACTGGATGACCAGAGAATTAAATCAAGGGCATGCGATGGATGTGATCTACCTGGATTTCAGCAAAGCTTTTGATGCTGTTCCTCATAAGAGGCTTATCAAAAAACTGAGCAACCTGGAGTTGGGTTCCAAGGTGGTGAACTGCATCAGAAATTGGTTGACTGACAGATGACAGAAGGTGGTCGTAAACGGAACTCACTTGGAAGCAAGGAAGGTGAGTAATGGTCTGCCCCAGGGATCAGTCCTTGGACTAGTACTGGTTTAATGCATTTGTGAGTAATAAAGATCTACAAAAGCTGGAAGAACGGTCTAATGCTTGGCAGTTAAGATTTAATGTGAAGAAGTGCATAGTCATGCACTTGGGATGCAGAAATCCAAAAGAATTGTATGTGATAGGGAGTGAGGTTGGTGTGCATGGACCAGGAGAAGGACCTCAGAGTGATTTGTTTCTGAGGATCTCAAGACGGTGAAAATGTGAGGAGTGGCCAAAGCCAGAAGGTTGCTGGGTTGCATATAGACAGGGATAACCAGCAGAAAGGAGACAGTATTAATGCCCCTGTACAAGTAAGGCCTCACTTGGAGTATTGTGTTCAGTTTTGGAGACAATATCTCACAATAGGATATAAAAAGACTTGAAATGGTTCATAGGGCGGCGACCAAAATTATTTGGAGCCTACGCCAGAAGACATATGAGAAGACATATGAAAGACATATGAAGACATATGAAAACCTAAATATGTATACCCTAGAGGAGAGGAGGGGCAGGGAAGATAGGATACAGACATTTAAATACTTAAAAGGGTATTAACGAACAGACAACCCTTTCTCAATGAAGGAGTAGCTGTAAAACTAGAGAGTATAAAATGAAGCTGCAAGGAGGTAAACTTAAAAGCAACATCAGGAAATACTTTTTCACTGAAAGGGTGGTGGATGCTTTGGAATACCCTCCCAATGGAGGCGGTGAGGCAAATACAATGACAGAATTCAAAATGGCATGGGGCAGACACAGTGGATCCCTTTTACAGCGAAAGGATAAAATCAAAATAAACGTAACTAATTTCTTATACCTCAACAAATAGAGAGGGGTGACCTGCACGAGCGGCGGGTACACCTACTCTGACCATCTTACTAGGCAGACTAGATGGACCATACTGGTCTTTATCTGCCGATACTGTTACAAATCCCTTAATTTCATCATTGGTCCCCACATTTTCTGTTATTTATAAAAAGTCTTATCAACTTATGCTTCAGAATTTAAGAAGTACTATCTTAAACAATGGTGCACCAAAGTAAACCAACATGAATCCAAGTTTTGAGTGAATAAAAACTTAATATCCACTCTGCTTCAGGGAACTTTATACTTTTATAAACATCTCTGTCCAGATTTATGAAAGCTTTACATGTCGAAAAAATTAAGATTGTTAAATTTCAATACAATTGTTATCGCAATTTAACCAGCAGTGTCAAAAATCTGGTCTTGGAGACCACCACTACCAAGTCTAGGTTTTAGAAAAAAAAACAAAATGCAAATTAAATAGAAATTACACTTACCTGGTAATTGTTGTTCTTTGAGGAACTCCAGTTCAGTCCTCCATCTCTGGGTAGTGCTCCTCCTCCTGCAGCTTGGAGACTGGACAAGTCAAACTCTTGATGTCACTGGATATATCCTATCGGTCTTCTCCCATCATCCCCCAGTGAACTATTGGCAAAGCAGACTCAAAGGAGCAACAAATAAGTAGCTAACTCATTAACTATCACTCTAAATTTAAACTTTAACTCATAACACTAAATTCCCTTAATAAAGGGGAAGGCCATAACCTCCTCTCTGCCTCTGTCCTCCACCCCCCCCCAGAACAGAGAAACAGAGTCAGAACGAAAGAAGGAGACCAAGGAGTTCAGAGAAAGAAAGATACCACCTTGTCTCTGGCATATCCAACATATTATACTCTTAGTGCCCGAAAGAAAACCCTCCACACTGAAAACTGTCAGACGGGAGCCTGGGTGAGAATGTTCACAGTCTTGGCAAAGGCATATATCAATATGATTTGCAAGGGATTGTGAGAAATGCAGTCCATTCACACCAGACACAGCCGCTCACAATAATTAGTTGTGCTTGAGTATAAAGCCAATAAGATATTTATTTATGGGGTTATTTCTCCCAACACAGATATGCTTGGTAGCACATAAAACAGGATACTTGCTTTCAGTGTTAAACTTAGAAAAACAAAATCAGGAAAACAACAGCTGAACTTGTCAGGCAATCAAAGCAAAAGAATAAAGACCAGGATGGTAACAGAATGGTCTTTTCTGTAGGCTTTAGCTAATATTTTCTTAGCAGTGCCTCAATCAACAAACCAAACCCCCAAAGTAGGGAAAAACTGTTCTTTTCAAGTTAACTTCTTATATCTTCACACATAGACTCAGAAGTGATTCCCTCAGAGCTCACAAGCAATTAGGTAAGGCTCAATTGCTAGCAGTTATCCAGCTGAAACCCCTTAGCTGGCTTACTTTCTACTGCCTGGCTCAAATCCTACTCAGGAGCTTTTCTGAGTAGATTTAAAGAACAAGTTTGTATTTCTTTGTGATGGTTGTTGTACTTTGTAACAGTAAATTACCAAAGGAGTTTAGACAGAGAGCAATCCATGTATTCACAGCCTGTATCTATAACCGTTCCCCCTTCTTCAACAATCATGGGTTCAATATCATGGATTGGCACAGAGGAATTTCTCAATGGAGCACTCTCAGGAGAATACTTGTTTCCCTGCTGTCTTTCAAGGGTATAGCTAGGGCATAGATCAGTGTTCATACCTGAGCTTCCATTGCTGTTAGTGTTCCTCTCTAAATAGCCTGGCCAGTATGTAGTCCAGTTCTTATGTCCAGCCTTCCAATCCAGATCCCTGGACACTGGATCTCTCTTCACATACCTTCTGGCACGGGTCCTAGGGTCCCTTCCAAGTGCAGCCGTCTCCCTCACAGGTACCGTCTGGAGATTCCTAGCTCTGCAGCACCACTCCTCTGGTTTTCCCCATTCCAATGGTGTATGCTGGCCTTTTGAATGTCTCCCAGTATACGTACTGCTCTGGACTCCTTTAGACCTCCCAAATGCTTTACTCTTTTTTCTTCCAAAAGGTTTCTTGCCCTCTCTGTCTGTCCGCTCTGGCTTCTGCTTCTGATGATCCTCCAGATGATGAAGCTGTCCAAGCTGAGGATATCCAAGCTGATTCTGAGGATGATTCTCTGTAGAATAAACTCTACCTTTATTCAGCTTAGATGAGTGCTCCACCCTAGCACAGCGCAGCTGTGCTGAATCAGGCCCTGCCCTTTGAGATGAGTGCTTGGGGATTACCTCATAGCCCTCCTGATTGAACACACGTTTCCCCACTTCAGCTCCTCTAATGGCTGTTGGAAACCTGGTGCATTCTGGGACTGGTAGTCTTTTATGGAAAAATTCTGTTTTCTTATTTCTACCAGAACTGACAGGTTGCTTGTTCAGAGTCACTTCACCTTTTCTATAGCTCCTTCCTGAGCTATGATAAGCTTCCTTATCACAAGACCCACAACTGCCTTGCTCATCTCCGGGCGGGATTGAGGACTGAACTGGAGTTCAAGGAACAACAATTACCAGGTAAGTGTAATTTCTATTTCCTTATCGTTCCTCCAGTTCAGTCCTCCACCTCTGGGATGTAACAGAGCAGTAATCATTCAGAGGGACCTTTCCACCCAGATCGCAACAATGCCGACCCGAAAGAGGCATCGCTCATCGCCTGAAGATCCAGACGATAGTGCTTGCTGAAGGTATGGAGAGATGACCACGTCGCCCTCTGCAAATCTCCACCGGCAGCACCAAACTGTGCTCCGCCCAAGACGTGGTGGAATGTGCCCGCAGGCCTTCTGGTACCTGACGGCCTTGCAAGATATATGTTGACGCTATCGCCTCTCCAACCCATCTGGAAAGTGAGGCTTTGGCTGCCGTCTCACCCTTACGGGGACCGCCAAAAAGGACAAATAGATGTTCCGACTTACGAATGACCTCCGACACTTTCAAGTATTGACACAGAACTCTCTTTATGTCCAGACGCCGAAGACTCCAATCTGAACCGCTTACCTCCGACGCCCCTAACACTGGCAACGAAACCACTTGATTCATATGAAAATGGGAAACCACCTTAAGCAGAAAGGACGGCACCGGATGCAGAAACCACTTTCTCCCTCGAAAAAGACAAGAAAGGGCTCCTGGCAAGAGAAGCGCCTGCAGCTCCGAAACACACCGGGCCGAACAAATAACCACTAGAAACACTGTCTTTAGGGTCAAGTCTTTGATAGAAGCCTGAGATAAGGGCTCAAAGGGCTCTCTGGTCAACGCTCCTAACATCAGGTTGAGATCCCACGGAGGCACTATTATCCTGCGAGAGGGCCACATCCTAGACACTGCCTTCAGGAAATGCACCACATCAGCATGAGAGCCCAGGGCAACCCCCTGGATTCTACCTCTATAGCAGGCCAGTGCTGCCAGCTGAACTCTCAACGAGCTGGCCGCCAGACCCTTCTCAAAACCGTCCTGAAGGAAATTTAACACCACGGGCACAGACGCCGTGGCAGTCTGGACCTGCCGGCGAGAACACCAATCCTCAAATATATGCTATATCCGAACGTATGCCAGAGAGGTGGACTGCTTTCTGGCCCGAAGCAAGGTCGCAATGACAGCTGACGAATAGCCTTTTTCCCTTAACCTCGCCCTTTCAATGGCCAAACCATAAGCGAGAACCGATCCACCTGAGGCATCCACAGCGGACCCTGTATCAGTTGCTCCGATGTCGGCAATCTCCAGGGCTCTCTGTTGAGAAGCCGGATGAGGTCGCCATACCACGGTCGTCTCGGCCAATCTGGAGCCACTAGAAGCACCCTTCCCCGATGAGCCTCGATGCACTGAACCACCCATCCTATGAGCGCCCGGGGGGGGGGGGGGGAGACAGGAGCCCGGACGGCCACTGCTGCATCAGCGCGTCGATGCCTTCCGACATCCTCTCTCGCCTGAAGAAGCAATTTGCCTTGGCTGAGTGAAAGGTCGCCCTGAGATGCATGACCGGCAGACCCTATCTGTGAACTATCCGAGCAAACACGTCCTGATGGAGTTCCCATTCCCCGGCATCCACCCGGAATCTGCTGAGAAAATCTGCTATCACATTGTCTGTTCCCACGATGTGTGCTGCCGAGATCACCTACAACCGAGGTTCCACCCAGGCAAACAGTGCCTCTGCTTCCTCTTCCATGGCAGCGCTTCCCGTTCCGCCCTGCCGATTGATGTAAGCCACTGTCGCGGAATTGTTGGGCAGCACTCGCACCGCCTGATCTTTTACCTAGGCTTCAAATGCCTAAAGAGCGAACGCCACCGCCCGTAGCTCCAGTCGGTTGTTTGACCAGTGAGTCTCCTGACCACTCCAAGTCCCTTGCGTGAAGAAGTCCTCGCAATGTGCTCCCCAACCGGTGAGACTCGCATCAGTCAGCACCGGAAGCCATAGCGGTTGCTCCAGGGGTGAGCCCGCCTCCAACTTTCCCGGGCAAAACCACCACTGGAGTGATCGCCTGACTCGAAGAGGGCAGGGGAGACGTTTGCATAGAGCATCGTTCTGGTGAGACCAGCGCCACAGGAGTGCCTTCTGCAACAGTCGCATGTGTGCCCTTGCCTAAGGAACCACCTCTAGAGTTGCTGCCATTGTTCCCAGCAGCTGAAGATAGTTCCATGCTGAAGGGGCCGGGGTCGCTAGGAATCTGCGCACTAATTGACGAAGTGCATGAGCCCGCCAATCCGGCAAGAATACCGCTCCCCACTGAGCGTCGAAGCAGACTCCCAAGTACTCTACCTGCGCCAGTATTAAATGACTCTTGGTAAAGTTGACTACCCAGCCAAGCTTCTGCAACAACTTCACCATCTTGTCTGTGACCTGCTCGCTCTCGACTTTGGACTTCACCCGAACCAGCCAGTCGTCCAGATAAGGGTGGACCAAAATGCCTTCCTTCCGCAGAGCTGCCGCCACTACCACCATAATCTTGGTGAAGGTGTGCGGGGCTGTCGCTAGGCCGAAGATAGAGCCTGAAACGGATAATGCCCCCACGGTAGGGCAAACCTCAACAGCTTTTGATGAGCTGGTCTGATTGGAATGTGTAAATACGCTTCAGTGAGATCTAAGGAGGTCAAGAACTCCCCCTGCCGAACCGCCCCCATTACCGAACGCAAGGTTTCCATCCGAAAGTACGGCACTCGAAGACAACGGTTCACTCCTTTTAGGTCCAGAATAGGCTGGAAAGATCCTGCTTTTTTGGAACTACAAAATAAATGGAGTAATGAGCAGCGTCGAACTCCTCTGGAGGCACTGGTACCACCGCCCCAGCTGTAACAGACGTTGCAGCGTTTGTCGAACTGCTAAGGTTTTCCGTAGCCCTCTGCAAGGGGAAAGGACAAACAAATATAGTACGGGATGAGCCAATTCCAGAGCATAACCTTTGCGAATGATTTCCAGGACCCATTGGTCGGAAGTTATTTGGACCCAGGCAGGAAGGAACTCCTGAAGACGGCCTCCTATCCTCTGCCCTCCTACCTGGGTCCGCCTCGCTTCATTGTGATTTTCGAGTAGAGGTTGCAGAGGAAGCTGTAAAACCCCTTCCTGCTCCTTGAAACCCACGAAAACCCTGGGCCCTAGAAGTGAACCTTCCTCTTTGAAAAAACTTCCTAGCCGAGAAGTACGGAATCTCTTGAAATCCTGAAACTGGCCCCGCGCCGAGGGCTGCGACTTCCCCTGCTTGGGCTTGTCTTCCGGCAGCCTCCCGCCTTTGGATTCTCCCAGGTCCTTAACCAATTTATCCAAATCTTCCCCAAACAATAGCCTCCCTTAAACGGGAGCTTGCTGAGGCGCGCCTTAGAAGAACCATCAGCTGCCCAATTTCTTAGCCACAGGTAACGCCGGGTGGCTACCAGTGAAGACATACTATTCGCCAATGCTCTAATCAAATCGTAATGAACATCCACTAAATATGCCAACCCCGATTCTAGCCTTGTCACATCCAACAATTGCTCCTGTTCCGGCTGGACGGACTGCCGTAAGCGCTGAGACCACCGGAGGCAAGCTCTTGCTACCCAAGCCCCACAAATGGAGGCTTGGAGCGACAGTGCATTAGCATCAAAGGCTTGCTTCAATAGGCCATCCACTTTCTTGTCTTGTGCATCCTTCAAGGCCGCGCTGCCTTCCACCGGAATAGTTGTCTTCTTCATGACCGCCGATATTGCTGCATCTATCCTTGAGGACCGAAACCTCTCTTTTCCTTATCTGCCAAGGGGTAGAGCCTGTTCATTGTCCTAACCCCTCTTAACCCCGCTTCTGGGAGTTCCCACTCTTCTTGGATCATGCGATCAACCACCCGGTGAACTGGGAAAACCACTTGAGACTGCCTCACTGTTTGAATGAGGGGATCCGCCAACCCCTCCTCCTCCGCCGGTTGGGCTGACGCCAGATTGAGTGCCTGAAGAGACTCCGTAATGAGGGCTGTAAGCTCGTCCCTCCGGAACACCCGGATGATTCTCGCCTGATCCTCCAGCTCAGGGATCTCTCCTTCTTCCAGTTCATCCATTCCCGATTCCAACTCCAACCCGGTCTCCTCCAACTCGGGCCACTCTCCATCAGAGAGCGGAGGATCAAGGGGTCTTGCCCTCTTAGTGGGTCTTACAAGCTCAATATTAGCTCGCTCCGGCCCAGGCTGTTGAGGAGGTGCCGTCAAAGTGCCCGGCACCTTCCCCTGCCGCCACAAGCAAAAGGCTTGATGCATTATTAAAACAAAATCCGGGGGAAAAATCTCCCAGTGCCAGTCCCGCAACCGGCGATGGCTCGGCACCAGATGGTCCTGTTGGTGTTTCCTGTGACAGAGAAGAACCCTGCATAAGGGTCTCGCCGTCTGACACTGCCGATGGACTGGGGTTCCCTTGGGTGAACTTATCCTCCAACTGCTGCTCCATATTGGAAGAAACTGCTGCGAAGGCCCGACAATTTCCTGCGTCCGACACTGCGCCCCAGCGGGAGCCACACACACTAGGCACTGGGGTCGCAAGGGCATTAGTTATGAATTCCCAGATCCCAATCTAGGAGAAGCAAAGGGAAAGGTTCTTTTTTTTTTTTTTTTTTTAACAATAACCAGAAAAAAACCCACGGAACTAAGCCCCCCAACTTAAGAAATTAAAGCCCCAAAAAACAGAGGATCTACCAAGCCTTGGCTGTCTGCCGGCACCGCTTTTCCCGCTGATGCGCTGAGCCACGCTGCCTCTGTCACGCGGCCGGAGAGCACAGGAAATAGGATAGCCTGCTTAAGTCCTAAGCCTGCCCTCGCTTAGAAGTCTCTCCGGCAGCTTGTACCACGAACTGCCACGTGCCTCAACAGCCCGTCGGCTCCGCTACACACGGTGATGTTCTGAGCTGTGCTGTCCCTGCCACGCGGCTGGGGAACGCGGGCAAAAAAACCCCGGCCTGCCTAAATTTACAGCTGCCTGCTGTGGGCTTGCCGGAAACTACAGTAACGCGGTAAGAACGGCCACTCACCTCCAGCAGCGATGTGAAAGGCCACGTGCCTCCGTGGTCGCGGCAGCCTGCCTTCAAGTCCTGCAAACCGCTACGCTGCACAGTCAAGATGCCAGCAGCATTCGCAGTGAGGGCGAGGCTTTTAATTCTGCTGCCTCTCCTTCGTCTCCTGCAGCGTACTGAGGGAGCAGCGGATCAGCCGAGCTCTCTTTCTCCCGCCGGGCTCCCCACCGTACTGTCTAGGAGGGGAGAGCCGACAGGAAGGATGTAGACAGATATGCAAGAGCCCCGAGGCACAGGATCAAGGCTTAGGTTTTTTTGGGGGGGTTTCCAATCTAACATAATAATGAATACAAAAGAAGTACAAATACAACTGTAAAATCTATTCTAACTATCAGATGCTCCTTATTTGTTCCTCAAGTGAGCCTCCACCTAGGCTCACTAAGTCCTCCTGCTGCCTAGAGACTGGACACACTGGGGGATGATGGGAGAAGCCTGATAGGATATATCCAGTGACATCAAGAGTTTGACTTGTCCAGTCTCCAAGCTGCAGGAGGAGGAGCACTACCCAGAGGTGGAGGACTGAACTGGAGGAACGGAAAGGAACTTGGGTTATGGTATCAAACATATAAACCTCATGCATTCATTATTCTGCAGAAGCAGACTGAATAGACAGTTTGGATTTTATCTGCCATCATTTTCCGTGTTTTTATTTTTAAATTTCTTTAAAAAAAAAACAGACTAGCTGGTGATGCTGGAACAACTGATTTAATTCCAGACTGCTAATGTATGTACAACACGGCTAGTGGCACCCATATCACTATAGCTAGTCATACCTTTTCCAATAAAAAAGTCATACCATACACTCACATCTGCATATTTGGTTCAATTGCTGAAAATATAAATTGTTGTATGATAATCCAATGTTTAGTTGCTGTTTTCACAGAACCACCACCACAGGCTTTCAGTCATGGAAGTAATTTTGTTATTAGCAGCTTATGCATATGGAACAGCTTTCTAGTCTTAAAAAATTGCCTAGGATTATACATACATAGAAATATGTACTAGATATCACATAGTGCATACTTGTAGATGTTCCGGGGGGGGGGGGGGGGGGGAAATATAGACAGAGTTGGGACATGCATATGCGCAGAGCCTTACCAGCATGTACACAGTAATACTTGCCTCAGTATAGGTATAAAAATGTGGGCGCCTATTTTCCGTGGGAAAATGTTAAAAAGGCACAAAGGCACATAGATGGATGTTTTGCCTTTATAAAATAAGACATTTACATGGGTGAGAAAGAACAGGTGTCAGGCTACTCTTGGGATAATTTAATAACAGTGCACCAAGATTTGAGGGCCATTACTTGTGTTCTTTACACCAGTTTTCAAAGGCAAACCACGTGTGTACTTTGCCTTGGAAAATTATAGCACCAAAACAACCTGCACACAATGACACCCGCTAATCTGTGTGAACAGTTTTTATTGGGGGCAGGGTGGGTGGGCTCAAATTTACAAGCATACTTTTGAAAATCCAAAAACGTACATGCATAAGTGCAAATCCCTCCCAAAACTGCCCTGGAAATGCCTTTGTTCATTGCAGATAAAAAAAAATACATATGAAATGGTGCTTTGCTAACCGAAATGCTTTTATCCCATTTTGCTTTTTGAAAGCAGTGACAGAGGGTTTTTTTTTGCAGTTATGCCAAAGGATGTATATGAAAACGTATAGCTGGGCTAGAAAATAAATTTAGAAAAAGAAAGCCTTAAAATTCAGGGGAACTTACACTTTTTAGGCTCCTTTTCCTTTTATTTTCGGATAGTTTATTTTGCCTTTATTTGTTTGCAGGAGCAAAGCTTTTTTTCCTCTTTTTTTTTTTACTCCCCCGAAGACACTGCCAAGAAAACCCAGGAGCTTCTAGGTCGCCAGGAGTCAGGACTGACTCAAAGGCACACATTGCATTGCATTGCTCTCCTCACAAATTCAGCTCCCTTTCTCCTAACTTACCTTCTTTCCCATCTTTCAGGCACTTCCTCACCCTCTCTATCTATGCAGGCACCCTCCTCGGCTTTTTTCCCCTCCTTTCAGGTATTCTCCTGCCAATCCATATATCTCATCTCTTACCTTTTGGCTTCTTCCCCTTGGTTCTGCTCAGACATGGTCTAGCCTGAGGCCTACTAGCAGAAACCTCTCATTTTTCTCCAGCCCAAACCCCGAGATGATTTCTTCTGTGAGGCACTAGGACCAAGCTTTTAGCCATCCAGACTTCTTCCAGTCTTGTGTGCAACATAACTGTCTGCTCAAAATAACTTTGTACAGAAGCCCTACAACTGAAGCACGTATACTGCAATTTAATAGACTACCAACTGAAGGGCAATATGCATAAACAATTGTGACATACATTTCTGTATATTCTCAGTTTTCCTAAAATGTACTTCAGGTCTGAGGGGCCCTTTTACTAAACCCTAGTAACCGGTTAACACGTGTTTTAACACACAGCAACTGGGACTGCTAATGTGGGGGCATGACAGTAACTGTACGGTAAAGTGAACAGTAACTGTCCATCACGTGACAGGGCGGGATATAGGTGGAGTTTGGATGTGGAGAGCACATTGCGGCTAACATGAGGGCAATTGCTGCATGCTTAGTGGCGATGTGGCAATTAATGCAACATGCTCTATGGGTGCCATTAGATGCACCTGTATAAAGTAGCTTGCATATTTTAGGTACCCCCCTTGTGCCTTAACTTCCAGGAACATGCTGGTCATGTTCCTGACAGCTAAAGTGGAGGCTTTGCACTTAAAGTTCCATATAAACGCTGTTACCCTTAGCATCCACTCCCTAACCTTGAGGGTTTAAGGAGGGATGGGCCTTTGTAGTTGTGGGGCCAAATGATAGGCGGGCACAAGAATATTTATTTTTATAAGGATTTATTTACCCCGCTCCGTGGTGGAATGGAACAGGCGTGAGGATTAAACCAAAACAGGAACAAAAGAAAATCAAGGCTTTTCAATGCTGTGCTTAAAATGTCCTTTCATGCTGGGATTCACATTACGTCATGTGTCCTCTTACTTTGCAAACACAATAAACAAGGGAAAACAATACTGTTCATGAGTTGTATTTAAATTATGCTTTAGCTTATGTTCACTGCATCATAAGCTCTTCATCCAGGTACTTAAACAACATACATTTTTGTAAGCTCTTCATCCAGGTATTTAAACAACATACCTTTCAGGATATGCTAGAAAATGACCATTCAAGCTTTGCTTTGGTTAGTTCTATCAATCAGACCGATTGAGCAGTCCATTGGCTGATTGACTTCAATCATGGGCAACGGAGAAGCTAATAGTATTTCTGCCTCAGGATTCTTTCCTTCTTGCACTAACTTCTGTTCAGCAATAGCTCTTTTATCTAAGAATTGTTTAAACTCTTTAAGGAGAACTTCAGCCTGCTTTCTAGCTGGGCTAGACTGAGGATTTGCTCCTTCCTTGGGTAAGTAATTGTTTACAGAGTTTACTTCTGGAAAGCAAGCAATGCCGTCTCTGTTCAAAATCCACTCATTTCAATTCCACTCACTCCAATTCCACTCACTCCCCTACTGTCTTCCTTCTCTCTGTTTAACAAGGTGCCCCTGCTCTGGGGAGCCCGCCTCCTGCTAGGGCGTGCTCAATCAGTAACTCTGCTTCTCTCCTCCCCTGAGGTGAACTGTGTTAGCTGATTAGCTCTGTGCATCTTGTGCTGAGAAGGGAAAACCTTGCATTTACCTGCAGTACCTGAACCTTCCAGCGGGTCAGTATCAGTTTCCATGGCTTCCAGCCCTGCCACTGCGTCACAGATCCCCCCCCCCTTAAGATATCACGGGCTGGTTTAGGAGAATCCGGACAGCACGCGATACGACTTAATGCATCCGCGTTCTGGTGGAGTTTTCCTGCTCGGTGTTCTACTTGGAACTTGAAGGCTTGTAGCGCCATAAACCACCGCGTAATCCGGGAATTATGGTTGTGCATCTGATTCAACCACTTTAGGGGTGCGTGGTCCGTAATTAAGGTGAATTCTCTCCCCAGTAAATAAAAACACAGCGCATCGATAGCCCACTTGATGGCCAAGCACTCGCGTTCAATTGTGGAGTAATTCCGCTCCGGCGGTGTCAGCTTCCTACTCAGGAATAAGACCGGGTGTTCTACACCTTCATGTCTCTGTGATAAGACCGCACCAAGACCCGTATCAGAGGCGTCTGTTTGCACTATGAAAGTCTTGGAGAAATCCACCCCCTTTTAACACCGGTGCTTCACAAAGCTGTTTCTTCAAGAGGTCAAACACCCCTTCAGCTTCCGTACTCCATTTTAGCTTATTGGGGGCATTTTTCTTCAGCATATCTGTCAGTGAGGCTGTTTTTTCTGAAGAATGCGGAATGAATCTTCGATAATACCCCACTAGACCCAAAAAGCTGCGTAACTGCTTTTTGTTGGTAGGTTTCGGGAACGCCTGCACACTGGCGATTTTACTAAGCAGGGGTTTTACCGTTCCTCGGCCGACCACGTGACCCAGGTACTTCACCTCTTGTCCCCCAAAGAGGCACTTGGCTGGGTTCAAGGTGAGGCCTGCATTCCGAATTGACCGTAATACGGCTTCGATCCTTTGGACATGCTGGGTCCAGGTCTCGCTGTGAATCACCACATCGTCCATGTAAGCGACTGCATATGCGTGATGAGGCCGTAGGACCATATCCATAAGGCGTTGGCACGTAGCTGCGGCGCCATGCAGGCCAAAGGGCATCCTCCTGAATTGGTAGAGGTCTATAGGGGTGCTGAAGGCGGTTTTTGGCCTAGCCTCTCTCGTAAGGGGGACCTGCCAATACCCCTTAGACATATCAAGGGTTGTGAGGTACTTGGCTTGCCCTAGGCGGTCGAGCAGCTCCTCAATTCGAGGCATGGGATAGGAGTCGAATCGGGATATCGCATTCACTTTTCGAAAATCTATACAAAAGCGAATCGATCCATCTGGTTTTGGAACCATCACAATAGGGCTGTTCCAAATGGCTAGCATTTCTCTTACTTGCCGGACCACTTCATTCTTCTTGGCCTCTGGGAGTCTGTAAGGCCGTTGCCTAACCACTTCGCCTGGAGCCGTCACTATTTCGTGGGCTATTAACCTGGTTTCCCCCGGCATCGGAGTGAGGACATCTTTATACCGGGATAGTACTTGTCTCAACTCCTGCTTTTGTGCCCATGAAAGCCCCTCGTCCAACCAGGGTTCCGGATTCTACTTACAGTCTGTCAGCTGGGGTCCGAGGTCCTCCTCTTCCAGGTCCTCCCTCTCCACTGAAGCTGCTAAGCCTTGCAGGCTGTTAGTCCCTGTTGATCCGAAGCCTTGCGTACCCCGCATTGTCGTGGACAGAGCAGGCACCTCTTGCACTGGGGGAATCCCGACGCGCTCACAGATTAGTTGTGCTACGCGGTCGCCGGTCTTCACCTGGAAGTCAGTTTTCCCAAAATTGAAGAGAAGCACTTTTATGGAACCACGGTAACCTGGGTCTATTACGCCCGCCCCTATGTCTAGAAAATGTTTTAGTGCTAAGCCTGACCGGGGAGCTAGTCGGCCATAACACCCCACAGGCAGCTCTATCTGCAGGGCCGTATCCACGAGCGCCTTTCCGCCCGCAGGAACAACTACATCTTCAGCACTGCTGAGGTCCAATCCTGCGGCATTAGGCGGGGCTCTCTTGGGGGCTTGAGCACTAGGGGTCATTTTACAAAATTTTAAGACAAACTTGGGCTTTTCAGTAGTGGTATCTCTTGGAGTTTCTCTCCCTTTATTTTTACTGACCTGAGGCACCAAAGGTCGGAGCACTGAATTCACCTTTTGCGTGGCCAGAGCTTGCACTTCCTCAGGGCCTTCTTCTACGTGGGAACTCTCTCTCTCCCTTATTCCTTGCACTAGAACCTGGTGAAACTGGGGCCAATCCTGGCCTAAAATCATCGAATGTGGGAGGTGTGGGACAACTGCCAGCGGGATAGTTCTTTGGGCACCTAAGCCTGCTACGTGTAGGTTGTACACGGGGTAGGGAGACGTTCCTCCGTGAACACACCTTATCTGCACTTCGTCTGCAGGCTGAATTACCTCTGGGGCCTCTCTGGCTTCTATTGCTTTCCAGAACTCCTCTGAGATTATGCTTAACTCAGCTCCTGAGTCTAGCAAAGCTTGAGTGGTAATTCCCTGTACACATAGAGCCAGCAAAAATCCTGGTCTATCTTCCACATAGGTATCCGCTATTAATGTAGTTTTTACAAGACACTGTTTCTGTACATGTCCTACCTGCCCACATTTGTAGCATCTTATCTTACATGCAGAACTTTTCCTAAGAGGCATGCACATTTTCATTGGATCCTCTTGGACCCTCCGTCTCCTTTCTGATCCGCTACTGCTGTACTCATGGAAAGGGGTGCTACCTCTCTGGGCAGTTAACTCTGCCTCTATATACCTCTCAGAGAGAGCAACCGCCTCCTGGGGAGTTTTGCAGTATCAGGAAGGTGCGGATTTCTTGTGGTAGAGCGTCCATGTACTGCTCTAGCACTAATGCGTCTAGAATGGATTCCACCGACCTCCCTTCTGGAGTCAACCATTTGTTCAGTAAACTACGAATTCTGTGGCATAGGGACTTAGGAGTTTCACTCGGCCCGAGTCTCACGCTCCTCAAGCGAGTGTGGTATACGAGCGGAGTGAGTCCCAGTCTCTCCCGTATGGCCTTTTTTAACTCATCATAGCTTCCGGCCAACTCTGGAGGCATGGCTCGGTAAGCTGCTCTTGCTTCCCCAGTAAGGGATGCGGCTAGCCTTAAGGCCCAGTGTTCCCTTGGCCATAAGCTAAGGCGTGCCACCCTTTCGAAGCTTTCTAAATAGTCATCAATATCGTCTTGACCAGTGAGTTGCCCGAAGTTAAACAAAGTCCCTGTTTGTACATTGACAGGCTGTACTACGCTAGTCACAATGGAACCTGTTTCTGGCGCTGGAACAGGGGCTTGCTTCCTCTCTTTTAAATACTCTTCTAATAGAGTCAGTAGCGGTTGCTGCTGTTCCTTGAAACTGGCGCTGGCTCTCTGCTGTGCCTCCAACGCAAGGTCAGCCTGGCGCTCTAGTTGCGTCGCCATCCATTTGATGATGTCTTGTGGATCCATCGCCATCTTGGGAACTCCTGAAACACAAACAGAACACGGACCCAAGTGCGGTATCACAGACTCTAAATTATCTCTGGGTTTCCTCCAGAAAAAAAAATATTTATTTTACTAAGCAGGGGTTTTACAGTTTATTTTTTTTCTCTCCCCAGTTACCACTAGGGGACACCCTCGCCCAGGTATCCTCACAACCCAGGGTGGATATCCTTTACCTGGCTAAGGTGTATATCAGGCACGTCAGCAATGGCTCCTGTAGCCTTCTGGGATCTCTCCTCCTCTGCTGGGCTCGTCAGCTCTTCAGCCGGGGTCCACTGGGAGAGGTTCTATGCAGTTCCTGCTGTGGCTCCTTCTGCGTCTGCGCCAAAATCCTTAAAACTACGCCACTTGTTACCCTTAGCATCCACTCCCTAACCTTGAGGGTTTAAGGAGGGATGGGCCTTTGTAGTTGTGGGGCCAAATGATAGGCGGGCACAAGAATATTTATTTTTATAAGGATTTATTTACCCCGCTCCGTGGTGGAATGGAACAGGCGTGAGGATTAAACCAAAACAGGAACAAAAGAAAATCAAGGCTTTTCAATGCTGTGCTTAAAATGTCCTTTCATGCTGGGATTCACATTACGTCATGTGTCCTCTTACTTTGCAAACACAATAAACAAGGGAAAACAATACTGTTCATGAGTTGTATTTAAATTATGCTTTAGCTTATTTTCACTGCTTCATAAGCTCTTCATCCAGGTACTTAAACAACATACCTTTCAGGATATGCTAGAAAATGACCATTCAAGCTTTGCTTTGGTTAGTTCTATCAATCAGACCAATTGAGCAGTCCATTGGCTGATTGACTTCAATCATGGGCAACGGAGAAGCTAATGGTATTTCTGCCTCAGGATTCTTTCCTGCTTGCACTAACTTCTGTTCAGCAATAGCTCTTTTATCTAAGAATTGTTTAAACTCTTTAAGGAGAACTTCAGCCTGCTTTCTAGCTGGGCTAGACTGAGGATTTGCTCCTTCCTTGGGTAAGTAATTGTTTACAGAGTTTACTTCTGGAAAGCAAGCAATGCCGTCTCTGTTCAAACATTCATTCACTGCAGTGGAGTTACCCCTCCCCCACTTGTCTCTGTATGCAGGTGTCGGGTTAACAAGTTCCTTTGTATGGGGAGTGTTTCTAAGGAGTGATTCAAAGGTAGGACCTCTTAAAACATCCGGGCTTAATTCTCTCCTGAACAATTCAGCTGGATTCCTTATATCAGCCTGCTTGCTAAAAGCTTCAGCTGTCTGGTGAGAAAAGCTGGGTTTGTTTAAAGGAACTTCAGGCTGCAGCCAACTGCTTTCACAAGGCCTGAAACTGTCCTGAGTTTTAAAGTCAGCATTCACTCTTTCTGGGTTCTCATAAAACTTGTCATATGAATTAAATACACCAGGTACCTTATAATGAGGCTTGTCTGAGAATGCCTTGCCACGCTGCCTTCCTCTCCAAGGGTCAGCTGTTTGTTCCAGAAACCTAGGCTTTATCCCTGGGTCTTTCAGTGCTTCTAACCTCTGTTGCTCCCAGAAGGTTCTTTCAGGCACTGAGTATCCCCGGTACCTACTTCCTGGTTCTGAATCCCTTTTCCTTGTATTACAGCTGGGCAGTGTTTCTCTTGCTAGGTCAAAGGTTTCTGTATCAAAGAGAGCTTCTTGCCTTATTCCATCTTCACTCTCCTTTCCTTGTTGCTTTTCCAACATCCTTTGCCTTCTCATTCGTTTTCCCCTTCTGATACTTGTTCCAAATCCACTCATTTCAATTCCACTCACTCCCCTACTGTCTTCCTTCTCTCTGTTTAACAAGGTGCCCCTGCTCTGGGGAGCCCGCCTCCTGCTAGGGCGTGCCCAATCAGTAACTCTGCTTCTCTCCTCCCCTGAGGTGAACTGTGTTAGCTGATTAGCTCTGTGCATCTTGTGCTGAGAAGGGAAAACCTTGCATTTACCTGCAGTACCTGAACCTTCCAGCGGGTCAGTATCAGTTTCCATGGCTTCCAGCCCTGCCACTGCGTCACAACGCATGTTAAGTGCAAATCCTTAGCAGGCTTTAGTAAAGGGACCTCTGAATGTTTTCAGACATTATGAACTTAGGGCCCGATATTCAACTGGGCAGCGTTAAGCACTGTAGCCGCTTAGCCTTGCCTGCTAACCCCGGATATTCACTTCCATGGCAATGGAAATGTATATCCAGGTCTGACCGCACTACCTGGAAGCTGCCAAGGCTAATCACGCAGTATCGATATTGGATGCTGCACACAGTTAACATTGGCACCTATAAGATAGGCAAGGGTTTTCCTTGCCTAACTGTGCAGCTTCCAATATCGGTGCTGCACAGTTAGCGTCAGTCCCTGTCTCTGCTCCACCCCAGAACGCCCCCGGCATGCCCCGATGCTAGCTGGCTAGCACTGGGGCATGTAGGGGACTTGTTGGGGATAATATCCGGTTAGCAGGCATTTACACGGTTAACTGGCTGTTAACCTTCAGAATAAACACATTTCAGATGCTGAAAGGGCTTTGACATCAGGGCCCTTAGCACCAGAGAGAGATCCCAGGAAGAGACAAATGACCAGAGGGGAGGATTATTATTATAAAACATTTCTATACCACTGCAATCTCAATTAAAAATTAGCTCAGCGCAGTTTACAATAAAGTAGCTACAAACATTTACAAGCAGGATATTAAAAGAACCACCAGGATTTAAATTTTTTATGAACATAGTAGTTAAAGAAATCTCCTTTACTGTTGCAGGTAATTTAACCCACAATTCCTCTGCTTTAAACTCAATTGTATTACCAAACCTTCTTTTATTAATTAAACCCCGACTTGACGGAAAAACTAACATCAAGGAATTTTGAAGAAGCTTAGAATTAATCCTCAGGCATGGCAATAACCTATCAAAAAATGAGCCCGGCATCAATCCATAAAAGAATTTATGTATCACCACATACAGCTTAAAATGTATTCTTTCCCTAATCCTCAACCAATGAAGCTTTTCAAAAAGTGGTGATATGTGGTCAGATTTTTGAGCTGCAAACAAATCAGCCTTGCTGCTGTATTTTGACAAATTTGTAATTTCTTAATCTGTTTTGGGCAATTTAATAAAACTACATTGCAATAAGAAACATTTAGATGTTGAGTTAACCTGTGCTCCACTGGCTAGATCTTCATCTAAATATATGCCGAGCACCCACAACACTGTCCCTTTGGAGCTTCATGGTCTTAATAGCATCCAAAAGTTGTACAGGAATCTGCTGACCATTATTTACACACAAAATTTTTGTTTTTGCCACATTCATTTGTAAACTAAGCAATGCCGCCATTTTTCTAACGTCGGGATGACTTCTTTCAAAATATTGTAGCAGTCCTTCGAATCTACAGGGAAGGATACTAGCACTAAAAATCATCTGCATAAATATAAATATTTAATACCTCCCCTATCCAACACCCTGCTTAATGATATTGTCAAAATATTAAACAAAATAGGCGATAATGGTGATCCCTGAGGGATCCCACAGGTTGGCTTCCATGATGTTGAACATTCATTCTTCACTTGAACAGTATAGATGCGCTTTCACAAAAAAAAGCCACAAACCAATCTGCTACCTTGCCTATCACCCCTAAATAATCCAACATAGATAATATCATCTCATAATTAATGATAGCAAACGCAGAGCTTAGATCAAAACTGTAACAAGACAGTGACATAATATCAGATTTGAATAGTATTTTGGCACAAGGATAACAGCCCCATAAGAAGTTCTGTGTTATATCCTTTATGAAATTTATATTGTGCATCACTAAGTCAATTATATTTATCTATAAACTGTGTAAGTTGATTAGCTGCTATTGTTTCCATTATTTTCGCAAAGCAAGGTATATTCGCTAATGGGTGAAAGTTGGATACATCGTCTAAACTTGCCTTTGGATTGTTTGGGATTGATAACGAACCCCTTGAAGAAAACGCAAAACATCCAGGTTGAAGGCTAAAGACTTTCCAGCCACTGGACCTCTCAAACAGGCCAAAGCTACCACCTGAACTTTCAAGGAGCTAAGGGAAAGGCCCTTTTCCAGACCATACTGCAGACAGGCTAACATAGCCAGCACCTTGGCCGCCTTAGGAACAAGCTGTGATGTGGTGTACCAAACTTGCATTTATGCCAAGCTGGTAGAACCCCTCTGGGCTGAGTGGAGCAGAAACTACTGCAGGAAAATAGCCCTTACATGTCAGCAAGTTCCTTTAAAGAGCCAAGTTGTAAGCAAGAAGGAAGCCAGGTTGTCCAGGACAAATCAGTCCCCGATGCAACTGGCCCTAAAGGGGCAAATGAAGAGGAGGTTCATGCAAGAACTGCATCAGGTCTCTGAACCATGCTTTTTTCAGCCAATCCGGTGCCACCAGAAAAATCCAGCCCAGATGGCACTCTATGCACCAAAGCACACGCCCAAACAGCAGCCATGAAAAGAACATATAGCTGGCATTGCCGTGGCCAGGACCGAGCTAGATGTCAATGCCCTTGGACCCAGGTTCCATGCCACGACTGAAGAAGCGAAAATGCTATCTATTTTTAGGCGCTTTTTTCAGATTTTTTTTTGGATTGTCTGCTATCAGAAAATCACCACTAATCTAATTACAAAATACAACAAAGAAGGTAGTGGTGGGCATCAGTACAAAATGGTGTACATGATTTTATGTGGATCTACTAGAAGCCACCATGTACTAAACCATTTATAAAACATCAAGTGCTCCCACACCTTCAAATTTCATAACATGCAAAACAAAGACACAAGGTGAGCACCAAACTCGCAAGGAGACCAAACAAACCAAACGGCGAGCAGGATAAGGGTCACTAGCACTTTATTAATGAAACACCCCAACGCGTTTCGGCTTATGCCTTCATCAGGGGGTAGGGAGGACTGCAAATAAATTAAAAAACATAAAATCATATATAAATCAAAACCGAAAATATCTAAGATACATTGAAAATATAAAAACATAAATAATAAAAATCCATTGTGCGACCACAAGGATGTAATATCTAGAAAAATATATATACTTACTTATAAGACTTCTAGTCATACATAAAAAAGCGCATAAGTAGTATGTGACCAATAGTGCAAAAAGAAAGCTGAAAAAAACATGATAAATACATTAAACAACAAATGACTTGTGAATTCACAATAAATAACAAAGAAAATAGGAGACCCAGACCAAGAACATGTATAGCATTATAAATCATGCACCAAAACCATAATATTACGTAATCATAAATTGTCTAATGGATAAAGGTAAAAAATATGAAAACTAATTGGGTAAATAATTAAGATACATCAATAGGAGCATACAACAATAAATATATGTATATGTGTAAACAATTAAAACAATATAAATACATAATAATAAATAGTAATAATCAAATAATTAAAATACATTAAAATAAGAGCACAAAAAATATATATATATAAATTATATATATATATAAAAAATATATATAAAAAAATGTACATATGTAAACAGTTATAACAATCTCAATCCACAGTTGTAAAGACACAAACATTTTATATATATATATACATTATTAGTTAAAACATGAAATAAATAAAAAATTATAAATACACCAAAACAAATATAAACAAACGTATATACACCAATGGCAAGCTCTAGACAAACATCTCCAAAAAAAACCTTCAACTACCTAATTGGGAGAAAAGGATACTAAAACCTTAAAAAATGACAAAGAAAGAGGCTGTTCAAAAATATTGTGATACTCGAAAAAACCATCTTACAAAAATTGTTAATTATAAGAGGAAAGAGACCATGTCCATAACTTATGTATTAGAAATTTTTGAAAAACAGCTCACCAAAGATGAATTAAAATATTCCAATGTTATGAGAAAAGGGGGTAACTTAGGAAAGGGAAAGGAAAAAGGGGGAAGGGGGGGGGGAGGGGAGGGGAGGAGAAGGAAGGGGGGGAGAGAGGGGGAAGGGGAAAAAAGAGAGAAAAAAAGAAAGAAAGATAGAGAAAGAAAGAGAGGGGGAAGGGAAAGGGGAAAAGGGGGGGGGGAAGAAGGAAGGAGGAAGGGGGGGGGGGGGGAAGCCAAGAGGGGGATGGGGAAGAAAAAAGGGAAAAGAACTGCATTCATAAAAATGAGTATTAACAACGTGTGCTCATGTGCCTTTTAAATGAATTTTAGAAAAGAAGGAAAACAGCCTTGGCTCACATAATTAAACAGCATGGGCTGAATGTGAAAAAAGAACGTGCAAAGTCATCATAACCAAATTTAAATAACAGAACATTGTTACAACCGACACATTGTGGCAACAGGACGTACCTTCAAACCGGCAGGATACCGTAAACAGCTTGAGGGAGACGCGCTGGATTTTGGCACGATTTAAAAGGATCACGAGACAGGACTTTACATAACTGCATATGCATATGGAACATGACGTCATGAAATCGGCAGAAAATCACTTCGGCTTCAGAGAAACGCGCTAGATTGTTAGCGCGATTGAGGGGATCATAAAACCGAAGTTTATAAAATTGCACTTTTACTGAAAACAATTAAAAAACGTGTGGCAAAAAATATATGAAAGCAAAAAATAAAAAACTAAGGAAGAAAAAGGGAAATCAAAAAAGACCTTGAATTAAAAACCACGCACTCTTTGAACACCGTGAAAAAAAACTCTAGATGCAAAACCCAAGCTTACAGACCAGCTTAAGAACCGCATTGACACTGGCGTGATGGCAGGAGAAGGAGCAAGACGGTTGTTGCAAAAATGTATATAGATGTGGAACGCGATGTGAACAAATAATAAATGAAATTCTCTTACTGAAAATAAGTTAATGGATCTCTAAACTGTATTTATAAAATGAATACAAAGATAAATATAAAGATAAAACGTTTAATATTTTCATTAGTGCCTAACTCGGCAAACCCGAACATGCAAGGAGCATGTAGTATACTACATAAAAAGCGGTCTAAAAACTTCTGAACAATTAGACTCATCACATTGGGACCATATAAAATAAAACTGTATAAAATCATCAAAACATCAAGGGGGAAATCACCACATCTTAAAACCTTGTTCTTGAAACATAAAACGTAACCACTACTAATACAAACGCTCCTACACAATTGCATCCTATTGGCTATGTGCACACTTTAAGAAATAAATAAATATAATAAATATAATAAATAATGCCATGTATCAAATTGATAAATAGTAAAATAAAATAAAAACAATAAATTGTATAAGAAAAAAGGGGGGGGAAGGGGGGGAGGGGGAGGAGAAAAAGGGGAGGGGAAAAAGAGAATCATAAATAATAAATAATGACCTAATAAAAACAATCATAAAAAACAGACAAATTAAACTCTTGATTAAGACCCATCGGTTCAACTGACTGAAGCTCATAAATATACCGTTGTTCCAACCTAAGGAGAATACGATCAACATCGCCTCCTCGCCAATGTGGATGTACTACCTTAATAACAAAAAACTTGAGGTCAGAAACTAAATGACCTTTTTCGACCCAATGTTGTACTAGAGGTTTGTCTTCTACCCGTCTATTCAAACAACTTTTGTGTTCAATAATACGTGTCTTGATAGTGCGAGTGGTTTTGCCGACATATAGAAGCTTACAAGGACACATAATAACATATATCACATTACTCGTATTGCAGTTTGAAAAATGATTCAAAAAGAATTTTTGTGCCGTGATGGGATGCACAAAGACATCTTTCATGGACAAACTGTTCAGGCAAACGGAACACCGTCCACATGTGAAAGGCCCCTTGGCTCTAACTATTGGCTTAGGTTTTGCAAGGGCCGATGGGACCAAAATATTCCTGATATTGCGATTTCTTTTGTGTGCAATCATTAACGACTTACATGCCAAACCTGGAATAGAGGAGAGAAGGTGCCATTCACGTCTCAAAATTTGGGATATGTCTCTGTGCATCCCATCACGGCACAAAAATTCTTTTTGAATCATTTTTCAAACTGCAATACGAGTAATGTGATATATGTTATTATGTGTCCTATCAAGACATGTATTATTGAACACAAAAGTTGTTTGAATAGACGGGTAGAAGACAAACCTCTAGTACAACATTGGGTCGAAAAAGGTCATTTAGTTTCTGACCTCAAGTTTTTATTTTATTTTACTATTTATCAATTTGATACATGGCATTATTTATTATATTTATTATATTTATTTATTTATTTCTTAAAGTGTGCACATAGCCAATAGGATGCAATTGTGTAGGAGCGTTTGTATTAGTAGTGGTTACGTTTTATGTTTCATGAACAAGGTTTTAAGATGTGGTGATTTCCCCCTTGATGTTTTGATGATTTTATACAGTTTTATTTTATATGGTCCCAATTTGATGAGTCTAATTGTTCAGAAGTTTTTAGACCGCTTTTTATGTAGTATACTACATGCTCCTTGCATGTTCGGGTTTGCCGAGTTAGGCACTAATGAAAATATTAAACGTTTTATCTTTATATTTATCTTTTTATTCATTTTATAAATACAGTTTAGAGATCCATTAACTTATTTTCAGTAAGAGAATTTCATTTATTATTTGTTCACATCGCGTTCCACATCTATATACATTTTTGCAACAACCGTCTTGCTCCTTCTCCTGCCATCACGCCAGTGTCAATGCGGTTCTTAAGCTGGTCTGTAAGCTTGGGTTTTGCATCTAGAGTTTTTTTCACGGTGTTCAAAGAGTGCGTGGTTTTTAATTCAAGGTCTTTTTTGATTTCCCTTTTTCTTCCTTAGTTTTTTATTTTTTGCTTTCATATATTTTTGCCACACGTTTTTTAATTGTTTTCAGTAAAAGTGCAATTTTATAAACTTCGGTTTTATGATCCCCTCAATCGCGCTAACAATCTAGCGCGTTTCTCTGAAGCCGAAGTGATTTTCTGCCGATTTCATGACGTCATGTTCCATATGCATATGCAGTCATGTAAAGTCCTGTCTCGTGATCCTTTTAAATCGCGCAAAAATCCAGCGCGTCTCCCTCAAGCTGTTTACGGTATCCTGCCGGTTTGAAGGTACGTCCTGTTGCCACAATGTGTCGATTGTAACAATGTTCTGTTATTTAAATTTGGTTATGATGACTTTGCACGTTCTTTTTTCACATTCAGCCCATGCTGTTTAATTATGTGAGCCAAGGCTGTTTTCCTTCTTTTCTAAAATTCATTTAAAAGGCACATGAGTACACGTTGTTAATACTCATTTTTATGAATGCAGTTCTTTTCCCTTTTTTCTTCCCCATCCCCCTCTTGGCTTTCCCCCCACCCCCCCCCCCTTCCTTCCTCCCCCCCCCCTTTTCCCCTTTCCCTTCCCCCTCTCTTTCTTTCTCTATCTTTCCTTCTTTTTTTCTCTCTTTTTTCCCCTTCCCCCTCTCTCCCCCCCCTTCCTTCTCCTCCCCTTCCCTCCCCTCCCCCCTTTTTCCTTTCCCTTTCCTAAGTTACCCCCTTTTCTCATAACATTGGAATATTTTAATTCATCTTTGGTGAGCTGTTTTTCAAAAATTTTTAATACATAAGTTATGGACATGGTCTCTTTCCTCTTATAACACAGGTACACTAAAAAAATTTTTTTTTAAACTGCCTCTAATGTTTCGATTGATTTTTACGTTTTTTGGTGCGCTGAATCCAAATCTGGTAACCAATTTGCTCCATCACGTACAGATTTTTTGCTACATTGGGTTAGCAGTTTGAGGTGAACGTTTCAGATTGAGTGCGATCGAGATAAAAGTTTCTTGGATGAATTCTTTATACTAATTGTTTAGTAGTTATTCAAATAAGAATAAGGAAAATTGTAACAAGGCAGCACATAAGAATAGAGTAATGTCAACAAAACACACTGTGATGGTAGCAAAATTGTCTGCACTTAAAACAGCCACATACATGTGCACAAACATTGAGCATATAAGAGCGAGGTTAGACACAAAGTAAAGCAAAGAAATGTGCAAAAAATGTTGTACAGGTATGTATGTAAGAATAGAAAACGCAAACCGCACCATTGCAATACATGAAGACAAACACCCGATGCTGTGAAAATAAAATTCTAATAAATGAGATCTGACACTGTGGTAATAACTAGCAAATTTTTATTTCAAAGTTTAGTAAAAACACGATATTTGTCAACACAGTTTAGATTTTAAAGTCATTCTTGGGTCAATCAATCTCCTGGTGGGCCCGTTTCTTCTTCCCCGAATGCTTCTCTTGGTGCGCTGCTTGGCGTATTTTTCATCTGGGGTTTCCCGCAGCAGCAACCAGCAGAAATCAGCCATCATAGTGGTGTTCCATCTTCCTTGGTACCTTCTCTCTGCGTCCTTGATGTCCTGGTGAAACCTTTCACCTTGTTCTTCACTGTACGCCCCCATGTTTTCGGGAAAGTAGTTCACATGGGAGTGCAAGAAATGGACTTTCAGGCTCATGTTACAGCCTTGTTCTTTGAAGGCATTGAGCATCCTGGCAACAATATCCTTATAGTTCTCATCCCGCCTGTTCCCCAAGAATTTGAGAACAACATCCTTGAAGGAATCCCAGGCTTCTTTTTCCTTCTCAGACATCGTTTCAGCGAATGCTCCATCTGAAATGAGTTTCCTTATATCAGGGCCAACAAACACTCCTTCCTTTAGCTTTGCTTCAGAAAGTCGGGGGAACTTTGAGCAAAGGTACCGAAAGCACTCACCATCTTTTGGAAGGGACTTGATGAATTGCTTAATGAGACCCAACTTAATGTGGAGAGGTGGTAATAGAATTTTATCACGAGGTACCAAGCTCTCATGAAGAACATTTTTCTCACCGGGTCTCAAATACTCCCGAATTGGCCAGTCTTTTTTCCCCCAGTGTAGGTCGCGGGCCCGGCTATCCCACAAGCAAAGGAAGCAGGGATATTTGGTGAAACCGGATTGCTGCCCTAATAGCATGGATAGAATTTTAAAGTCTCCACAAATCATCCACTTATGCTCATCATAACGAATCTTCTGAAGAATCAGGGCCAAATTCTCGTATTTTTCTTGGAGAATAACAGAGTGAGCAATAGGAACTGAAGCGAATGTGTTGCCATTATGAAGAAGAACACCTTTTATGCTGTCTTTTGACGAATCAATGAACAGCCGCCATTCAGCAGGATCATACTTGAGTTTAAACTTTTCCATCACTCCGTATATATCGTTGCAAAATACCAAATCTTCCTCTTTGCTGAAATACTTCAAAAATTGTGTCTCGCGGTTGCGGTACCAATGAAAAGTTGTTCCTGGTGACAATAGATTTTTCTGTTTAAGCCGAGAACCTAGCAGTTGGGCAGCATCTTTTGGGAGTCCTAAATCCCGGACTAAATCATTCAATTCAGCTTGAGAGAAAAGTTCAGGTTTCGGATCTGGTTCAGTTTCAAACTCGGAAGTACTGGACTCATCGGGAAAAGCCATCTGATGAGTCTCATCATGATCAGAACCGTCCACACAAATATGATCCAAAGATTTTGGTGGTTCAGGCACAGGTACTTCGTTGCTATGAGGCATAGGCCTAATTGCTGAGGGAAGGTTGGGGTAACTTATTACGTTCTTATTTTTTAAGTTGTATCCCTTCACAATGCAAGAGCAAAAATAGCAGTCACTGCTGTGGTTTCTTTGTTCACGCCACATCATAGGTATTCCGAAACGAAATGCTTGTTTTTTACCTTTCATCCATAAGCGTAGATCTTCCTCACATGTCTTGCACACTTTGTGAGGAGCCCACGGTTTGTCTTGATCGCCTAACTTCAAACCGAAATAGGCGAAATATACTTTTTTAATAAATGCAGAAATGTTCCTCTGCCGCTTTTTCACGGTATATTCCCCACAAATAAAACAACCTCTGGCTCTGTGAGCCATCACAAATACACAGCACTGCAAACTACAACTGTAGTGAACCACTTCGGAATAAAGCTGGATTACGACTGAGCAAACAAAAGGTAATAATGAACTTGCAAGAAACTGAAATTTGACAGGAACGTTCTTGTCGCAACCACCGTGTTTGAGCGAGCAAACGAGGCGAGGCGAACAGGAAAGAACATGCGCCAGCGCGAGTACTGGATTTAGCCCCCCGCCTCCCAATTGTCCTGTTAATGTATAAAATGAATACAAAACACACTAAAATATCATGAGGGAGTGTTTCTAGTTAACCATTACAACCTCTATTTTGGGCCAAGAAAATAAACTGCAGTCGGCTAAAAAGAAATTATGTGAACATTCCTTATATGGGTAAGAAATCTAATTTTGCAAGAAAACGTGACGTGATGGAACATTTTGGCTATTTTTCCTGGATTCAGCACCCCAAAATCTATAGGAATCAGTTGCAAAACTGGAGGCAGTTTTTTGGTAGTGTACCTGTGTAATTAACAGTTTTTGTAAGATGGTTTTTTCGAGTATCACAATATTTTTGAACAGCCTCTTTCTTTGTCACTTTTTAAGGTTTTAGTATCCTTTTCTCCCAATTAGGTAGTTGAAGGTTTTTTTGGAGATGTTTGTCTAGAGCTTGCCATTGGTGTATATAAGTTTGTTTATATTTGTTTTGGTGTATTTATAATTTTTTATTTATTTAATGTTTTAACTAATAATGTATATATATATATAAAATGTTTATGTGTCTTTACAACTGTGGATTGAGATTGTTATAACTGTTTACATATGTACATTTTTTTATATATATTTTTTATATATATATATATAATTTATATATATATATATATTTTGTGCTCTTATTTTAATGTATTTTAATTATTTGATTATTACTATTTATTATTATGTATTTATATTGTTTTAATTGTTTACACATATACATATATTTATTGTTGTATGCTCCTATTGATGTATCTTATTTACCCAATTAGTTTTCATATTTTTTACCTTTATCCATTAGACAATTTATGATTACGTAATATTATGGTTTTGGTGCATGATTTATAATGCTATATATGTTCTTGGTCTGGGTCTCCTATTTTCTTTGTTATTTATTGTGAATTCACAAGTCATTTGTTATTTAATGTATTTATCATGTTTTTTTCAGCTTTCTTTTTGCACTATTGGTCACATACTACTTATGCGCTTTTTTATGTATGACTAGAAGTCTTATAAGTAAGTATATATATTTTTCTAGATATTACATCCTTGTGGTCGCACAATGGATTTTTATTATTTATGTTTTTATATTTTCAATGTATCTTAGATATTTTCGGTTTTGATTTATATATGATTTTATGTTTTTTTAATTTATTTGCAGTCCTCCCTATCCCCTGATGAAGGCATAAGCCGAAACACGTTGGGGTGTTTCATTAATAAAGTGCTAGTGACCCGGGAAATTACAGACCGGTGAGCCTGACGTCAGCACCAGGGAAAATGGTAGAAACCATCATAAAGAACAAAATTACACAACATGTAGACAGTCATGGCCTAATGGGAGACAGCCAACATGGCTTTAGACAAGGAAGATCTTGTCTTACTAATCTGATATGTTTCTTTGAAGGTGTGCATAAACAGGTAGACAAAGGTGAGTCGGTTGATATAGTGTATCTGGACTTCCAGAAAGCTTTTGACAAGGTCCCCCATCAGAGACTTTTGGCAAAGCTAAAAAGTCATGGGATAGGAGGCAGTGTACTATTGTGGATCGGGAACTGGTTAAAAGATAGAAAGCAGAGGGTAGGGCTAAATGGCCAATATTCCCAATGGAAAAAAGTGAATAGTGGAGTACCCCAGAGATCTGTACTGGGTCCGCTACATTTTGACATATTCATAAATGACCTGGAAAAGGGAATAACTAGTCAGGTTATCAAATTTGCAGATGACACAAAACTGTTTAAAGTTGTTAAAACACAAGAGGATTGTGGAAAACTGCAGGAGGATCTGGATAAATTGGAAGACTGGGCATCCAAATGGCAGATGAAATTTAATGTGGACAAATGCAAAGTTATGCACCTAGGAAAGAACAACCCACACTACAGTTACACGATGCAAGGCTCCACATTAGAAACCACCACCCAGGAAAAGGACTTAGGAGTCATCGTGGATAACATGTTAAAACCCTCCGCCCAGTGTGCAGCGGCGGCCAAGAAAGCAAATAGGATGCTAGGTATCATAAAGAAAGGGATGGAGAATAAAACAAAGGATATTATTATGCCTCTGTATCGCTCCATGGTACGACCGCACCTTGAATATTGTGTGCAATTCTGGTCACCGTATCTTAAAAAGGACATAGCGTTATTAGAAAAAGTACAGAGAAGAGCCACCAAATTGGTGAAGTGGATGGAAGGCTACTCCTATGAAGAGAGGCTAAAAAGGTTAGGGCTCTTTAACCTGGAAAAGAGACGGCTGAGGGGAGATATGATAGAGGTCTATAAATTAATGAATGGAGTGGAACGGATAAACGTGGATCAATTGTTTACGCTATCAGAATATAGAAAGACTAGGGGACATGTAATGAAGCTACAGGGTAAACTATTTAAGACAAATAAGAGAAAATATTTTTTCACTCAACGTGTAATCAAACTCTGGAATCTGTTACCGGAGGATGTAGTAAGGGCTGTTAGTATAGCTGGGTTTAAAAAAGGTTTGGACAAGTTCCTGGAGGAAAGGTCCATAAACCACTATTAAAAAGGGACCCAGGATATCAATGCTTGACCCAGTACAAGCATTGTGGAACCTGTGTCTTTTGGGGATACTGCTAGGTACGTAGGACCTAGATTGGCCACTGTTGGAAACAGGATACTGGGCTTGATGGACCTCGGTCTGACCCAGTATGGCATGTCTTATGTTCTTATGTTCTTATCCTGCTCGCCGTTTGGTTTGTTTGATAACATGCAAAACATACATCTTCACAAACATTTCAACTTCTCAAACAATTGCCTTGTTTCAACTATTCAAACAACTGCCCCAATGCTGGCAATGTTTCGCACTGTGAATTGCGTCAGGAGGCTATCCAAAAACAAAACACCGACACAACAACCAGATTAGTTAACTCAAACAAAACCTACACTGACAAGGCAAACAAAACAAAAATAAGCCAAACAAAAGCCGAAATTCACTCACAACCAGAGATCACAGAGGTTAGAAAGAAAAAGCTTTATTGCAGAACCCTGACATCGTACTATAATCTAAAGGATCAAAATCTCCATGTAACCATCGTTTCCCAGGGGAACACCACTTCTGCGTCTCAAACGGATCGTAAAATAGCGCCAACTCAATTCAAAAATTTAAACCAAATGTCAGCCAAATCAAGAACAAGCCAATAAAAATGACCAAACCAGCAAAGGACCACCCACAACCACCACAACCTAAAGGAGGCACCTCCTCACTGTCACTGTCCAAAAAAGACTGCCTCCAAATCAGCGAACTATATTCGAGCATACCAAAACTTCTCAACATCAAAACTACACTAACCACACTGCGATACAATTACACAAGCACATCATACAAATACTCATTCAAAAACAAATCATACTGACACATTAAACACATTTGAATAAATTAAGGTTTTAGAAAATAAGCGTTCAGTTTGGGAAAACCCAACCTACTCAAAATACAGGGAGTTAATATAGACCCTATAAGACAGATACCCAGAATCAAAAAGCACTAGTTTTCAGATTTTTTGCGACTGAAGAAATGGCATACTTTGGCACTGGATTGGGATGCCATCAATTCCATCACAGGGTGACCACAACAGCACAGCATCATCTGAAACGCCTCCTGACTCAACTCCCTTTGAGTTAAACCATTTTCAAATTGTCGGCTTGGCACATTGCCAGGGTTATCAGAGCTAGGAGATCATTTCTGACTAAGTGAACCAGAAAGCAATCACCAAGGTGGCACGAGGAGTGACATAGTGGCCCTGGAGATGGACAAATGCCACTACTGTGGCATTGTCCAAGAACATTCGCACTGCCCTGTCTTTGACCAAGGGCTGTAAATGCAAGAGAGCCAGCCAGATAGCCCTTGCTTCGAGATGGCTGATGGACCACACTGCCACCCTACGGCTCCAATGACACTGAGCAGTTCAGTTTTGATAAGGGCTCTCCAGCTCCTAAGACTGGCATTCATCGCCAGAAGGATCCTCTAGCGATCATCTAGTGGCATGCCCCTCTTCAGATAACGTGGCTGTAGCTACCATTTCAAGCTAGCCCTCATTAACCAGCTGGAGCGGAAGCCTCATATGGAGCACACTCATGGCACCATCTTGATCACCGCTGCCATCAAGCCGAGAAGCTGTAGATAAACCCAAACCCTGGGAGCCTGTTAACAGAACACTTCAAGTCATTCCAACAATCTCTGCACTCTCTCCTCTGGCAGAGGACTCTGCCCACTTGAGCATCAAACCGTCTTTCCAAGAATTCCAGGGACTGGGTAGGTTCCAATGGATGCTTTCCCCAATTGACCACCCAGCCGAGGCCTTCCAGAAGAACACCACGCAAGCCGAAGTCCAAGACGCCTCCAACAGAGAATAGGCTCGAATGAGCCAGTTGTCCAGAAATGAGCATACACATAAATCCTTATTTATATTTATTTAGCTGGGCTTATATACCATTTTTCTCTGGATCAAAGTGGTGTACATGGAACAATAAACAAATAGATTACATTAAAGAGGTGTTAGCCATAGCAAGCAGCCACCACTTCCATGACTTGGAGAATGTCCTTAAGGCTGTGGGGATGCTTAAGGGAAAGCAGCGAACTAAAGGTGTGAGCCAAGCATGACAAAATGCAGAAATGACTGCTGATCTTCCCAAATCAGGACATTAAAATAAAATTCAGCCAAAGCCAGAGACAGTTGAATGTCCTTCGGCACATTACTGAACTCAGAGTTCTCAGAATTTCCATTCAGAAGTGTAAAACATGCAAATGAGCACTAACCCCTTGAGGTCGAGCATTGGTCAGAAAAGGCCACCCTTCTTTGGCACCCTGAAAAAAATAGACCATTTGCCTTTGCTCCACTCGGCCGGGGGCAATGGCAACACCACTTTCAGGCATAGTAACTTGTCCAATGTGACCCTTGGGGTAGCTCTTTTGCCTGCCAAACCACAAATACCTCTGGGTTCAGCTGCTTGCATTCCAGGACATAGCAGTTTTGAATAGTGCCTACTGAACAGCAATTTTTTATGACATCCTGGGATGTGCCCCAAACCTTCACTGTGTCCAATGGGAGGAACCCCTTCAAGAGAGAACAGACACTCCAAGTTCATGAGCCCCTCCAAAGGGCTATGGGTCGAAAAGCCAGAAGAGGAGGAAGGTTTTCCAGGAAGATGAGAGAGCCGAGACCCCCAGAAGTCAGTCCAGCATGCCTGCAAGGAACAAGCAGATGCTGGAGAGGCGAGCGGTTCTGTATGCCTCCCAGGCCCTTTCGGTCTATATTCTGGAAAGCAATAAGGCTCGGCCTCACCCAAGACCTTCACCAAACTTTCCAAAGCAGCCCCAAAAAGAAGTTTCCCTTTAAGTTTCCCTCACCACCCTCTTCAATACCATAATCTCGGGAATTGACAACATTCGACAAGGATTTGCCCTTATCTTCATGGATATCGCAGCGGCTTTTGACTCCGTAAGCCACGAGATACTCCTAGGACGTCTCGAGGAAAAGGGAATACAGGACACAGCTCTAAGCTGGTGCAAATCCTACCTGTCCAACAAATGGCAGCATGTGAGAACTGGCACCACAAGCTCGGAACCGTTCCTACAAAAACAAGGTGTGCCTCAGGGATCCTCGCTATCAGCACTGATGTTCAACATATACATGCAACCCATCTGTGCCCTGATCCGCTCATTTAACATCTCCTGCCTGGTATACGCAGATGACGTTCTACTATACATGCCATTTGCATCAGACCAGCCAGAGTTCTCCCCTCTAACAAGCTACTTCAATGCAGTTGCTGACTGGCTCCATATGCAAAACCTCCGAATAAACCATAACAAGACAGATGTCCTCTTCATCACGAGGAACCAAGGATTCACCCTTCCACCCTCCTTAAAGGTGAAGAACGCCGAGCTGATAACCAAATCCACAATCCGTTACCTAGGTGTGACTTTGGACCAACAGCTGGACATGAAAACCCACATAAGAAACACAGTCAAGAAAACATACCATAAAATACGGACACTACGGCATCTACGACCTCTACTGGACCCCAACGACTTTCGAACAATCAAGCCCTAGTAACCCCACACTTTGATTACGCCAATGCAATCCTATACGGACTCCCTCAAGCATCGCTAAACCCACTCCAGCTTGCAATCAATGCAGCCGCTAGAGTTCTATATGGAGTCTCAAGAGTGGACCACATTACACCTATCCTGAAGAGACTCCACGGGTTACCAATCCATGGTAGACTATGTTACAAGATCCTAGTAAAGACCTTTAAGGCCTTAAACAATCAACCCTCCACCTCCATCACCGAGCTAATCCACCTCACACCCCCGAACAGACTCAAGAAGATCCACAGCTGTCAATACACTGATAATTCCAAAGGAAACAACGAAATGCACCCAGGTGACATCTAATAGGGCCTTCATGATCTATGCACCCAGATGTTGGAATGCCCTCCCCACACCCATTCGAGCAATCACCGACCTGGCCCAATTCAGGAAGGCACTGAAGCACCACCTATTCATACGGCACTACCAAGAAATCAGCCTTAAAGATCTACCTGCAAACACTCCTACTAATCACCACGACTCTCCCCAATAGCACACCCAGCACACTAGAGGGCAACTAGCCCCACCGGTGCAACCCCAAGTAGATTTCAGGTTATAGTATATTTATTAGTGTAAATAATTTGTAGAAAGTTACCCCAGTTATGTCCAAGTTGCAGTCCCTGTTCTCTGTAAATACAATGCAGCCCCGACTGCATTGTATAAGGTTCTGTTAATTGTACACCTCACTGATGTGAATAGCGCGGTATAGAAGAGACGTTAAATAAATAAATAAATAAGCCAAACATCCACTGCCCAGTGTCTGAGCCAAATCCAATGCTGCATCACCGTCGGCATGGCACTATCTTCAGCCGCCAAGCAGACTAGAACATACATGGTATCAGAAAGAAGGCAATAACCGACTCCAAAGGAGAGGTAGTATTATCCAAAAGGAGAGAGACTGAATCCACAAAAGCAGGGCACGAAACGTCAGGCCTACACACACAGCCAACTGCTACAAACTGGCTCTTCAGCTGCGAGTCCACCTTTCTATCCAGAGTGTCCTTTAAGGCCAATCCACCTTCCTTGGGAATTGAGGCCTGCCCATCCACCTTGGGTGTGCCAGATCACGCAATGCACTTCTCCTCTAGGAGAGCATACATCCTTTTTTTTTTTTTTATATATACTTTATTTAATAACCACCAACAAATTCCATATACAATGTACAAATTTTCCTCAGAGGGGTGTACTCTGATCCCCTCACAGAGGATAAACAAAGCAAAAACAACAGGCGGAATGTTTTCTCCCAATACAGTCCCCCACTCCCCCCCCACCCCGCTACCCTCCCCCCACTTCCCCTTACCCAAAGCACACCACCCTATGCCCTCCGTACCCACCCACTGTGCTGCGTATGCTCTACTTCACTCACCAACCAGCTGTCTCCTTAACTACCAACATGTAAGACCTCATTCCGACATCGAGCACTCAACTGTTGTATATAAGGCTCCCAGACACGCATAAATATTGTCCAGCGTTTGACACTGCCCCGTGCACCCCAGCGCTCTATAAGCATCATTTGATGGAAGCAATTGCGCCATTCACCAAAGGAAGGTGGGCTACTTTCCCTCCAAAGACGCAGAATGGGCCCCTTCCCAACCAAGCAGGCCTTACGCACCAACAGTCTTTCCCCCTCCGCCACTGGGCAGGGGGGATCAAGCCGATCAAACACCACAAGGGCCCCAGTCCATCTCACACGTCGCTGTAGTACGCTATTCAGAAAAGTATTTATCCTTGTCCAGTAGAGGCGGATTGATCGACAACCCCACCACATATGGTAGAGAGTTGCCAAGGGTTCTAAACATTTCGGGCAAGTCCCGTCCGTGGTTAATCGACTACGTAATGCCCTCCGTGGGGAAAAGTACACCCTAGTTACACATTTAAATTGTGTCTCCCTCCAGCGGGCCTCCAGGGACAGCTTTACTATCCTTCGTAAGGCCTGAAGCACAGTCCCGGGGGGGCACTGCCTCCCCCGATTCCCTTTCCCAAGCTACCTCAACTCCCCGATAGTCAAAGGCAAGACGAAGGCTAGCCAGACGCTTCTTGAAATCCGAGATCGTCGGGGGGCGCTCCTCCCCGAGACTAAAAAACTGCAGTATCTGCGCAGAGCGATCCACATGTAACGCATCGCAGGGAAGGGAAGACACATAGTGCGCAAGCTGCATATAAGCGAAGCAATGCCTAGAAGATATTTCGTATTCTCTGCTTAGAGCCAAGAAGGATTTACACAGCCCAGAAGGCTCGACCACGTGCCCGACGTTCTGGATACCCCGGGCGGCCCACTCCCGGAAAACCGTCGTCTCCGAGCCTGGGAGAAAGGTAGCGTTGCCTTGCAAGGGGAGCCAGCTGGTAACCCTCCATGAGGTGTTCCAACGGAGGTTAAGGTGCTTCCAGGTTCGCAGAGCAGATCCAATCAGCTCACTACGCACGACATGGCGAGGAAGGGTATGGCCGGTCCCATGTAGAACCCCCAACAACGTCAAGGGCGCCACAAACACTCCTCTAGAGCTCGCGGAGTATACACTTCTGTCCCACCCAGCCAATCGCCGAGGTGTCGAGCCTGACACGCCATAGCGTATCCCATAAGGTCCGGGAGACCCATCCCCCCTTCCCGCCAAGGCCCCACCATTCGTGCCCACGAGATACGCGCCTTCCCTCCTTTCCAGAGGAACTGTCGAAGGGCGACCTCAAATCGTCGAATGTCGCGTCGGAGCACCCAAACGGGCAGCGTTTGAAACCAATACAACAATCGTGGTAAAATTACCATTTGAATCGCTGCTATCCTCCCCGATAGGGATAGCGGGAGTAGTTCCCACGCTTTCAATTGTTGTTGAAGCCTCTTTAGGGACCGCTCCAGGTTGCGCGAATAGAGCCTTTGAGGGTTGCGAGTCAGCACTATACCTAAGTAGATAAATTCCTCGCCCGCCCACCTAAGGGGGAAGTTGCCCGCCCAAGTCCCACACAACCGCGCAGAGACATCCAATGCCTCTGATTTATCCCTATTAATGCGCAGCCCAGCGAGGCCACCGTAGCGCACAAACTCCTCTAAAAGTTGCGGCAGTGACCGTTCCGGGGAGAGCAGATGAACCAAGATATCATCCGCGAAGGCCGAGAGTTTAAACTCCTGTGAGCCCATACGGATTCCTTGTATTCCTTGGGAAGCCTCTATAGTCCGAATCAAGGGGTCTAGTGACAAGACAAATAGTAGAGGGGATAGGGGGCAGCCCTGTCTCGTGCCCCGTTCCAAAAGAAATTCTTCGGAGAGGATACCGTTGCACAGTACCCCCGCCGTAGGCCGCACATAGAGACTCCCTATCATCTTACAGAAGTTTTCCCCCAGCCCATATCGCGGGAGAATTTGACGGAGAAACTGCCAATCCACCCTATCAAAGGCTTTTTCTGCATCAAAACTTATAAGCAGTGAGGGCAGTCGATGAGCATGAACCCATTCTAACGACGCTAAGATCTTACGCAAATTACGAACCGCATGCCTCCCCTTTACAAACCCCACTTGGGAATCATGAACTAGTTGGCCTATGACTGTTGCTAGCCGTGTTGCCAAGACCTTCGCGTTTAATTTGATATCAAAGTTAAGCAGGGATATAGGACGGTAGGACCCTACCAGCAACGGGTCCTTACCCGGCTTAGGGATCAGCGTTAGGTGGGCATGGTTATTTCCCCATCGGAAGGCTCCTCTCTCCGCCCTCCTATTAAAAACCTCCGCCAGCAGGGGGCTCACTGGTTCCTCAAGAAGTTTATAGAACTCCGCCCCCAGCCCATCCGGTCCCGGTGACTTATTACCACTAGCTGCAGTGATCGCAGTAGATATCTCTTGTGCGGTAATAGGTTGTTCCAAAAGTTCACTCTGTTCTGCAGTGAGCTGTGGGAGGCGCAATGATTTCAGATATTCATCAAGGTCTACCTGAGATGGGGGTTGCGCCCGATATAAGTCTTGAAAAAAATCCCGAAAGGCCCCAGCAATGTCCACAGAGTCTTTCAACAATCGTCCCTGTGCGTCCCGGATGGCCGTCACCAAGGGGGACCCCCGCTGCCCCTTCAGACAGCGCGCCAGTAGCTTCCCTGGCTTGTTCCCAAAGCAATGTAGCCGATATTTATAATAAAGGACAGATTTCTTGGCTCTTTGGTGTAATAATTCATTGAGATCCACCTGTGCTTCCCAAAGTTTCTTCTTACTCGCAGCTGTCGGGTGTCGAGCACACACCCTGCGCAGACGGGTAGCCACTCGCTCCAGGCCAATCACTTGCTCTGCTATCAGCCGTCGCTTTCGGGCAGCGAACCCAATGATGTCACCGCGTAGCACTACTTTTGCTGTTTCCCATACCAATTCCGGGTCCTCCTTATGGCACTGGTGGTCACTCAGAAACTCCCGCCAGCGCTGCTTCAAAAACTGCTGGAATTTAACATCCTGGCACAGCCCCAATGGAAGTCTCCAAAGTCTCGTCCGGTTCTGTATTACCCCCCAGTGTAACTCCATCCCGACCAACGCGTGGTCTGAGATTTCCAATGGGCCGATCTGCACCTCCCCCACTTTAGCAAACATGGCTCCTGATACTAGAAAATAGTCAATTCGAGCGCTAGACCCGTGGGCCCGGGATTGGTGGGTAAAATCCCTCTCCGAGGGATGCAGCAAGCGCCATGGGTCCACTAGTCCGAGCCTATCGCGAAAGCGCTGTAACACCCGCGCCAATGGAGTCCTCTCTCTCGCTTCTCCCCCTCTAGAGGAGTCTAGGTCGACGTCGAGAACCCCATTAAAATCCCCCCCCAGGAGTAAAGGAAACTCCGGGAGCTGTTCAATTTGAGAGGCGAGACCGTTGAAAAAGCCAGGCTCCATCCTGTTAGGGCCATAAAGATTACCAAAAATCACCGGCTTCCCTTCCAGTCTACCAACCAACAGAAGAGAGCGCCCATCCGCTGAGGCCACTACCTTGTCCATAGCAAAACGCACTCGCTTGTGGATCAAAATTACTACGCCCCCCTTTTTCCCACATGCCGGGGATCCCCAGACCTGCCCCACCCAGCCCCGACAGAGTTTATTATGTTCTGCCTCAGATTGATGGGTTTCCTGCAGGAATGCCACATCGCAATGCTGTCTGGCCAAGGCCTGCAAGGTTTTATAGCGCTTGATGGGGGTCCCCAATCCGCAGACATTCCACGTAATAATCTTCAGCGGCATGGGGCAGTGTCAAAGTGTGTCCAGGAAGCGAAACCTAACCTCAACAACAAGGGAGCTCCCCCAGCCTGGAGTTCCCTCTTAATACACAGCTGAGCTGCATAGAGCTGTATCGCATAGAACAATAAAGTGTGTGCTTTCCCCCCCCTACGCCCCCCCCCTCCCGACCAACCCCCCCACTCCCAGCCCACCCCCCCCTGCCCTCCCACTAATCGATTATCCGGTCCACCCAAGTTGGACGGCTTCTCTATGGGCATCGGGACTACCCCCCCAATCCCCCAAGTGTACAGTGAGCATAACTCCTTAAGAACAGCTACCACCCTTCCTAAGACCTATAAGTGGGTCAAAGCTGTGTCCCATATCCCTCTTCCTCACTCCCCACAGGATTAACGCTATATTGACCCTGGGATTGTGCGGCGAAATCCAACAGACAGGCAAGCCCAGCAACAACAACAAAACAAACACAACGCTCCTCCACCCAAAATCGACTACCCCCCCGCCCCCTACCCATCTCTCACACCAATTATCGCCCTCAATTAGTGATGAGACTATCCCTCGTCACAACCCACATGGTAATGCAAAGATGGCAAGAATGACATTATAAAAACATTAAACTTCCATTCAGGTGGAGATTGTGGGGCCCCAGTGTTATAGCTGACTCCGCCGGGTCTACTTACACGAGAACCGTCCTATCTCAGAGTTGGAATCAGCGCACCACTACGTCCTACATGCTCGCGGGGGCACTCCACTAACCTACTCCCCGCCCCTCGGTCCCGAGTTGTAAGTAAAGGTAAAACAAAATTACACGCGGGGGCAGGGCCCGCACGTGACTCAGGGAACCCCCTCATACTCCCAACCACAGGGGGATGAGCGAACTATATATCGGAAGGATACCATTCAACAATAAATAACAAATAACATAAAATAATCATCATAAAAATTAGAAAAGAACCCCTTCTCGCAGAATCAACCAATCATCCGCCCTCTTAGTCCTCCCTCCACCCAAATATCGCCCACAATTATCAATAAGATTATCTCTATATTACAACCCCTAAGGTAAAAGAACAATAGCATCAAAGAAACAATAAAACATTAAACTTTTACTCTAGACAGAGTCCTGGGCTGAGGCTGCAGGGTTTCAAAGGTGCATCCGGCTCCGTCGGGGCTGCCTGCTCAGGGAGCGTCCAATTCACCGTTATAGTCCGTGTGATACTACACACCCGCGAGGGATCAATCTGCAGGCCCGCTCTCCGCCCCTCCATCTCGGGGACCTGGTCAGATTTTTAAATTAAGCTGGGGGGGGGGGGGGGGCAGTGCCAGCACGCGGCTCAAGTGATCTTTCCCCACCCCAAGGTATATAAAGGGAAATTAAACTTAGAGAAGAAATTCACTTAAAGGAAGATAAATAAAATTAAAAAGGACCCCCTCCTCCCTAAATCAACCACCTATCCGGCCCCCTTTACAGTCCTCTCACTGAAGATCATCTACAAATATCCAGGGGGCCACCCCTACCGTACAGCCCGTATGGGAAAACAAAAATAGCAACAGTGAGGCAGGAAAAGTAGGAGAGGCATGAAACTTTCTCTCAATGCAGCAGCGCAACACTGTCTCCAGATGTAGCAGGGCCAGTTTGAACAAAGCAAAAATTGCAACAATATAGCCCTTGATACCTCGATGAGAGCACCGCTACAAGGCAGGCCCCGACCAGGTCCCGAGTCTCACTCCTCCAGCAAGAGAGCACCTCTCCGTCCAAATATCCAGTACAATTTTCACGGAGGAGAGGCACGTTGAGATGGTGCAGGTCCAAGCAGGGATGTCGCCGCCGCCGGTGTTGTCAGGTATCGAATCAGTCCATTTATCTCTACTCTCAATCGAGCCGGGTAGAGCAGGGAGAAGCGCACACCCTGGTTCCGGAGCTGTGTGCAGACCTCGGAGAATGCTCGCCGCTGCTGACTCACTAACGCCGAATAGTCCTGGAATACCAATATTTGTGGCGGGTCCTGTTGCTGTATGTTTCGGCCGCGGGCCATTCGCAGCACCAGTTCTTTTTGTCGGTAGTCCAGAAATCGAGCGATGACTGCTCTCGGACTCCGCGGCTGTTCCCGCCGCTGGCCCAGCCGGTGAACACGCTCCAGTTTTACAGGATCATCATTTTTTCCCTGTAGCAGTTTCTCTATCCAAGTCTGCAGGAAGGCAAACAGCTCGCCATCAGCCACGCTCTCCGGGATTCCAATAAACCGTAGGTTCTTTCGCCGCCCGCGGTTTTCGAGCTCGTCGAGTTTGTCGCCCTGTTGTTTAATGATGTTTTCTAGGGCCGCCACTTTGGTTTCCAAGGAGTGCCGAGCATCTTCCACGTCGGAGACCCGGGCTTCTACTTGGTCCATGCGCCCTGCAAAATCAGTGAGATTCTGGCTGACATTCTGGATCCGATCTACTAATTCTTGAAATCGGGTATCCAGCGCTTGGACCACTGCAGCGCTCACTTCTTTCACTAGGTCCGTGGAACCACTAGGCTTCGGGCTGGCCGGTGCTCCCTCCGCCATTTTGCCCTCTGCAGCCCTCAGCTTCTCCTTCCTTGGCGGTTTCGCTGCCATCGGGCTCTCTGTGTCACTTAGAGGCTGCTCCCACCATCCAAGATCTCCCGTATCTCAAATGAGAAAATTATGGAATTGGTGCCCACTTTTAGAAAGAATAGTAGCCGTTTTATGGGGCAGATTACCCGGAGCTGATCGTGTGCGGTCTGATCAGCTCATTGCCCAACCGGAAGTCCCCATCACTGTTTTCTCTGTGAGCATACATCCTTTTACACACCACTAACTCTTTAGGCAGGGAACTGGGAAGGTCCCATTCCAATCGGAACATGTTCTCAATAATCTCTGGAAATAGAAGGACTATCGTGAACGTCCGCACCATCTGTAGAAGTGGATGAACCTGTGGCCCCTGCTCCACTGCTGAAATATCAGCCAAATACCAGGTGGATGAAACTCGAGCAACCAATGCTGCCAGCTCTACCTTCTGGAACAGGTGGATGATACCAACCTCCAGATGATCCTCTGAAGGTGAAAGCACTTCTTCCTCCACCGAGATGTCAGAACCAGCATTCAAGTCTAAGTCTCAGGCAAACCCCAGCTAATCCACATCTCCAGAATGAATCTCCATCTGGGTCGCTGAAGAGGCATTCAAGCTGGGATTCTACACTCTGCTCATCTCTCATGTGACAGAGCTCGAGGGAATCCAGAGGCTGCATAGTCTGAGTTTCTGCACCAAAAAGGACCATGCTTGCTGCAGAAGGAAAAGAATTCCAGGGAGGACAACCCTGATTCTAGGAGCTCCACTCCCCAAGAATGATCCCCAACAATAGGGGACACAACAGTAACTGAACTCTCCAAAGAAGGGGAGCGGCCAGAAGCAGAGTCTCCAGAACCCAAGGCCAGGCTATTATTCTTACCCACAGCGCCATCAGTTGCCTCCTATCTTGAGGCAGAAAAAGCTGGGCCAACTGAATCCCTCAGAGGAACAAGGGAGATGGGCCAACCAGTGATGTCAGAAGCTGCCATGCAAGATGAATGTAGTGATGAGGCCCTTTGCGTGCTACGGGTCAAAATGCCACTTCCTGGAAGATGACAAAGAGTTAAAAACAAGGCAAATACTTAAGTGCATTTTTGTGTCCATGCGGCCTTAGCGCACGCGCTAACCCAGCATGTACAGAAACACGTGTTATAGGAACTTGGACAGGAATGCACACTGGAGCTGCTTAGGCAGAAAGCGTGCTGGGACCGCTTGGGTACAAGGTGTGCAAAGACAGAAAATGCTAACAGCGCTTCTTGGAAAAGGGCGGGAAGCCCCGATGCTGAGCCAACAGTCACCCGCAGTTCACTCTGACATATGCCCCAAAACAGACAAGTTTGGGAGCCACCCCCACCCCCAACAAGGACAATAACGAGGTGTCTTTTGGGGAAACTGCTAGGTACGTATGACCTAGATTGGCCACTGTTGGAAACAGGATACTGGGCTTGATGGACCTTGGTCTGACCCAGTATGGCATATCTTATGTTCTTATGTCAAGCCTTGATACTCACCCCGAGAGCCTCGGGCAGGGCAAACCATGCCAGGCTCAGTGCTACTCCCCAGACGCTGTTCTTTTGGGGTTTTAAACAGGCTTGCAGTCACTTACCTCTGAGCCATCTTCAGGAAAGAGCAGGGGGGGTACAGAGGAGGAGGGAGGGGGCATTGAGATTGTGCAAGGCAGCTTAAATTATTCCAAATTTTCTGGCTGCTCAACAGGCCCTTAAGAGGATAAGAGCATGGACCTGAACCAAATTTTCCCTCTCCTATGGCTACCAAAAAGATCTCAGTCTAGTGGAGCCTTCCATGTCATGCTCAAATGAGAGTCGCCTGCAGGTGGTCATTAAACGAGAGAATTACATCTTTTTTCTTTCAATCAAATCTTCATTTGTTCAAATTTTATCAGAGCTGAAAAAAATCCAACCACCACCTGTTGGAGAAAGAAAAATACAGAGTTGCTCCTAATGCTCAGGCTGATAGAGACATGAGACTGATATCATTGAAATATGGGCATTTCTTTGACTCTGTCTCCACTCATCTGCTGTTAGGGTAACACAACCTACTTGTCTGGGCTGGTCTAGCAGGACGATATTGAATTGCGGTTTTACATACAGGCTATTTTTTTATTAAATATATCATTGTAACATACAAACAGCTGTTACAAGATATGAAGGAAAATAAATACAAATATCAAAAGTTATTGCAAACCACAATCAAAAAATCAATAGTCATCTAGTCCATTTTAAGGGAGACAAGGAAAAAAATCAATCAAAAAGAGAAACAAAACATACACAGCAGAGTGTACCAAATCAACTAACAAACCCAATTATACTTGGCTACCCAAAGGATTCAGACGCTGTTAGCTTTCAAACAAATCCTCAAGCTGTAATGGTTCAAAGAAACAAATGTTTCCCCGGATGTGTCACCAGGCACTTGGACGGAAATTAGAGAGAAAAAAAAGTAGCCCCCAGAGTTAAAAACCGTGGTTTCAACTCCAGGAGGACTTTCTGATGTAATTGAATGACCCTGCAGAGATCTGGAAAAAAAAATCTTCTGACCACAAAATAACACATCCTTCTTAGGAAAGAGTTCAAAGTTGAATTTTTATCAACCTCAGACATAAAAGGTAACCAAGAGAGTGGCTCGAGATGAAATAATGTCTAGAAAATCAAATAAGTCCAAACATTCTGGAGATACTTCCTGGTCCAGTCCACCCTCCAAAGCTGTATCAAAAACTTTCCTAACTTTCCCCCCCTAGGTGGATAGTAAATATTAGCAATATGTAATTCAGCGGGATTTGAAAAAAAAACCTCTTTCAAATACTTTTGAAATAAAATCTGATGTTTATTGTATTGTTCTCTGATGCCTGTTCTATGTAAATCACACTGATTTTGAAATAGTGGGGTATATAAAATCAAATAAATAAAATCATAGGGCAGAGATAATGAGTTATAAGAAAGTTTAAACACCACAGATTTTTAGCCCTAGAAGCATTTTCCAAAAACTCCAGCTTTCTATAGAGGAAAGAACCATCCTTAATGAATGAGGAAGACACAGCTTGCACAATGACAACCTGCATTTCAATTCCATTTAAATGTTCAGCCACATTATCAATTTTATAAGTGTGATCAGTAAACTTGGCAACAGAGTCTTTTGTGATAACTGAAAATTGTTGCAAAGTACCAGTCAGGACGGCTTCAGTACGTGAGAGTACAGTCCAAATATCTTTCAAAAAGATCTCTTTCGACGACAAGTCCTGCTGCACTACAACAGAAGGCAGCACCAGCAATTGCACCATCTTAGGCATAAGAGCAACAAATGGCACCCACAGGCCAGTTCCACACTGCTGCAGAAGATCCCCCAAGCCTCCATAGGCAACTTCTTCTTCTTCTGCAGCCCATAAAAAGGAGAGCGCCATTGGGCACGGGCTACATGCTGCTCTCCTTCTTCCCGCCACCTAGCTGCAGCCCATAAAAAGAAGGGCGCCATCAGGCGGGCCCGCACCTGAAGGCCTCGCCAGAGGGCCCTTTGGCGTGGCCCTTAGGTGCGGGCCCGGGGGCACTCCGGTGCTCCGTAGCTGCCGGGGTCGACCAGGCTCGATCGCTCCTCCACACATCGACTCCTGACCAAACCATCTCATGAGCTCCACCCCAGTACTCTCAAGCAACTATTTGTCTTGCCCCCCCACTGCTGGCATTGACCACTACCCACCTTGAACTTGCTACCCACTGCCTGCACTGCACTACTTCCCATTACTGGGCATAGAACTGCTACCCTTTGCTGCATAGAACTGCAACCCATTGCTTATCCATTGCTTACAGAGTGTTGCTACCCATTGTCTGCATACTGTTGCTACCCATTATTGTACAGAACTGCTACCCACCCCGTTTGTTTGCCTCTTACTTGCTATCCATTCACTGCATAGAACTTGCTACCATTGCTTGCTCAGAGCTTGCTGCCCACTACCATGACCCCACATCTTCTCTTCCTCATCCTCCTCAACTGCCTCCCCTCCTACCAACGCCCTCCTCCTACCTTCCTCACTTCTCCCTCCACTCTGCCCCCTAGCCTAGCATCTGCTCGAGCCTCTTCACACCATCCCCCGCATTCAACCAGCCCCCCTCTCCTTAAAGCAACCCCACCCTCGCTTCCGTCCTACTATCTCCACGTTACCTCACTCTCTAATACTCATTCTCCTTCTCTCATCAGGTAATATCAACCCCAACCCTGCTCCCCGACTTCTTTCTCACACTAAAAAAAAGTTCCCCACGTACCCTATCTAATCTCATCCACATCCCACTCCTCCCTCCTTCCGCCCTCCCTCATTCTTCCCACAACCACTCATCCATAGATATCAACTCCAACCCTACCCCAAAAATAATCCTTCACATAACCTACCTGATACCATCAACTTACCCCTCATTTCCCCTCCCTCATGGTGCTCTTGGCGAGCACACACACACAGATATACCCACCCACACCTTGCTCCCTCTAAATCTCAATATTACCCTAGAAATAGACCCCCGCGCTACTCTGATAAGAAATCCACAAGTAACTTATCTAACCTTATCCATATCCCTCTCCTCCCCCCTTCGCTCTCCCGTTTTCATGCGCCCTATGGAACGCATGCTCAGTTGTTAAAAAAAAACAACCTTTTATTCACAATCTTTTTATCTCTAATGCCCTACACCTTCTTACCTTGACCGAGATCTGGCTCTCCCCAGATGACACCGCATCCATTGCCTCTCTCTGCTATGGGAGCTACCAGTTCTCCCATACACCTCGATCTACTGGTCGCGATGGTGGCGTTTATTTATTTAATTTTATTTGCATTCTCTTATATACTGCGCTATTCTGCATCAGTGCGGTTTACATTGAACAAACTGAAATTACATTGAACAGGGCATTATAACTTGGAGATAACCCTCCATAGCCCATGTTCCCTGTAAAATAGTTAAGTGGCTTGCCCAAGACCACAAGGAGCACCTGTGGGACTAGAAACACCAGTCCTTCTGGCCCAAGGTTGCTGTCCTCTAGTGGGATTTGAACCCCCGACCTTCCGGCCTGAAGTACCTTGCCCCAACCACTAGGCCACTCCTCCACTCCTACTCTCTCCCTCCTGCCAATTCCAACCCCTCCTGCTACCCCAATCAATCACACCCCCCCTCTCCTTCCAAGTCCACTCCATTCGCCTCCTCACACCACTCCCCCTTCCGAGTAGCTGTTATTTATCGCCCACCCCACAAATCCAAATCAACCTTCCTCACTGACTCCTGGCTTTCTGCCTTTATGGACCCCTCCTCCCCCACTCTTATTCTTGGCGATTTCAACATTCACATTGACAACCCCTCTGACCCCCATGCCTCAAAGTTCCTCGCTCTTACCTCCTCGTTCGACCTCAAAAACTTAATTCCACTGCCCCCACACATCTACACGGCCATTGCCTTGACCTAATACTCTTCTCTAATTCCTCTCCCTCAAACTTCCACAAATCAATCCTTCCCTCATCTGACCATCACCTCTTAACATTTACTCTTCAGCTTCCGCTATCCCAACCTCGTCCTGTCTCCTCCGACCTATTTAGAGACCTTCAGAAAATTGATCCCATGACTCTCTCTTCCACCATTTCTCCATCTCTCTCCTCCAAGTCCGTCGACGAAGCATTATCTTCATACAATGCCACACTATCCTCAGCCCTTGACACTCTTGCCCCTCCTACCCCACGTCCTGTGAAAATGATCTAATCCCCAACCCTGGCTTTCACCCACAATCCGTTACCTACACACCTGCGCCCGTTCTGCCGAACGAGCTTGGTCCAAATCCCGCTCCCCAGAAGACCTTCTACACTTCAAATTCATGCTTGGCTCCTTCCAGTCAGCCTTAGCACTTGCCAAACAAGATTACTACACCCATCCTGCCAACTCCCTTGCCTCTGATCCTCACCGTCTCTTTAAATACCCTCAATTCTCTCCTCAAGGTCCCCCGCCCCCGATCCCGCCCTCCCTTTCTGCCCAAGACCTAGCCGACTACTTCCACAACAAAATCCACAAGATTACCCTCCAATTCCCTACCCCCTCATCTACCTCCCCTCTTCCCCAATTCTCCTCCCCCATCCATACTCCCCATGCCACCCTCGTCTCCGTCCCTCCGATCTTTGAATTAGAAACCACACTCCTCCTTTCCTCCTCCAAACCCACCTGTTCATCAGACCCTACCCCCACCCATCTCCTACGTTCCATATTCCTCACCATTGTCCCCTCCATCATTCATATCCTCAACCTTTCACTCTCCACAGCAACTGTTCCCATCGACTTCAAACATGCTGTTGTCACACCCCTCCTCAAGAAACCCTTACTTGATCGCACATGACCCTCTAACTATCGATCCATCTCCCTCCTTCCCTTCATATCCAAGCTAATAGAACGAGCAGTTCACCGTCGCTGCCTCGACTTCCTCACCTCCGAGGCCCTCCCACTACAATCCGGCTTCCATCCCCTACATTCCACTGAAGCGGCACTCACAAAAGTCACCAATGACCTGTTCCTGGCTAAATCTAAGGGTCTCTATTCCATCCTCATCCGTCTTGACCTTTCTGCTGCTTTTGATACCGTTGACCACAACCTTCTCCTCACCACTCTCTCCTCGCTTGGCTTCAAGGACTCTGTACTATCTTGGTTCTCCTCCTACCTCCTCCATCGCTCATTCAGTGTATGCTCTGGTGGCTCCTCCTCCTCCCCTACCCCGCTACATGTAGGTGTACCCCAGGGATCTGTCTTGGGCCTCCTCCTCTTCTCTCTCTATACCCAAGGCCTTGGCACGCTTATCTCCTCCCATGGCTTTCAGTACCATCTCTATGCCGATGACTCCCAGATCTACCCCTCTACACCTGATATTTCTCTGGCAACCCAGTCCAAGATCTCTACCTGTCTCTCGGACATCACTGCCTAGATGTCTCATCGCCGTTTGAAACTGAACATGGCCAAGACTGAACTCCTTGTCTTTCCACCCAACTCCTCCCCCCCTTCCCCCTCTCTCAGTCCATATGGATGGATCTACTATCCTTCCTGTTCCCTCGGCCCGCAATCTAGGGGTTCTTTTTGACACCTCTCTCTCCTTCTCCGCTCATATCCAGCTTAAGAACATAAGATATGCCATACTGGGTCAGACCAAGGTCCATCAAGCCCAGTATTCTGTTTCCAACAGTGGCCAATCTAGGTTTCCACAAGAGACACAAGTTCCACAATGCATGTATTGGGTCAAGCATTGATATCTTCAGTCACTTCTTAATAATGGCTTATGGACCTTTCCTCCAGGAACTTGTCCAAACCTTTTTTAAACCCAGCTACACTAACAGCCTTTACTACATCCTCCGGTAACAAATTCCAGAGTTTGATTACACGTTGAGTGAAAAAATATTTTCTTTTATTAGTCTTAAATAGTTTACCCTAGTCTTTCTATATTCTGATAAGGTAAACAATAGATCTACGTTTACCCGTTCCACTCCGTTCATTAATTTATAGACTTCTATCATATCTCCCCTCAGCCGTCTCTTTTCCAGGTTAAATAGCCCTAACCTTTTTAGCCTCTCTTCATAGGAATATCCTTCCATCCCCTTTACCATTTTGGTGGCTCTTCTCTGTACCTTTTCTAAAATCGCTATATCCTTTTTAAGATACGGTGACCAGAATTGCACACAATATTCAAGGTGCGGTCTCACCATGGAACGATAGAGGCATTATAATATCTTTTGTTTTATTTTCCATTCCTTTCCTTATCATACCTAGCATTCTATTTGCTCTCTTGGCCGACGATGCACATTGGGCCGAGGGTTTTAACATGGTATCCACAATGACGCCTAAATCTTTTTCCTGGGTGGTGGTTCCCAATGTGGAACCTTGCATCGTTTAACCATAGTTTCGGTTGTTCTTCCCTAGGTGCATAACCTTGCACTTGTCCTTGCATTAAATTTCATCTGCCATTTTGATGCCCAGTCTTCCAATTTATCAAGATCCTCTTGCAATTTTTCACAATCCTCTTGGGTTTTAACAACTTTAAATAGTTTTGTCTCATCTGCAAATTTGATAACCTCACTCGTTATTCCACTTTCCAGGTCATTTATGAATATGTCAAAAAGCAGCGGACCCAGCACAGATCCCTGGGGTACACCACTATTCAACTTTCTCCATTGGGAAAATTGGCCATTTAGCCCTACCCTCTGCTTTCTATCTTTTAACCAGTTCCTGATCCACAATAGTACACTGCCTCCTATCCCATGACTCTTTAGTTTTGCAAAAAGTCTCTGATGAGGGACCTTGTCAAAGGCTTTCTGAAAGTCCAGATACACAATATCAACCGACTCACCTTTGTCCACCTGTTTATTCACTCCTTCAAAAAACATAACAGATTAGTAAGACAAGATCTTCCTTGTCTAAAGCCATGTTGGCTGTCTCCCATTAGGTTGTGACTATCTACATGCTGAGTAATTTTATTCTTTATGATGGTTTCTACCATTTTTCCCGGTACCGACGTCAGGCTCACTGTCTGTAGTTTCCCGGATCACCCCTGGAACCCATTTTAAAAATTGGTGTTACATTGGCGATAATCCAATTTTTAGGTATTAGAGATGATTTTAATGATAGTAATCTGTGAACTAATAGCAGGTCTGCAATCTCATATCTCAGTTCTTTCAACACCCTTGGATGTATACCATCCGGCCCAGGTGATTTGCTACTCTTCAGTTTATCTAATAGTTGTAAGACATCTTCCCGATGCATCGATATTTCCTTCAATTCTTCCGCACCTTTAAATACCACTTCAGTCATGGGTAACATCCCTACATCTTCCTCAGTAAAGACCGAAGCAAAGAATTCATTCAGTCTCTCCGCTATCGCCTTGTCGCCTCTTAGTGCTCCTTTAACCCCTTTATCATCTAATGGACCAACTGACTCTCTCACAGGTTTTTTACTACGAATGTACTTGAAAAGGTCTTTATTTCACGTTTTTGCTTCCGCAGCAAGCTTCTTCTCAAATTCTCTCTTTGCCTGCCTTATCAATGCCTTGCATTTGACTTGCCAGTGCTTGTGCTGTTTCCAGGTTTCGTCGTTTGGCTCTTTTTTCCATTTCCTGAAAAATGCTTTTTTGGCAACAACAGCCTCTCTGACCTCACCTTTAAACCATGCTGGCAGTTTTTTGAACTTCCTTCCACTTTTCTTAAAGCGTGGAATACAGCTGGTCTGGGCTTCCAAGATAGTATTTTTCAACAACACCCAAGCTTGATGTACGTCCTTCGCAACTGCTCCTTTTAGTTTTTTCTTAACTGTTTTCCTCAATTTATCATAGTCTCCCTTTCGAAAGTTAAAAGGTAGTACTGTGGATTTCCTTACTATTCCTCCTCCACTAATTAAATCAAAGGTGATCATGCTATGATCACTATTGCCAAGTGGCCCCAACACCCTTATCTCTTGCACTAGATCTGGTGTTCCACTAAGGACTAGGTCTAATATGGCTTCCCCTCTGGTCGGTTCATGAACCAGCTGCTCCAAGAAGCAGTCATTTATTTCATCTAGGAACTTTATCTCCCTAGCATGTCCTGACGTGACACTGACCCAGTCGATACCGGGGTAATTGAAATCACCCATTATTATTACTGCGCTGTAACTTTTGTTAGCTTCCTTGATTTCTTTGAGCATTTGATCATCCATTTGGTCATTCTGGCTAGGTGCTCGATAGTACACCCCCACTGCCATCGCCTTCCCCCTTTTATATGGAATTTCAATCCATATAGATTCTACAGCAGATTTTGTTTCCTGCAAAACCTTTATCCTTTCTGAGTCAATGCCCTCTCTAACATAGAGCGCAACCCCTCCACCAATTTGATCAGCTCTATCATTACGATATAGTTTGTACCCAGGTATCACAGTGTCCCACTGGTTGTCCTCCTTCCACCATGTCTCTGATATTCCAATCATATCTAACCTTTCATTTAGTGCTATATATTCTAACTCTCCCATCTTATTCTTTAGACTTCTAGCATTTGCATACAAGCAATTTAGAGAATGTATTTTATTCATGTTAATTTGGCTATTGTTAGACATGGGTAAATTGGGATCTTTAAGCTCTGTCTGCTCCATACTTGAGGGCATTTGGGCTACTTTACTCTTTTGTGGAACCTCTCTGCTTTTGGTAGTATCCTTCAAGGATACATTCTTCCGAACCATCCGCTCTTGGGCGACTGTCGGCTTTCCCCTAATATCTAGTTTAAAAGCTGCTCTATCTCCTTTTTAAAGGTTAATGCCAGCAGCCTGGTTCCATCCCGGTTAAGGAGAAGCCCATCCCTTCGGAAGAGCCCCTCCTTTCCCCAGAATGTTCCCCATTTCCTAACAAATCCAAAACCCTCATCTCTGCACCATTGTCTCATCCACGCATTGAGACTCCGGAACTCTGCCTGCCTTTTGGGTCCTGAGCGTGGAACAGGAAGCATTTCGGAGAATGCTACCCTGGAAGTTCTGGATTTCAACTTCCTACCTAAAAGCCTAAATTTTGCCTCCAGAACCTCCCTACCACATTTTCCTATGTCATTGGTACCGACATGTACCAAGACAGCAGACTCCTCCCCAGCACTATCTAAGACCTTATCTAGGTGGCGCGTGAGGTCCGCTACCTTCGCACCAGGCAGGCATGTTACCAGGCGATCCTCACGTCCACCAGCCACCCAGCTATCTACATGCCTAATGATCGAATCACCAACTATAACGGCTGTCCTAACCCTTCCCTCATGGGCACATGGCCCTGGAGAAACTTCCTCGGTGCGAGAGGGTTTTACATCACCTGGAGGACAGGTCCTAGTTACAGGATCACTTCCTGCCACACCAGGGTGATGCTCTCCTGTCACATGACCTCTCTCCTCCATGGCAACAGGGGTGCTGCCAGACTGGAGGTGGGACTTCAGGACTATATCCCTGTAGGTCTCGTCTATGTACCTCTCTGTCTGTCTTATGTTTTCCAAGTCTGCTACTTTAGCCTCTAGAGAACGGACTTGTTCCCTGAGAGAAAAGAGCTCCTTGCACCTAGTTTGTAGCTAAGACCCGCCGCTTCTTTCTCTACAACATCAGCAAAATCTGCCCCTTCCTCTCTGAACACACAACCAAAACGCTCGTCCACTCCTTGATCTCCTTTCGCCTCGATTATTGCAACCTACTCCTCTCGCTGATCTCCCCGTGAGCCACCTCCTCCCTCTTCAATCCATACAAAATCACGCTGCTCAACTAATCTTCTGCCAGCCTCGCCATGCCCATATTACTCCTCTTCTCAAGTTGCTTCACTGGCTCCCTGTCCAATTCCGCATCCAATTCAAGCTACTCCTACTGACCTATAAATGCATTCACTCCATGGCCCCTCAATACCTCTTATCTCCCCCTACGTACCCTCTCGTAATTTGCGCTCCGCTAACAAATTACTTCTATCAATGCCTTTCACCCGTACCGCGAACTCCCGACTGCGCTCCTTTCACCTTGCTGCACCATACGCCTGGAACAGCCTACCTGTGTCTGTGCGCCAGGCATCCTCCTTGGCCCTCTTCAAATCCAGGCTGAAGACCCACCTCTTCACCATTGCAATTAGATCCTGACTCCATCCTCATCTTATCCTAACCCCTGTCAACATTTATGACCAAAACTACAGACCAAACTGTACCTCACCGTACCATGCACAGAACTGACTAATGCTCTGTACTGTTTTCTCTTAACTAGGTAAGCTCCGATGAGCATGACTGACAGGCAGGGACTGTCTCTTGTATGATGGCTACCTCTTGTAGGTTAGCTGTGAAGCGCTGCGTGCGTGGCACTTTATAAGTGCTGAATAGGAGTAGTAGTAGTAGTAGTAATAACTATTCTTTTCCTGGTAAAGTACTGCCAGAATTCAGTACTGAAAAAGTCAGGGGACACAAAATATTTACTCCAGTACAGGCCAATGAGAGGAGAACTGGAGGAAATGTCAAAATCCACAGTGCCAACACGATCCCATGTTAACTTCAAGCCCACCATAAAGAAAATTAAAAAATGAATACAGGACACACAACTATATTAGTAAGGCAAGAGAGGGCATTGAGTCAGAAAGGATTAAAGTTTTGCAGGAAACAAAATTTGCTGTAGAATCTCTATGGATTGAAATTCCATTTATGAAGGGGAAGGTGATGGCAGTAGGGGTGTACTATCGACCACCTGGCCAGAATGAACAAATGGATGATGAAATGCTCAAAGAAATCAAGAAAGCTAACAAATGTCACAGCAGAGTAGTAATAATGGGTGATTTCAATTACCACGGTATCGACTGGGTCAATGTCGCGGCAGGACATGCTAGGGAGATCAAGTTTCTAGATGAAATAAATGACTGCTTCCTGGAACAGCTGGTTCATGAACCGACCAGAGGGGAAGCCATACTGGACCTAGTCCTTAGTGGAACACCAGATCTGGTGCAAGAAATAAGGGTGTTGGGACCACTTGGCAATAGTGATCATAGCATGATCGTGTTTGATTTAATTAGTGGAGGAGGGATAGTAAAGAAATCCACAGTAGTACCTTTTAACTTTCGAAAGGCAGACTATGATAAAATGAGGAATATAGTTGAGAAAAAACTAAAAGGAGCGGTTGCAAAGATTAAAGAGTTACACCAAGCTTGGGTGTTTAAAAATACTATCCTGGAAGCCCAGACCAGCTGTATTCCACGCATTAAGAAAAGTGGAAGAAAGTCCAAAAAACTGCCACATGGTTTAAAGGTGAGGTCAGAGAAGCTGTTGCTGCCAAAAAAGCATCTTTCAGGAAATGGAAAAAGGAGCCAAACGACGAAAACAGGAAACAGCACAAGCACTGGCAAGTTAAATGCAAAGCATTGATAAGGCAGGCAAAGCGAGAATTTGAGAAGGAACTTGCTATGGAAGCAAAAACACGAAATAAAGACTTTTTCAAGTACATTCGTAGCAAAAGGCCTGTGAGAGAGTCAATTGGACCATTAGATGATAGAGGGGGTAAAAGGGGCAGTAAGAGGAGACAAGGCGATAGCGGAGAGACTGAATGAATTCTTTGCTTCGGTCTTTACTGAGGAAGATGTAGGGATGTTAACCAAGACTGAAGTGGTATTTAAAGGTGATACTGAGGAGGAATTGAGAGAAATATCGCTACACCGGGAAGATGTATTACAACTATTTGATAAACTGAATAGTAGCAAATCACCTGGACCGGATGGTATACATCCAAGAGTGTTGAAAGAACTGAAATATGAGATTACTAATAGCAGGTCTGCAATCTGTGAACTTTCATTAAAATCATCTGTAATACCTGAAGATTGGAGGGTCGCCAATGTAACGCCAATTTTTAAAAAGGGTTCCAGGGGTGATCCGGGAAATTACAGACCGGTGAGCCTCACGTCAGTACCGGGGAAGATGGTAGAAACCATCATAAAAAACAAAATTACACAGCATGTAGATAGTCATGGCCTAATGGGAGACAGACAGCCAACATGGCTTTAGACAAGGAAGATCTTGTCTTACTAATCTGATATGTTTTTTTGAAGGTGTGAATAAACAGGTAGACAAAGGTGAGTCGGTTGATATAGTGTATCTGGACTTTCAGAAAGCCTCTGACAAGGTCCCTCATCAGAGACTTCTGGCAAAACAAAAAAGTCATGGGATAGGAGGCAATGTACTACTGTGGATAGGGAACTGGTTAAAAGATAGAAAACAGAGGGTAGGGCTAAATGGCCAATTTTCCCAATGGAAAAAGGTGAATAGTGGAGTACCCCAGGGATCTGTACTGGGTCCGCTACTTTTTGACATATTCATAAATGACCTGGAAAAAGGGAATAACTAGTGAGATTATCAAATTTGCAGATGACACAAAACTATTTAAAGTTGTTAAAACCCAAGAGGACTGTAGAAAACTGCAGGAGGATCTGGATAAATTGGAAGACTGGGCATCCAAATGGCAGATGAAATTTAATGTGGACAAGTGAGAAGTTATGCACCGAGGAAAGAACAACCCACACTATGGCTACATGATGCAAGGTTCCACATTGGGAACCACCACCCAGGAAAAAGATTTAGAAGTCATCGTGGATAACATGTTAAAAAACCTCCGCCCAGTGTGCAGCGGCGGCCAAGAAAGCAAATAGAATGCTAGGTATCATAAGGAAAGGAAAATAAAACAAAGGATACTATAATGCCTCTGTATCGTTCCATGGTACGACAGCACCTTGAATATTGTGTGCAATTCTGGTCGCCGTATCTTAAAAAGGATATAGCGTTATTAGAAAAGGTACAGAGAAGAGCCACCAAAATGGTAAAGGGGATGGAAGGCTACTCCTATGAAGAGAGGCTACAAAGGCTCTTCAACCTGGAAAAGAAAAGGCTGAGGGGAGATATGATAGAAATCTATAAATTAATGAATGGAGTGGAACGGGTAAACGTAGATTGATTGTTTACGCTATGAGAATATAGAAAGACTAGGGGACATGTAATGAAGCTACAGGATAAACTATTTAAGACAAATATGAGAAAATATTTTTTCACTCAACGTGTAATCAAACTCTGGAATTTGTTATCGGAGGATGTAGTAAGAGCTGTTAGTGTAGCTGGGTTTAAAAAAAGATTTGGACAAGTTCCTGGAGGAAAGGTCCATAAACCATTATTAAAAAGGGACCCAGGATATCAATGCTTGAGCCAATACAAGCCTTGTGGAACGTGTGTCTTTTGGGGATACTGCTAGGTACATATGACCTAGATTGGCCACTGTTGGAAACAGGATACAGGGCTTGATGGACCTTGGTCTGACCCAGTATGGTATATCTTATGTTTTTAAGAAATGTTTGGCATGGAAAAAATGCAAGTAAAAAACAAACAAACAAAAACCCTCACATAGTAACATAGTAAATGACGACAGATAAAGACCAGAATGGTCCATCTAGCCTGCCCAGTAAGATGGCAAGAGTAGGGGCACCTGCCGCTCTGTGCAGGCCACCCCTCACCATGTCTTTGTTTAGGGGTGAACCCACCGCTCCATGTAGGACAACCCTATTTGTTGAGAAATTAGATGGTTCAGTTTATTTTTATTTTATCCTGTTGCTGTAAAGGGATCCACCGTGTCTGTCCCATGCCATTTTGAATTCCGTCACTGTGTTTGCCCCCACCACTTCCATCAGGAGGGCATTCCAAGCATCCACCACCCTTTCAGTGAAAAAGTATTTCCTGACATTGCCTTTCAATTTACCACCTTGCATTTTGCATCATTTCAAAAAAATATGATTTGTGGCAAATCCTGTTCAATTCAGGGCTATGCAGGTTTGCAAATTGCACAGGGTTTCATGTCTAGTTTGGTATGGTCTCGGTTCAGTTACAATCAGTGGCACAGCCATCACTGAATGAACTTCACAAAATAACTTGGGGCTGCCTGCCACTGAAGGGAACTTGGGTGATCAAAGTTTAAGGTGCTGTCACGGTGCATTGCCATGCTGCCGCCAATCCTCTTTTCCTTCCCTCTCCCCCCTCACCCTTCTATGGAGTCAGTCAATAGCTTAAGGGCATCCTTTGACTCAATGCCATGAAGTAAAGTCTCACAATATGAACTGAAAGATCTTACAGCCCATACTGCGAGACTTGGCTCCACAAGATAACAAGAGAGAGGACACCCTTAAGCACTTTGCTACTCTTTGTTTCCATCGGCAGGGGAAGGAGGGGGGAGGTGGAAGAAAAGGGGACTGGAAACAGCACAGCAACAACCCCAGAATAAAGCACAGTTACTTACCTGTAACAGGTGATCTCTGGGAACAGCAGGAAAAAGTAATTAGATCTTACCTGCTAATTAGTGTTCCTGAAGGAACGACAGTCCAGTCCCTTTACTTCTGGGTTACGCAACCCTTCCAGCAGCTTGGAGGCTGAGCCCAACCTTTTTGGAGGTGGAGCGGTATAAATACCACTGGGGCCACCCACCAACTCCAGTAATCGAATGAAAAAGCAGACTAAACAAACTTCCATTAACAACCTACATAACATAAATATTCCTTTGCGGGGTTAGGTTAACAAACAAACTCATCATCATTTTTTTTTTTTAAGGAAATAGGTAATAGGAGTAGGGGAGGAGGAATGGCGCCGGAGGGAGGTGGTTTACCCGAGACTGCCCGAGTCGACTTTCTCCTGCCCTCCTTCACCCAGACCTGGACCCACGCTCGGTCCGCAGCTCCGCTTTTGCCTAATAGGCCTTAACGGCCGACGGAACCGGGTGGGATCAGGGACTGGACTGTCGTTCCTTCAGGAACACTAAATTAGCAGGTAAGATCTAATTACTTTTTCCTTATCGTCACTCCAGTCCAGTCCCTTTACTTCTGGGAAGTAACAGAGCAGTTCAATCCTGGGTGGGATCCGGCAAACCGGACTGAAGAACCGCCAGACCAAACCGAGCGTCCGCTGAACTCTGTACGTCCAGCCTGTAGTGCTTGGTGAAGGTATGCAGAGAGGACCAAGTCGCCGCCCTACAAATATCCAACGGAGGAACCAGGCTGAACTCTGCCCACGAGGTAGCCTGAGCCCGGGTGGAGTGCGCCCGCAGCCCCACTGGGACCTGCTTCCCTTTCAGGATGTAGGCGGAAGCAATCGCTTCTCTGATCCACCTGGAGATGGAAGCCTTGGCCGCCGCCTCCCCTTTGTGCGGACCTCCAAACTGGACGAACAGCCGTTCGGACTTCCGGAAAGGCGCTGTGCGGGAGAGGTATCGCTTCAAGGCTCTCTGGACGTCTAGGAGGCGAAGCTTGCTATCCCTACCCTCAGGTCCCTCGACCGGGAGGGTAACTGTCTGGTTCATATGAAAGGGAGAGATATCCTTGGGCAAGAAGGAAGGCACCGTGCGTAGGACCACCTTGTCCTTGAGAAAGGACAGGAAGGGGGGTTGGGAGGACAGCGCTTGTAATTCAGAGACCCGCCTGGCCGAACAGATAGCGACCAGAAAGACTGTCTTCAGGGTTAAGTCCTTCAAGGAAGCCCTCTTTACCGGTTCAAAGGGTTCCCCGACCAATGCATTTAGCACCAGGTTGAGATCCCAAGGGGGAATCACCGACCTCCGTTGCGGACGCAGACGTCTAACCGCTCTTAGGAACCTGCAGACGTCCGCGTGGGCTCCTAGGGGCTTGCCGCGGACCTTACCTCTATAGCAGGTGATGGCGGCCAGCTGGACTCGTAAGGAACTGTGCGCCAGACCCTTGTCAAAACCTGCTTGCAAGAATTCCAGAACCTCCGGGACTGAGGCCAAGAGGGGTTTCCTTCGGTGCTCCGCACACCAGGCTTCGAAAATGCGCCAAACCCTTACATAGGAGAGGCAGGTCGAGCGCTTCTTCGCATTTAACAGTGTAGTGATTACTGCTCCTGAATAACCTCGCTTCAGGAGCCGCGCCCTTTCAATAGCCAGGCCGTAAGCGAGAATCGATCCACATGAGGCATCCGGACCGGGCCTTGCCTGAGCAAGTCCCTTTTGCAAGGAAGCCGCCACGGCTGGTCGGCGATCAACCTCACCAGATCCGCATACCAGGGGCGGCGCAGCCAATCCGGAGCTATGAGGATTACCAATCCCTGGTGAGCCTCCACCCGCTGGAGGACCTTTCCGATCAGAACCCAGGGAGGAAACACATAGAGAAGACCCTCCGCAGGCCACTTCTGAGACAGAGCATCCAGGCCTTCGGACATTCTTTCCTTCCGCCGACTGAAGAATCGGTCCACCTTGGCTGACGAGAACCTTGCCATGAGATCCATGACCGGGAGTCCCCAACGGGCCACTATTTGGTCGAAGGTCTCCAGCTCCAGTTCCCACTCTCCGTGGTCCATCTTGTGTCTGCTGAGGTAATCGGCCATGACATTGTCCGTGCCTGCCACGTGCTGAGCTGAAAGCGCTTCCAAACGGTTCTCCGCCCACTGGAATAGAACGTCCGCCTCCTTCTCCAAGGCGGGGCTGCTGGTGCTGCCCTGGTGGTTGATGTAAGCTACCGTGGTGACATTGTCGGAGAGAACGCGAATTGCTCTTCTTTGCACCAGGGACTCGAGCGCCCTGAGCGCTAGGGTGACGGCCCTCAACTCCAGTCTGTTGATGGGCCATTGAGATTCTAACGGTATCCAGTGACCCTGGACGAACTGGTCCTCGCAGTGAGCCCCCCAGCCAGCAAGGCTGGCATCCGTCGTCAACAGTACCCATAGATGAGGCTCGAGGGGCATCCCGCGCTCTAGATTCCTTGGGCACTGCCACCAGCGAAGGGCTCCTTTGGTCCGCGGAGCACACGGTAACTGCGTTGAGAGGAGATGATGTCGGGGAGACCACCGACGCAGTAGGGCCCGCTGTAACGGGCGCATGTGGACCCTGGCCCAAGGGACTACCTCTATCGCCGCCGCCATTGTGCCCAGAACCTGAAGATAATGCCATGCTGAGGGGTTTCGCCTGCTCAGAAACTGTGTGACTAGAAGTCTTAGGTCCCTTGATCTCGATCGTGACAGGAACACTCTGCCCCTGGCAGTGTCGAATCTTGCTCCGAAATACTCGAGATCCTGGGCGGGAGTCATCCTGCTCTTTGCTCGGTTGATGACCCACCCCAACTCCTCTAGAACCTGAACCACTCTGGCTGTCGCCGAGCGACTTTCTTCTTCCGACTTTGCCCGGATCAGCCAATCGTCTAGGTACGGGTGTACTAGTATTCCCTCCTTCCGAAGGGAAGCCGCTACCACCACCATCACCTTGGTGAATGTCCGTGGAGCCGTAGCTAGGCCAAAGGGTAGGGCCTGGAATTGAAAGTGGCCCCTTGGCACTGTGAATCTTAGGAATTGTTGATGGGACTTCCTGACCGGTATATGCAAATAGGCTTTGGTCAAATCGAGGGATGTCAGGAACTCCCCGCCCCTTACGGCTGCGATGACTGATTGGAGGGTTTCCATCCGGAAATGTGGTACCCTGAGACAGCGATTGACCTGTTTTAAATCCAGGATTGGCCGAAAGGACCCTTCCTTCTTTGGTACCACAAAGTAGATCGAGTACCGACCCGAGCCAAACTGGTCTGGTGGAACTGGAACCACCGCCCCGAGCGCTATTAGCCGTGCGAGAGTTGTCTCTATCGCCGACCTCTTTGCAGAAGACCCGCAGGGAGACTGAACAAATGCTGGAGGTATTTGCTTTGCAAATTCGAGAGCATAGCCCTCTCTGATCACCTCTAGTACCCATTGATCTGAAGTGACTCGGGACCAGGCGGGAAGAAACTGCCTTAAACGTCCGCCCACCGGCAGCTCTTCCCCCTGGGCCCCCGTCACTTCATTGTTGCTTTCTAGGTCCCGAGGAGGAGGAGGATGCCCCAAAACCTCGACCTGCTCCCCGAAACCTTATAAAGCCTTGATCCCTAGAGGGAAAGCGGCCCCTGGAAAAGGGGTTGGATCTGGCTGGGCGGAACCTCCGGGAGTCCCTAGGCTGGGTACGCGCCGTGGGAAGAGGACGCCCTTGTTTCGGTCTATCTTCCGGGAGCCTGCCTCCCTTGGACTCGCCAAGGTCCTTTACCAGTTTCTCTAAACCCTCTCCAAACAACAGCTTCCCCTTAAAGGGAAGTCGACTCAGGCGTGTCTTCGAGGATGCATCCGCTGCCCAATTCCGTAACCACAAATAACGCCTAGCCGCCACCACCGAGGCCATGTTCTTGGCTAGGCTTCTGATGAGGTCATACTGGCTATCCGCCAAGTAGGCCGCTCCGGATTCCAATCTAGCAGCGTTGGCCCTTGCTTCGCCTGCGGAGCCTTCTGCAGCCTGAAGCTGTTGTGACCACCTTAAACAGGCCCGGGCCACCCAAGCTCCTGAGACGGAGGCCTGCAAGGCGAGCGCGCTTACGTCAAATGCTTGCTTCAGGAGTGTTTCCAATTTTCTGTCTTGAGAATCTCTTAAGGCCGTACTGCCCTCAACTGGGATAGTAGTCTTCTTCGTGACTGCTGATACCGCCGCATCCACCCTGGGAGACTTCAGCAGCTCTTTGTCCGCCTCTGGAAGAGGATATAGACGAAGCATGGACCGGACTCCCCGCAAACTTGACTCCGGTTGATTCCATTCTTCCTGGATCATCTGACGCACCACCCTGTGGACTGGAAAGACCTTCTGGGATCTCCTAATGGCCTGGATCAATGGGTCCTCCAGCGCCTCCTCCTCTGCTGGCGTATCTGAGGCCACATCGAGGGCTTTCAGGGACTCATTAATTAAAGCCGGGAGTTCCTCCCGACGGAAGACTCTAATTATCCTGGATTGGTCTTCCTCTGGAATCTCCCCTTCTTCCAGCTCCTCTTCTTCCTCGTCCAAGTCCTTGTCCGAGTAAATCTCCTCCGGGGTGTCCTGAGATAGGGACACGAGGGGCTCCTCCTCACTCAGACGGGGGCGCTTAGGTGGAATGCCGGATTCCGGATTGCTTGCTCTCAAGGGCCTGGCTGACTTGTCTTCCAAAGATGGACCAGCCTCTCCTGCCCCTAAGCCCTGCTTACGCAAGCAATAGGCCTTGTGAAGCAATAGGATGAAGTCCGGGGAGAAAAAGTCCCCTGTCCCCCTTCCCCTGCAGGGAGGGGGGAGGGGGACAGGGAAGGAGTGGGCACGTCCGAGGACATAGAAGGAGGGACCTGTGACCCCCCCTCCCCTTCTAGGAGGTCGCCTGACCCCTGAGAAGGAAGAGTCATGGTCAAGTTAATATCCTGCTCCACTGAGGCTGCCACTGCCACACAGCTCCTGCAGATTCCTGCCTCTGCGGAGGTGCCCCTGCGTGTGCCACAGGATGGACACCGGGCCTTGGCCGCCATGATCTAGAGCTGAGGTCTTCCTACTGCGAGCCCTCAAAAGCAACCAGCACAGCCCAGAGAGGTTGATCACCCCTTTACTAACTGTGATATAGAGAGAGAGGGAGAGCTCTCTCCTCTGGCAGATTGAATAATAGTTCCCCCTAAGGAAGGAAACTAACAGCCCCTCTGTTTGATAACTAAAAATAAGGCAAAGAAATGCAAAGAAAACCAAAACAAATTCGAATTAACGCTAATAAAAAATAAAAGAAATAAAAGGTAAACTCCGTTTCCTCATTCGAGGTACTTGCGGTTTTAAAGGCAGTGTTGGTTCTCGGGCCCAACTCAGCGGTCACAGCCCGTTGGCTCTACACGTGGTAAGCCTCACCACGTGGAGCTCTGAACGGGGGACCGCGAGTCTATCCTTCGGGCCGTGCTGCACTCCGGAGCTGAAAACCGCTGATCCTCTTGTGAATCGCCGCTATAACCGCTCCCCCGCAGTACCCGGGAAGACCGGGTCTCGCCTCCGCGTCCTTCAGCTCCTGGACGGGTCCGGCGGTAAACGCTGACTAGCGGCGCTGCCTCAAGCGCTCAGCCACCAGGAGGGCTTCGGCGCGAGGCAGGGCAGATCTGTGGTGAGTTAGTGCAGGAGCTGGCCGTCTCGGTAGCAGGGAAGAACAGGAATCCTCCTCTACGCTGCGAGCCGAAAATCACCTCCGATGCCCGATCCGGGGGGGTGGGGGGGAGGGGAGGGAGGATGGAGAGAGCAGGCAGTAATTAAAGGAGCAGAGACCTAGAAAAACTAACCGGAAGGCCACTAATAAGGAAAAAAGGAAAATAAAGTAAGTAAGTAAGTAAGTAAATTAAATGAATTAAATAAAAAGTAGGACTCCAGTAAGCCCTAGGCTTACGGAACCCTCCAGCTGCTTGGAGGCTGAGAATACTGGAGTTGGTGGGTGGCCCCAGTGGTATTTATACCGCTCCACCTCCAAAAAGGTTGGGCTCAGCCTCCAAGCTGCTGGAAGGGTTGCGTAACCCAGAAGTAAAGGGACTGGACTGGAGTGACGATAAGGAATAAGTCTTCACATATGGGTACGTCGGTACCGACGGAGCCTGCGCGGGAACACTCCCCAGCGTCCAATCAGAAAGCTTTTGGGAGCATCCCTCAGCGCCTGCGTGCTGCCTTCCCGCCTTTCCAACTGTCTCTCCTCAGTTGAGTTTTAAGCTGAGACAAAGAGAGAGAGAAAGAGGAAAGGAAAGAGAGATAGAGAGATACAACTCCTAGGGGAGGTGGGTGGGTTGTGAAGACTTATTCCTGCTGTTCCCAGAGATCACCTGTTACAGGTAAGTAACTGTGCTATCTCCAGGAACAAGCAGGAATGAGTCTTCACATATGGGGACTCCCAAGCTAAGATGCCTGGAGCCCTAGCATGTTGGTGATTGAAACATGCTATACCTCATATGCCCAGGCATCCCGAGGATGGAGGGTAGGAGTTGAAGAAGAGAGGAGCTGTAGGAGACAGCTGACCTGAGATAGGACTACAGACAAGGAGTCCCTGTATATATGACAATTATTATAAAAACATATTGAAATGAACAATCACAATATGGACCTCACCTACTGGATTGCAGAAAGTACAGAGGCTGATGAAAACTACTGGGGATCCAGTAGAGGAATCTCCAAGGTGACCTCACTGAGGTGAGTTGAAGTTCAAAATCTGGAACTGACAGGTGACCCCAGGATTCAACTGGGGAAGTACAATAAACGGTAGGTCTTTAGTGGGAAGCTTTATGGAAAAAGCTGAAAACTCTTTTGGCTACAGAGGTAATTATAGTTGGGAGCAAAAGAGGAAGACTGACCGATTTGGACAAAACTGGCTTAGTTCTTGAGGGAAGAAGGGGGATGGAGAAAAAACCCCGTAAGCCTCAGGAAGGACAGATGTCTGAGGAGTTGGAAACCTCAGATGCACTGAAGATCCCCCAAGTCTCTCCTGACTGACGAGAGGTAGGAAGAGAAAGGGATAGGGAGCTTCAGGGATACCTGAACGTAAGGTTATGGTAAGAGCTGTCAGAACCACAGCAGTGGTTGTGTGCATAATAGCCTAAACATACTGTAAAATAGTATGAACATGTGGAAGCCCACTGTCTGGAACAGATAGGAAGGAAAAAACACCTTTATGAGCACAGACAGTTAGAGAGATAAGTATGTGAATACATATCTACCTAAAGGAAGTATCTCGACAGATACACACACATATACATATATATATATATATACATATACATATACATATGTTCATGGCGAGATCTAGGGGCATAGCATATGCACACATGGCTGACAGACATATGTATTTAAAGAATGGCTATAGACATATGTACCTATATGAATATATAGGTCTAAAGATAAATGTCTGCAATTAAGCAGAAAAAGATACGTCTACAGGAATCTTCACATGGGAGATGTGAAGAGGAATGATTCATCTCATAACAAGAAGGTGGAACCTACTCGAGAAGATATAGAGAATCTATTCCTTCTGGTAAAGATGAAGTAGAAATGCTAGCCAGTGAAATAACCAGAATAGTTGCTAGAGAACAGAGGATAATATTAGTCTGTAAACAGCAAGTCCTGAGTCCGGTAGAACTCTAACATGGTGAATGGACAGAATACGCATAGGAAGAGACACCAGGTAGACCCACTTGAGGAACAAGGGGTGGGGTATCATGCGTTACTTAGTTGGATATGTGCTGTCCATGAAGGATGAGGATACCACGAGGACAATCTGCAAGGAAAAAGGGGATATTTCCTGCAGGAATTTGGTAACTCTTTAAACTGTCATGTAGGAAAGGCTTATGTCCTTTATTAAAAGGAAATATAAGGGTGTAAGAACCCTCACAGTCATGGGGGATGACTGAGGAAGCCTTTTTCAACCATATAGGATGGTCCATATAGAAAAAACTCTCATGCTCTCTAGCAAGGGCCCATAGTGGAACGTTCTCTGTAGGATTGCAGAGAGCATTATGCAGGAGAGTAGGGAAATAAACTGGCTGTTGGAGACAACCAGCTGCCATCTCAATTATGTTGCCAACTCCAAGGATTTGGAGATGGCAGAAAAGCATTTATAAAGGAATATCCAAGATAGATGAGGACTATCTTGGAAGCACTACTAAGGCTAGACAAAAGTAGTGGAAGACAAGACTGGAACTCATAGAAAAATACCAGTAGTCCAAATATTGGAACTCCTGCATGGAGAGCTGCTGAACAGAACAGCAGAGGTGATCTTTCTGTTCTTAACAGAGAGAACAGACTGAACAAGAGTAAAAAATCCTGATCATGTCTGATGAGCTGCCCCAATGAAAAAAGGGGAGGTTACTCCAGAGAAAAAACTCTACACTGCAAAGGAAAGAAAACTGGAAATGTTAAGGAAACCGTCCAGTGGAATAGTACCACTCTTACAGGGGAACCCTGGAAAAGAAGGTAAAGAAAAAATAGGAGCTGAGGGGAGACTTGCCATATGGAAAGTCTATAGAAGGAAAAATTCATGGTGGTACTGAAAACTATCATGAGATAGTTGGCAAACCTCTCTTCAAGGAAAGAAGAGGAGGAAAACCCTGTAACCCATATACATGAATATCCTGACAGCTCAGCATACCTAAGAGCAAGTGGATGTCCTGGAAACAGGAATCCAAGTGTAGAGGTTTAATGAAAAAACAGTGAAAAAACTCCTACTGAGAAGAAGTGAACTGTAGGCTTTAACATATTAATTGGAACCCTATTGAGGGTTAATTCTCCTGGCTTGAGTTTGGATTTTTCAGACCAGGGCGAGGTTTCCCTTGTTTGGGAACATCTGCATGATGGGCAGGAGAAGAATAAAACCTTCTTCTTTTAGGAAAAGGAGGTTTGGTAGGGCATTTCTTACCTGCTGGGGGAAGGAGAAGGTTTAGGAAGGCCCTCAGAAATAGGGAAGTCAGTGGAGCAATGAGCAACCTGACGTAAAGACTCCTTATTGAAGAGATTTTCTCCAGTACAAGGAGTATTACCCAGTCTTTGTTGTGCCCATCTGCTCAAGTCTGATGCTTGGAGCCAGGCTCTGCGTCGTGCTCCTATGGCTATAGCAGAGGTTCTGCTAAGACTCAAAGGAGTCTAGGGAAGCACGAGAAAGAAACCTAGAGATATTCCGGCTATGACTAAGAAGCAAGGAATAGTCTGCATCCTTGGGCTCTGAAAGAAAATGAGTCAAAAGAGACAATTTCTCTGTGACCTCCTGAAGGGATAGACTCATATAAAAAATATATGAGAGAATCCTTGTTGCCAGCATAGATGTTTGCAAGGTTTGACGTCCAAAGGCATCCAGTGTTCTAGATGCACGACCTGGCGGGAAAGAAGAATGCTTCATTTTGCTTCTTACCTTCCTCATTGCTGATTCCACTACAATGGAATGATGGGGAAGTTGAGTCTTTTGAAACCCTGGAGAGGGGGGCACCTGATACAGACGAGTAGTTGCTGTAGAAGGTGAGGAAGTCCTTAAAGGTGCTTCCCATATTTTCAGAAGAAGATCCTGTAAAGAATGATGTAAAGGAAGCATTATATTTCCCTTTTCCACAGAAGAGCCTTGAGAAGGATCATAGCTAGGGATAGGAATAGCAAGGAATGTCGCCATGTCAAGGAGAAATTTCTGAAAAGAAGGATCTCCAATGGGAACAATCCCTGGACAGGCTAAAGTCGAAGAAGTAGCCTGGGCACCGGAAGATGTATTTGTCCAGTGCAAAACAGGATCTGAAATGGATGGATACTGGGACTGTCGGTTATGACCTGAGACAGTCAGTACTGCATCATCCATGCCAGGTATCAACTCCAAACTAGGTATAGAGAGGAGCGATGGGGAAAAAAAGCATGGAAGTGGTTGGTCCCGATGTAACTGCAGGAACCAACATCGATACCGATACCGGTAGCTGTGCCGGAATCAGAGGCGAGAACGCCATCGAAGCAGTCATCGGAGGCTGCTCAATCGGTACCGAGGCAACCAGAAACCCTTGGTGAATATCCTCGGTACTGCGAATCCGGAATCGATAAGGGTCGGTTACGGGACGCGTCGGTACCCAGTCTTCTAGACTAGATATCGATTCCAGACTCGGCATCGAAGGGAGCGAGTCTATCGATGCATGTCTAGAGGGGACCGACGTCGGTGGTGGTATCGGCGATGCTGTTGATATTGGAAAGGCAATCTGGGACATATCGATCGGTCCCGAAGGTACCGAGGATGCCAGATGACTATCCCTGGTGAAGAGTGGATCACTCAACACCGGTGCTGATGCCGGGGTATCGGTACCGCTCGAAGCGGATGCCACCACCGAACATGGCTCAGATACGGGAAAGTCAATCTGGGATGTATCGATCGGTCCCGAAGGTACCGAGGACGCCAGATGACGATCCCTGGTGAAGAGTGGATCACTCAACACCGGTGCCGATGTATCGGTACCACTCGAAGCGGATGCCACCACCGAGCATGGCTCAGGTATGTCCTGTGAGGGGTGAGCCTCAGGAACAACCCGAAACCCCTGAAATGCTTTGGAGACCGAAGACTCCCACCGGGGTTTTGAAGCCAATAGGGTCTTGAGGGCAAGGCCGGAGCAGTCATCATGCTTGGCATGAGACCTACCACTCAAGGATTGGCTAGTCTTAACAGACTGTTTGTGGGTTACCTGATCCTGTAGAGAAGAAATGATCGGTGCCCTGACACTTGAAGGGAAAACTGTATCGAGGGAAACTCGAAATGGAGAATCTCTTCTCATAAAATTGTAGCCTGATGGCTCTGGAGGAAAAGGGTCAGGACCCAAACAGGTTAGACACCAGTTATTGGAGTCTAAAAAGAAAAAACTGTATTGCCACAGTTAAGGCACTTCTTAGGAGAAAAAGGCTCCATAACGGAGAGGCCTTACAGGCCCAAAATTTAAGACAGAAACTGAGGGAAAAAAACTCCCTGAGTCTAGGAAAAAGAAAAGAAAAGACCACCGGCGGTACCGGTGGAGTCGGGGAAACAGCCGTGACCACAAGAAAACAAAAAGTAAAAGATTTAAAGAAAAAATTTTCTGCAGTGACAGGAAGACGTCCGGCCGGCTCCGCGGAAAAACGAAAACTGAGGAGAGACAGTTGGAAAGGCGGGAAGGCAGCACGCAGGCGCTGAGGGATGCTCCCAAAAGCTTTCTGATTGGACGCTGGGGAGCGTTCCCGCGCAGGCTCCATCGGTACCGACGTACCCATATGTGAAGACTCATTCCTGCTTGTTCCTGGAGATAGTAAATATAGTGTCTGCTATGCTGGCCACCCACTGCACCAGAATCGCTTTAACTGACAGATGAAGGGGGAGACTTTATTGAGGTTTTATTTGCAGGTGGAGGATGGGAAGGAGAGTGTTTCTCCAGGGGTTCTCAACCCAGTCCTTGGGACCCACCTAGCCAGTCAGGTTTTCAGGATAACCACAATGAATATGCATGGAAGAAATTTGCATATAATGGAGGCAGTGCATGCAAATCTTTCTCATACATATTCATTGTGGTTATCCTGAAAACCCGACTGGCTAGGTGGGTCCTGAGGACTGGGTTGAGAACCCCTGCTGCACCCCCGATACCTGCCCTGAGGATTCATTTCAAACTGCTCCCCCTCCTCTGTGTCACTGCCCAAGACCCCACCCACTCACACCCTCACTGTACCTGATATTAATCTTGTTCCTCTGAACCCACCACAGACACTCACCTCTGTGCCACTGCCACAAACATCTTACTCACAGCTTTGCTGTGCACTTAACAACTCTCTTGTTGGTCCCCGACACACACGTACATGCTCATTCCATCTCAAAAACACTTCCACTACACCACTGCCCTAGACACCCCACCTACAACTCGCATCCCCCATGTACATATACTCCCATACGCATCACACCCCCAACCGAGTTCCCAACATATACAAATCCTCATTTCAGAATCTCACCTACAGCAGATACCCCCAACACATCCTATATGTACTCTCCTTACCCTAGGCCCATGCTTTTTAAACTTTTATCCCGTATAACCTCATTTTAACAACTGAAAATTCATGCAACCCCCAGATGATGATGATGAAATCAAACTATCAGATCTCCAGCCTCCTTCTCCCCCCTCTACTCATCTGTTACTACTACTAAACATTTATATAGCACTTCAAGACATACACAGCATTGCAAAGACACATGTATTTCAGACATTATCAGAAGCATCAATACCACAAGCTCCCATCTCAGCCTATGCCCAGTTTCCTGGATAAAAACACTTCCAACTGCATTCACCTGATACAAAAAATCGTGCACACCTCCCTATCTCAAGGCTACCTATCCTCCGCCCTGAAACGAGCATCAATAAGACCCGCCCTAAAAAAAAAAATCAATGGATCAATCCAACCCAAGCTCATTACCAACCTATCGCAAGCATCTACTTTCTAGCTAAAATAAAGACAGTACAGACTCAGCTGTAAGATTATGTCGACACTCATGCTCCCCTAGACCCTCAGTAATATGGCTTTCACCCTCAACACAGTGTAGACACACTCTTCACCGCTCTAACACTCTTATCAAGAGCCTTGATAAGCCACATCAATACTATGTGATGATCTTCCTGGACATCAGAGCTGCAGTTAGCACCATCACACACACAACACACTACTGCAACATAGGCCTCCACAAGAACACGATAGAATAGTTTAACTTATATATATTTCCCCTACTTGCTGATTGGGACTCCAAGAGGGGCCCTCCACCAGCCCCCCACTACCTTGAACAACACAGCGCTGCCTGGGCCACATTCATTCCTAGCTATGCCACTGGTTACAATATTTAAATCAGGATAGTCCTAGTCAGCAGTGGTTTAAACCACAGTAACATAGTACGGTTCATCTAGTCTACCCAGTAAGGTAGCTAGAGTAGTTGTAACCGGCACTCTATGCAGGTCACCCCCTATACCAGGGGTCTGCAACCTTTAAGACATAAAGAGCCACTTGGACCCGTTTCCGAAGGGAAAAAAAAAACTGGGAGCCGCAAAACCATTGCGACATTTAAAACAAATCTAACACTGCATATATTGTTTCTTACCTTAATGCTATATACGACCCCCTACTTTTCCTGTTAAAATATAGGTGTTTGGCCTATACTCGCCGTATAAGACTATCCCTCTTCCTTCGCACACCAAAAAAAATACGCCAGAAAATATCACAACAACAAGTAACAATATTTGATTTCAAAATGATGATGATTTTGTAGTCAAATCACTAATATGAAATCAAATTATTTTTTCTACCTTTGTTGTCTGACCAATTTATTCTTTGATCATGCTGGTCCTGATCTGAGGCTTCTGCTTTCCTTTCTTCTCTTGGCTCTCTTTCTGTGGTCTATGGTCCATCTGCCATTTCTTATCTCTTCTTTCGTTTTCTTCACTTCTTTCCATCAGCCTATTTCCAGTCCCAGTAACCCTCCCCAATATCAGCCCCTTTCCAGTCCTCACTCCCAGTACCTTCCAATGTCAACTTGCATTCCCATGATTGCCACTGGTGTCCATTTCCTTCCAGTCCCCCTCCTTCCCCACTGACCAGTCCCTTCTAGTACAAATACCATGGCAGCCCCTCTCAGATCCAGTTCCATTCTCCCATCCCCTCATATCAGCCCATTTGTAGCCTTAGCCCCCAGTTATCTTCCAGGGCCAGCAGCTCTATCCTCCCCTCCCCACAATCAGCCCATGCCCAGTCAAAGCCCCCCAATCAGCTCGCTTCCAGTGCTAATCCCCCCTCAACCCCATTACCAGTGCTAGCCTCCCCTAATCAGCCCAATACCAGTCCTACCCCCATCAAATCATTACCAGTCCTAGCCTCCCCTAATCAGCTCATTTCCAGTGCTCGTCCCTCAACCCCATTACCAGTGCCCCTCCCTCCCTCCCTCCCTCCATCCATCCATCCATATCAGCTCCCTCCCTCCATGTCAGCCCGCCTCCCCAATCCCTCCATGTCAGCCCCCTCCATGTCAGCCCCCCTACCTCCATACATATCAGCTCCCTCCATCCATGTCAGCCCGCCTCCCAAATCCCACGATGTCAGCCCCCCTCCCTCCATCCCTATCAGCTCCCTCCCTCCATGTCAGCCCCCCCTCCCTCCATCCATCCATATCAGCCCCCCTCCCTCCATGTCAGCCCCCTCCATCCCTCCATGTCAGCCCCCCTCCCTCCATCCATATCAGCTCCCTCCCTCCATGTCAGCCCCCTCCCTCCATCCCTCCAAGTCCGCTCCCTCCCTCCATGGCAGCCCCCTCCCTCCATCCCCCAATGTCAGCCCCTCCCTCCATCCATCCATATCAGCTCCCTCCCTCCATGTCAGCCCCCTCCCTCCATTCATATCTGCTCCCTCCTCCCTCCATGTCAGCCCCCCTCCCTCCATCCATCCGTCAGCCCCCCTCCCTCCATGTCAGCCCCCCTCCCTCCATCCATCCATATCAGCTCCCTCCCTCCATGTCAGCCCCCTCCCTCCATCCATTCATATCTGCTCCCTCCCTCCATGTCAGCGCCCTCCCTGCATCTGCAGCCGCGGCTCCCTGCCTCGTACGGCACCGCGGCTGTGCTTTTAAAATCATCTCGGAGCCCTTCCTGTCTTGACGGGCTCCGTGCAGCATTGTCCCGCCTCTAAAGGAAGTTTTGGAGGCGGGACAATGCTGCACGGAGCCCGTCAAGACAGGAAGGGCTCCGAGATGATTTTAAAAGCACAGCCGCGGTTCCTTAAGAGGCAGGGAGCCGCGGCTGCAGAAGAATGGAGGGAGCCCATAACGCCACGTTTTAATACCGGGCGGGCAGTGTGCTCCGGAGCCGCGGCAAAGGTGAGAAAGAGCCGCATGCGGCTCCGGAGCCGCGGGTTGCCGACCCCTGCCCTATACCTTTGTTTAGGATTGTACCTGCTGCTCCATGCAGCGAGTACAATTCCCTCTATTTATTGAGGGAGTGGCAGCATATATACCATACCTAAATGTACACCGCTTTGACCAGTGAAAAACAGTATATAAGCTATTGCTAAATAAAATAAATAAGTATAAATGATATTTAAGTTTACTTTGATTTCATCCTCTTGCTATAAAAGGGATTCACCGAGTCTGTCTCATACCATTTTGAACTCTGTCACTGTATTTGTTCCCACCACCTCCATCAGGATGGCATTCCAAGCATCCACCTCCCTCTCTCAGTGAAAAAGTATTTCCTGAAGTTATTTTTAAGTTGGCCACCTTGCAGGTTCATCATATGCCCTCAAGTTTTACAGGTTCCCCTTCTTTGAAAAAGGTTTGTTCGTTAATACCATTTAAGTATTTAAAGGTCTGTATCATATTTCTCCTGCCCCTCAAGTATACAAATTTAGATCTTCAAGTCTCTTCTCATAAGTCTTCTAGCACGGGCTTCAAGTCATGTGTAAACTGTCGGATGTTTTCTGTTCAATGTAAACCGCGCTGATGTCTAATAGTGCGGTATATAAGAATTGTTAATAAATAAATAATAATAAATAAATTCAGAACCATCCAGTTTTTCAAATTATTCACAATGATATTTGAAAGACATTTTGCTGATTTTCGTAGAAGATCAACAAGTTTGTCCTTCCCTTTGTTCCCTTATATTGTTCTTTATCCTACTTTTCCTTCCTTGTTACCTGGATATTATATTATGTTTTATTTTGTCTGTCTCTTGCTGTTCTTTTCTATAACAGAAAATGGAGTTCCTTTCTTTTATGTACTTGAAACTTTGTAAGCAAAATAGTTTGTAAGTACAGTCATACAGTATATCAAATGAAGGTTTAACATTAACATATTTGTAGGCAAAGCTACCCAAGTTACTCAGTTACAAGGGGCAGATTTTAGGCTAGTCCTGGATTTCACGCAACCTGCAGCATTGATTACAATGGGTAGAATCAAGAACTACAAATACCACATTGCTTTAAGATGTAAGGTCAAAAACATGGCTAGCAAAAAGTCTCCCCATAGAAATGGATAATTTAGAAACTCTATGCATGCGATAGAAACAGTGCGTACAAATCATTCACATTTACAACAGGCATTCAGAAAAAAAACATAACAAAACATATGTGAGACGAGGGAAGGAAGAGAGAACAGATTTAAGAACTACTGCGATGAACCACCCTTCGTTCCAGATGGAAATCATAAGGGTCCCATCTTTTGCTTCCAACTTCAACAGCACTGAAACGAAGCAGCTGGTGCACGATATTCAGGGAATCAGAAAGAAGCTAATATCAAATCCTCAACGTGCGAAGAAAGAAACTATCACCTGGATGTTAGGGACCGCACCTCACCTCTCTGGATGTCCTTTTTAGTTTCTCTAACGTATTCGTCAGGATTTCTACACAAAACCTTCACTTTCATTTTACAGCAGCTCCAACCGTAGCTATACCACGCTTACAACCTTCTTCGTCCAAGAGTCAGGGGTCATAGGGCAACAGTTGACGCTCCACTGCGTCACCGCTATCGCCATGATGGTTATGGGCAAACCATACTGAACATTAACTATAATGCAGATATTATCCTCGCATAACTTATCTAGCGAAGGGCGTTCTCCTATTTTCATAAATTTAGCATTTCTGATCTTGGCAAAACATGTTTTCTAAGTTTCCCGTCGGATATATGCGGGGCGGGGCGGGGCGGGGGGGGGGGGTACATTAGTAGATAGAAAACAGGAAATCGAAGTTTCAGCGAGGTCAAAGACTGAAGGTCACGTGGGTTTCCTTTCTTTCTGACGCATGTGGGTTGTAGGTTCTGCCGTGTAGGGGATTCACTGCAGGTTGTGTCCCGAGCTATTGCCGTTGATTTTTCCCGTGAGCGTGTTTGCCTGCGCCATGTCACGCGCTGTCGCTGAAGCACCTTCTCCGTCGTGCGTCCCTGTTCTCGGTCCAGAACCGACTCCTTCCGAATCCGACTTGCCAGCCGTCATACAGCTTTTTCGCCATGTCAGGTACGAGAACTTGCTGGCTGGACTCAGTGGAGGACTGGTGTCCACCCTAGTGCTGCATCCACTGGACCTGGTAAAAATCCGCTTCGCAGGTATGCGTCCTCTTATACTACTGCTACTTCTACTATTGCTTAATTTCAGCATTCTTTGTACATCATGCCTACTCTCCAAATCGACCACAATACCGCCTTTTTCTCCTATTCACCTGCTTATCCATTTCCTATACCCATCTCTTTCCCCTACCCTTCTCCCAGCCATTCTCGTTGAAATATAGGGGTCGATATTCAGTGGGGACGGCCAGTGCTTTTCAAGCTTGCTGGCCGTCTTGAGTTAAACCTGGATATTCAATGCTGGGATCATATCTGATCACTGGTGCTGCTAACCTAACCAGACAGCCAACACCAGTCCCCCAGTTATCTGTGATATTCAGCCGATAAAAGACTTGCTTAACTTTACCCCGTTAAGGATAACTGCTTAAGTTTACCCAATTATGTATATTTTATGGTTTCAGGTTTATTTAAAACTTGATATTCTGCCCTTTCACAAAGTATCGGAGCTTACAGATTAAATAAAAAGTGGAATTCTTAAGTAATGTTAATGAAACTAGATAGAACACAGAAGAGTGGAGGAGTGGCCTAGTGGTTAGGGCAGCAGCCTAAAGCCAGAAAGGTTTCAAATTCTACTGGCACGCCTTGTGGCCTTGGGCAAGCCACTTAACCCTCCATTGCCTCAGGTTCAAACTGAAGGGTCAATGCAGAAAGCTGGCTCTGAAGTTGCAGGCTTTCAATTCTCTGCCCCTCTATGTAGCACACGGATAGCGCTGGCATGCAGAAGGGGATGCATATGCAAATTAGCCACCAATTAAAAAAGAACCCTGGTGGGCCAATGGCCCCGATTCCACCCCCCCCCATATTGAAAAAAAAAAACATGGTGGCCCAGCGGCCTGGAACCCCTCATCCTCATCCCCTCTCAATACTTTTCAAAGGAGCGGAAGCATTGCCCACGTGCTCGTGCTGCTCTTCCTGCACCGCCATCTTGAAAAATGGTGGTGCCTGGCCCTGTGCAGTGCTTTCTGGCATTGCCATTTTTCAAGATGACTATGCAGGAGCTTCTGCTCCTTTGTAAAGATACCAGGAGGGGTGGATTGGGGCCACTAGGCCACCGGGGATTTGCTTTCTGTTGGGGGCACTGCCCCCCCCCCTCCCAACAGTATTTTGATGGCTTTGGGGAAAGCCCTTGATGCCATCAAAATAGTGTCGGGGGCAGTTGCAACATGTTTAAGCATCCTTGGACCCAGGCATAGAGAGAGTGGCTCTAAGGCTGGTTATGAAATCCTCTACATGTTTCTCTGTATCGGGTGCAAGACTATATTAGCATGTCATTTTATTACGAGCAGCTCATTTGCCTATAATTTAAATACTCTTGGCGTTATGCGTGCATGCACTTTTCCTTAGCTGTTTGTGTGCATCCATCTCTTTTCTGCATTTGGCGTGACAGTAATTTGTGTCTAAAAGTTGTGCTATCTGCGCATAAAGGCTGTGCTAGTTTTCTGCATCGGCCTGTTAGATTGTGACTGCCCTTTGGGGACAGGGAAGTGCATACTGTACCTGAATCTAACTTGCCTTCATCGTCTCCTCGAAAGACGTGAGCTAAATACTACTACTAAAAGAGGGGAAAACAGTGATGGGAAAGATTACATTATCAGAGTTGGGGGGGGGGGGGGGTTGTCAGGGGACAGAAAGCTGCTTTATCTTTTGACAAGCCAAAAGGGTTATGAATTAGGCAGTTGATTGGATGCCAGCTGAAAAACGTAAGAAGTTGGTTGTGTGGGGTGGGTTTTTTTTTTGTTGTTGTTTTTTTAGACCTTTCTTAAACTTCTTTATGGAGGATTCTTCTCTAAGGTATAGTGGAAGGGAATGCCATAATTGTGGAGACAAGATGACATAGAAAGCAGAGGAACATGTGGATTCAGGTCTGGCTGTGTGAATGGTTGGAACTACTAGAAGGTGAACATTTGGTGAAGGTAGAGTATAGCTAGATGAATAAGAAATCACATGTCTAGTCAAGTATAGGGATATACCTTTTTAGAACACTTTCTGGGCTGTGGTCAGGATCTTGAATTTTATTTGGTAGAAGACAGGAGTTAGTGGTTTCTCATTAGTGTGTGGGGGAGATAACATGATCAAATTTTGAGTTGTTAAGGCGTTTTATTGTCATCTTTTCTATAGACTGAAGTTTGGTCATATGTGCTGTGGTGAAACCATGTAAAATGCCATTACAGTAATTGATTTAGGATATGATCAGGGGTTATTAGCAGTGCGTACAGAGCCGAGGTGGTGAGATGATGATTTGATTTTTTTTTTTTTTTTTTTAATGGAGTAGAGTTTACGTAAGTTAAAAAATGAGCTTTTATTAGGGTTGATATATGGGAGTTAAAGGTCAGCTCAGAATCAAACCAACAGCTAACTGTGTTGGCTGAATGATTTTTTTTTCAGAGTTGGACACAGGTCTGGATAAAAACTCAGGCCTGTGATCCACATTGCTTTTCTTTTTGAGTGATCATCACATATTCGACTGAATATCACAGATAACCTGTTATCTTTGGATGTCACCCATGCTCTGCCCCCGGAACACCCGAAAGCTGACTGGTTAGCATTGGGGCATTTAGGTGGGCTAGGGGGGGATATTCAGCGGCACTGACTGGGTAAGTGCTGATAAATATCCTGGTGAGTGGCATTTATGCGGTTTGCAAGTCTGCAAACCACATAAATGCCTTTGAATATGTCTTCCGTAGAAAATAAGGGAAGCCCATTCATAACAACCATTAAGGTTCTGCATTCTTTTCCTCTCCCTTAGAGATTCTCCATTCTTGACCCATGCTTTCTCGAATTCAGGTAATGTTCTGGCCTCCACCACCTCTACTAGAAGGCTGTTCCATAGATAACAAGACTTTTTCCATGTGGCGGAATAGTTTAATGCTTTAGAGCATTGGGATAGAACTAGGTAAGTCATGGTTTGAATCCCTCTGTTGCTCCTTGTGATCTTGGGCAAATCATTTAACCCTCCATTGCCTCAGATACAGACTTGTATTGTAAGCAGTCCAGGGACAGGAAAAAAAACCAATATACCTGAATGTAACTTGCCTTGAACTTTGAGAAAAGGCATGAACTAAATCCAATCCGCAAAGAGATTTATTTATTATTTATTTACAATTTCTTATATACCGCACTATTCGGCATCAGCGCGGTTTACATGGAACAGAAAAATCAGACAGGAAACATATGTCTGAGTTTACAATTAACAGGACAGCAAAACTTGGATAACCAAGGGTAACTATTTACACACTAGAGTCACAGAATAAATGTAACATGTGATTCAATGGTCAAGGACACCTTGCTCAATACGTTCTCCTGGCTGACTAGGTGTGTTGGTGTAGCTACAAATATTTGAGTGGGGATGTGATTCAGTGTTCTCTGGGAAGTATTTGAGGAAAGGGTAGTGTTTGAGGGCCTTTCTAAACTGGGTTAGGTTAGTGATTGCTCTGATGTTTGTTGGTAAGGTGTTCCAGAGTCTTGGGGCACAGAGTCTGAAGGCCCTATTTGCTGTTGCGGTGCATCTTGTTAGTTCACTCGGAATCGTTAGCGTATTTATTGCTGTGGATCTTTTTGATCCATTAGGGGCTATGGTTTGGATGAGGTTGGTTAGTGAGGAGGAGGAGAGACTATTGACCACTTTGAATGTCAGTAACACTGTCTTGAAGACGATCCTGGCCTGTATAGGAAGCCAGTGTAACTGCTTCAGAAGGGGCGTCACATGGTCTCTCCTAGATGCACCATGAAGAACCCTCGCTGCGCTATTCATTGCGAGCTGTAGGGGGTTCAAGGTGGATTGGGGGAGTCCTTGTAATATGGCATTGGCGTAATCAAAATGAGGTATGATCAGAGCCTGCTAAATTGTTTGGAAATCCCCTGGTTCAAGCAAGGGGCGTAGATGTCTGAGTGAACGGATCTTGTAATAGATAGCTCTTACACTGTTAGCTATGTGTGCCTTCATGTCAAGGTTTTGATCCAGTGTAACACCCAGGTACCGTATTGTGGGTTTTGCTTGTAGATCGGCTTCTTTCACCTTCAAGTATTGCGGTGGGCTGAAATTTGGGTTCCTCGTAATGAAGAGCACCTCCGTCTTCTTATGCTGAATTCAGAGGTTTTGTGACAGGAGCCATTCTGATATGGTGTTGAAGCAATTGGTCAAAGGGGAGAGGTCCAATTTATCTAAGGAGAACGGCATATAGACCAGGACATCGTCAGCATATATCATGCAACTGACATTGAAAGACCAGATGATATTACAAATGGGTTGCATATGTATATGTTGAACATCAAGGCAGAGAGGGAGGATCCCTGTGGAACTCCCTGACCTTGATGAAATGGTTCTGATGTTGCTCCACCGGATCGTACATGCTGCCATCTTCCGGACAAGTACGATCTGCACCATTCAAGTGCTGTTCCGCAGATGCCTTTCTCTTTTAGCCGCCCTAGGAGAAGCTCATGGCTTACTGAGTCGAAGGCTGCGGCAATGTCTAGGAAAATGAGTGCAAACCCCTGACGGATGTTGTCGACACCAGTAATTATATTATTGAAGAGGGTGCTAAGGAGTGTTTCCACTCCATGTGACTCCCTGAATCCATGTTGGCATGGGTCCAATGGAGCAGCAGAATCAATGTGGTCTTGTAACTGTCTTTGCACCTCTTTTTCGATTAACTTTGCGAGTAAAGGTATACTTGAAATGGGTCTGTAAGAGTCTATCTTTTGGGGATCTAGCTTGTTATTTTTTAGCAGCGGTCTGATAGATGTGTGCTTGAGGGCAGAAGGGAAAGAACCGGTTGTGAAGGATAGGTTAATTATCCTGGTTATTATTAGACTGAAGTCACTGCACAGTTCCTTTATCCAGAAAGCTGGGCAAGGATCTGTTTGCGCAGTAGTGGTATTGAGGGTCATGATCGTGTCTTCGATGTGCCTCTTGGCAGGGGTAGAGAAAGAAGTTAGAGATGTTGGGCACTCTTGGTCTGTGGAAGCGGCCTCTATTGAAGGTTTCTTTGACATAACTTGGACTGTAGGTAAACAGCAAACTCCTGAGGATGGATTTCACATTGGTGTTTGGGGGCTGGGTTCCTTGGATAGAGTCTTGACTAAATTAAACAGATCATGAGGTTTGTTTAACGAGTGCTTCAGGGTGTCTGTGTGGTACTGTTTCATCTTCTCTGTGATAGCTTTGCGGTGGACGGTTAGCTGATAGATGTATGCTGTCTGGCCTCCAATGGAGTGTGACCGATGCCAGCGTTTCTCAAGCTTCCGTAGTCGAGTGAGTGATGATCTCAGCTCCGCTGTGTACCATGGGGCTGCAGCTCTTTTCCTCGGTGACCTGTTAGGTGGTGGTCGTAGGGCTATCGCACTGAGACTACTGTTCCAGCAAGTGATCAGTTCTTCAAGATTTAGGGTGGTCTCGTTAAGGAGCGAGCGCGTTTCAGCAAGGATAAGATATCTGTTGAATGGACGGAAACTTCTAGCAGGTAGCCTAGAGGTCTTGCTTGGTACTCTGTTGATCTTTGATTGGCTGTCGTGTGTGGGAATCTGGAAGATGAGTTTGTGGTCTGACCATGGTACAGTAGTTATGGACATCACAGTGTCGTGGTATTGGTCACAAACTGTCTGCGGGGCAAATACAAGGTCTAGTGTATTTCCCTTCACATGAGTAGGTTCATTAACTGTTTATATCCTAGGATCTCGAGAGCTTCGAGAAAGGCCGATGATGGTTATCTTGAAGCACTGGCAGGTTGAAGTCACCTAGGATCCAACTTGGAGTATTAGGATTCTGGATGTTGGATGCAAGGTTTATTATAGTTGGGAAATCATCCGGGAAGGCTGAAGGAGCTCTATACAGCAGGTTTATAGAGCAGAGCTTGTTGGAAATGGAGACTGTCTGTCTCCAGGTGGTTTGTGCTAGTGGAGTCGTCCATCTGGAAATGGAGGTCTGTCCTGGTGAGGATGAGCACTCCACCTCCTCTTTTTTTTTTTTGTCTATGGCTAGTAAACACTGTGAAATTTAAGGGGAGGAGCTGGTTGAGTATGACATTGTCTTCAGGGGATAGCCATGTTTCAGCAACCATGAGAATATCGAGGTTATGGAGGGATAATATGTCTGCAATCACTGGCCACTTCTTACGGATTGAGCGGGCATTGATGAGGGTACATTTTAGGCTTTGTGGGTAGAGGCTTTTATCCTGTTTAGCTTTCATAGAGTGTTGGAGTGTAATGTGTAATAGATGGGGGTGGTGTGAGCGAGTGTCCCAATTAGCGTTGTGATAGAATGTACCTGCCCATCTTCTCCCATGGCTCTGTAGGATTGGGATCTGATTGTATTCAGGGGCTAGGGCTAGAGCGTTTGGGAGCCAACTAGTGAAGAGGAAGTAAAAGCCAACTATGGTGGTGATAGGGAGCCCCATCCTAATAACACTAGGCGCTGTAAACAAAGACAGTGAACTGGCTAGAGTGTGGGAGAGAATTCTGAAGGCTACTAGTAGGTTGGTTACCGTTGTAAGGATATACAGGCAATTTGTATTAATGTAGGAATAAATCGGTTAGGTAGCATAGAACAGATAGCATACAATCATGTACATAGCTGAAGGAGTAATGATGGCAGGCAAATCTATTTGCAAGGTGTACAGGTCAGACAGGCCGTCTGTAAACAGGGTAGCTCACTGCTCATGTAGCAAGGTATATGAGACCGGTACAATATGTTCGGACTATCAGACTAAACAAAAAGAGTGCGGGAGTCATGAACAGGCAATAAGTACTTCAGAATGGCTAGCTAGTTGATAGGAGTGATGGGTCATTCAGAATATAGAAACATAGAAACACGATGACAGAAAAAGACCACAAGGCCCATCTAGTCTGTCCTTCCATAACTACAACAGTCCACTTTTTACCTTTAGAGATCCTCTGTGTTGGTCCCATGCTTTTTTGAATTCAGTTACTGTCCTCATCTCTACCACCTCCACTGGGAGACTATTCCACGGATCCACTACTCTTTCCGTAAAGAAATATTTCCGCATATCACTCCTGAATCTATCTCCCTTCACCCTCATCCCAAGTCCCCTCGTCGCAGAACTTGCTTTCAATTGAAAGAGGCTCTCTCCCTGAACATTTATGCCACTTCTTATACAATGCATTCTACAACACTGATTGCTAGCATTATGAGGCAGAGTATCTAAGCAGTGTATACAATGTTACCAGTTTGTTGGCTAGTCCATAGCACTCCTTGATGAACCATGCTTGTTGAGTGTCGATGGCAGGTCCAGGAGAGCTGTTGTACGAATAAGATGGCTGATATTCACTGCTCCTGTAAATTTAGGGAACTGCTGCGTGTCGCTGAGGTTGGCACAGGATAGTGATTGCAGGGTGTCAATGGTGATGCCTGAAGAGCTTCCTTAAGGGTCAGTGCATCCAATTGCTGCTGGGGGTAGTTACATCAGAGGCTGCAGGCGAGGCGTTAGGAGGCGGCCGCGACCGCGGCCCCCACCTAAGGGCCACGCCAAAGGGCCCTCTGGCGAGGCGCGCGGCGCTCTTCTTAAGGCCGGCTGCCCCGATTGGGCAGTGCTTCCAGGTGGGGGTGGTCTGGTGCAGCTCCGGCCCGCTCGATCCCTGCCGGGAGAGCTGCTGGAGGGCCGGAGTGCTGGACTGGAAAGGACCACGCGCCCGATCGGCGCTCTTCTTAAGGCCGACTGCCCCAATTGGGCAGTGCTTCCAGGTGGGGGTGATCTGGTGCTCGAGATATTTCCTTTTATTACTCCTGAGTTTGTCTCCTTTCACCTTCATCTTAGGAAGCCTCATTCCAGAGCTTCTTTTCAATTGAAAGAGGATCACCTCCTTTGCATTTATACCATAGAGATATTTAAAAGTTTCTATCATATTTCACCTCTCCTGCCTTTTCCTCCAAAGTACACATATTTAAGTTTTCCTTTATCTGTCCATTCCTACAGTTCCCCCCTGTAATTCTGTAAAGAATCATTACAAAAGAACGGTAATTCAAACGTGCCAAATCCAGAAAAATCGTCTACAGTGGGGAATTCCTTTTGCTACACTTTACAGATGCTCCTTCAGAGTCCCGGGCATATCTGGTCCACAGGTGAACTTCATCTTGCTGGTTGGAAGAAATCTTTATACATAACATACACCTTTTTTACAATAGAAAAAAAGGATTACACTCGTCCTGCAAATTAACCAAAAGCTCATATGAATGTGTACTTGCAAGAATAATTTGTAAAGCCTTATTCTATCTGCTGGCAGTGGCCAACTGCTTTCCCTCGATCTTTCAGTAGTTCAGAGGCTTACTCCCACATTCACATCATGGCACCAGTCACAACTCCAGATTCTTCTCCAGCATCTCTTTTTCTCTATGGGCTGCACCATGCACATCTTGACTGGAGTTTGTGACTGTCCACCCAGGCTTCACGACTGCATATTCATGAGTAGCCCTGCTGGAATCACTGATCTTTGCTTCTATTCGTCTTTCAGTAGCATTGCAAACTTATTTTTATTCACAGTAGTCATTGTCTTCGGCTCATAGGATTCAGTGCAGGCAATATATAATTTTGCAGATCCATAACTCACCGCTACAGCACTCCTCTTGATTCCACACAATTGTAAACAAGCACAGCTACTTGTATGTAATGGCAATATAGACTACATAGTAACATAGTTTATGACGGCAGATAAAGACCGGTATGTATATAGTTTTCCCGGTTATCCAAGTTACTTGTTCCTGTTCAATGTAATGACCTGACTTTTGTTTATTGTCGGATACTGTTTGTTTTATGTAAACCGCGCTGATCGCAAATAGTGCGGTATATAAGAAATGAAAATAAAATAAAATAAATAAATAAATATGGTGGGTTGGGGGGGAGGGAGGGAAAGAAGACTTATTAAAACATAAGAACATAAGATATGCCATACTGGGTCAGACCAAGGTCCATCAAGCCCAGTTTCCTGTTTCCAACAGTGGCCAATCTAGGTCATATGTACCTAGCAGTTTCCCCAAGGGACACAGGTTCCACAATGCTTGTATTCGTTCAAGCATTGATATCCTGGGTCCCTTCTTAATAATGGTTTATGGACCTTTGCTCCAGGAACTTGTCCAAACCTTTTTTAAACCCAGCTACACTAACAGCCTTTACTACATCCTCCGGTAACAAATTCCAGAGTTTGATTACACGTTGAGTGCCCAGTGTGCAGCAGCGGCCAAGAGAGCAAATAGAATGCTAGGTATGATAAGGAAAGGAATGGAAAATAAAATAAAAGATATTATAAATGCCTCTATATCGTTCCATGGTGAGACCGCACCTTGAATATTGTGTGCAGTTCTGGTCGCCGTATCTTAAAAAGGATATAGCGATTTTAGAAAAGTTTCAGAGAAGAGCCACCAAAATGGTAAAGGGGATGGAAGGATACTCCTATGAAGAAAGGCTAAAAAGGTTAGGGCTCTTTAACTTGGAAAAGAGATGGCTGAGGGGAGATATAATAGAAGTCTATAAATTAATGAGCAGAGTGGAACGGGTAAACGTAGATCGATTGTTTACCTTATCAGAATATAGAAAGACTAGGGGACATGCAATGAAGCTACAGGGTAAACTATTTAAGACTAATAAAAGAAAATATTTTTTCACTCAACGTGTAATCAAACTCTGGAATTTGTTACCGGAGGATGTAGTAAAGGCTGTTAGTGTAGCTGGGTTTAAAAAAGGTTTGGACAAGTTCCTGGAGCAAAGGTCCATAAACCATTATTAAGAAGGGACCCAGGATATCAATGCTTGAACGAATACAAGCATTGTGGAACCTGTGTCCCTTGGGGAAACTGCTAGGTACATATGACCTAGATTGGCCACTGTTGGAAACAGAATACTGGGCTTGATTTTATTTTATTTATTTATTTATTTAACAGCTCTTCCTGATTGTGTCCACAGTCTAGTCCCGAAACCTCTGGGTTCCCCATCTCATACAGCAGCTTGGAGACTGAGAAATTCCTCTTTTGTGACCTCACTGGTATATCCATCCCGGATCCGCCTCCTGTCACCAGTTACCTCAGTCTCCAAGCAGCTGGATAGTTGGTGAGCCCGGGGCTCCGGGCTCACTGGAGAAACAATTAGGAATAGCGGTTAGCTAGTCTTTAAAACATTCTTTTATTTTACTGCAGTCCTGTACCTTTAAGGCTCCTCAGTCCCTTTCTCTGGTCCAGATTTCTTTCTTTGTTTCTTTAATTCTTTGTTTCTTTATATTTCCTTTTCTGTTTCTTACTTTTGCCTACCTTGAGCCTTGGCTGCTGGCATTCTCGAGGAATTTCGGGGGGCTTGTGCAGCCAGCTAGTGTGAGGGCCAGACAGACGCTGCCTCCCGAGTCGCACCGGCGCCAAGCAGAAGCCTTGCCTGCAAGCGCGGTCCGGTCGACTCGCTACGATCCTCGGGCACTGGAGGTCTGAACTCTCTGTGCGGGGTGCGCAGACCTTTCCAGTGGTGCGGGGCTGCGGGTAGCGCTTTTGCCTGCGTTGCCTCTCCCGAGATCGGGTGCCTGTTTTTTCCCGCCGAAAGCACGAGGTAAGGCCGCAAGCGGCAGTTTCTTCCCTGCATAGTAGTTTTGGCGTGCACACGCCTTGAGGCCCACAAGCGTGCGATCGGGTGCAGAGACGCTCCGTATTGGGAGCTGCGCACCTCGGGGGGCCTCTTGCTTCCTCCTGCAGGGGTTGTAGCCTGCAGGGGAGGCCCAGATATTTTTGGGGCAGTGAAGGGACGCAGTTTTAGCGGCTCCACTGCGTGAGGGAGACCCGGGCTAATCCGCGTGTCTGGACCGCGCTATTTCCGGTCCTGCCGGGGTGCCCTTCGCGTTTTTTCTTGGGCAGGTTTTTTCTTACCTTGGTCTCCATTGCGATGCCTGCCAGGCCCCCTGTGCATGGTCTGTGGGGCTAAGAAGGCCTCAGACTCTGGGGTCTGTAAAGCCTGCTCCAGGGAATCTGCTGCTTTGGAGCAGACTAGCGATGGGGCTTCTGGCCCTGCTTTGGAGGCCTTGACTTCATCTTCCTTGGGCGCAGCGCAGGAGGAGCCGGTGGCAGGGCCCTCTACCGCGCCGGCCGCTCCTCCCCCTCCGGGCTCTTGGTCTCCTCAGTTATCCTCCATTTTTTCCCAGGAGTTTATTTCTTTGTTGCAGCAATCTGTGCTGGGGGGCGCTCAGCAATCCAAGGGTTTTTCTGGCGGGAGCGTGTTGAAGAGACCCGCTTCCCAATCGCTGCTGGAAGTTCCCTCTCGTGCCTCCAAAAGGGCTCGTCTGGAGGGGGACTTAGGGGAGCAATCCTTGGCCTCAGAGGGTCCCTTTTCAGATGAGGAAGGCCTCAGTGTGGATTGCGAGGAGGAGCTGGAGGAAGGCGAGCTTCCTGAGGAAGAGGACCAAGCTAGAGTGGTGAGAGTCTTCCGGAGGGAAGAGTTGCCGGCTCTCATCGCGGAGACGTTGAAGGTTCTCAATATGCCTACTCCAGGGTCTGCAGAGGTGGATACTCTGGAAGACCCCCTGTTACAGGTTTTCCGTAAGAGTCAGAGTGTTTCCAGTCCAGTCTCTTCCACGAAATGATACAGGAAGAATGGAATACCCCGGAGGCCCCGCTGCGAGGGGCGCGCGTTATGAGTCGCCTATATCCTTTGTCAGACTCGGACAAGGAGGTGTTCCGCCCTCCCAAAGTAGACGCCGCCGTATCGGCAGTCACTAAAAGAACTACCATACCGGTGGAGGGTAGTGCAGCGCTTAAGGACTCCCAAGACAAGAAACTGGATATGTTGTTAAGACAAGTGTTTGATGTTAATGCCCTGTCGCTCCAGGCCGCTATTTGTGGAGCCTGGGTGGCCAGAGCCTGTCTCCGTTGGTTGCAGAGGGTGCGCAAGGGGCAGGATAGTGAATGGGCGGACGAGGCTGCCAGGTTGGAGTCCGGGGCGGCCTATCTCGCAGATATTCATTATGATCTGATGCGGGGGTTGTCCAACAGCATGGCGTCTGCGGTTGCAGCGCAACGCTACTTGTGGCTGCGCAACTGGGCAGCGGATTCTTCCTCCAAAGCTAGGTTGAGCAAGCTTCCCTTTAACGGGCGTCTGCTCTTTGGGGAAGATTTGGAGAAGCTCGTTAAGGATCTGGGCGAATCCAAAGGCGGTAGGTTGCCGGAGGACAGGCCGAAGGCAGGGCGTACGATTCCGACAGGCAAGGGGCAACAGCGGGATTTTTGCAGGTTTCGGTCTCCAAGATTTGCTTCCTTCCAAAGGGGACGTTTTCCCAGCAGGTCTCCCAGTTTCCATGGGTTTCGTGGGGCGGGTAGAGGTTTCGGAGCCTCTTCCGCGTCAGCTTTCACCCCCAAAAAGCCACAGTGAGATGAGGGGGGCCCAGGCGCCCCTAGTTCCCGTGGGGGGGGCGCTTGCAGATGTTTTATTCTGCCTGGGCCCAGATCACCTCCGATCAGTGGGTGCTGGAAGTCATCCGGGAGGGCTATGCATTGGAATTTCTCCGTCCCGTCCGGGACTCCTTTGTGCAGTCCCCAGGCAGGTCGGGCGTCAAGCGCAGGGCCCTCCGGGAGACCGTGCAAAGACTGCTAGACCTCGGGGCGGTGGCCCCGGTTCCTCCGGACCAATGCGGCAGCGGTCGGTACTCCATCTACTTCGTCGTTCCCAAAAAAGACGGCGGGGTCCGCCCGATCCTCGATCTCAAGGGCGTAAATCGTTGCCTTCGGGTGTCTCATTTTCACATGGAAACTCTGCGCTCTGTGGCGGTGGCGGTCCAGAAAGGGGAGTTCCTTACTTCCCTAGATCTCTCGGAAACTTACCTGCACATTCCCATTCGTCCGGATCATCACCGGTTTCTCCGCTTCGCGGTTCCCTTCGGACATTTTCAGTTCAGGGCGTTGCCCTTTGGGCTGGCGACGTCCCCGAGGGTCTTCACAAAGATCATGGTGGTGGTGGCGGCTGCCCTTCGGAAGGAGGGCATTCTGGTGCATCCCTATTTGGACGATTGGTTAATCAGGGCGAAGTCTCGGGCAGAAAGCGTTTCTGCTATGACTCGTGTAGTGGTGTTTCTGGAAAGTCTCGGGTGGATAGTCAATGCATCCAAGAGCCGTTTGGTCCCGTCTCAAAATCTGGAATACCTAGGGGCCCATTTCGAGACGTGTGTAGGGCGAATCTTCCTGACGGACCTCCGGGCGCAGAGACTGCGGCACCTTGTCCGAGGCTTTCTCCAGCTCAGGGCGCCCTCGGCATGGCTTTACCTTCAGTTGCTGGGCACAATGGCAGCCACCATAGAAACGGTTCCCTGGGCACAGGCGCACATGCGGGCATTGCAGGGAGCGCTCCTTCGTCGATGGTCGCACCAGGAAGACTCGCTGACCCGCAGACTGCCCTGCTTGGAGGTAGTCCGGAGGTCTCTAGAGTGTGGTGGCTGGTCCCCGGCTCGCTGGAGCGGTGAAAGTCACTGGAGTCTCCCAGCTGGGTACCCCTGATGACAGACGCCTCCCTGCTGGGTTGGGGGGTGCACTGTCAGGGCCAGTTCATTCAGGGGCAATGGTCTCCTCAGGAACAGTTGTGGCCGATCAACCTGTTGGAGTTGCGGGCGGTGACTCTGGCCTTACAGGGCTTCCGCCCGGTTCTCCACGGGAAGGCGGTCCGCATTTTTTCCGACAACGCGACGGCGGTGGCCTACGTCAACAAGCAAGGAGGCACCACCAGCGTCGCTCTAGAGGCGGAGGCAGGTGTGTTGTGCAGTTGGGCAGAAGCGAATCTCCTGGATCTGTCGGCGGCGCACGTGGCAGGGGTCGACAACGTGCAGGCCGATTTCCTCAGTCGGGTGAGGGTGGATCCGGGGGAATGGGTTCTGCATCCCGAGGTGTTCCAGATGGTCGTCCGCAGATGGGGCACGCCGGTCATGGACCTCATGGCAACATACAGCTCGGCAAAGGCCAGTCGTTTTTTCAGCAGAAGAAGGGAAAGAATGTCGGAGGGTTTAGATGCACTCGTTCAGGAGTGGCCGGCGGACCACCTCCTATATGTGTTCCCTCCGTGGGTTCTGATCGGCAGGGTGCTTCAGCGGATAGAACGGTTTCGGGGGCAGGTAATCCTGATTGCTCCCAATTGGCCGCGTTGCCCCTGGTACGGCGATCTCGTGAGGCTGTTGGTGGCGAAGCCCTGGCGTCTTCCGGTGCGAGCAGATCTGTTGTCTCAGGGACCTCTTCTCATGCCCCATGTGGGTTGATTCTCGCTTACGGCCTGGCTCTTGAGCGGGCACGGCTGATGTCTCGTGGTTACTCGGCTGCGGTCGTTTCTACCCTTTTGGGGGCCAGGAAGCGGTCCACCTCCCTGGCTTATATTCGCGTCTGGAGGATTTTTGAGGCGTGGTGCGCAGATCGGCGGTTCTCGGCTTTGAGGGCCTCCATTCCTCAGATATTGGACTTTCTGCAGGATGGTTTTGACAAAGGGTTGGCGCCCGCCTCACTGCGGGTGCAGGTGGCGGCGGTGGCGTGCTATAGGGGTAGAATAGGCGGTCAATCCATCGGGGCTCAGCGCGATGTCAAACGTTTTTTGAGGGCGGTGTCTCTTCTGCGCCCTCCGTGCAGACAGATCGTTCCTAAGTGGCATCTCCCGTTTGTTTTGGACGCACTTGAGCGTGCACCTTTCAAGCCCCTCTCCCGGGCTACGCTCAAGGATCTCACGCTGAAGGTGGTTTTTCTTGTGGCGATCTGCTCCGCTCATAGAGTCTCGGAGTTGCAAGCGTTTTCCTGTAAGGAGCCCTATCTCTCCTTCTTTGCTTCTAAGGTGGTATTGTGTACGGTGCCGGCCTTTCTGCCCAAGGTGGTTTCGATGTTTCATGTGAGTCAGGACGTGTCTTTACCAGTGTTTCCTCACGAGTCCCGCGGTGACTCGTCCAGGAGCCTGCACCTTTTGGACGTTGGTAGAGCTTTGAGGAAATACCTCAAGCGGATGGCGCCTTTTCGGAGGTCGGATCGGCTCTTTGTACTTTTTGCAGGTCCCAAGAAAGGCGTCCATTGCTAGGTGGATCAAAGAAACGATTGCTGCCGCCTATATTTTGAAAGGCAAATTGGTGCCGGAAGGGCTACGGGCTCATTCCACCAGGGCACAGGCTGCTTCATGGGCGGAGCAGCGGTTGGTGTTTCCAGATGAGATTTGTAAGGCGGCGACCTGGTCGTCCTTGAATCCCTTTGTGCGACATTACCGTTTGGGTGTTTTACAGGCCAAGGACGCCTGTTTTGGAACGACGGTGATTCAGGCGGGGCTTCAGGGTCCCTCCCGTGTTTAATGTGTTCACTGCTCTGGTACTTACCCAGAGGTTTCGGGACTAGACTGTGGACACGATCAGGAAGATGAAATTAGACTTACCTGCTAATTGTAGTTCCTGGAGTGGACACAGTCTAGTCCCATATCCCGCCCGAGTGGGTACATTATCTGAAGGGCCTGAAGCGTTCGGGGTGATTTACAGGTAAGTCCGGGGGTTCTTGGGGAGAGTCGAGCTCCAGGTGCAGAAGTTGGGGGGGCTCGCCTTACTTGCTATTTCTCTCTCCATCTGTTTTTTTATTTCCTCCGGACGTAATGGGGTCTGCTCAGCTTCAAAGTTGCATGTTTTCCCTTTTGGGGGATGCTTCCAGTTTAGTACTAGTTTCTTCTAATGTATTTACTTATTCTTACTTGTTGCTCCGGTGAGTCTGCTTTGTCAATAGGTAACTGGTGACAGGAGGCGGATCCGGGATGGATATACCAGTGAGGTCACAAAAGAGGAGTTTCTCAGTCTCCAAGCTGCTGTATGAGATGGGGAACCCAGAGGTTTCGGGACTAGACTGTGTCCACTCCAGGAACTACAATTAGCAGGTAAGTCTAATTTCATCTTATATACCGCACTATTTTTATCAGCGCGGTTTGCATTTAACAAAGAATACTCAGATCAGCGAAGACTGATTGGGTTTACATTAAAACAGGGAATAGAACTTGGGGACCTTGGTCTGACCCAGTATGGCATATCTTATGTTCTTATGTTCTAGGCCCTCCACGTCTCGGGAGGTGGAGGAGGAGGGTGCTGGGGCGGCTTCTCCCCTGGAGTTCATCTTGTTGCTCCACAAGGCCTTGTCTGTGGCAGCAGGGGATGCAGGGCCCGGCGTCTGAACAGGAGCACGGAGGAAGTGGGCCACAGACCCCAGGGGCCGTGGGCTTGCGAGATAGGCAGCCAAACAACCCAGGTTAGGGGACGAAGAAGAGCAACTTTCCCCGTGGTCAGAGGCCCAGGACAAAGAGTCCCCAGTCCTGGAGATGGAAGAAGTAGAGGAGGAGCTGGAAGAGGGTGAGATCCCGGAGGAGGAGAAGGCCCGGATTATGCAGGTTTTCCACAGAGTTGCCAACTTTGATTTGGGAGACCCTGAAGGTGCTTGATATCTCTGCCGGTCTTCCTGCTGAGGAGGATACTCTGGAGGACCCATTGATTCAGGCGGTACGGAAGACACAGAAGGTTTTCCCAGTGATTAAGCAGATGATCCAGGATGAGTGGAACCAACCAGAGGTAGGTCTATGGGTAGTACGTTCCTTGTCTCATTTGTACTTGTTACCGGAGCAGGAGAGAGAATTGGCAACATGAGTCTGGAGGCCTTTCTGTAGATCATTTATAGTAACACCTAGGTTTTTTTGCATCTACTAAAGGTTTTTGTGTTTTTTTTTATTTTTAGTCCCGCCTTTATTTGGTTTTGTTGTGTTTTTCCTGTTACGCGTTTGCTGTTCTTGACACTGGTTATATGGTGGTATTATTCCCTGGAACCTCTGGGCACGCAAGGGAGTATTTTAAAACTGTTTTTAATTCCTTTACAGTCGGGACCAACAAACCTGTCCTGGAGTTCCATCTGTAGTCCTTTTTCTGTTGGTGGCATTCTGGCCAAAGGGTAATACATCAATATGGAAGGTGCATTACTGATTTCAGCATGCTAGGGGACTTTAGCTCTACTTCGTAGCTTCTGGGGACTGGTTTGGTCCATGTATGCTTGTGGTTGCTCCTCTGGATTTTTGGAAATTTTGTTTTGGGAGCTAAAGATATGCCACTGAAGTTTTCTGGTGATTATAAATTCTTTTAGGTAATTTCTCAAGTGGTGCAGCGCCTTCCACTGCTATTTATAACAATACAATAACTTAAGAGATGTCATACTGGTGCAGACCAAAGGTACATCAAACCCAGTGTCCTGTTTCCAGCAGTGGCCAATCTAGGTTGCAAGTACTTGTCAGGTTCAGAAAAAAAAAGGAAACTGCTTGAGCCTTGAGCCTCACATATTCAGAACTAAGGGGTATGTTTTCGAAGTGGCAATAGCAGCTACTGTGCAGAATGTGTGCCGTGGCCCCATTGAATAAAACGGAGCAGTGACACACATTCCGCATGGTAGCCATTATCGCCACTTCATAAGCATACCCTTAGGTTACTCCAGGTTGTCTAGATAACTTGTTAGGTGGTAGTATTGCATTTAGTTAAAGACAAGTTAGGTACAATGCATGTTTGTTTATTAAGACTTGCGAATCTTGCCACAGGCAGTTTATCATTATGAGGTCTAGCCATTATTTTCAATGGAGTCGCTGCTTAAGAGCTGTTTGGTCTAACTCCAAGAGGGTCTTGGGTTCTCTTGTAGTAGTATGCTGCAGCCAAGGCATTAACTAGTTAGCTGCCTATGACATTCTACAAGTAAGACCTGCATATGGTGATTTGCTTGTACAGGTCAGGGCTAATGTATGTATGAGAAAAGGGAAAAAAGATGGGACAGTGTCCTACTTATGTACTGCCCAGGAGTTAGCTGGTAGTGCAGGGGCTCTTCGTAACAGTTAGCCTGCCTCGAGTGAATGCAGGTTAATTAGCTTTGTTATCCACATGGTTTATATGAGGTGGGGTCATATCCTTGACACCAGTAAAATGGCAGATGGATACCTTATGTATAGAAATCATAGTTCCTTATCGTCACTCCAGTCCAGTCCCTTTGTCCTTATTAAATTAAAAATTACCTTCCCAAAAAAAAAAAAAAAACAGGCTACGTAACACAAAAAGCCAAAAAGAAACAAATAAACTAAACTAAAATTAAAATTAAAATCCTCAAATTACAATGCTATGAAACTTAAATGTACTTGCGATTAAGTGCCTGATGTTAGCTGGGCCCGGCTCAGCGTTCACTGCCCGTTGGCTCAACACGTGGTGAGCCTCACCACGTGGAGCCTGAACGGGGCGCCGCGAGCCTGTCCTCCGTGCCGGCAGCCGAAAGGAGACTGGAGACGGGAACCACTCTTCCAAAAGGTGATCGCCGCTTGAAACTGCAGCCCCGCCGTAAACGGGGTACCCAGCACTCTCCCCCCCGCGTCCCTCTGCTCCGGGACGGGTCCGGCGGTGGGAGTAAGATGGCGGCGCTGCCTCAAGCGCTCAGCCACCCAGGGGGCTTCGGCGCGAGGCAGGAGGGCTCTCGGTGAAGAGTGCAGGAAGCCAGCCGCAAATACAGCCGAGGAGATCAGCCAAGGAAGTCTCTTCGCTGCAGCCTGCAGGAAAACGTCTCCGACGCCCGTGCCGACCCCCGTGGGGGGGGGGGGGGGGGAGGAGAGCAGGCAGGAGGAATTAAAGGTGCAGTACCTACTAAGTACTAAAGAAAGGAAAACAGCAGACAAATAAGAAATAAATGAGAAATAAATAAGTAAGTAAATCCTAACTAAAAGGAAAGTCTCCAGTATGCCATAGGCTAACGGAACCCAACAGCTTCATGAAGGCTGAGAATACTGGAGTTGGTGGGTGGTCCCAGTGGTATTTATACCGCTCCACCTCCAAAAAGGTTGGGCTCAGCCTCCAAGCTGCTGGAAGGGTTGCGTAACCCAGAAGTAAAGGGACTGGACTGTCGTTCCTTCAGGAACACTAATTAGCAGGTAAGATCTAATTACTATTTGTCCTATTCTTTTTCCGCTCATCTTTAGTGCACTAGAGTAATAGCACACTAGGGTCCTTTATTGTGTGGAACATCAGAAATACGTTGTGGTTATGACCTTTCCTTATTCTCCCCCAGGATCAGTGAAGTAGTTATGGAGATGGGTGGCACACCCCTATTTGGTTTCAGTTTTTAGTCATAGTCATGCAGACCTTCAGAGCAAATTATGCTTAGGTTGCTTAATAAAATCCAATAGGCTTGCCTCAGGTGTCTGGCAGGATGTGCATTGGTTAATTTTCTTTGGTGCTTCGGTGATGTCTCTTGTTGGGGCTGGAGGCCCTAATAGCTTTACCTACAGGATATTTACCTTCTTATCCAAAAGTCGGTTAAGGCCAGGTCTGTATTTAGAAAAAAAAGACTAATTGGTTGGATACAGTTGGAGATGAGCATTCAGGGCACAGCTGGTTGTCTGCTAGTTGTGCAGTGGCCAAGTGGAGTCTCTTATGTCCACTTGTCACTTCCCTGAGGCGAGATTTTGGGGCTTCTCTGACCTTAGATCAGTGGTTCTCAACCTTTTTTGTTCCGTGACCCCTTTTACCATTGGTCAATTTTTGGTGACCCCCAATGATGAAATCTAATGCGCGTCTCTTCCTTTACGTTAATGCATTGTCGCTGTAATCATTTGTTGACTTATTAATATATTATAGGCCTTTGCAATATGTGTTTATTTATAAGAGTTACTTATTTAAACCACAATAATTAGTCACAATAACAAGTAACAATATTTGATTTCAAAATTATGATGATTTTGTAGTCAAATCAATAATATGAAATCAATAATATGAAATAAAATTCTTTGTCTGACCAATTTATTCTCTGATCATGCTAGTCCCGATCTGAGGCTTCTGCTTTCCTGTCTTCTCTTAGCTCTGTTCCTGTGGTCTATGGTCCATCTGCCATTTCACATCTCTTCTTTCGTTTTCTTCACTTCTTTCCATCAGCCTATTTCTAGTCCCAGTAACCCTCCCCAGTATCAGCCCCTTTCCAGTCCTCACTCTCGGTACCTTCCAATGTCAACTTGCATTCGCATGGCTGCCACTGGTGTCCATTCCTTTCCAGTCCCCCTCCTTCCCCACTGACCAGTCCCTTTTAGTACAAATATCATGGCAGCCCCTCTCAGATCCTTTCCCATCCCCTCGTATCAGCACATTTGTAGCCTTAGTCCCCAGTTTTCTTCCAGGGCCAGCAGCTCTATCCTCCCCTCCCCACAATCAGCCCATTCCCAGTCGAAGCCCCCCAATCAGCTCACTTACAGTACTAGTCCCCCCTCAACCCCATTACCAGTTCTAGCCTCTCCCAATACCAGTTCTAGCCTCCCCTAATCAGCTCATTTCCAGTGCTAGTCCCTCCTCAACCCCATTACCAGTGCTAGGCTCCCCTAATCAGCCCATTTCCAGTCCTAACCTCCCCGATCAGCTCATTTCCAATGCTAGCCCCCCATCACTCCATTACCAGTCCTCCCCCCCCCCCCTTGATCAGTCCATTCCCAGTCCTAGCCTTCCCTAATCAACCCATTACCAGTCCTAGCCCCCAACCATCTGCCCATTATAATCCTAACCCGCACTGTCTCTCCCCTCTCTCCAGCATTTATCCCCCGTCTGTCCAGTATGTCCCCCTGTCTCTTCCCTTTGTCCATGTCCGCCCCCTCCATCCGTCCATGTCCGCCCCCTCCATCCGTCCGTCCATGTCCGCCCCATCCATCCATCCATCCATCCATGGCCGCCCCCATCCATCCATCCATGGCCGCCTCCTTCTGCAGCCGCGGCTCCCTGTCTCTTAGGGAACCACGGCTATGCCTGTAAAACTGTTGCGGAGCCTTTCTGTCTCTAAACGGGCTTCATGCAGCATTGTTCCGCCTCCAAAGGAAGTGGTAAACAACTTCCTTTGGTGGCGGGACAATGCTTTACGGAGCCCGTCGAGAGGCAGGAAGGCTCCGAAATGGTTTTACAGGCATAGCCATGGTTCCCTAAGAGGCAGGGAGCCGTGGCTGCAATAGAAGGGAGGCGGTGAGTTGCTGCTGCCGAGAAGCGGACTCGGCAGAAACTTGTGTGCGGGGTTTTTTTTTTTTTTTTTTTTTAATGGCCGAGTGAGGCGACCCCCGCTAAATCCTGTGGTGACCCCCATGGGGGTCGCGACCCATAGGTTGAGAACCGCTGCCTTAGATATTCTTGGTGTCCCAGGGGTGTGGCAGCAGCACTTTGTTTGCCTGCAGGTTGGGCCTGGAGCTGGGAGGTGTTGACTGATTTGTTTTTTTGTAGAGAGTGGAACTGTCTGAGTTGGGGAGGGAGGGGCAGAACAAGTTCGGATCAGCTAGTTTTTAGATCGAGTTTATAACCATTTTTTGAAGCAGTTGCATATTTATATTTATTTATTGCCCCTTCCAGAGATCAGGGGCGGTTTACTTTGAACAAGGTTTTTACATGGAACATTGTAACAGTATTCAAACAATTGACTATTTACATTCAACTATATACATATTATACTACATAGATTTGTCTTAGCCAGTGTAAAATATTTTTTACAATGTATTTTTGTTTGTGAAGATATAGTGGAGCGGAAGCAGAGTCTAAGTAAGGGGTGGGGTGGAGGAGGTGAGAGGGGGGGGATTCAATGTCCGGGGTGGAATTAAGGGCTGGTGTGTTGATGGGGTTTTGGTTGTTAAAGTATTCAGTGAATGGATATGTTAAGTTTTTACAGAAAGTCCATAGGTCTTTCATTGTTAATGTTTCTGGGAGGGCTTTCCATATCGTGGGTGCTGTGTATGTGAAGGCCCTTTTGCTGGTGATTTGTTTGGTCTTGCGAAATGAGGATTTTACTGATAGGGAGTTAAGTTTTGTTGTTCTACTAGCTCTGGTGTCTGACGATGGATCAATGTATTGAGATGGGAGGGGGCAATATTATTGAATTATCATTATGGTTTTATATTTTACTCTGCTAGCAATGGGGAGTCAGTGGAGTTGGTACATGAATTGGGGTGATGTGGTCTGAGAGCCTTGCCTTAAATACGACTCGGGCCATGACATTTTGCATCATTTGAAGTATGTTCAGACTCTTTTTTTTTTTTTTGATAATCCTAGGAGCAGACTGTTGCAATAGTCAAAGTGAGGTGTTATGAGGGTCTGCACAACTGTTCTGAAGTGCTCCGAGTTGTTCGATAATCCTTAGTTTGTAAAATATGGTCCTATTTATGTGTCTTAGGTGGGGAACCATACTGAGGGTTTTGTCAAGATGACTTCCAGTTTTACTGTGAGGGGTGTGTTATTTATATTAATTGTAAGTGGGGGGGGGGTTGAAGTTTGGTTGTCTTGTTGTGAATGGGACTTTAGTTTTCTTGAGGCTGATACTTAAGTTTGATTGGAGCCAGTTTTCAGCTTCAGATAGGCAGGTTTCTAAGTTGTCATAGTTGGGGTTGTAGATGTCTAGTGGAGAGTATACCATAATATCGTCTGCATATATATGGTGTCTTGTGTGTTTGAATGTGTAACATGTCAGCTGGATGTATAAGTTGAACAGTAAAACAAATAAGGCAGAGCCTTGCAGGATACCTTGATTTTGGGGGAAGGTTGGGGATGTTTTGTGATCTTTTGCACATATTGGTAATGATCGGATATATACGATTTGAACCACTTGAGGATTTGTCCATTTATGCCCAGGTGACCAAGTCTTGAGTGTAGAGTATTATGACTTATGTTGTCAAAAACAGTTGAAATATCCTGAAAAATGAGAATGAATGCTAGTTTGGAGTTGTCCATTCCCTGAATGAGTGAGTCATATAGAGCCAGTAAGAGTTTCATTGCTGTGAAAGAGGCAAAATCCATGTTGTTGATCATCTAATGGGGCATGTGAGTCAATAAAGCCTTGTAACTGTCATTGGACTGCTTTCTCAATGACTTTGGCTATGAATAGAATGCTGGCAATAGGTCTATAGGAAGAAGGTTCATCTTTATTGAGTTTTTTATTCTTTAAAATGGGACGAATTGAAATTTTGAGCGGGTTGGGCATGGAGGGATTGATTGACAATGTTAAAAAGGTATGGGGCTATTTAATTTCTTATTACTTTGATCTATACAGTAGGGCAGAGTTCTAGTGTGGATGTTGTTTTGAGTTGCGTGATTATTTATGTTGGACATCCCAGCGAAAGCAGTTTGCTGCTAGGGTCTTGTATGGCTTCACGGAAGTAGACTGGATCTTGCAAAAACATACCTGCTATCAGGAGCCAGCCCTGTCTATCAGCTGGAGATGTGCTTAGTGATGTTTTGGCACCCCTTTTCAAACTCACCAGAGTAGAGCGAGGAGAGGGCTTTAGTAAGCCTTTGGATACTTGGGCTGCTGTGGTTAGCTCTCAGTGCACATCCAGGCAGTCGAATACAGGAGGTGAAGGCCCGTCAGTCGTCTTCCAATCAGGGGATCAAGCTGGCAGTGGATCAAAGGACCTGTCAAAATTCATTGGGTCCAATTTTTTTAGATATAGCTGATGCTTCAAAGCCAGGGGATTTCTTCAGATTTGTCTTAGTGATCTTATGACATGCCAGATTGATGCTGTGTATTCCCTATGGGCTCGGACAAGCCATAGGCTTAGAGGTTAGAGACTATCCAGAGTTGCATATTGGGCACTCTTAAGATGGCCTCCACAGAGAATCCCAGAGACAGTCGAAACCTCTGGTGATAGACAGCCTGCTGCCTTGTGTTGGGAGCTAGTCATGTGCCTGTCACATGGGTAAGATGATGCATGCCCTGTCTGGGGTTGGGCAAACTCTCATGTTTTAGGCCCATTCCTCAGACCGGAGACAGACTAAAGATCCCTTATGGTTGGATTTGGTGGAAGGTGAGGTTCAGGAGGGGAAAACATACCTTATTCAAGTCATTGTTGCTCTCTTCTAGTGCAAATGTTCCTACTCCTGCCTAAACTAGGGAGTATGTGGCTGGTGTCTGCAGAGAAAATGGGATTGACTCGAGTTCATTTCAACCTGGTAGAGGATGATTGGGCCAGTGGAGCTTTGCGAGGTGTTGGTGTGGCAATGGCTGTGGGGTAAGTGGCAGTGCTGCTTTGTTTCAGAGGTAGAATGCAGGTGGTAATGTCTCTCTCTTCCTTTTGTAGTGTGAGTCTTGAAAGAGGTGGGAAGCTGCATGCTTTTCCTGTTGTGGTGTGAGTCCTGGAAAGGATTGGATATCGGTGCTTGCTGCCTTACAGTTCTGTCAGTTTGCTGTGGTTTGCTAGATAGTCTTGGAAGTTCCTAGGAGCCTCTTTTGGATGGGTTGCTGTGGAATTAGACAATCAAATTTCGAGACTTTGGTGGCTGTGTAAAGGGCCTCTTTGGTTGAGTGGTAGAAATGAGTGTGACCTTCAGGAGTCTTCTGCATTCGACTCTAGGCAGCTTGTCATTTATTTAACTGTTTTTAATATACAGTTTTTCTACCAGTCAAAACGGTTTACATGGAACAATTAAAGGTGTGGTGGAACAGTAAGTAACAAGGGGGAGGGGGGGAAATGCGGGGATTTATAATTTTAGAACTTATATTACAATGAGCTTATGAAACAGTAGGGGGCTTCTGGTACAGTGAACTTGTTATACTGGTGTTATACCAATGGGCTTGTGATGCTATGAAGGAGAAGTTATCAGTTGGCTGATTAAAGGGGGGAAATAGAGAAGATCTGTGGGAGTGGAGAGAGCTCTTGCTGGGAATTACTTGGAAGGGATGATCCAGTAGTGTTCTTGAAAAGGTATGTCACGAGATGCTTTTTGAAGATGTTGTGAAATTGAGTGCTCTGTAATTTAGTGGGTAGGTGGTTCCAAAGGGGGGTGTATACAATTTAAAGGATCTCATACCTGTGCGTTGTCAGCTCTTGGGCGCCTGAGCTGGGGGGAGAAGAAGGTTAAGCGTGCTCTGTCTGCATAGTCTATTTGGGTTTGAGTGTATGATAAGCGTTTAGAGGTGCTCAGATGAGATGATGTTGAGTGGTTTATGGATGATAGTGAGGATCTTGTATTTGACCCTTGATGTGACAGGGAGCCAGTGGAGGGATTTCAATATAGAAGTGATTTGGATGTGTCTAGAGAGACTGGCTATAGTGCATGCTGCTGTGTTCAGGGCAAGCTGTAAAGGGGCAATGGTGGCCTTGGGTAGTCCTTGAAGGATGGAGTTGCAGTAGTTGAGCGGGAGTGTGGTGGAGGCCTGGCAGACTGCGCAGAAACTCTCAGGTGAGAGGAGGTGGGGTGTAAGTTGCAGAGAGTTTGAAATAAATGTTCTTGGTGGTGTTATATGTGGTTGGAAATTGAGTTGGTGATTAAGGATGACACCGAAGTACTAGACCGGAGATTTGACTTGTATCTCGGTGTCCTCAATTTTGATAAATGGTGGAATGAAGTTGGGGGTCTTGGGTCACATGGAGGATCTCAGTCTTACTAAAGTTAACTCCTAGATGATGGAGCTGTAGCCAGGAGACGATTTTTTGAAGCAGGCTGTTAGATTAGAGTAATCGGGAGCAGTGGTTTGAAATGGAGTGCATATCATAATGTCATCTTCATAAAGTTAGTATCTGATGTTGAACCTCTGTATAGTGTAGCAGAGGGGGCTGATGTAGATATTAAAGAGTAAGGAGGAGAGTGTGGAACCCTGTGGAACTCCTTGGGGAAGGGTGAAAGGATGAAAGGTGTTGATGAATGGTGTCCAATTCTTCTCAATTGAGTGTGTTGGGAGAGGTAGGAGTGGATCCATTTGAGTGGTTTGTCTTGTACCCCAATATTGTTAAACTGGTCAAGCAGAATTTGGTGGGACACAGTATCAAATGCTGCTGAGATGTCTAGGAAGAGCAGCACGTAACCAGAGGAAGCCTTTTCAGTACCAGAGATGAATGTTGATATAAGAGAGGTGAGCAAAGTTTCGGCACTGTGGAAGAGGCGGAACCCATGCTGATTATGATCTAGAGGTGCATGTCTGTTGATGTGTTCCTAGAGTTGGAGTTGAGCGGCTTTTTTGATTATTTTTGGCAAGGAATTGCATGCTGGCTGTGGACCTGTGTGAGGTGGGGTCCAGGTTGGGTTTCTTAAGGAGGGGTCTTAAGGAGGCTTGTTTGAGAGAGGGTGGGAGGTAGGCTTGTATGAGGGAGGTTTGACGGGTATTTGAGTTGAAAGGTAGCAGCTCAGTCTTTGTTGATTTGATCCAGGATACCAGGTAAGGGTCTAGAGGAGAGGTGCTGGCATTGATCTGTGAGATGTCTGTAAGTTCATCTGAAGGGACATCTCTGAATGTAGTCCATGGTGGGATATTATAAGTTGGTATGATAAGGGTGGTGATACCATGCTGCTTGTGTTTTGCTATGAGGAAGTCGGCCATCACTTGGGGGTCAAGGTTATGGTTCTTGTATGGTTGGGATGGATCTCGCATGAGGGTTCTGACAAGAATGAACAAATCCCTTGGTTTGTTAAGGACATGGATGAAGATGTTTTCATGGTTTTCACGTTTGGCATTGAGGGTATTGTTGCAATAGGCTGTGCATAGGTCAAGGTAGATGGACTGAAGCTGTGGGTCTTTGGATTTTCTCCAACTACATTCAAGTCTTCGGAAGGCGTGCTTCTGTTCTCTTAGGCGGGAAGAGTACCAGGGTCCGTGAGGATGACATGTTTTGGGAGGGGTACGTGGTGGAGCCTTGAAGGCATTGGCGATAGTAGAGTTCCAGATATCTACTAGTGAGTCAAGGTCTGAGAGCTGTTATACCTTCTAGGGAAGGGATGGTTCATTGAAGGCAAGAAATCGTCTTGCTTTAGGAGGTTTAGTGTGAAGAGGGTAGTTGAAATGGAAGGGTAGTAGGGTGAAGGTTATTAGGAGGTGATCAGAGGACTGGGGTGGAGGTGGGAGAAATAAGGTCAGATGAGGAGAGTAGGTCAGCAGAGAGGAAGAGCAGATCAAGGGCCCCTCCTTTCGAGTGCATTAAGGTGTTGATGAGTTCTGTATAATGCAGATCGCTCATGGCTTGAAGGAAGGCATTGCTTTGGCTGATGTTGGCTGAGAGGAAGATCGAGATCGCCGAGGAGAATGAGCTGTTGTTGTTTGGAGGCTTGGGAGCATATTTTCTTGAGAAGCATGTCCAGCTGGTCTGCGTTATGGTGAGGTGCTCTGTGTACAAGGCAGATTATGATTTATTTGGTTATAATGAGAAGCGGAAGTAAGGATGTGGTTGAAAAGCGGAAGTAAGGATGTGGTTGAAAAGCGGAAGTAAGGATGTGGTTGAAAACTACAGGCCGGTTAGTTTAACTTCGGTGGTGAGTAAATTATTGGAAACGCTGCTGAAAGAGAAAATAGTGAGGTTTCTGGAGTCCAGCGGATTACAGGATCCAAGGCAGCATGGATTCACCAGAGGCAGGTCTTGTCAGACAAATCTGATTGATTTCTTTGACTGGGTGACCAGGGAGTTGGACCGAGGGAGAGCCCTAGATGTGGTGTATTTAGATTTCAGTAAAGCCTTTGACACTGTTCCTCACAGGCGACTTATAAACAAACTGAGCACCCTAGGGATGGACCCTAAAGTTACTGCTTGGGTTAGAAATTGGTTGGGTGGGAGGCGATAAAGAGTACAAGTAAATGGAGCTCACTCTGAGGAGAAGGATGTTATCAGTGGTGTGCCCCAGGGATCTGTCCTTGGTCCGATTCTTTTTAACATCTTTGTTAGTGATATAGCGGAAGGGCTTTCAGGTAAGGTTTGCCTCTTTGCGGATGATACCAAAATCTGCCATAGAGTAGACACCCAGGAAGGGGTAGATAACATGAGGAGGGATCTAGCTAAGCTTGAAGAATGGTCTAGAATTTGGCAGCTGGGATTTAATGTTAAAAAATGCAAGGTCATGCATTTGGGCTGCAGCAATCCAAGGGAGCAATACAGTATAGGGGGTGAAGTACTTTTGTCCACTAAAGAAGAGCGGGACCTAGGCGTGGTTGTGTCTGTTGTTCTTAAAGTAGCTAAACAGGTAGAAAAGGCGACGGCAAAAGCTAGAAGGATGCTTGGGTGCATACAGAGAGGAATGGCTAGCAGAAAAAAGGAGGTGATAATGCCTCTGTATAAGTCTTTGGTGCGACCTCATTTGGAGTATAGTGTGCAATTCTGGAGACCGCACCTTCAAAAGGATGTGACCAGGATGGAGTCGGTGCAGAGGGTGGCTACTAAAATGATTAGTGGTCTTCATTATAAAGCATATGAGGACAGACTGAAGGATCTTAATATGTACACCTTGGAGGAAAGGCAAGATAGAGGTGATATGATTGAGATGTTTAAATACCTCCGTGGCATAAATGTTCAGGGAGAGAGCCTCTTTCAATTGAAAGCAAGTTCTGCTACGAGGGGACATGGGATGAGGGTGAAGGGAGTTAGATTCAGGAGTGATATGCGGAAATATTTCTTTACGGAAAGAGTAGTGGATCCGTGGAATAGTCTCCCAATAGAGGTGGTAGAGATGAGGACAGTAAGTGAATTAAAAAAAGCATGGGACAAACATAGAGGATCTCTAAAGGTAAAAAGGGGACTGTTGTAGTTGTTATGGAAGGACAGACTAGATAGGCCATGTGGTCTTTTTCTGTTGTCATATTTCTATGTTTCTAGTCTTAAATAGCTTACCCTGTAGCTTCATTACATGTCCCCTAGTCTTTCTGTATTCTGATGACGTAAACAATCGATCTACATTTATGTGTTCCACTCCATTCATTCATTAATTTATTCTGAAAGTCCAGATACACTATATCAACCGACTCACCTTTGTCCACCTGTTTAGTCACACCTTCAAAAAAACATAACAGATTAGTAAGACAAGATCTTCCTTGTCTAAAGCTATGTTGGCTGTCTACCATTAAGCCATGACTATCTACATGTTCAGTAATTTTGTTTATGATGGTTTCTACCATTTTTCCCGGTACTGATGTCAGGCTCACACCGGTCTGTAGTTTCACGGATCACCCCTGGAACCCCTTTTTAAAGATTGACATTACATTGGCCATCCTCCAATCTTCAGGTATTAGAGATGATTTTAATGATAGTTCACAGATTACTAATAGCAGGTCTACAATCTCATATTTCAGTTCTTTCAACACCCTGGGATGTATATCATCCGGCCCAGATGATTTGCTACTCTTCAGTTTATCAAATAGTTGTAATATATCTTCCCGGTGTATTGATACTGCGGAATAAATGAAAGAAATATCACCTTTAAATACCACTTCAGTCATGGGTAACATCCCTACATCTTCCTCAGTAAAGACCGAAGCAAAGAACTCAATCAGTCTCTCTGCTATGGCTTTGTCCCCTCTTAGTGCCCTTTTTACCCCTCTATCATCTAATGGTCCAACTGACTCTCTCACAGGTTTTTTGCTATGAATATACTTGAAAAAGTCTTTATTACACGTTTTTGCTTCCACAGCAAGCTTCTTCTCAAATTCTCTCTTTGCCTGCCTTATCAATGCCTTGCATCTAACTTGCCAGTGCTTATGCTTTTTCCAGTTTTCATCATTTGGCTCCTTTTACCATTTCCTGAAAGATGCTTTTTTGGCAACAGCCTCTCTGACCTCACCTTTAAACCATGCTGGCAGTCTTTTGGACTTCCTTCCACTTTTCTTAAAGCGTGGAATACAGCTGATCTGGCCTTTCAAGATTAGTTTGTTTGTTTGTTTGTTTGTTTTTAATTTATTTTTTTATTTTATATTTATCGTTTTACAATAAGTCCAAGCATACACGCTTGCATAGAAATAAAGGGTACAGACATGAAAACATCATTGATAAACACAATGAAACAAAGGAAATTAAAAAGGAAATGGCAAAAAGTGCCTAGTCTGCCCCTAACAAAGCCCACCATAGTGGGGGAACCAAGTGAATAAATAAGAACGAACATGTGAGGAAAAACAAGTGGATGGCTAACAGTCAAGCTAATCCTACTTCAATGGGGACTGGTTCGTTTGAGCAGAGTGATGAGTATTCAGAAAAGCCAGCAACTGTGATGGCTGAAAAAATATATAAGAAGTAGACTGCAACTTAATCATGCATTTACATGGAAATTTCAAGAAGAATTGAGCACCCAGCTGCAAAGCTCTGGGGCGGAGCAGTAGGAAATCTTTCCTTCTCTTCTGAGTTTCTTTAGACAAATCAGGAAAACCTTGAACTGGTAAACCTTTTAAAAATCATAAAACGTTTCCGAAAATACATTTGTAGAAACCAGTCCCGGTCAAAAGAGATTACAAATGTTGCCAATAGAGTAGATGGGAAAACAGACTCTGACATCGAGGATTCCAACATACCAGAAACATCCAATGAATCAACTTGCTCAACACCACCAACACCCTTCTTAACAAATGGAAGATAATAGAATTTAACTATTGAGGGGTGGGGTTCTACTGGCACCCCAAGAACATCAATTAAATATTTCTTAAACATCTCTTTAGCACTAATAACAGATGACTTTGGAAAATTTAGAAGACAAAGATTTTGATAACGTGATAAATTCTTCAAAATTTCAATTCTTGCTTTTAAAGCCATAGCATCCTTCTGAAAAGATAAACCCCCGTCTGCAATCCGAGAAACCCTCTGTTGTAACTCAATCACTGAAGACTGCAAAGCAGAGACTTCCAATGTATGTTGCAATAGATTAGTATGAGACTGAGATTGAGCTGCCAGTGCAGTCAATTGAGGAGCCAATAATTCCCCAAGCTTCACAGTAGCCGTCCAGATAGTTTCTAAAGTAAAGACAGCTGGCTGCTCAAAGGAAAAAGTTACCAAAGTGTCAGCCACTCCTGCACCAGCCTCTGTCTGCTGCTCCATTGCTGGACCCCCAGAAACAGAAAGGACCTCAGCTGACCTGTCGACTCACTCCGCGGTGATGATACTCCTGGACAGTGAGGCAGAGAAGAAAAAAACCTTTTCCTCTGTTCTGTCCCACAATTAGCCCTCCAGTCACAGCATGCTTATCCACCTGGGAAGACTGCAAAACCGCTGACTCAGCCGGGCTCTGCTCCAGGAATAGATCCTTTGGAGGACGCTACTGCGCCAGAGAAGAGATGTCAGGCCCCGAGCCAATTGCTGAGCTACTCGGCTCCAACGGAACACCAGTAGGGCTTCATTCCACCGGCTCTCCTGACTGTTGCTGCAACGGAAACAAAAAGCAATCTAACGGACCCGCTGCTTGACCAGGTAACGGGGACGAAGCTGCCAGGGCAAGGGAGGGTTTCTTTACCCCTTCCGCTTTCCCATAGGGCAAATTATTGCAGCTGCTGACACCCGCTAAACCGCTATCTTGGCTCCACCTCTGAGCTCAAGATAGTATTTTTAAACAACACACAAGTCTTTAACCTTTGCAATTGCTCCTTTGTTTTTTCTTAATTATTTTCCTCATTTTAGGGAGGAGTGGCCTAGTGGTTGGGGCAAGTTACTTCAGGCCGTAAGGTCGGGGGTTCAAATCCCACTAGAGGACAGCAACCTTGGGCCAGAAGGATTGGGGTTTCTAGTCCCACAGGTGCTCTTTGTGGTCTTGGGCAAGCCACTTAATCCTCCATTGCCCATGTTCCCTGTAAGTATTAGTGTATGTGTCTCATATCCCCTTATGTTTAAATGTATCCCCCAATTGTGTTGTGACCACTTTGATTGAAGGATAAGGTGGTATACAAAACTGTCTAAATAAATAAATTTTATCATAGTCTCCCTTTCGAAAGTTAAAAGGTAGTACTGTGGATTTTCTTATCCCTCCTCCATTAATTAAATCAAACGCAATCATGCTATGATCACTATAATCAAGTGCCCCGAACACCCTTATCTCTTGCACCAGATCTGGTGTTCCACTAAGGACTAGGCCCAAAATGGCTTCCCCTCTGATCAGTTCATGAACCAGCTGCTCCAAGAAGCAGTCATTTATTTAATCTAGAAACTATCTCCCTAGTTGCATGTCCTCCCGTGACACTGACCCAGTCAATACTGGGGTAATTGAAATCGCCCATTTTTATTATTGTGCTGTAACGTACGTTAGCTTCCTTGATTTCTGTGAGCATTTCATCATCCATTTATTCATTTTGGCCTGGCAGTCGATAATACACCCCCATTGCCATCGCCTTCCCCTTTTTACATGGAATTTCAATCCATAGAGATTCTACCGCAAATTTTGTTTCCTGCAAAACTTTAATCCTTTGTGACTCAATGCTCTCTCTTACATAGAGTGCAACCCCTCCACCAATTTGATCAGCTCTATCGTTACAATCTAGTTTGTACCCAGGGATCAGTGTCCCACTGGTTGTCCTCCTTCCACCATGTCTCTGAGATACCAGTCATATCTAACCTCTCATTTAGTGCTATATATTCTAAATCTCCCATCTTATTTTTTAGACTTCTAGCATTTGCATACAAGCATTTTAGAGACTGTATTTTATTCACATTAATCTGGCTATCGGTAGGCAGAGATAATTTGGAATCTTTAAGCTCTCTCTGCTCCGTACTTGGGGGCATTGCGCTACTTTTGTCTTTATTGGAACCTCTCTGCTGATATGCCCTAACTTCATTTTTTTGGTAGTATCCTTCAAGGATACATTGTTCCGAACCTTGTGCTCTTGGGCGACTGTCGGCTCTCCCCTATTATCTAGTTTAAAAGCTGCTCTACCTCCTTTTTAAAAGTTAATGCCAGCAGCCTGGTTCCTTCCCGGTTAAGGTGGAGCCCATCCCTTCAGAAAAGCCCTTCCTTTCCCCAGAATGTTCCCCAGTTCCTAACAAATCCAAAACCCTCATCCTTGCATCATCGCCTCATCCACGCTTTGAGACTCCGGAGCTCTGCCTGCCTTTTGGGTCCTGCGCATGGAACGGGAAGCATTTCGGTGAACCCTCTAGCCTTATTGGTTCAACAACACAGGATCTCAGCTTAATACTATGCCGACGATCTGGTTCTTCTGCATCACACCTCCCCTCTTTCCCATGATCTCTCCCCTCTAAACTCCTGCCTTACGGCCGTCGCTGACTGGCTCACCACCCACTGTCTTCATCTCAACCTCACAAAAACCCTTGCCATCTGGTTTTCTCGCGGTAATACCTCTCCCCATATCTCCCCCTCTCTTTCTGGTTCACCTGTCCCTCTAGTCTCCTCTTTTCGCTATCTGGGCGTCTTCTTTGATTCAAACCTATCTTTTCGAGATCACCTTGCTCACGTTTCTAAAACTTAATTTTTCTTCCTCCGTCAGATTCGCGCCATCAGGCCCTTCCTCACTGCACAGGCACTTACGACCCTTCTCCTATCCCTGGTCATGTCCTGTGTCGACTTTTGCAACTCGGTTCTAGCTGGTCTCCCTATCACGCAACTTCACCGCCTCCAGCGCATCCAAAACACTGCTGCCCGACTCATCTTTCACTCCTCCCCACACGATCACATTACACCTCTACTCATCCATCTTCACTGACTTCCCATCAAATTCCGCATCCATTACAAAATCTTGACACTTTTCCATCGTGTCCTTTACACCCACTCTCCTCAGTACCTGGCTGATCTTGTTCACTTCCATTCCCCAGCTCGCTCCTTACGTTCTCTCCATCTCAACTGCCTACATCTCCCTTTACCGGTCTGTGCTCGCCTCCAATCCACTCGTTCCTATGCCGCCTTCTTCATCGGCCCCGCCCTATGGAACTCCCTACCCTCCTCTATCCGGCTTGAGCAGGAACACACCACCTTCAGAAACAGTCTCAAAACCCATCTCTTTGCCCTTGCCTTTGATCTCCCTGCTCCCCCTGTGTAACCCTACCCTCTCTCCCTCCTTCTCTTTCTCCTCCTTAATGTCCCGTCGCATGAATCTGCTAGGTTTGCTTTCCTGTCAAATATTGTAATTTTGTTTCCTCTTCTCTACCTTATGGTTTTCTAATTGAGTTATGTAAACTGCTTTGTCTATTCGTTTAGCGGTATATAAAGTCAATAAACATAAACGCTACCCTGGAAGTTCTGGATTTCAACTGTCTACCTAAAAGCCTAAATTTAGCCTCCACAACCTCCCTACCACATTTTCCTATGTCATTGGTACTGACATGTACCAAGACAGCAGACTCCTCCCGAGCACTATCTAAGACCGTGTCTAGGTGGCGCGTGAGGTCCACTACCTTCGCACCAGGCAGTCATGTTACCAGGCGATCCTCATGTCCACCAGCCACCCAGCTACCTACATGCCTAATGATCAAATCACCAACTATAAGAGCTATCCTAACTCTTCCCTCATGCGCACATTGCCCTGTAGAAACTTCCTCGGTGCGAGAGGGTTTTACATGACCTGGAGGACAGGTTCCAGCTACAGGATCACTTCCTGCCAATAACAGCATTAATGATTTACGAGAGTGCAGGAGATTGTAGTGCTGTGGTGTTTTCTTAGATGAAGATAATGGGAAACGTTTGGTACACCTCAAGCCTCTGCCTCAGGCTTACCTTCTCACTCTCCCTTGATGTACATAATTTAAAAAACCCTATGTAAATAGTTTTTGTCATAGTTGCTCTGTTAAATGTACATAGTTAAAATACCGTTCTATGTAAAAGTATACAGAAGTATACAAAATTGTTAACTGTTCAATTGTAAACCGCCCTTGATCTCTGGAAGGGGCAATATAGAAGAAATAGATAAATAAATAAATAAAATGATGCCGATTGGGTGGTGGGATGCAGGGAGAAAGGTCAGTTGCCTGTTGCTGGTCCTGGTTTTAAATGTCTTGCTGCAGAGCTTTTCTTCGGCCCGTTTGGCCTTGTCGGAGTTGAGTGGGGAGGGTCATTTCATTTGTTCAGTGTTTCTGTCTCTGAGTTTAAGGCAGTTGGTTCCGTGGTCCAGTGGGATGCCTGCTGGTCCTATGTATGGTTTTGCACAACTGTCCCATCACCTTGATGCCACCCATTTTCTTCACCCCCGCCAGTCAGGTTTTCGGCCAGGGCACAGTGTGGAGACTGTCCTTCTTGAACTTCACGTGGCTCACGACTGTGGTGACTTCTTGGTGGCGGTATCCTTATATCTTTCTGCAGCTTTTGACCTAGTCAACCACTCCCTTCTCTCTCGCTTCCGGGAGGCTGGCCTTTTCAGCACGGTCCATCACTAGTTTCACTCATATCTCCTCGCTCTTATACCATGATTTCCTCTGGTTCTCCTTCACCTCACCTCCCCACTCCATCCTGATCTTGCCCCCCTCAATTCCTGTCTGTCTTCTGTTGCTGATTGGCTCACGCCAACTGTCTGCACTTGAATTTGACTAAAACTTGCAATCTGGTTCACCTATGGTAGTCGTCCCCCTCTGGTTGCCCCTTCCTTCTCTGACTCACATATTCCCCTTGTTTCCTGTTTCCGTTACCTACTGTAGGTGTTCTTTTTGACTCAGATCTTTCTTTCCGGCCTCACATCTCTCACATTACTAAGACTTACTTCTTTCTATGCCAGGTCTGTTCCATCCGCCCATTTCTTACACCACAGGCTCTCACCACTCTTCTCCTTTCTCTGGTTATGTCACTTGTCGATTTCTGCAATTCTGTTCTGGCTGGCCTTCCACACTCACAGCTACACCGTCTTCAGCACATCCAGAACCCAGATGCACGCCTTATCCTTCACTCTTCACATCGGGATCACGTCACTCCTCTTTTTCTCCACCTTCACTGGCTTCCCATTGAATTCCATATTTACTATAAGATCCTCACACTGGTTCATCATGTTCTGCACAACCGCACTCCTCAGTATCCAGCAGACCTTATTCAGTCCCATACTCGCTCACTTTGCTCACTGCACATCAGTAGCATCCACCTCCCCTCTCCATCCCACGCTCACCTACATTCTACCCGCTCCTCTGCTTTCTTCTTTATTGGTCCCGCATACTGGAACTCCTTGCCCACCTCTCTGACTCGAACAGCACTACCCCACTTTCAAAAAAACATCTGAAAACTCACCTCTTTTTCCTCTGCTTTTAACCTCCCCTTTTGTGTGTAGTTACCTTTTCCCACCTCTCTCTCACTCCTCTTGGTCGCGTGTGTTTTAAATGTCTTGGTTGCTTTCCTGTCACTTATTGTAATTTCTTTTCCTTTTCTGCCTGATTGGCCTTTCCTGTATATTTTATTTTTGTAAACCGCAATGTTGTTTGAATGGTGGTATATCAAGCTAATAAACATAAACATATGGTGTGTTTAGAAAGCGAAAAGGGTCTTCCCTTAGTGGAGTTTAGATAGGGAGAGCCAGCTTCCAAGGCATTGTTGCTGTTGGTTGAGGAGGGGGCCGATCAGTTCCAGTAGGGATCAAGTTTTTTCTCTCCAGGGTTCAGATTTTGTTTGGGATAAGATCTGGCTTGGGGTCCTGATTTAGAAGCATTGAGGGGCTATGTCCTTTTTTGGTGTCTTCCGAACATTAGGGAGGTTTGAACTTGGAGGCTTGCACACTTGAGGAGCAGGCAGTGCGTGCCAAGCTCATTGGTTCCCCCCCCCCCCCCTTCCCAATATCGTTAGGTACTCCTTTGATATGTCTCACTCGTCTGGACTGGACTGATGGATGATAAGGAAGGTGAAATTAGACCTTACCTGCTAATTTTCTTTCCTTGAGTCCCTCCAGTGCAGTACAGGACCACCTTTATGCTTATCAGATTCATGCTTGATTGTGGAGGAGCGAACATACTAGGGCTGTGGTGCCCAGGACATGATTTCACTGGTGTGGCTTGTTTATTCTGTACTGCTGTTGGGGCACATTAGTATACTGCTGTTGGCTGGTTGCATAGTTTTTTTTTATCCACGATTCTGAACTCTGTCCAGAACAGCAGTGTTTATTTGATAAGTATAAATAGTGATGTAGGAAATGAGTGAGTTTCTGGTAATCATTTTGTTCTCGGGTCTCTAAAGGAAAAAAGGGACTTTAGTAGTTGCTATGGAAGGGCAGACTAGATAGGTCATATGGTCTTTTTCTGTTGTCATGTTTCTATGCTTTGTTACTGGTGAGAGGATGACTGCACAGGACCTTTTATACTGCAACATCATCAAATTGGTGGCTCTGTCAACATCTGCTGGTAGGAAGGTAAACTCGCACCTGGACTAGACTGGATGGACTCAGAGAGAGAAAATTTAGCAGGTACGGTCTAATTTCACCATAAAAGTGGGTACTGCATTCTCAGGGATCTGAAGATTTTTTTTTTTAAACTATTTCTGAACCATTGATTGTGGTGGTGATAATATTCCCAAAATGCCTTTGTTAAAAAATCTCTAAGGGCTCAAAACACTTTCCACATTTTCCAGTTTCTTAGCAGTCAAATTCTTATCCTGAATTAAAATAGTTTGAGTCTCATTAGACTTCATTACCATGTCTTCCTCCTCCTTCATATGCTGCTCCAATTGAGAGTTCTCAGTATTTAATTAACAACTTAGAATGCATATCCAGTGTTCCTTATCGTTTCTCCAATTCAGTCCTCCACCTCTGGGTTGTGCACCTCCTTCCGCAGCTTGGAGACTGGGCATATCAAAATCGTGACATCACTGGATGTAGTCTGCTGGTCTCTCTCATCAGTCCCAGTGTGTCCAGTCTCCATGCAGCTGGAGGACGTCGTGAGCCTAGGTGCTGGGCTCACTTGAGAAACAGATAAGGAGCAGCTAGTTAGGCTTTCGTTTTACTAAATTTACTTTGGTCCCTTTAATTTTTGTTGGTTTGGTGTCCTGGGAGATATCATTAAAAAAGAGCAACGCCAGCCTCAGTATGAACTTCCTGTCTCTTCCCTCTATTGTTACTGGGACAGAGCAGCTCGCAGGATCTCTCCCCCTAGGCTGTATGGGGGAGAGCTCCGCAGGACAAGAGCACTCTCGCAGTCCATGGTACTTCCTGGTTCAGGTACACCATGGGAAGCCAAGTTGACAATTTTATCTGGTGGAGCAGTTCTCACTGCGGACGTTGCTCGCGGCAGAGCTGAGCGACGCCACGGCTTGCAGAGCTGTGCTCCCAAGCGTTAAGGCGCTTTGCTCTTGGGGTTCCGATGGCGCAGGGAGGTTTGTGGTAGCCGTGCAGGGGGATGTTGAGTCTGGAAACGCTAGGCCGGGTGTTTTGGCGCCAAGCAGGCCTGGCAGCGTTGGTGGCCGTTTTTCTCACACGGGCAAAGCTGCATGATCTTTGGTGGCAGCAGCCCACGCTTCGGAGCAAGTATCTTGACGCGGCCCTGAGTCAATTATCTTTTGAATTTCTTTTCATTTCGGTTAATGACCTCACCCCTGGGTCCTAGTGCTGTTAGCAATTGGTGGATGCCCTTACTAGAGGGAAAATATTGCTTTAGGCTGGGAAAAAAAAAGGAGGATCTTTAAACTGCATAGTTAATCATTATATGCATAATGGTATCTAACAGAAGAAATCACATATCAATTTATATTGTTCTCTTCGGCAGTACCCAGTATACCATCTTCCTCTGAAGCCTGATGGAATCAGCTTGTCAGTGTTCTTGTGCGTGACCAGCCTACAGCATCATTGGTATGGCGAATGGCAATGGCATGGCAAATCAGAGCATTTAGTGCCTTTAGTGGGGTACAGTTGCCTTTTCATAGAAAATGGGGTCTTACTGCTGTTAAAGTTGATGGAAAGAGTTGGAGATAGCTGAGGGACCTAAATTCCAAACATTAAGGAACGTAAGAAATTTGCCATACGGTTTACTTGTTTGGAAGTTGCAAACATACGAGGCCCTATGTTCAGTCAAGGAGAATAAAACCCCACACAGCTTTAGTTTTCAGTTTCTAGTGGGCTCCGTCACTGAGAGTTCCTCAGCCTGCCACTTCCCAGCGAGCTATAAACAGGGAGGACAGCAGACAGGAGTAAATAAGTTTTATTTTTGCCTCAGAGAAAATGGGTTACACAATCTGAAGCTGTATAGCTTCTGGTTTTCAGGATGTGCTGACCGTGTATCACGACTACTCAGAGGGCTGTGTGAGGTCAGGAGTGGCACTACAGTGATTAGATATCCGGAGCTCTGTTTTGGCTCTGGCCAGTCACTTGTCTCACAAACTCTTCAAACAAAGCGATTGGATGCTTATCTCACAAGGGGTTGTATTTGTAGAAAACAAGCAGTTCTTGACTTTCGCAATTTACTGTAGCGTTTAAGTGGTTTTACAGGCAAAGAGATTGTTTGTGGACCTTGAAGGGGGGCTACATATGTCTGTTCCCTTCCTACCCTGGGGTTACCACTCGCTCCCTCAGGAAATGAGTAGTTTGTCTCTAACACTATTCATCAGACTCTAGGCTGCTTGGTGCCATTTTCTGTCTGAGGTAATTTGGGGAACCTTCCTACCATAACTGTACCCTGGCAAGCACATAGCTTTTAATTTCTGTTAATTCTTTCGCCCCTGTCATCTCGGGGAGTTATTGGGGGGTTTTTCAGGACGGTTCCCTTACGGTAGTAATTTTGGGTGGTTTTCTCACACCCCTCTGCCGGGGGTGGGGGGTGGGGGGAAGACAACCCCCCCCCCCCAAAAAAAAAAATAAAGAACCACCCAAAGAGGGAGGGGGCAGTAGTAGCATGCTCTTCCCTGGCAAGGAAGGGCTAGAGGGCTTAGCTCATGTCATCGTGCCCACAGTGGGTTGTCTGCCGTACTCCCAGAGGCACAGTTACTACCACTGGAATCTGCACAGACTGCGCTACTGTTTCTATCTGCGGAGAGCAACAGATGGAAAGTAAAGTGCTGGCAGGTCTGCAGGGACCATAGGCAGGCGCTGAAGGAGAGTCGTTGAGGGGCATCCTTCCACTGCCCTGACCGGAAATCCTAGCGGGCCCATCAAGTGCTTTTCTGGCCTTAGCGTTGGGATCGCATCTCGGAGAGTGTTCTCCAGAATTTGTTTTAATAACGCATCAGGAGTTCTGTTTCAGGCGGCAGGGGAAGATACCGGAGCTCTTGCCGCTTACGGCTGCTATACAGCAACCCAGGATAAGAGGTTGGTAGTATTACCCCGAGGAGTCCAAAGAGGGCACGGTTTCTAGGCCTTTCTTGTCCAGATATGGAATGGCAAACGATAGGGGAGGCCGAGTTGGAACTCGAATCAGCTATGAAGGTTCTGGAAGAAGGGGAAATACTCGAGCCTGAGGATCAGGTAAAATAAAAAAACAATTTAAAAAAAATTATTCGGGTATTCAGGTAGTACGAACTTTCGACAATCATCACGGAATCCCTGCAAACGCTCAATCTCGCTATGGCGCAGCAAGCGGAAGAAGAGGATGTAAAGAACCTTCTCATTCAGGCGATGCTACTAGCTCAAGTAGTGTTTCCTGTCCACCGGGTGGTTGACTGGCTGATCCAGAAGGCAGGGAATCAGCCGGAAGCGGGACTACGATGGGTCAGGACAATGGTCAGGCTCTATCCCTTGGCCGGCAAGGACAATGAAAAGTTTTGCTCACCACGGATTTGAGCGGCAGGGTCACCGGTTACAATGAGGCCCACTATCCAGGTAGAAGATAGCGTGGCCTTAGACGCGCATGACAGGAAAGTGGATGGCTTATTGAAACTAATATTTGAGACTAACGCTTTATCCTTGCAAGTTTCCATCTGCGGTGCTTCAGTGGAAAGAGCAGGCCGTTGATCGTCGGGGTCGAATTCTTCGACAGCTAGTACACAAGTTAATGTCCATCCTGGCATCCTCAGCATGAAGTTACCTTCATGTACTGAGAACAATGGCAGCGACCCTGGAGGTGGTGCCATGGGCCAGGTTTCATAGGCAGACATTACAGAGAGCACTGCTGTGCCGGTGGTCAACCAGACCGCCTTGCTGAACAAACATCTTTTCTGTCCTCTCCGGATCAGGCGATCGCTTCAGTGGCGACTAGATCCAGGATCTCCAGGAACAAGCAGGAATGAGTCTTCACATGTGGGTACGTCGGCGCCAACGGAGCCCGCACGGGAATGCTCCCCAGTAATTATTGGGAGGGACCTTTCCAGCCGGCTCGCAACACTGCCGATCTGAAACAGGCAACATTTGCCGCTAGAACATCCAGGCGGTAGTAGTTACCGGAAGTATGAAGAGACGACCAGGTGGCTGCTCTACAGCCAGATCAGGCTGTAAACTGCTTTGGTTAGCCTTCTGGTCAGGCACCACCAGTGAACATTCGGTGTATGCTTCAGGGAGGCAAAAGGCCTGCCACTGGGGCTCAAAGTGATGCCAAGGCCAATAACAGAACAGTCTCCTGCTCTGCCTCAGCAGCCACATCTCCCAGCTCACCCTGTACCTTTTGTGTATTGACTATTTTTCTTCCATTCATTGTTTTTCTGACTACTTTACCAGCTTCCTCTTTCTGTAGACAAGCAAGGGGATGCAACCACACTTGCTAGGTGATGTTGCTGACGTCGCCTACAATGCCGTGCTCTCCCCAACTCAGAAGCTTTTTGATTTCTCTGAGCATGCATGCATGTGCCTTCCTGCCAAGCTGTTGCTTGATCCTGTCAGGTTTTTTTGTTGACCGCGATGAAGCACCATGACTCTCCCTGCTCCATAGTTGCATCTTTCACTATATTTCTTTACTTTCTCAATGTGATCTGCAGTACAAAAACCCCCAGAGAAGTAGCGTTGAAAAAGTCACGCAATTGCTGTCGGCAGCCTCCCTCCTTCCACCATCTGGCAGCGCACTGCCATCGGGGGAATTGCTGTAAAATGCACATAAAACAATGAAACAACTCGGAGCAAGAAGGACATTATCAGACTGCTGGGCATAAACCCAAGAAGCAATACTGCTCATGGTGACAAAACCACTCTCTTCTCCACCGTCCATCCCCCATCAGGCAGGCCATGGGGCAGCCACTTGGCCAGAGGCAGACCTCCTACCGGCCCTGGCTGAAAACCAGCATGCCCAGAGCCTGCACTCGCAGGCCAGAGGCTCTGCCCTCTGTCTAACCCCCTCTCTCGACTCTAGCTACCTCCTCCCCGATGACAGCAGTCTTTGTTTCCTCCGGGGGAAAGCAAAGTCCATATTCGAGCACAAGCATCACTAGACACAGGAGTTTGCTAGTTCAGGTAAGACTCCCAAGCATCATTTCATTGACCCATTCATGTACCGCAAGGGGAACTCCCCCAAAAGTCACCCTGTTGTGCCTGCTTTATCACCCAAGCGCCCCCTTCCACAGCCCTCTGAGCTCTCCAGCCCAAACTCATCACTAATGTGCCTTCTGCGAAAGTTTGTGGCAGTCAGTTCAGCCATCTTCCAGGCCATCACCCTGGCCAGAGCTGCTTCTGCTTCTGCTTCCCAAAGCACAGTGGTGGGAGTCCAAGCTTCCCAGAGCACCCCCCTTGTAGACCCATGAGACCTACGTCAGGCACTCTCCTCGGATTCCCCCCCCCCCTCTAATCCACTGAGACCTCCACCTCCACTAGAAGATGTCTGCTCCCTCCTGAGTGACCCCTCATCCCATGAAACTGACTCCCCCTTGCTCATTCTGAGTATGATGCAGAGGAGATGCCAGATGACTGCTCCTACCCAAAATTTCTACAGAAGATCTTGCAAGCCCTTGCTCTAAGTGACTCCCAAACACCCACCAACAAATGGGATTTTCAGTCCATCCTTAAAGCCTGCAGTGCCCCCAGGGAGGTCCTTGCCGTGTCAGTCCTTCAAGATCTACAGGCTTCCATTTAGAAAACCTTATCTGCCGTCCAGACAACCTCCAGACGCTTAGTCCTTTAAGTATAAAGGTCCTTCCTGCTCCTGGTTTCCAACACCAATAGCTGTCACATCAGTCTGTCTCGGAGATCATTCTCAAAGTTCAAGACCGCCAAGTTAACTGCTAAACGCCACTAGGGAAAGAGCAAAGAACACTATGCCATCGGTTGCAAGTCCTATCAAAGCATCCTTCTCAACTCCTACCCCCCGTCCCTCATGGGATGCCGGGGATCCAGGTTGGGGAAATGTGTCTTCCCAGGGGTGCGCTTTTCAGGGGATCTCCCCTGGCACCCACATTCTCGCATACCAGCTATAGATTCTGCATTACCATTATGATCTTCTCCTCCAACTGGACAAGATCCCAGATCCTCTACCCTTCTGACAGAGGACCAGGCCCGACTGCTCTCTAACTTCCATGAATCCTTTCAGATTTTCTGGGCTACGTATGATATGTTTGACTCTGGCGCACTCCTTCGCCACTGCCATCTCAGCTAGACGCACAGTTTGGCTACACGTCTCTGGGCTAAGGGAGGGAACCACTGCCCATCTCGCAGATGCCCCATGCCTGGGAGATAGCCTCTTCTGCTCAAAGGTCTAAGAGGCTGTTTCAGAGGTTAGACTATTCTTCAACAGCCACAGAGCTGGCAGCCCAACCAGCAGAACCTCCATCACAGGCTCGTAGGGCACAGGTTCCACAATACCAAAGGGCATATCACTACCAGTTTTTCCAGCAGTTCTATCCTTACAGGAGGTTCCACTCCTATTCTCACCAACAGCCCCCAATGTTCAGCAGCACAAGAGGAAGTAGCATTCACAAAACCCAGCTCCAATTCCCAAGACTAACAATAGTTTTTGAATACCTCTCAGTGCGGGGCAGAATTCAGTTTTTCAGGGAGGCCTGGCAGTCTTTAACAACCATTGTATGTTTCAATTTTTGTTATAATTCTGTACCTTGTAAAAACTAAATTCCATATAAACTGCTTTGACTAGTAGAAAAGCAGTATATTAAATTCTGTTAAATGATCACTAAACATTGTCCAGGGAGGATACAAACCAGTTTTACAAGCCTCCTACCATCCCATCCCTTGCCACCTGCAAGGCCACTCCCAGATCAGTATCTGACCTCAGAGCTCCTGTAGAACTGGATCATAGCACCCTTACCTCATGACCAAAGGGGTCAAGGGTTTTACTCCCGGTTTTTCCTCATTGTGAAGAAAACTGGCGGATTCCACCTTATCCTTGATATCTGCAACCTCAATCTCTACATCGAATGGGAAAAAGTCAGAATGAACTCTGTCAGCACTATCCTCCCACTGTTGCGTCAAAATGATTGTCTTGCCTCTCTAGATCTGAAAGATACCTACAAGCACATACCCATCCATCTCCTCCACTGGAAATACCTTCACTTCATGTTCCAACAGGACCATTATCAATACCAAGTTCTTCCCTTTGGCCTCTTAGCTGCTCTACAGGTTTTCACAAAGTGCCTAGCAGTGGTCACTGTACCTGCGCAAACAAGGACACCGTGTTTATCCCTACCTCGACAACTGGCTCGTCTCGGCAGCATCTGAGGGGGCTCAGCACACTCTATAAGCCAACATAAATGTGCTGCATACAATGGGGTTCCTCATCAACAAAGAAGTCTAGACTACAACCCCAGCAACGTCTGTCCTTTATAGGAGTGCTACTCAACAAAGTCAAGGCCAAGGCCTACCTTCCAAGCAACAGATCCTTTCTCCAGGACCAAGCAGGAAGTCAGTCCTCACATATGGGTGACGTCGGCGCCGACGAAGCCCTCGCGGAGCAATTTCCCCAGCTTTCAAAGAAAGCCTTTGGGAATTGCAGCGTGCATGCACGGTCCCCTTCCCGCCCAAGGGTGCCATCTTGCTCAGTCGTCTTTTTTCCGCGGAGCCCTACAGACGCTGTTTGTGATCGCCGCTGAAAAAGTTGATTTTATTTACTATTCTTTTCTCGGTTCGACGTCGGATCCTTTTCCCGCCCGGACCCGATACGCCGTATCGAGTCCGTTCTTTATTTTTTCGGTTTTTGTCCTTCGTGACTGGCGTTCCCGCCATTTTTTCTTTTTTCACTGGCAGCCCTGTCTTTTGACCTCGCAGGGGCCCTTTTTCCCCCGATGGCTGCCAGCGGGTTTAAGAAGTGTGATAGGTGTAAGAAACTTATGTCTCTTACCGACACACACGACTGCTGCCTCCGCTGCCTCGGACCCGATCATGACCCGATGATCTGTGGTCCGTGTGGCAAAATGTCCTCAAAAGCGTTGAGTCGGCAGCATCAAAGAGAACGAATCTTCTCTGACTCCGTGTCCGGCCGGGCCTGGACCTCGTCAGAGGCTTCGATGTCCCGGGACTCCGGTCCTGAGCATTGTCAGAGTTCCTCTGAGCGGGGGTCTCCTGCCCGGGAACATCATAGGAAGAAGAAACCCGCGAGGGCGGCGTCGGACGCTCCTGGTTCCTCAAGGGCCAGGTTGCATAGCCCCGATAGCGGTCCCGGGTCCTTGGAGTCGGAGAGGCCTTCGAAACAACATCCTCGTCTCGAGATGGAGTCTCCTGGACACGTGAGTACTGTAGTCCTCGTGGACTCGCCTCCGAAGGAGCCGAGGCGGGGGCTGCTGGGTCTCCTGAGCTCGGACTCAGGTTGACGGCCTTGGAGAGCAGTTTCGCTGCCTTCATGGAACAGCAGCGGGCATTGATCGCTGGCCTCGCCGGTGCATCTGCCCCGACCACCGGGACGTCGACGTCTAAGTCGACCCCGGAGACCGAGCCGATCCTCGAGTCCATGTGGGCTCGAGTCGATCCTCGGTCGCGGTCTCCCTCGGCCTCCCGTTCGGGACCGAGGTCGGGGCGGAGGCCATCGGCGTCGGGGCGGAGGCCATCGGTGCCCGCCCGACCGGAGCCGCTCGATTCCTCCACCGAGGAGTCAGGCTGGGAGACGGAGGACGAAGAGTCCCCAGGTACTTTTCGGACTCGGTGCGTCCCATTGGACTCACCCGAGTCCGAACCTCGGAGACGGTCTTCCCCGGAGGACACCCGGTTCTCGGACTTGGTGCGGGATATGGCCAAGGCCTTGGCATTCCCCACAGATCCCGAGGAGGAGCCTCAAGCCGAAGAGCTCGATGCCCTCCAGTATGACTCTCCCACGAAGGAGGCCTTTACTGTACCGGTTCCTCCGATGCTGGAGCGACTTCTTTTCCGCATGTGGGAGAGCCCGGCGCCGGTGTTAAGCAAGCGGGTCGATTCCATTTATCGAGTCCGCAAGAGCCCCGGGTTCCAAAAGGCACAACTACCGCACCATTCCATGGTGGTGGAATCGGCCATGCATCGACTCAAGAGTCAAAAGATGCACTCCTCGGTGCCTCCCGGCCGGGAGGCCCGGAACCTGGATGCCCTCGGTAGGAAATGCTTCCAGGGCTCTATGCTTGCTTGTCGAGTCCAGACCTACCAGCTCTATATGGGCATGTATCTCCGAGACCTGGCAAAAGAAATTGCCGGGTTTTCTGCTGGTCTCTCCGAGGAACCTTTGCAGAGGTTCCAGGCCTTGTCCACTGGTATTCGAAAGTGCTCGAAGTTTATCTCTCGAGCAGTCTACGATGGCTTCGAAGCATCGGCTCGAGTAGCTGGAGCCAGCATCGGTGTCCGCCGACAGGCTTGGCTTCAGTCATCCGACCTCAAGCCATGGGTACAGGACAAATTGGTCGATGTCCCCTGCAGAGGTGAAAACCTCTTTGGCAAGCCCATGGCTGAAAAGGCTGCACAGATCGAGACCGAGACTCTGACCAGGACTCGGCTGTCCAGAAAAACCTCTGCCCCTTCTCAGAAGAAGGGCTCGGGGGAAAAGCCCTTTTACCCGAGGAAGGTGGCTGCCTATAAACAATACCCTCATTATCAGGCCTCAGCAGCTCCCCAACAGGGTCAGCAGGCCAAGGGACGGGGTAATGGGTCCCGTAGGCAGCAGGCCCCCAAGCCCACAACACCGGCCCCTGCTCAGCAGGGTGGGGGTTTTTGACTCCATCAGCATAGCCTCTTCCCCTCCGCTGGTTTCTCTCAGCACAGGGGGCTGGCTGGTCCACTTTGCCCACAGGTGGTCAGCCATCATATCAGATAGCTTTTTGAACTATATGAAGCACCCAGGTATCTTCTACACTTTCACCAGGTACCTCCCTCCTACTTTCCAGGGGAGCCTCCAAGACTCCCTCTGCACAGAGACTTACTCCTTCAGGAGTTAGCAAGTCTTCTTCAGGAACAGGCTGTGGAACCGGTGCCCCATCACCTGAGAGGTCAAGGCTTTTATTCCAGGTACTTTCTTTTTTTTTGTAAATAACTTTTTATTAAAGGTTTCAATATAAAGTACAGTCATCTTTGCACTGAAACATGGTAAACAGCCCCCACTGCAAACCATCCTCCCCCTGGCAGCCTGATATACTTGATAACTAACCAAAAACATACACCGCTCCCCCTTCCCTGCCCCCTCCCCGTCTAAGTCCAACACCCAGGCACACCCGAACAGACCGCCATGGTCAAGGCCTGTCCCCCAAGTCCTGATTTTCCCCCCCCGCCCTATTCCAGGTACTTTCTGATACCAAAACGAACAGGAGGCCTCAGACCCATCCTGGACTTGCAAAACCTCAACAAGTTCCTGGCAAGGGAAAAGTTCAAGATGTTTACCCTTGGAATCCTGCTGCCCTACCTCCAGCAGGGAGACTGGCTATGCTCCAAGATCTAAAGGATGCCTATACTCACATCCTTATTCATCCAGACCACAGACAATATCTCAGGTTTGTTGTGGGAGAAAATCATTACCAGTACAGAGTACTGCCCTTTGACCTATCCTCCGCCTCCAGGGTATTCACCAAATGCCTAGCAGTGGTGGCGGCCTATCTAAGACTTCAAGGCCTTTTTGTATTTCCGTACCTTTGGCGACTGGCTCATCAGGGCCCAGTCTTCCCAAGAGGCCACTCAGGCCACTCATCGCACTGTGACTCTGCTCCAGCACTTCGGATTTGTCATAAACTTCGCAAAGTCCACTTTGCTCCCCTCTCAAAATCTCGAATTCATCGGCGCAAGGTTGAACACACTTCAGGCACGGGCCTTCCTGCCTCTAGACAGGGCACACAGGCTAATGGATCTCGCCAGCCACTTTCGCAGCAATTCCCTGGTCTCTGCCAGGCAATTTCTGAGACTGCTCGGCCATATGGCTTCCACAGTCCATGTGACCCCCAATGCCCACCTGAACATGTGACCTGCTCAGTGGTGCCTTCACACTCAATGGCATCAGGCCACAGGGAGCCTAGCGGACTCAGTACAGGTTTCCGACCTGCTGGTCTCTTCTCTGCGGTGGTGGCTTCATCTGCCAAACCTAGTGCTGGGAGTGGATTTTCAATCTCCTCCGCCTTCTCAGGTGCTGACAACCGATGCTTCTCTCCTGGGTTGGGGAGCACATTGCCAAGGGACATGTACTCAAGGCCTCTGGACTCCTTGGGAGTCTGCTCAGCAGATAAACTTCCTGGAGCTCAGAGCCATTCGCCTAGCTCTGAGAGCCTTCTCCCACCTCACGTCTCACCAGTCTGTGCTGGTCCAGACGGACAATCAAGTTGCAATGTTCTACGTGAACAAACAAGGAAGCACAGGCTCCTTCCTTCTCTGTCAGGAGGCACGAAGACTGTGCTCTTGGGCCGTCCTTCACGGCATCCTCCTCAAGGCTGTCTATCTCCCAGGTCAAGAAAATTACCTGGCAGACAGGCTGAGCAGGATCCTTCAACCTCACGAGTGGAGATTAGATCCGTTGGTGGTTCAGCGGATCTTTCTCAAGTGGGGCCTCCCCACCATGGATCTATTTGCCAGTCCCCTGAACAGGCAGCTTCCCAGATTCTGCTCTCGACAACCGCATCCTCTCAGAGTAGCGGCGGATGCTTTTCTGATTCCATGGTCCACAGGCCTCTTGTATGCCTTTCCTCCCATGCCACTGGTGTCTCGGACACTCTTCAAAGTTCTGAGACAGAGCCTCGCTGATCCTAGTGGCTCCCCAGTGGCTGAGACAACCCTGGTTCACGCTTCTAATGCAGCTGGCGGTGGACACTCCTCTTCCTCTGGGGTTTCAACCCAATCTCCTGTCACAGGACCAGGGGACTCTCCTACACCCCAACCTCCGGTCCCTTCATCTGATGGCTTGGCTGCTGAGAGGGTAGTCCTTGCTCCCCTCCTGCTGCCTCGGGAGGTGGAAGAGGTCGTCTTGGCCTCCAGGCGGCCTTCCACCCGGAAGTCCTATGCTCTTAAGTGGCGTCGGTTCTCTGTGTGGTGTGCTCAGCAGTCTGAGAATCCCTTCTCCTGCTTAGTGGCAGTGATCTTGCATTATTTGCTTTACCTCTCCAATCTTGGCCTTAAGTCCAACTCTGTCAGGGTCCACCTCAGTGCTCTCTCTGCGCATCACGCACCGGTGGATGGCAGGCCTCTTTCCAGCCACCCTTTGGTGGCTCGTTTTTCTCCGAGGCCTCCTTCTGCTTAAGCCTCCTTTGCGTCCACCAGCCCCTGAATGGGATCTGAATGTGGTCTTACAGCGGATTACTTGTCCGCCCTTTGAACCTATGGCTACCTGCCCTCTTCGTTTTCTTTCCTGGAAAACCTTATTCTTGGTAGTCCTTACCTCTGCTAGGCGCGTTAGTGAACTGCAGGCCCTAGTGTCTGATCCTCCTTACACTAGGTTCTACAGGAATAGGGTAGTCTTACAGACTCACCCTAAGTTTCTTCCAAAAGTGGTTTCTCCTTTTCATCTCAACCAGGAGGTGGTTCTTCCGACCTTCATTCCCAGGCCGCACTCCAGCCGGGCTGAAATGGTCCTGCACACCCTGGACTGTAGGAGGGCCTTGTCCTTCTACCTTGACCGTACGCGGGAGCATAGGAGGGCTGTTCAGCTCTTTGTTTCTTTTGACCCCAATAAATTGGGGCTACCTGTCTCCAAGCGTACTTTGTCCATGTGGGTAGCTGACTGTATCGCCTGGGCTTATGGGGCAGCCGGCCTCTCATTGGAGGGTCGAGTCACGGCTCATCGTGTCAGGGCGAAGGCTGCGTCAGTGGCTCATCTCCGCTCTGTTCCGTTGGCAGACATCTGCCGGGCCGCTACTTGGTCTTCAAGCCAGACTTTTGCGGCCCATTACTACCTGGAGAGAGTCCCGCAGGGACAGTGCTTTCGGTCAGGCAGTCCTCCATAATTTCTTTGAGGTTTAGGCAACTCCTACCCTCCGGCCCTGGTGTTGGGCTACCGGTCGGGGGCGTTTTCAGAGAAGATGCCTTCCTTCTGTGCTACTGAGCTAGAGGGAGCTCATTTTTCCGCTTGAGGTCTCCGGTAGCCTTAAGCTAGGGAGTCCCATATGTGAGGACTGACTTCCTGCTTGGTCCTGGAGAAAGAGTAGTTACTCACCTGTAACAGGCGTTCTCCAGGAGCAGCAGGAATCAGTCCTCACAAACCCTCCCTCCTCCCCTTGGAGTTGCAGTCCTATCATTCGTTTTGCTAATTTTTTTGCTGTCTTTTAGCTATGTCATCAGACTGAGCAAGATGACACCCTTGGGCGGGAAGGGGACCGCGCATGCGCGCTGCAATTCCCAAAGGCTTTCTTTGAAAGCTGGAGAAATTGCTCCGCGAGGGCTCCGTTGGCGCCGACGTCACCCATATGTGAGGACTGATTCCTGCTGCTCCTGGAGAACACTTGTTACAGGTGAGTAACTACTCTTTCTCCTGAGGTGCCTCTGTGCTGATATGCAGCACCGCAGATCGCCTCCGCACACTCTCTTGTAGTTACTTGGCCACATGGCCGCATAGGTGCTTGTCATCCCCATAGCAAGACTCCACATGCAGCTTCTGCAATGGCATCTCAGGTTAAACTGGAATCAGCGTACACAGTCCTACACAAGAAAATCACAATGTCGGGGACCAATCTCAGTCGTCTTCACTAGACCCTCCAGTGGTGGACCAACCCAGCCAGCCTCAATGGCGGTTGCTCCTTCTGGATACTGGAGCACCAGCACACCCTTACAACCGATGGGAAAGGAAATAGCAGAATTTGCAAAACAAGAGAAAAAAACTCTTCAAAGAGTTAGATCAACAGGCAAGGAAAAACAAGTGGCAAATGCACAAATACAGTGGAAAATACAGAGTGTTACTCCAAGAACCTTTTGTCGATCAAGAACGGACACATGAATGGTTGGAGAGGTGGACTGAAACCGAAGGATGAAAGATTGATAGTTGCAGCCCAGCACAGTGGATTATGGATGAGAGAGAGTTTACAGCGAGTATTAAAAAAAATCTGGTACAACAGACATATGCCGATTCTGTAAGAATGAGTTGCAAACAGTGACTCACCTAATAGCAGGCTGTGAAGTTCTGATGGCAGAAAATTTCTATACAGAAAGGTACAACAAAGTAGCATGCCTCCTCCACTGGAAACTCTGTAAACACTACAACATCACTGTCCCTGAAAAGCATTGGGATCATGACCCTAAAAGAATAACAGAGACTGAAGAAGTTATGATAACCTGGGACATTCCTATTCCTACAGATGATAAACTGGATGCCAAGAAACTTGACATAGTGGTAAAGGAGAAGAATACCAGAACGGCATTGATAATAGTGTCAGTACCGTGTTGTGATTCTGTGAATCGCATGGAGAGGCAGAGCATCCTGAAGCACCAAGAAATGCAGTTGGACCAAGAAAATGTGGCAGAAGGATACGGAAATATTTCCCATTGTACTGGGAGCCACAGGCTTGATAAAGAAGAACTTCCAAGCACATTTTGACAAACTACCCATTCATGTTACATTTTACGAACTCCAGCAGGAGGCTCTCTTTGGCACAGTGCAAGTATTACGCCGAGAATTAGCAGTAAATTTGAGAGACTTAAGATTATACGCCACATACCTTGGCTTAGAAGTGCGGTTCACGACTGCCATTGTATATGCAAAACTAACCCATTTGGAGAAACTACCCTGATGCCTTCATGTACAGCTGGAGGACACACCTTTTCCATCTGTCCACATAAGGGATGTGGTCCAGCCAGGAGCATTCTCTTCACATCAGCATCCTAGAGCTACACATGGTCTACTATGCCCTGTCCGCATTTTGTCACAGAGCTAGCCACAGGATTCTGTTGGTGCAAACTCAACCAAATCGCTATGTTCTATATCAACAAGCAGGGAGGGACGGGGTCACTTAGACTGTGTTGTGAGGCTGTGTGCCTCTGGTACCTAGCACAATCTCTCCATACCACAGTCAGAGCAACATACTTACCAGGGGTACACAACCAGTTGGCAGACACTCTCAGCCAGTGCCTCGACCCACACGAATGGTCCCTGGATTGGGAGGTAGTTCGTTGGATCTTCTGCGCCTGGGGCAGCCCATAGATCGATTTCTTTGCAACTGCAGACAATGCCAAGTACCCTTTCCTTTGCTCTCTATAGCCCAGTCCACATCACTGGGCCTCAAATGCATTTGCTATCAATTGGAGGCGCCATTAGCTGTATGCCTTCCCTCCCTTTCCCCTACTCAACCAAGTCCTACTCAAGGCCCAGGAAGACAAAACAAATCTCATCCTCCTAGCACTACAGTGGCCACATCAGATTTGGTACCCCACCTCCTGGCCTTGACAGAACAGCATCCACAACTGCTTGGAGCAGACCTTCTCATCCAGAACCAGGGAGCCTTGCTGCATCCCAGCCTCAGCAGCCTCTCCTTAGCTGCCTGGAAAATTTGTGTGGTCTCACAGAAGATCTTGCACTTTCGAATGAGGTACGCATCATAATCTTAGCATCTCAGAAAACTGCTACGCAACTCTAATGAAAAGTGGTTCTGCTTCAACAGCTGGGCTAGAGCGAGAGGGCTAGACCCAGGTTCCATGCCCCCTAGGTCAAGTGCATGCTTATGTGCTCCACCTTTTGCACTGTCTTACAAACAATGTCAGATACCATCTTGCTGCCATTGCCGCTTCCCATGCTTCAATTTCTGGCAAACCCATCTCCATCTATCTTCTGGTTTCAAGGTTCATGAGAGGTCTTGTGCATATTAAGCCTCCGATTAAACTGCCACCTCTGGCATGAATCTTCAACATTGTTTTCTCTCCAAACTCATGAAGCCTCAGCCTCTCTGAAACACCTTACCTGGAAGACAGCCTTCTTGGTGGTCATCTTCTCGGCATGGAGAATTGGTGAACTTCAGGTGCTAGTGCACTACCCGCCATACACGCAGTTTTTTCCTAAGAGTTGTTCCCTGCACGCATCCAAAATTCCTTCCTAAGATCATCTCCGCTTTTCATCTCAATCAAGCAATCGTCTTACCCTCCTCCTCTCCTAGTCCCTCAATGGACTCTCCAGAGGCAACCATACACACCCTGGATTGTAGAAGGGCCTTCTTGTTTTATCTGCAGGTCATTAAGCAGCTCAGATCCTCATCTCAGCTTTTCCTTACCTTTAATTCAAATAATCCTGAGCGGCCTGTGTTGAAAAAGACTGTTTCTTCTGGGATCTCAGACTGCATCTCGTTCTGTTACAGTCAAGCTTAACAGTTGCCAGGGCGCGTGGGCACTTATCTACGGGCTACAGCTGCTAACTTAGGCTCCATTTCCTCAGTTGTGGCTCAAGAAATCTGCAAAGCAGCGACTTGGTCTTCAATCCACACTCGCTAAGCACTACAGCTTGGACCGCAACCTCTTTGCACCTTAGATGACCATATCCACTTTCCTGCCCGCCTTCCCCACCATGCAAAAAAAACCCCAAACCCAACAACTGTAATAAGAGAAGCACAAGTAATCAATGAGACAACCGTCAAGCACCACACCAAACTCTTCACCTCATAGTCCTCAAGTGTCACCGCTACTGATCTGTATTATGAACTGACAGGATCAAGCAATGGCTCGGCGGATACGCACATGCGTGCATGCTCAGAGAAGTCAAAAGTTCTCTGAGCTGAGGAGAGCCTGGCACTGTAGGTGACATCAGCAACATCACCTAGCAAGTGTGACTGCATACCCCTGCTGTCTACAAAGAATCCCTGTTACAGGTAAGTAACTCCACTTTCTGTGATCTCTTATAGTTTATGAAGGCTAACCTTTCTCCCCCCCCCCCCCCTTACCGTTTCAGCAGCTACTTTAGAAAACTGTAGCAGTCTCCTTTTCCTCTTAATTTCTTTTATTTTCCTAATAAAAACAATTGTGTTGCTCTTTAAATATCTTCTTTCAGTTTTGCCCACTGTTCTGCGTCCCCCAAATGTTCCCACCTAGCTAATGATGACAGATAAAGAATAGTATAGTCCTTCTAATCTATACTGTAAGGTGGCCAAACTGCTTGCAGCCACTCCTCCTATGCAGGTCACCCCCCCCCCCCCCATATGCCTTAGTTTAAGGAAAAAACATCTCTTTTCTTAGTCTGAGGCTGGCTTCATACCAGAGACCTTCCCAGTTGCAAGGCATGCATTTTATAAATGAGCCACCATCACATCTCCTTATTTCCACATGTCAACAGTCACTTTTCCTAAAGTCTCTAGGAGCTTCTCTTTTGAATGAACCATCTCGACCCATGTTCTAATACTGAAGCCCATCATCCAGTGATCACTGGATGCCAGATGATCACTCAGTACATCAGAAACACTCCCCATTTGTAAACACCAAGTCCAGTATCACCTACCTCTCAAGTTTGTTCTATTCCCAGTTGCTGGAACAGTTCTCCCTACTTCTTGATGACACTGCAGCTGGGATGTCACAATCAACATCTGGTAAATTGAAATCGCCTATCAATGGCACTTACGCTTGTATAACAGTGTTGTGAATATCTTCAATTGAATCTTTTAACTGTTTCTTCTGCCTGTGAGGGAGGTCTGTATATCCCATCAGTGTAAATAATGTTCCATTCTCTAATTCCAGACTAATCCAAAGTGTTGTCTTCCCTTGTAAGCCCTGCAGTTCTGTGGCTTTAATATTATTTTTAAATGTAGCACACCTCTTCCTACCCTGTCTTTTCTAAATAGTTTATAGCCTGTTAGAACTACACCCCAGTCATTTTTTTCCATATACTGTGTCTCCGTGGCTGCCACTATATTCAAATCATCCTCTTCCATTACAGCTTCTAAATCTGGAATTTTATTTTGCATACTCTGGGCATTAGTGTATGCAGTTTTCCAGATATTGCCCATTTTTCTCTTTTCCATACTGCTCTTTAGTGTTTTATTTACCTGGGGGCTTTGTTCACCCATCCCTGATCATCCTAATGTGAAGCCCTCCTAAGCAGGTTAGCCAATCTGTTGTAAAAGACACTTCACCTCTTCTTGATAAATGGATACCTTCTCTGCTTGGGTACCTTTGGAAAATCATTCAGTGGTATTGGAAGCCGAAACAGTCTTGATGGCACCATCCAGGCATTCATCTCCAGGATGCAAGCCTCTCAACCTCTGCCTTGTTCTCCTCAATCCTCCCTGTTGAGGGTCATTACCTGTACACCTATATGCTTCACCTTCTCTCCCAGAGCTACAAAATCACTTTTGATATGCTCAAGTAGGAACCTAGTAGTATCATTTATGCCAACATGGATGAACAGCAACTGATAATAGTCAATAGGTTTGAAAAGTCTCAGCAAACCGTTCCATAACATCTCTGATCTTGGCCCCAGACAGCACACCTCCTGAGATATCATGCCAGTATGGCAGGTGGGTGCCTTTGTACTTCTTGTTGCGGGTTCACATTCCTAGCCGGGGCAACAACACAGGGATCCTTACTCGGCTCCTTACTCTAGACCCAGTGCAAGAAATAAAAACACATCACACAGTTATACAATAACAACTCTGCTAAAGCAGTCACCCATAACACCCTCCTCTCTGCAGTCTACAGCATTTCCTTTTATTTACAAAAACTGCCACGTTGTACAATTTTGTTTTATCTTCTTGTATCATGCTTCACTTGCTTCTTTATTAATTTACATCAGTATGTTACAGGTCAAGTCATGTCATTACAGATCAGACTTTACACAAACACATTGATCACTTCTAATCAGGACAAGCATCCTGCAAACACAAGCTTTCTGTCTAGCGGCTTCTGTAAATAAGACCTTGACTGTCTCGCGCACATTCATACACATCCTCTGTAATGCTGTTGGCATATTCCAGGCTGTTTTCACTCTGCAAACTTCTGAAACTTTCCCATGAGACCCTAGTCCCCCTTCTAGCCGCTTTTTACAGTTCTCAGAAGGGAGTCACCAGCTCCCACTACCCTTCGCTTCCTAGTGGTTGCTAATCCTACAGCTTTGTGGTTTTTGAGCTCTAGCATCTCTTTTTCCTGGGATGTAGTCGCCCCATCCACTTCCAGGGCTGCATACTGGTCCTCAGTTCAAGGGAAGGTGGAGTCAGGGTGGACTCTGCAGGTTATGTGTATCTTTGTCCAGCTGTCATCATTTCATACAGTGGCATCTTCCCTTCTGCTAGATATCTGAGATGCCTATAAGAGGATTTCATCATTGTACCTCCTGTATCATGGATGCTTTTTGGCCTCATTATCTCTTCTCTGTTCCTCGACTTGTTTCCTGAGAGATTTAACCTAGAGACATCTTGCACACTGAATTGGTTCTCGTCCTGGATCTGACTGACTCTCTGGATGCAGAAGTGGTAATGGCGATGATGCTTTGGCACCACAGTGTCTCCCAGTCATACTTTGCTGCTGGAGCTTGGTATGTCCAAACGGCACCAAAAGTCCCTACCCTGCCCTGTCAGTAAAAACTAGTCTTATTTTCTTATATGACCGCTAATGTCTTTATTCATATTCACTGTGTGTAGTCCTACTGGTTTGCTCACCTGTTATAGAAATACAGAAACATGACTGCAGATAAAGATCATATGGACCTATTCATTCTGCTCTTCCATATCGACTACTAAGCTGTAAAGTCCCTTTTTTTTTCCTTTTTTACAGATCTTCTGAGCTTGTCCATACTGTCTTTAAATTTAGATGCAGTCCTCATTACCTCTATTGGGAGACTATTTCATGCATCTACTACTCTTTCTGTAAATAGATATTTCTGCAAATTACTCTGAGGCTATCCCCTTTTACCTTCATCCTATTCCCCCTCATAGAGCTTTCTTTCAATTGAAAGAGACTCTCATCCTCTGCATTTATGCAATGGAGATATTTAAATGTCTCTTTCCTTATTGTCCCTCCAGTTCAGACACATGGGTTATGCCTCATCACTAGTAGATGGTGACTGAGAACACTGGCTTTGATGTCATCCTATAAGGAATCTGTACAGATCTGCTCTCACCAGTATTTCTTAGTCTCAGCAGATGGCAATGAAGTTCTGTGCAGGCTGGACTTCACTGGGGGAGGAGGAAGGGGGAGATAGTAAAGGAAAAGCAGAAAGAGTTGGTACTGTGCCTTTTGCACATACACGTTGTGCCCTATACTTCCCATGCATTCATCTCTTCACCCTCCAACCTCTTACTCTAACTCCCCCACACGCCAACCCCTCTTCTGCTGTCCGTTTCCCACTCTCAAACTCTGTTTCCCTTCTCAGATTCCTCTTCTCCTTCCCCCCTGCCCTCCATTTACCCTGCTTTTCTTTATATAACCTACTTCCCCTTTAAATTTCTTAAGCCGGCTGTGCAACAAACTTCCCCTGCCTCTAACCTTTTTCTTCAGGCTTGGGTAGACAAGTACCTGTCTTGGCTATGATCGTTAAAAAAAAAAAGGAGCTGTACTTCTGCCCACAGGAGATGGGTATCCTACAGGCAGACACGGCCAAATCTGAGCCCAGGTGTCAGCTCTGATTTTTAGTTGCCATGGCGACCTGGCATTTGTCGAGCCTTGTAGTATAGTGTACTGTATTCCCTTTGTAGAATTACCTCAAAGATGTTTTTATTTTTATTTAACAGGTTTTCTATACCTCTTTACCATTTCAGTTACAGCATTTTACATTGTAACTTAAACTTGGTAATGTACATTAAACAGGGACATTGATAACATGTATGACTGGTGTGGCATTCTGTTAGCATGTAATTTCTGCGTAGGTATCTGTAACTGTCCTACCTGTTCTATTTTCCCAGTAGGAAAGATATTGGTTTTCTCTAAACTGTATTGGTTTATTGTTTGTAGTACTCCTTACGTGATTGGGGGATTCAGTCTGTATCGGAATATTCAGCATCAGTAAGGTATGTGTGGGATCTATCACCTCAAAAGGGCTGCGACTTCAAAGGGTATTCTATATTGTCTGGTAAACCAGTCCGGACAAGTGGGTTGTGTTCCCCTACCAGCAGATTGGTGGAGACAAAGAACCATTGAAAAGCCCACGTTTCAATGACATCATTTCCATGCCTCTTTTCGCTTCAGCCACCAGAGGACCATTCGATATTACTTTGTCTCCAGCAGATGATGGATGGATTTTCTCCTCTCTGAAGGAAATTGATTAAACGCTCGTGAATGACCACCTTGAGAAGCAAAGGTGACTCACTTGAGCGAGATTTGGCAGAATCCACTAGACTGCGTTTTTTTTGGTAGTCATAAGAGGAGGGAAAATTGGTTTAGTTCCACATTCTTACCCTGAATAAGAGCCTGTTGAGCAGCCAGAAAATTGGAAGGATCTGGAAGAGTGCAGCAGCCTCTCACAACTAAAACGCTCTCTCCCTCCTCCTCTGTCTCCCCTACTCTCTCCCAAAGATTACAGAAGTCTCTCAGAGGGATTTGCCTGCTAGCCACTTTACATGCAGTGCTGCAAAGCCAGTAAAACAGTTTCAGGGGAGTAGAGCTGAGCCCGACTGATTCTTGACCTGGGGCTCTCAAGGGGTGTGTACTCAGACTTGACCTCGTCATTGTCCTTGTTGGGGGCTCCCAATTCAGTCTTCCTGGGATGTAATTCGGGGTGGACCACTGGTGATCATTGGCACAGTGTGGGGGTTTCCTGACGTTTTCTGCATGCGTTATTAGCATTATTACCTATTGTATGCCTAGTAGTCGCCTGTTCCTAGCCCGCATTCCGCCCAAGAGACGCCAAAGCGCGCTCCTTCCCTAGCAGCTGTAACGCATGTTGCATTAAAAATGCAGTTAATGTGCATCTCCAGGAACAAGCAGGAAGTCAGTCCTCACTTATGGGTGACGACGGCACCGACAGCCCACGCGGAGCAATTCCCCAGCTTTGAAAGAAGGCCTTTGGGATTGCTGCCAAACATGTGTGGTCCTCTTCTCGCCCAAAGGTGCCATCTTGCTCAGTCTCCCTTTTTCTGCGGAACCCTTGGGCACATTCTCATCCCTCGGAAAAAGTGTTTTGTTTTCCCGCCTCTGGCCTACTATTTTTCCGATTACCCATCCTCCCCCTGCTCCCATTCCTTTCGAGCAAAGGGGGACATTTTTCCTAACATTTTTGCTGTTAGTGGGCTTCGCGCCCTTTTTTTTTTTCTCCCAACCGCTGGCCGTGTGGGTCTTCGACCTCGCGAGGGCCCTTTTTGCCCTGATGGCCACCGGTTTCAAAAAATGCAATAGATGCTCCAAGAACATGTTGCTTACGGACACCCATGACTGCTGTCCGCAGTGTCTCGGGGACGACCATGATCCAGAGCTCTGTTTGCTTTGTAAGAAAATGTTCTCCAAAGCCCTGCTCAGTCATAAGCAGAAGTCCGAAGACCTTTTCTGAAAGGCATCTTCGGAATCCCTGGTGGTGCCCTCGGTCGTCTCTCCGCTGGTGGGGTCCCCAACCTTGGCTCCACGCTCAAGACGGCACTCCGACTAGGGTTCCCCTGAAGTGGAGCGACGTAAGGAGGCGGCCTCAAAATCACTGTCGGGAGCTCCCGACAAGCGCGAGCACTCCCGCGCTCGGTTGCTTAGCCTCCCTCGGCGTTCCCGAGAGTCGGACAAGGAGCGACCTTGTTAAGGTACCTCATACAGACTCTGAGGCCCCTGGCGATGGCGCCTGGTCTCCTGAGGGCCATCCCGGCGAGGGCCTCCTTGACGCCCGACCCGGTGACCCCGGTGTCTGCGTCGTAGGGCCCCACTCCCGCGTGGGAGTCCCATATGCTGGCACTAGAATGCAGCGTTTCTGCGTTCATAGCTTCCCAGCAGGCGCTCGTATCCAGCTTCTCTGGCCCGTGCCTAGAGACCGAAGTTCCCTCGAGAGGGACACCAAAATCCGCCCTGGAAACCCCCGAGAGCCATGGGGCTCGTGAGAGTCCTCGATGTCTGTCTCGCTCACCTTCCCATTCCTTGGGGGCGAGATCCTCCAGGGCCTCTGGCTCCAAACGGGCCTCTGCTTCCAGGCAAAACGACCAGCCTGAATCTGATTCCTCTTCTGATTTTTCGGGCTGGGAATCTGATGGGGATACCTCCCCAGAGACCCATGCCCATTGGGACCTTCCGTCAGACCCGTCGCCACCCGACGACGACACCTTCTTGGTTTTTGTGCGGGACATGGCACGGGCTCTCAACTTGACTACCCAGGCTGAGGAGGAGCCTCGAGCTGAATAGCTCGATATCTTGTAGTACGAGTCCCCACCTTGGGAATTTTACTGTCCCGGTTCCTTCCATTTTGTCCAGGCTGGTATTCCACATGTGGGAGACCCCTGCTTCGGTCCCCATCGTGAGCAAGTGCCTCGACACAATGTACATGTTCCAGCGCGGCCCCGGGTTTAAAAAAAACCAACTACCCCACACTTCCATGGTGGTGGAATCGGCTGAGAAAACAAAAGAGCCCGAAGTCGCACTCTTTGGTTCCGCCGGGCAGGGAGTCGAGAGCCCTAGGCCGCAAGGCCTGTCAAGGGTCCATACTCTCATGCTGTATTCAAGCATACCAATTGTACATGGGCATGTTTTTGCGCGACCTAGCCAAAGAACTCGGGGGGGGGGGGGGGTGTCTCCACGGGCCTCAAGGGCGAACCCCTCAATAGGTTCCAGATCCTTCTGAAGTCTGTCACAGAGTGCTCGAAATACCTCTCCCACGCTGCCTACAACGGGATTCAAGTCCTGCTCGAGTGGCGGCTGCTGGCATCGGGGCCCGACACCAGGCATGGCTGTAGTCCTCGTACTTGGAGCAGTGGTTCCAGGAAAATCTCCTAGACATATACTCTCCCTTGGTGAGCAGATCTTCGGCAGACCGATGGAGGATAAGGCTGCCGAGAGAGACAGATTTCGTCACTCGAACCCGCCTCACGCAAGACCTTCTCGCTCCCTCCCTCCCTCCCTCAGAAGAAACGGCATACTAAGAAGCCATTCTTCCCACAGAAGAGTCTACCCTACCCAGACTACCCACCGTACCCACCCACTCCCGTTCCGACCACTGCGACGCAGGGAAAGTCTGGGCCTCACAGTCACCGCAAGCTGAAAGGGCCCAAGGCCCAAACCCCGGCGCTGCCTCAGCCCACCCAGGGGTTTTGATGCCAGCAGCGTAGCCTTTCACCCCCCCCCCCCCCCCGGCAGCACCGCAGCCGGTGGGGGGACACCAGTCCTCCTTTGCCCCTTAGTGGGCGTCCATCACTTGGGTCCTCCGGGTAGTCCAGGACAGCTACCGTCTCCATCTGGACAGGTTACCCCCCGCCCCCTTCTCCCCAGCGAAGCCTTCTCGACTCCCCGCGCACCAGACTTTCCTACAGCGGGAGTTAAACAACCTCCTCACCCAGCGAGCGGTCGAGAGGGTACCGATGCACCTCCGAGGTCGGGGCTTCTATTCCTGGTACTACTTTGTTCCAAAGAAGACGGGGGGCCTACGGCCCATCCTCGACCTTCGAAAGTTAAACAAGTTTCTGCTGCAGGAGAAGTTCAAAATGCTATCACTTGGCGTCCTGCTGCCCTTCCTCTGGCAGGATGACTGGCTATGCTTCTTGGATCTCAGGGACACGTATGCCCACATTTTGATTCACCCCCAGCACAGGCAGTTCCTACGTTTCAGGGTGCAAGGGAAGCGCTACCAATAAAGGGTACTCCCCTTCGGCCTCGCATCTGTTCCATAGGTCTTCACAAAGTGCCTCTTTGTGGTCGCCGCCTCCCTCAGAAGGCAGGGCGTACCGGTCTTCCCTTACCTCGGCGACTGGCTCTTCATGGATCCCTCGGCCGGGGAAGCCCGCCTGGCGGCATCGTACACAATCCTTCTCGGGCATCTGGGGTTTTTGGTCAACTACCCCAAGTCCCACCTCGAATTGGTACAGGCTTTGGAGTTTATCGGCGCACGCCTCGACACTCAACGGGCGATCGCCTTTCTGCTAGCAGACTGCGCGGCTTGCCTCCAAGACCAGGCGACCCAGGTCCAGATCAACACTCGGGTCACGGCACAGACTATGCTGCGCCTCCTGGGGCACATGGCCTCCACCATCCATGTGGTTCCACATGCTCGCATGAACATGTGGACGGCTCGGTGGTGCCTCAGCACTCAGTGGAGCCTGGCCTCCCGGTCACCTCAGAGACCTCATTCGGATCTCCCATAACCTTTTCAGGTCCTTAGACTGGTGGCAGGACCCCCGCAACTTCCTTTGCGGGCTGCCCTTGCAGGCCCCGCAGCATGAACTAGTGCTGACAAAGAATGCTTCCCTGCCGGGGTGGGGAGCCCACTGCAGTGCACAGTGCATGCAGGGGCGCTGGTCACCCAAGGAATCTCAGCAGCAAATAAACTTGCTTGAGCTTTGGGGGTCTGGTAGGCCCTGAGGGCCTTAGAGGACCATCTCAAAGGAAAGTCTGTCTTCGTGCAGACCGATTATCGAGTGGCAATGTTCTACATCAACAAAGGGGGGGGGGGGCACAGGATCACGCCTCCTCTGCTGGGAAGCAGTCCTCTGCTTATTCGCCTTCCGTTGGGGGGATGACCCTAAGAGCGGTCTACCTCCTGGACCATGAGAATGTCCTTGTGGACAAACTCAGCAGGATCCTCCGTCCTCATGAATTGCGCCTGGATCCAGAGGTGACCAGCTTGCTGCTCCATCGGTGGGGGACCCCGACTGTGGACCTGTTTGCCAGCCCGATGAACACACAGCTCCCCCGCTTCTGCAGCCCGGTCCCGCACCCGAGCAGGGAGGCTCCGGATTCGTTCCTCTTGAGCTGGACCTCCGGGCTTCTCTACACATTCCCTCCTCTCATTGCGAGAACCCTCCACAAAGCTCAGTGGGACCGAACGTTGATACTCATCGCTCCCTCGTGGCCTCGGCAACCGTGGTTACCACTCCTGCTTCGGCTCACTTCAGAGCCTCCGGTTCCCCTGGGCTGTGCCCCAGGCCTGCTAATGCAGGAGGAGGGGATGGGTGCTACACCCAAACCTGGCCGCATTGTCTGTTACAGCCGCTGAATGGGTCTCCCTAGCAACGCTAGACCTCCCAGAGGAGGTCAAGGAAGTCCTCCTCGCATCAAGAAAGGACTCGACAAGACAAGCTTATGCCTTCAAGTGGTGGCGCTTCTCGATCTGGTGCTCCAGATCGACCCCCTTCTCTTGTCCCACTTGGTGGGTCCTCCAGTACCTTCTCCATCTTTCGAAGGAGGGGCTGAAATCTGTCAGGGTATACCTGAGCGCCATCTCGGCGAATCACCTCCCCGTAGAGGGCAAACCCCTCTCGGAGCCCTTGGTCTCCCGCTTTATGCGAGGTCTCTTGCTGTCCAAACCTCCCATCTGGTCTCCCCTGACGGAGTGGGACCTGAATGTAGTGCTCATGCAGTTTACCCGTTCACCCTTCAAGCCGATGGAGGCATGCTTGCTTCAGCACCTATCCTGGAAGGTAATCTTCCTGGTGGCGTTGACCTCGGCCCGCCGAGTCAGTGAGCTCCAGGTGCTCATGGCTGAAGCCCCTTACACCAGGTTCTATAGCAACAGGGTGGTCCTCTGTACCCACCCCAAGTTCCTGCCGAAGGTTGTCTCAGATTTTCATCTCAATCAGGAGATAGTCTTGCCGACCTTCTTCCCAAGATCCCATGCCGACTAGGTGTCGGCGGTTTTGCATACACTCAACTGCAAGAGGGCTCTTGCCTTCTATCTGCAACTCACCCAGCCTCATCAAAAGTCTGGCCAGCTCTTCATGACCTACAATCCCAACTGTCTGGGGCAGACACTCACAAAGTGCACCTTCTCCATCTGGGTGGTGGACTTTATCGCCTCAGGCACCCCGTTGGATTGGCGGGTCACCGAACACTACGTCCTAGCCAAGGTGGCTTTGGTTGCTTGGTTGCGTTCAGTGCTTCTGACGGACATCTGCTGGGCTGCGACCTGGTCTTCAGCAAATACCTTCGCTGTCCACTACTGCCTGGAGAGGGAGTCCTGCCTGGACAGTGCCTTCGGTCAAGCTGTACTCTGTAATCCATTTGGGGTATAAGCAACTCCTGCCCTCTGACCCTTCTCGACTGCTACCGAGGGTTTTGCTCTGGGGACCCGAGGACTCTGGCTCCTCCAGGCATCGGCTTCTGCTCACGACCTCATGGAGGCATTTTTGATTACAGGTTCAGTAGCCTGTAGCTGGGGAGTCCCATAAGTGAGGACTGACTTCTGCTTGTTCCTGGAGAAAGCGTAGTTACTCACCTGTAACAGGTGTTCTCCAGGGACAGCAGGAATAGGTCCTCACTACCCTCCAACCTCCCCTGATGAGTTGCTTGATTTTTATCCTTCTCTTACCATCTGCTTGGTAGGGCTCAAGCTAAGGGACCTGACTGAGCAAGATGGCACCTTTGGGTGGGAAGTGGACCAGGCATGCGTGGCAGCAATCCCAAAGGCTTTCTTTGAAAGCTGGAGAATTGCTCTGCAGGCTCCGTTAATGCCGACGTTACCCATAAGTGAGGACTGATTCCTGCTTTCCCTGGAGAACACCTATTACAGGTGAGTAACTACGCTTTTGGGCTGCCGTAGTCTTAGCGCTTGCTTTTATGATACTTGCCTTATCGCTCTATCATCTTCCAGGAAACGCTGTTTGACCTGTGGCAAGCAAGGTGCCTCATATTCTCGATTCAGGACTCTGCTCTTCTTGCATGACTGCTGAGTCTGTCCTGGAGGGCCTACTTCCCATTTCCCAGTTGGGGGGATGCAGTTAGTCCCAACCTTACCTACCTCAGGTCAGGAGGTGATGAATGGCAGTATGGGTAAGGATATCCAGCTGGCTGGAGGATCCACCGACTATACTATGAGCCGCTCATCGACCTCTCAGGGCTCTGGCGGCTGTACCCCCTGGTCATGGGGGGTCATTTCCGAGAGAAGAGCCTCCGGACTCAGAATTGTTCTCCCTGGAATTCTTTTCCTTTTTGCAGCAGGCCTGGTCTTTTTGGCAGGAAAGGTCAGACCCTCCGGGCTCAGAATGGAAGCCCTGTTCGATTTATCCTTGGCTATTCATCCTCGGCAAGGGATGCCCCCTTGAGATGGGGAACAGCTGAGACTGGTTTGAAACTTTGATTGTGGCTGATATTCAGGTGTCTCGGTATTGGGCTGTGATGTGCATGATGACATACTCTCGCATTCAAAGGATTATGAAGAGGCCAGAGTGATCTGCGTATTCCAGAAGGCGGAGCTGGCAACGTTGATTGCCAGGGTCTCATCCACCTTGAATTTGGTGGATGCTTCTGGCATGGAGCAGGAGCCGAAGGTGCACCCTCTCCTTCAAGGGGTGCGGAAATCCACTATCATCTTCCATTCCCACATCTATGCTTTCCCAGATAAGGGGTGTGTCGTGGTTTGGCATTCCCAAGGTGGATGTGCAGGTCATGGCAGTTACCAGATGGACTACCATGCCTGTGAAAGGCAAATAGGCCTTAAAGGATGTTCTGAACCACAAGGTGGATTCATTGTTGCGGAGCCAGTTTACAGTGGTGGCTACTATCCTGCAGCTAGTGGTTTGTACCAGCTTGATGCTCTATCTCTACTCTAGTGGATTCATTTTCTTCCGCTGCATGATATTACCCCTCTTTTGAAATCAGCTGTGGCTTTCCTTTCTGATGCCATGTATGACCTATTATGTTTGACAGCCAGGATGGTGCCCTGACATCTGATTTGGCTCAGGCACAGGGCAGTGGACACATCTTCCAAAGTCCGGTTGACCCAACTGGCTTTTAAGAGGAAGCTTCTGTTTGGAACAGATTTGGAGAAATTGGTGAAGGATCTGGGCGAGACACCGTCTTGCCACCTTCGGGAGGACAGGTTCAAAGGGCCTGTGAAGCGGGCACCACTTTCTCTGCAGCCTCCGTCTGTTCAACAAGGGCGCGCCCGGCCGGATTCCCAGGGGTCTTGGGACACTTGGCATTACCATTCTTCCTCTCTGTTTCTGGTCTTTAAATCCATTCTTAGTCCTTTTGTGGAACGCTGGAGCCCAGAGACCTGGCTTCCTCTCAAGAAGGACCCTTCTGGGCTGCACAGTGAAGGTTTAGAGGCTCATTCCCAGGTTCCTCCAGTTGGAGGCAGGCTTTGCCTTTTCTTTCAGGAATGGGCCCAAGTTACTAAAGATCGCTCGGTGCTAGACACTATTCAGTTCAGCTATGTCCTGGAGTGCGAAGTACAGATACCGGATGCCTTTATCATCTCACCTTGTGGGTCTGCGAGCAAAAGTACCACTGCGCAAGCTACCTTGGACAAATTGCTGCACCTAAAGGGAGTGCTGCCCATTCCGCTGGACGAGCAGTTCAAGGGCATATACTCCACCTATTTCGTGGTGCCCAAAAAAGAATGGTTGGTTCATTTTGGACCTCAAGGGGGTCAACAAGCACTTGCTCGTTCTGTGCTTCCAAATTGAAATGCTGTGCTCTGTGATTCGAGCAGTGTGTTGAGGGGAGTTCTTGCCTTTTCTGGATCTGGCTGAGGTGTCTCTTCATATCCCAATCAGAGTGGATCAACAGAAGCATCTACATTTTTCCGTGCTTGGCTCTCACTTTGCTGTCCTCCCTTCTGGACTAACCACCACCCTGAGGATGTTTTCCTAGGTCATGGTGGTGGCTGAGGCACTATATGGACAACTGACTCATCTGGACCTGTTCCCTTTCAGAAGCATTCCAGGTGACGTCCCAAGTGGCTGGGTGATCAATCGAGGAAAGAGTCAGCTGTTGCCTTCCCAGTCCCGGGAGTTTCTGGGAGCATGTTTTGACACTCAAATGGGTAGAGTTTTCCTGCCAGAGGAGAAAGTCAAAAGTATGTTTGCCTAGTACTATTTTGTGTGCAGCAGGCTCCCAGAGTCTGGGATTATCTTCAGCTCCTTAGATTGTTGGCGATGACCATAAAGAGTGCTATGGGCGCCTGCTCACATGCGACTTCTCCAGCGGTCCTTGCTGGCTCTGTGGTCCCTGAGTTCTCAGGAGTTTGAGAACATGCTCACACTCCCGTTGATGAAGACCAGCCGGCGGTGCTGGCAGCAACCTTGTCATCTAAGGAAGGACAGGTCACTGGATGATTGCTCCTGGATCCTCCTGATGTCAGTCTCTTAGACTGGGGAGCTCATTACGGAGACCATACGGCCCAGGGTCATTGACCCTCACCTCAAGACAGTTGATGGACCACACCGCTTCCCTGTAGTTCTATCAGGTTGACTCTTCTGCATTTCCAGCCTTTGGTTGAGGGCCAGGCAGTTCGAGTGTTTTCAGACAGCGCCATGGCGGTGACTTATGTCAGCATGAGGAGTGCTAGAATAGCTCTGGAGATGGTTCTACTATTTGCCTGGATGTAGAAGAACCTCCTAGTCTTGTTTGTTCAGCACATTGCCAGAGTGGACTATGAGGAAGCGGACTTCCTCAGCCAGTATTCTCTTGATCCGGGAGATTGGGAGTCGAGTCAGGAGGCATTTCAATTGATTCTGCACCACTGGGGTGATTCCAAAATTGATCTGATGGCGACCCGCGCCAATGCCAAAGTTTGCTGCTTGTTCACGCACCTCACAGAGATGAGGTCCAAGGGCATAGACGCCCTGACCCAGCCTTGGCCAAGTCAGCACCTGCTGTACATGTTTCCTCTTTGGCTCCTGGTGGGACATATGCTACGGTGTATAAAACACCATCCGGGCAGGATTGTTCGGCTTGTGCCGGATTGGCTGAGGAAACCTGATGCATCTCCTGCAAGCACCTTCTCTTCGGCTGCTTCTGTCTCGGGGCCTATTATGGCAGGGACTGATCTTCCTGGAGAACCCAGTCCCCTTCTTGCTTATGGCTTGGCTATTAAAAGGAGACGGCTAGCATATAAAGGCTACTCTCCTGTGGTGGTCTCTACTCTGCTTGAAGCCAGCAGGAGGTCTACCGAGCTGGCATACATGCAGATCTGGTGCCTCTTTTTGTGCAATGATGTGGTGCTCGGCAGTTGGCTTCTGTGGTGGCCAAGGTGCCATCTCTGTTAGCCTTTCTACCAGATGGCCTGGAGAAGGGCCTTTCCCTCAGTCCCTGAAAGTTTAGGTGGCAGCTTTATCCTGTTTGCGAGGTTCAGTGTCTGGTAAGTCTCTCTAGCCTTGCACCCGGACGTCTCATGCTTTCTCCAATGGATTTGGCATCTGCGTCCTCCCCTACAATCTGTTATCTCTTCCTGAGATCCGTGTCTAGTGCTCAGGACCCTAATGGTGGTGCCCTTTGAGTCTTTAAAGCATGCTACCTTAAAGGATTTGATGCTCAAGGTTGTCATCTTGGTCGTGATTTATTCCACAAGGCAGATTTCTAAGCTACAGGCTGTGTCTTGTAGAGATCCTTATCTATTTTTTTCAAAGGACGCTGTTTCTATTCAGCCTGTGCCTTCCTTCTTGCCTAAGATGCTGCTCCCTTTCATGTGAACCAGGTTGTCTTCCTGCCCTCCTTCTCCTTTGCTTTGTGTATGTCTGGAGCATTCTTCCCTGGTGCCTGGAGCTTACAAATTCCTTTCTTAAGTCAGACTATCTTTTTTGTGCTGTTTGCTGGCCTGCGCAAGGGTGAAGTGGTGGGTAAGTCGACTTCTGGAGTGCTGGATTAAGGAGGCTATTGCTTCTGTATATCTGTTATGGAACCAGCTGGTTTCGGAGGGTCTGCACACCCATTCTACCCAAGCACAAGCATCCTTATGGGCAGAGCAGAGCACTAGCCCCTACAAGCCTTGCAGACAATTATTTGGCAGGAATGTGGGCATCACTTTCCACTTTTGTCAAGCATTATTGCTTGGATGTCCACGCACAGGCAAACACAGCCTTTGGCTCAAGAGTTTTGCAAGCTGCTGCATCTTCTTCCTGCCTAGTGGTTTTGTAGTTTGGTATATCCCACTTGTCTGGACTGGTCTGTCAGGATGATATGGAAGGTGACATTTTACTTTACAGATAATGTCCTTTCCTGAGTCCTGCTAGACCAGTCCAGGGTCCTCCCCTGAAACTGAATTTGCTCTGTTCTTCTGCTGTGGTACCCTTGGGTCTGCCATTATTTTTATGCTTGGCTCTGCAGGCTCATCTTCTACTGACAGCCTTCTATTTTTGCCTTCCTGTACCTAGTTCTCTACTGTTTACTCATTTTTGCCCACATTGAGGTTGTGTGAGGTTTGTTATGTATCTCCCATTTGCTTTGAGACAAATACTAAAGGGACCTCTGGTGGCTGAGTCAGAGGCACAAGAGTGATGCCATTGAAACCTGGGCTTTTCATTGGTTCTTTGTCTCCCCAACCCACTTGTCTGGATTGGTCTAGCAGGACTCGAGAAAAGAACATTATCTGGTAAGTAAAATGTCACCTTTTGACATTTTACAAATAGACTCATACGTTGTATCCAGATGTCCCCTCTGTACAGTGGTTTATTGTATTGATAGTTCTTTGGCCTGTTACTAGTTGTTCAGTTCCTGTTATACCTGGTCCCTGTGCTTGTAGCAGACTGTTGTCTATCTGTACAGCGCTGCGTGCGTCTGGTAGCGCTTTATAAATGCTCAGTAGTAGTAGTATAGGACGTAGCATTCTGGTTCTTCATCCCTTTGACCTTAGTGCTGGTCTACTATCCATGCTGTAGGAAGGTGAGTTGTGATAATGCTAGATATGGATCTTTTGCTGCTTTATATCAGCCTTTAAAATAAATTGTTGGCCATCTTCACAGACATTGTTACATAGTAAATGATGGCAGATAAAGACCAATATGGTCCATCTAGTCTGCCCAGTAAGATGGCCAGAGTAGGTGCATCTGCTGCTCTGTGCAGGTCACCCCTCACTATGTCTTTGTTTAGGGATGAACCCACCACTCCGTGTAGGACACCCCTGTTTGTTGAGGTACTCTCATTTACGAGAGCCATTAACATTGACTGTGTAACGTTAGTCCGTTTTCCAGAATGAGGGTTTCCAGGATCCCAATTCTTGTAAAATGAGCCTTAGGTCGTTATTTTAGAAACATCCCCATGTGTAAATAGTGACATTTATATAAGGCAGGTTGGCATACAGGTGTAAATGCAAGTTTAGAAAGGGGCTAACTATATATGGCAATGTACATTACATTTAGTTTTGCCAGGAGGTGTGGTAAGGGCTTGGGAAGGGAGTGGTGTAGGCAAGTCTACAATATCTGTGCAGATTTCCCATTTTACAAGTGGAATCTACGCTAAAGAAAATCCTAAATGTCACCATTTACAGATGGCACAAGCAGTGAATAAAGTGCCTGCTTGAAGAGACGGGTGTAAAGGCAAAAATCTGGTTCTGTGCCATTCGCCCCCTCCCCCACCCAACCCCTCCCACCATGACTTTAAGATCCCTCTCTCCTGACACCTGATGTGACTGGATCATATGTATCAATCGTGGCTAGATTGGCAAATGTTGCTGGCTGCTGTTTCAACATTAGTACTGCTCCAGGACCTTTTAAAGCACCACAGTACAATACTGGTTGCATGGCTAGATTTTAATACTTTACTACTAGAGCCTTGCTGGTGGGAGACTTGATTCTGCCCCAGCTTGTGCTTGAGCCCTCTTCATGCTACTCCTTATTTGTCAGACCCATCAATATGAATGTAAATAACAAAGGTGTAAGTCTCTGAAATTATTGTGAAGCAGGGGTTCTCAACCCAGTCCTCGGGACACACCTAGCCAGTCAGGTTTTCAGGATAACCACAATGAAATATACATGAGATGAATTTGCATGCAGTTCCTCCAGTGAATGCAAATCTCTCTCATGCATGTTCTTTGCAGTTACCTTGCCAGTCAGGTTTTCAAGAAATGTCCCAAGGACTCTGTTTGAAAACCTCTGGTCTGAAGGGATGTTAATGAGCCTTGATCAAATATATAGAAGCAGTTTAAAAAAAAAATTCTGACCAGTTAGCTTCAGCTGGGAATCATTTGAACAAATCATTTCAGATCACTAACTTTTCTATATGGGATCACATCACGTTATCCAGTTCTCTCGGAGTCTTTGTCCCCTAAAGCTTTTGCGGAGTACTTTTAAGCAGAAAGAAAATTACTTAAACTCATACTGGTCAATGCAGAAAGCTGGTGCTGATGTGCCTTATTAGCTGTGTACGCATTTTCGTAGCGCAGCACCAGTATGCAGCAAGCAGCCATGTGTGCATGTGCGTAAATGTCAAGTGCTCATGTTATGCGCATAGGACATGCATGTTCTTTTGGCGCTCACCCCCTAATCAGTATTTTGCCCAAAAATATTTTTTTATGAAATCAGAACAAAGTGACGTAACAGTAAATGGAGATCGAGTCCAAAGAACACACAAGTATAAGAAGCAAAAGACATTTCTTGAACGCCAAACTTTTGCTTATACGCTAAAAGATATATGCAGAAAATTTTCATTATCGAAGGTAAAACTGTTTACCGGTACATACTCTGAAAGATTTTTTCCCTGCACACACAAGATTTTTAAGTCACCTCAGACCAGACATAGAGATCATGGCGCTCCTGAACTTTATGCCTGGTTATATAATCTTCTGCGCATTTCTCTACATTTAGCATTCTATTTTAATATGCACAGCTGATTTGCGTATTGACATATGCTTGGTGTTGCTGTGTGCACATACTTTTTTTTTTGCTGTTTACACACGTGTGAGTCTCTTTTCTGCATTTGGCGTAGCGGTACTTGTTATGTATATGTTGCGTTATCTGCGCACAAAGGGCACATTAGTCTTGCTGCTTTCCCCTCTTAATAAAGCAATTATCTGATGCAGTCATGTTTTGTCTCATGAGCTCAGACTCCCATAAACCCCCTCTTAATCAAGAAACATTTTATTTTATAGTTTTGAGGATCTAGTGATAAATGTTTGTTACTTCTGTAACTGATGGCTTTTGCCTTTCGCTACATTATGCATGCCCCCTCCTCACTGACTTCCTCCTCCTCATCTGGATCCTAGGAAGCACACAATATGCTGTCTCCTAGTTACATCCACTCTAGCAAGCAAAAAATGTAAATAAATGTGTCTGCGACCCCTTGAATCTTTTCTTTGGTTGCCAATGTGCCTTTTTGTTCTATCCAAATCAATGGAGGTTAGAAAGAATGATGCAAAAAGGGCCAAAAATGTTTGTCTGGGGCAAAAAAGTTTAACAAAATGAGAACTGTCTGAAAGTTGGTATGTGTGAAAAACCAATAAAAGGACACCTTGAGTTAAAAAAAAATGGGCCAGATTGGACTGGGCTTTTGAGAAGTAAGACGCCTTCCCCCAAAAAAGAATGGCCTCCTGCATTTCTATGGGAGGAGGAGTGAAGGAGTTCAGCTTCTGCAGCTAAGAAACTTGCATACAGTGAAATATAGCAGTTGGGGAATTCCTCCTTTCAAACTGCATCTCCTTGTTCTGTTTTCCCAACTACCCCAGACTGTCTCCTCCTTCCAAAATGATCTGTCCGCAAATTACCCCATGTACCAAAACCACTCTGCTGCAACTTTTCCCCTTCTGCTGCTATGCCATGGAAACCTACCCTTTGCAACTGCCCCTCACCTCACAAACTGGCTCAGCTTAAACTAGCCCTCTCTACAATCATCACCCATTCCCTACAAGTACTCCCTGCAATCACCTCAAACTGCCCTAACCCCCCCCCCCCCACCAAACTATCCCTCCTGCAACTGCCCTAACACCTCCAGCTATCCCCCCAACAGACAACACATGTACAACATGCACGCGCGCACACACAGATTTTAAATAATGCATCTCATCAAATTGGGCATTTTAGTCATTTTAATCTCTATTTCATTTTCTTTGTTATCCCATCTATAACTGCTATGAATTGTACAGTTTTCTTATTGCTTGTGTCTGTTGCCTTGGGCTAGGCCAGATTAAAATAGTGGTAAACTCTGTACATGCTTTGGAGCCCAAATGCTTAGGAGGGCTTTGTGAGATGTGCTCAGGACTTAGGATGTTAGGATTACCAACTTTGTGGACTTTTTCAGAGTTTAACAGAATTTTGCTTTAATGTTTAGAAGGTAAAAGAGAAAAAATGTCCAGAGACATTAATCAGAGTTTAAGATCTCTATCTGCAGTTATTTAATCCTATCTTTCTTTTGTGTCATCAAACCAGCCTTGCCTGTTTCCAGTGTAATTAGAAGCAGAGCATTGGAATACATATCTTGTTGCAGCAAGGGAGGAAGTGAGCAGGTGTGGAAAAGCTCTACATCTGGTGTATGAGGGACAGAAGAAGAGAAATGCCCTCCCCCCCCCCCCCAAAAAAAAATGCCCCAATACATTTCTATGGGAGAAGCTGTTCCAGCATCTGCAGCATACGTACTCTGATTCACTGCAAGATTGTGATTAAGGGCTTGCACCTTTAAACTGCCCTTTCCTCTCATCTCATCTGTCTTGATCACAGATGTACAGAGCCCACAAAAATATACATGCATGCAAAAACACCTATGCACACATACTTGCACACTTGCATGTCAACTGCATACAAATATGAACACACCCACTCGCCCCCACACCACCTGTAACTGATCAGTCTGATAGTGCTTCTCACCCCTCTCCTGGAGACACACCTTGCCAGACAGGCTTTTAGCATTATCACAATAAATATGAATATGATGCAGATTTGCATATATTGAGTTAGCAATGAATGCAGATGTATCTCATGTATATTAGATGTGCCTCTGGGAGAAGGTTGAGAATCTCTGGTCTTTGAAAAGGCAGCATTTCGACTATTTCTCTAATCTCTAGAACACACTTGTTATAAGCAGGACTGCTACAATTCCCTGTATAGCAACTATATGCTCACAAAATACCTCAAGTTGGTCACATATGCATAATATGGGCAGAACCTCATCAAATACAGGACAAAATAGAAATCTGCAAGCAAAAACTGAGCTGGAAACACCAAGAAGCCAGACTCTGCATGCAGTGCAATACTAGTGAAATAGAAATAGGAATGCATTTCCTCCTGTTCTGTGCAAAATAGAAAGATATCTGAGATGCTGAACATACACATTCTCAAAGCTGGCATATTCAAGTCCTTGAACCAAAACAAATGTTTTTTCATATCATATTGCTAAACCAGTCCAGACATGCTAAACCAGTCCAGACAAATGGGTTGTGTCCCCATACCAGCAGAAGTGGAGACAGCAAAATATTCCAGAGGTTTCTTTTAACCTCATCCTGTTATAGCAGTTGATGCAGCTTCAATAATTCTGTCTCCAGTAGATGGTGGAAGCTTTGCAACTGGTGAAATGTTTGTAGAGTTGATTTCACTCATGAGTAAGTAACCACTCTTATGGGCGACTCCCTCACTGGAGCACAATGCTGGAAGCTCTACTAGAGTCACCCTTAAAACTGGTGCTTTTTTTGGGTATTGCCATATGAGGAAGGAATTGGTTCATTCTGCAGCTCCACACTACCTTTCCTCTCATGTCTCCCTGTGTCGCTCCTCGGGAACTCCGCTCTTCTAGCAAATCATTTCTATCTGTGCCCTTCTCTTCTACTGCTAACTCCAGACTTCGCTCCTTTCACCTTGCTGCTCCTTATGCATGGAACAAACTACCTAAGTTTGTATGTCAGGCACTTTCTGTGGCCCTTTTCAAATTTAGGCTAAAAACTCACCTCTTTGCTGTTGCTTTCGGATCTTGACACGCCTGATCTCCTTTGTGTTTCCTTACTGTTCCCCCTAGATGTATCATATGTCTACACCTACTGTATTGTCTCTCTTGACTAGATTGTAAGCTCTGATGAGCAGGGAACTGTCTCTTATATGTCTGTGCAGCTCTGCGTGTGTCTTGTAGCGCTATACAAATGCTCAGTAATAGTAGTAGTCATCCTTATCTAGTTAAGCAGACAGGAGTTTGGAAAAGGATTCTTCGTCTCGCACAACCTCAGTAATCCAACCCCCCTCCCCCCCGCCTCTCCCCTAAAGATTAGAAGAAAGCTATTCAGAAGTATGTGCCTGCAAGACTTGGCAGCAGGGGAGTAGCATTGTACCCGGCATGGTCTTCCTGCCTGGGCTCCCCAGGGGCAGTTACCAAAAAGCTAAGTGTCTGACTTGTCTTCTGAGGGTGCTACCCAGTCTCATCTACTGGGCAGTGCATATGTCAGGTTCTGAGCCGACTAGGGCAACTGTTGGTGAGACATGGGGTTTTTTGCACCTCATTGCGCAGTCTGCACGTACTTAGCATGCATAGTACAGTAAGCATGTGCCTAAATACTGTGTGTTAGTCTTGCACACTTTGAACCTGCACACGACCTTAACGTGCAGTGGTGTTGCCTGCGCAGCTGGAGCATGTATCACGGCACACTTTATTAACATATCCTGAGTTTGTTATGCAATGCTGCTAGCGATGCAGAAGGCACATTGTTGATACAGACACATGCCGCTTACTAAGAATTGCTTCCTGGTCTGCAGAAAATGGAAAGTTGTGTCGTACTCCAGCTTCTGCACTTCTTGCATGGAGGTTTCTGAGGTGCCCTTGGAGGGCCCATCACCCCTCTCGCAGCATGGGGCCACAGGTATCCTACCCTTGCTGTTCTCGCTGCAGGATGCAGCAAACACAGTGGTGAAGGAGGATGATCTCCAAGCCTTGGGTGAGCTCTCGCTTTGCTGGCCATTCCTCCTAGAGGCCTGACAATAAGTCTGCCTTGCACTGGTGGTGGGCTAATCCCGATAGGGAGCTCCTGGTCTCTCTGGGTTGTCCCTCCTGGAATTCTTTTCAGCAAGCTTGGTCCTTTGGCGAGGTAGTTCACACTGGAAAGATTGCTCAGTCTACAGGGAGTCTACTTGGTCCCCTTTGCCAAGTGGGCCAGAGCTAATACACCATCTATTTAGTGGTGCCAAAGAAAAACAGATCCTTCCGTTCAATTCTTGACTTCAGGGGGTCACGCCCACCTTCGAAACTTGCACTTCCACATGGAGACTCTAGGATCAATGATCTAGGCAGTCCACCACCTGGGAGTTTTTCATGTCGCTGGATCTGGCCGAGGCTTATTTCCATATTCCAATCTGCAAGGATCAGCAGCACCACCTCCATTTTGCCATTCTCCACTCTCATTTTCAGTTTGCCGCTCTTCCCTTTGACCTTTCCGCTGCTCCAAGGACATTCTCAAAAGGTCATGGTGGCAGCTGCAGAGTGGAGGTGTGGAGGATCTATGTTCACCCTTATCTGGATGACTGGCTCATCTGAGGCAGGTTGCAGTTGGAAGCATCTTGGGTGTCTTCCTGAGTGGTACTGTTCCTGGAAAGTCTTGGCTGGGTGATCTTATGTGAGGAGAGAGTGAGAAAGTTGTTGTTTTAGCTGGCAGTCTTCTTGGCTCCCAGAGTTTAGGATTACCTACAGATTCTTGGCTTAATGGTGGTATCAAATCAAAATGCTCCCTTCAGCATGAGCTCATGAGGCCATTGCAGAGGTCCTTGCTGTCTCTTTGGTCTCCCAGCTCTCAGGATTTTGAGATCGGGCTTCCTCTCCCTCCCTCGGTGGTGTTTAGCCTGCATTTGTGGAAGCAGCCCCAACATTTGAAGGGCATGCTACTGGATGATCTGTCATGGTGCCTCCTATTGACAGATGCCAACCTGTTTGACTGGGGAGCTCATTGTGAAGGCCAAACAGCTTAGGGCCATTCGAACAGCCGGGAGGCAGCATGGGCCATCATCGGACTCTAGGCAAGAGCCATTCATTTGGCTGTGCTATGCTTCTGGTCCCTAGTCTGGGGCAGAGTGGTCTGAGTGTTCTCAGGCTTATTTTATTTTTATATTTAGCTCACTCCTTTCCAGTAGTAGATCACGGCGATGTACATTCAGGTATAGTAGTTATTTCCCTGTCCCTGGAGGGTTTACAATCTAAATTGGTATCTGAGGGAGGTAGAGAGTTAAGTTACTTGCCCAAGGCCACAAGCAGTACCAGGAGGATTTGGACCCTGGTCTTTCTGGTCCCAGACTGCTGCCCTAGCCATTAGGCTACTGCTTCACTCCTCCACACTATGCCATGGCGCTGGAGTATGTCAACCAACAAGGGGGCATGAGGAGAGCAAGAATGGCCCTAGAGATAGTTCTCTTGTTTGCCTGGGCAGATAGGAACCTCACAACACACAGTGGGTGTCGACAATGTGGAGGCAGACTTTCTTAGTCACTGCTCCCTTGATTTGGAGGAGTGGGAGTTGAACCAGTCTGTCATTTCATAAGATTCTTGGACCTCTGGGATCATCCTGAAATGGATTTGATGTGACCCAGTCTAATGCCAAAATGCACAGGTTTTTCAGTTATCCCAGGCAAACAAGCTCCAAAGGCATTGATGCTCTAGTTCAGCCCTGTCCAAAGCAGTGCCTGCTGTATGTTTTCCCTCTGTGGTCATTCGTGGGGCATGTACTTCACTGCATAGAGCGACATCCAGGCTGGGTTGTCCAGGTTGTGCCGGATTGGCCACTGAGTCTATGAATTCAGGACCTGATGCACCTCCTTTGGGAACCTTTCCTACAACTTCCTACAGGCTAGGAGCCGATCCTTCTGGATGACCCAGCTCCCTTCTTGTTTATGGCTTGGCCCTTGAGAGGCCACGTTCAGCAGGTAACAGCTGTTCTGTCATGATTTCCATGCTCCTAAAAGCAAGGAAAGGTTCTACCAGCCTTGCCTATGTGCGCATCTGGTGTCTGTTTGAATATTGGTGTCTTGAGCGTCGGATTGGACCTATTAAAGCAGCCTTAGCTTCCTTGCTTGCCTGCCTTCAGGATGGCCTTGACCAAGGGCCTTTCCCTTAGCTCCCTGAAGGTTCAATTAGCTACTTTGTCATGCTTCAGGGGACCAGTGGCAGAGCATCCTATAACCTCGCACCTGGATGTGGCGTGTTGCCTTCAGGGGATGCGACACTTGTGTCATCCCCTGTGTTCAGTCATTCCCTCCGGGGATCTCTGCTTAGTTCTCTGGGCCTTGATGTCTGAGTCCTTTTGATCCCCTGAAGCAGGCCCCTGGCGATCTGTCCTTTAAGACTGTCTGTCTTTTTGATCACCATCTGCTTGGTGAGACACATCTCAGGGTTGCAAGCATTTTCATGCAGCGATCCTCGCTTGTCTTTCTCAGAGGAAGCTGTGTATATTAGGCCCATTCCCTCCATCTTGCCCAAGGAAGTGTCATCCTTTCATGTTAATCAGGTGATCTGTTTGTCCTTCCCTTGGCACTATTGCTTAGAAAAAGCCAAGGACCGTCGCATGGTGGATGGCAGGAGAGTGTGTGTTTTTTCAGTAACTCAAGTTTACTACCTCTTTTCTCAAGTCGGATCATTTGTGCTGTTTGTATGCCTGCATAAGGGTGACATGGCCACCAAGTTTACCCCGGGGCACTGGATCAAAGAGACTATTGCCTCAGCATTTCGAACTGGCTAGTTCCAGAGGTTTTGCATATGCATTCCACTTGGGCATAGGCATCCTCTTGGGTGGAGTGCAGCTTGGTTGCCTCCTCAGACATTTGTTAGGTGGCAGTGTGGGCATTGCTTTTCACTTTTATCAAGCACTACCACTTGGATGTCCATGCTCAAGTGGACACTGCCTTTGTCTCAGAAGTCTTGAAAGCTGCCATGCCTTTTTCCTGCTCAATGGAGTTGTAGCTTTGGTACATCCCACTCATCTGATCTAGCATGATATGAAAGGCAACATTTTACTTACCAGATAATGTCCTTTCCTTAAGTCATGCTAGAATAGTCCAGGACCCGCCATCTGGTTGGTTATGGTCTGCTGTGTTTCTCTGTGCTTGACCCTGCAAGCCCATATCCTCTTAACAGGCCTTCTGTCTGAAAATGATCCAGTAGATAGTTATGGTTCCTTTTTTCCGTTGAACCTTTTTATCCTCCCTGAGGTTGTGTGTGATCTTGGGTATGATTACTGAGGTGTGCCCCTAGTTGCATTGACTGATATAGCAGGATGAGGTCATAAGAAACCCCTGGAATATTTGTGTCTTCACCTCTGCTGGTAGGAGAACCTCTTGTCTGGAGTGGTCTAGCAGGACTCGAGGAAAAGGCATTATTTGGTAAGTAAAATGTTACCTTAATGTTTTTATAAATGCAGGCCTGCCATTCATTTGCCTAGATTTATTAGGGTGGTGCTAAACTCCTAACTTTTGTTCACACCCTAAATCTGCCCCTGTTGCTACCCACTTTTTTATGTTCCTAAATTTAGCAGTGTAGTGAAATTTTAAGTATAAAGATATACTCGGCTCAAGTAGATTTTCAACTAGACCAGTTTTAGGAGTCTGACTCTGTTATGAGCACAAATCCTTTGAATATCAGCCTCTAAATGTTAAAGTAGGATAGCACATCTTTCTTTTGCAATCTGAAGTGGAGCTTATACATGGAAATGGACTCTCATTCTCTCACAGGGAGATGAAGAGAAAACTGAGCATATAATCAAAGATTATCCAAACTAATGCAAGCTCAGTGAAAAAAGGGACATAAGAACATAAGATATGCCATACTGGGTCAGACCAAGGTCCATCAAGCCCAGTATACTGTTTGCAACAGTGGCCAGTCTAGGTCACAAGTATCTAGCAGTTTCCCCAAAAGACACAGGTTCCACAATGTTTGTTTTGGGTCAAGCAGTGATATCCCGGGTCCCTTTTTAATAATGGTTTATGGACCTTTCCTCCAGGAACTAGTCCAAACCTTTTTTTAAACCCAGCTACACTAACAGCTTTTACTACATCCTCCAGTAACAAATTCCAGAGTTTGATTACACGTTGAGTGAAAAAATATTTTCTCTTATTAGTCTTAAATAGTTTACCCTGTAGCTTCATTACATGTCCCCTAGTATTTCTATATTCTGATGATGTATATTCTGATCCAGACAATCTCTCATTACAAGTAAACAATCAGACTCAGCATGAAAAAGGATAATCAACTGATCGCTCAGAATGTACCCCAGTGTAAATAAAATGTAGATATGTTCTGCCTGAAATCAGGTACCCGTGTGATACAATGTATAGAGTTAAGAATGTACATAGTTTCCCCCAGTTACTTCCAAGTTGATCTCCCTGTTTATTGTAAATACAACTCAAAGTTCCTTGTGTTGTATAGTTGATGTTAAATGTAAACCGCTCTGATCTAAAATAGAGCGGTATAGAAGAACTGTTAAATAAATAAATGTAAACAATCGATCTACGTTTACCCGTTCCATGCCGTTCATTAATTTATAGACCTCTATCATATCTCCCCTCAGCTGTCTTTTGTCCAGGTTGAAGAGCACTAACCTTTTTAGCCTCTCTTCATAGGAGTATCCTTCCATCCCCTTTACAATTTTGGTGGTGGTTCTTTGTATCTTTTCTAATAGCATTATATCCTTTTTAAGATAAAGTGGCCAGAATTGCACACAGTATTCAAGGTGCGGTTGCACCATGGAACGCTAGAGGCATTATATCTTTTGGGGGGTTTTTTCCATTCCTTTCCTTATGATACCTATCACTCTATTTGTGGAGGAGTGGCCTAGTGGTTGGGGCAAGGTATTTCAGGCCAGAAGGTCGGGGTTTCAAATCCCACTAGAGGACAGCAACCTTGGGCTGGAAGGACTGGGGTTTCTAGTCCCACAGGTGCTCCTTGTGGTCTTGGGCAAGCCACTTAACCCTCCATAGCCCATGTTCCCTGTAAAATAGTTATCTCCAAGTTATAATGCCCTGTTCAATGTAATTTCAGTTTGTTCAATGTAAACCGCACTGATGCAGAATAGTGCGGTATATAAGAGAATGTAAATAAATTTTGCTCTCTTGGCCGCCACTGCACACTGGGCGGAGAGTTTTATCATGTTATCCACGATGACGCCTAAATCTTTTTCCTTGGTGGTGGTTCCTAATGTGGAACCTTGCATCGTGTAACCATAGTTTGGGTGGTTCTTTCCTAGGTGCATAACTTTGCACTTTCCACGTTAAATTTCATCTGCCATTTGGATGCCCATTCTTCCAATTTATCAAGATCCTCTTGCAGTTTTCCACAGTCCTCATTGGTTTTAACAACTTTAGTTTTGTGTCATCTGCAAATTTAATAACCTCATTCGTTATTGCCTTTTCCAGGTCATTTATGAATATGTCAAAAAGCAGCAGACCCAGCACAGATCCCTGGGGTACTCCACTATTCACTTTTCTAAAGCAGAGGGTAGGGAAAATTGGCCATTTAGCCCTACCCTCTGCGTTCTATCTTTTAACCAGTTCCTGATCCACAATAGTACACTGCCTCCTATCCCATGATTTTTTGGTTTTGCCAAAAGTCTCTGAGGGACCTTGTCAAAGGCTTTCTGAAAGTCCAGATACACTATATCAACCGACTCACCTTTGTCAATCTGTTTATTCATACTTTCAAGAAAACATAACAGATTAGTAAGACAAGATCTTCCTTGTCTAAAATCATGTTGGATGTCTCCCATTAAGCCATGACTATCTACATGTTCAGTAATTTTGTTCTTTATTATGGTCTCTACCATTTTTCCTGGTACTGAAGTCAGGCTCACCATTCTGTAGTTTCCCGGATCTCCCCTGGAACCCTTTTTTAAAAATTGGCGTTACCTGAAGATTGGAGGATGGCCAGTGTATTACAGATGATTTTAATGATAGTTCACAGATTACTAATAGCAGGTCTGCAATCTAATATTTAAGCTCTTTCAACACTCTTGGATGTATACAATCCGGTCCAGGTGATTTGCTATTCTTCACTTTATCAAATAGTTGTAATACATCTTCCCGGTGTATCGATGTTTCTTTCAATTCTTCCACAGTATCACCTTTAAATACCACTTCAGTCATGGGCAACGTCTCTACATCATCCTCAGTAAAGACCGAAGCAAAGAATTCATTCAGTCTCTCCACTATGGCCTTTTCCCCTCTTAGTGCCCCTTTTACCTCTCTATTATCTAATGGTCCAACTGACTCTATCGCAGGTCTTTTGCTATGGATGTTCTTGAAAAAGTCTTGTGTGTTTTTGCTTCCACAGCAAGCTTCTTCTCACATTCTCTCTTTGCCTGCCTTATCAATGCCTTGCATTTAACTTGCCAGTGCTTGTGCTGTTTCCAGTTTTCGTCATTTGGCTCTTTTTTTTTTTTTTTTCCATTTCCTGAAAGATGCTTTTTTGGCAACAGCCTCTGACCTCACCTTTGAACCATGCTGGCAGTTTTTTGGACTTCCTTCCACAAAGCATTGAATACAGATGGTCTGGGCTTCCAAGATAGTATTTTTAAACACCCTTTTACTAAAGCCTGTTAAATAAAACACACTAACGCACATTTATTGTGAAAACTAACTTGTGTTAAGCGCAAAGCCTTTGCGGTAACTATCGGGGATGTCTCCAATAATTTGCTGGTAGCTACTGTACAAATGCATACTCTAATGCATGGCACTATTAATGCAGATGTGCTTAATGCACCCATTAAGGTATTGCTATGTGCACCCATATAAATTGCCACTGACAGTGATGTATAGGTACCCTCGAGTTAACTGCATTGTGCTGTCAACACCCACACTCCACCTATACCCGGTCCATTCTCTTCCCCTTCGCACAATGGGCAATTAATGTGTATTTAGCAGCCAGGAGCTGTCATGCCTATACATTAACTGTCAGCGCGGGCCAGTACTGCCTGCTAAAACACTTTTTGATTCCTTCTCTGTGGTGGTGCCCGCTAAACAAAGAGTAACAATTTAATTATATCTTCCCTGTATTAAAACTAGAACGTTAAGAATTAACTTTACCAGCAGGCAGATGCACCAGATTGTCAGAGTATAGGTGAATAGCTGTGAGTGGGGGTTGGAGGGTTGATTATTGAAGTATTTGTGGCAGGGCCATACCAAGCCATAATTGCATCCTGTGCAACTTGCACATCTGGCGCGTCGTGCCCCCTCCCCCTCCCCCCCCCCCCCCATCTCACCCATACCTTCATGTCCAGCCGGCTACCTGCCTTTCCTGCTGCTGCTGCCTTTTGTTTTCTCAGAGGCAGTGGTGGCAGCAGTGAAGCAGAAGTAACTTCAAATTTAAAAAAAAAAAAAAAAAGGAAACCCAAGCACATCTGATCCCTCCCGCTCTGACTTAGGTTTGCATCAGAGGAGGGAGAGACCAGACCAGCCATTCAAACACTGTCTTTGCGCTTGAATGGCTGGCCTGGTCCCTCCCTCCCTCTGACATGACCTACATCAGAGAAGGGAGGGAGGGACCAGACCTGCTTACAAGTGTGCATTGGAAAGACGTGCATGGGGATTTTTTTTTTTTTAATTTGAAGTCAGGTCTGCTCTTCTGCTGCTGTTGAGAAAACACAAAGTGGCGGTGGCAGGGCCGGAAAAACTGACCATAGTTTCTTAATCTCAGTAACTCATTAGTAAGAAAATTGTGTAGATTATGCACAATGGGATATTTTTATTAGGAAGCTGATTTTCCTTTTGTTATCCTGATTTATTTTCGTTTTTAAGCTTAAGACGTCACACAGAAATTACCATGAAAGATAAGGAGAAATTAGACCTTGCCTGCTAATTTGCTTTGCTTTTAGTCCTTCCAGTACAGTCCAGACTAATGGATTTTCATCCCTTTCCAGCAGATTGGAGACCTGAGAATTCCAAGCTTTGGTGATGTCAAGTTGCAAATACAACACACCACGAAAGCTGTCTACCACAAATAAGAACCCTCCAATGACTACACCCCCCCTCCTCTACTAACCAGACTTCCACTCGGCATTCCAAGCCCTAATCCTGCTGCATATGGATTATTGCTACTCCATTTACCAAGGCCTGCCTCACTCAACTCTGATTTTCCCCCCCCCCCCCCAATATTGTGCGTGCTGCAATGCATGCACACTGCAGCACACACTGAGAAAATCAAAATATGATCATATAACACCCACCTTCAAACAACTGCACTGGCTCCCTTTGGCTAGTCGAATCAATACAAAATGTTTCTAATAATACCTAAAGCTATCAACGGCAATACTCCTTCTCACTAACGCACGTTACTCCAAACACCACAACACAACCATGCAGGAAGACAAGCTACTACAAAAAAGATAATCATTCTGCACACAGAAATAAAATCAACCCAGCAAGCCTGTGCTTGAGCCTTCAAACTATAAGCACCTTCAGCCTGGAATGCTTTCCCAGACACAATATGCACCATCACAGACCTACCCACATTTAGAAAATGTCTGAAAACCCTTCTATTTGTCAAGCACTTATTCCCGAAACCCATCAACAACAACAAAATCAACTCACGAAGCCAACATATATTACACTAGACTGTACCTAACTTGACCTCAGAAACAATGATAGATGTCTTATACTATCTACCTAACTGTATATAGTTAAGAACACAAGATATGCCATACTGGGTCAGACCAAGGTCCATCAAGTCCAGTATCCTGTTTCCAACAGTGGCCAATCTAGGTCACAAGTACCTAGCAGTTTCCCCAGAAGACACACGTTCCATGCTTCTATTGGTGCAAGCAGTGGATTTCCCAGGTTCCCTTTAATGATGGTTTATGGACCTTTCCTCCAGGAATTTGTACAAACTTTTTTTTTTTTTTTTTAACCCAGCTACACTAGCAGCTTTTACTACATCTTCCAGTAATGAGTTAAGTTATTTGTAGTTATCTGTACATAAGTTCAATGTTCAGTATGTAAAAAAAAAAAAAAAAAAAAAAATATATAGATAGATAGATAGATAGAGATGGATAGATATATAGGTATATAGTCATCTCCAGGAACAAGCAGGAATAAGTCCTCACATATGGGTACGTCGGTACCGACGGAGCCCGTGCGGGAAAGCTCCCCAGCTTCTTAGAATAGAAGCTTTTGGGACCTCCCACTGCACATGCGCACTGCCTTCCCGCCTTCCTGAACAGCTCTCCTCAGTTTCTCTTTTTCCGCGGAGCCAGCAGGTCGTGTTCCTGTCACCGCTGAAGAAATTGTTATTTTATTTGTTTCTTTAGACCGCGTACCTGCCTTCCCCATACCGATACCGGTATCGCCGGTCTTTTCTTTCTTTCTTTAAAAAATTATAATTCTTTTTTTCTTATTTTTTAGCTTTTTGGTCACTTCAGAGAGGCCTCTCGGCCTACTCAATTTCTCCTCATGGAGAAACCAGCCCCTGGATTTAAGAAGTGTACCAAATGTAATGCTGTTATTTCAGTCACAGACACCCATGAATGGTGTCTGAAATGTTTGGGGCCTGACCATTCCATACCGGACTGCCCATCTTGCTCCCACATGTCTAAACGTGGGCTGCAGAACCGGGCCAACAAATTCCATGTGCTGTTTGCTTCAGAGAATACAGCATCACAGTCATCCAGGTCTTCTTCTCCGGATGGATCTCAGGTAACCAAACCTTCTGTGGGCAAGTCCTCAAAGAGCAAATCTCCTTCAAAGCATCGAGAGGCTCTTAGCTTAGAACTTGAGGACCCTGCCCCAGCCAAACAACCCCGGCGGGAAGTCCAACTTCCAAAAACGCCAATTCAGGGGTCTCAGGTTGATATCGATGCTACGGCCTCGACAGATCACCTGTTAGCCTGCTCTGGGGTACCGGGTCACTCCGGTACCGACATCCAGGCAGCTATGGCGTCCATGGGCGATACTGTACAGTCCATGCAGCAGGCCGTCATGGCTTTCATTAAAGCTGCAACGCCATCGGTTCCGCTTTCAGCGGTTCCGGGCCCGATACCGGTATCGTCCGCCATGCCGGTATCGAGGCCGTCAACCTCTAAACGCAAGTCGGTACCGTATGGGCTTTCGCTCCATACCGGTTCCATACCCGATACGCCCGATATCGATACCGATCGGTACGCGTATCGTGCGTTAGAGGAAAGCACCGATTCCTCTGAGGATTTTCACTCCTCTGATGATTCTGCTGAGTTTTCACTCAACTTACCTGAGGAGCCCTCTTCTCCTAAAAGGAGAATGTCCCCTCCAGAGGATTTGTCCTTCCAGGACTTTGTTTTAGATATGGCTACAGCCCTTTCTATTACCACATCCTCTGAAAAGGAACCCAGATCCAAAAAACTGGATATTTTGGGATACTCAAAGGCCCCTAAGGAGGCAGTTACCCTGCCTATCCATGAAATCCTTCAAGAACAACTGATGGATTTCTGGGAAAATCCTTTGACTTTGTCTCCTTATTCCCGTAGGTTGGACACCATGTATAGGGTCCCTCCTTCTCCTGGTTTCCAAAAGACTCAATTGCCCCACCACTCTATTGTGGTGAAGTCTGCAATGAAGAAGATTAGGAGTACCAAAAGGCACTCTTCCACCCCTCCAGGACGGGAATGTAAGACTTTGGACTCTTTTGGTAGGAAAATTTTCCAGGCTAGTATGCTTATAGCCAGGATTAATTCCTACAGTCTCTATATGGGCATGTTCCTGGAGGAACTTGCCAAAAAGGTGCGGCATTTTGCCCCCTTTATCCCTGAGGATAAAAAGCAGGGATTCCTTTCCCTAGTGAAACAACTCTTAGAGGTTTCTAAGTTCTCTAATAGGGCAGCATATGATTCCTTTGAGGGAGCCAGTAGGGCTTCGGGCATTGCTATTGCAGCCCGACGTCTTGCTTGGCTCCAGGCCTCTGATCTGGAACCTTGGGTTCTAGATGGCTTACGGAATCTGCCCTGTACAGGTGAGAACTTATTTGGGGAAGAGTGGCAAATCAAAGCCACCCAGATGGATGCTGAAAATGCCACCTTGGAAAGACTTTCAAAGTCCACTTCAATTCCTACTAAGAAAAAGTCTTTTAAAAGGCCTTACTATAAGAAGGCCAGAGTTGCTTCAAATACTGGCCAGCAGTCTTCTCAACCTCGCTATACTGCTAAGCGTCAGCAATCCAAACAAGCACGAGCTAAGCCTGCAGCAGCTACTGTAGCTCAGCAGGCTCCAACCCCTCAGGGGTTTTGACTTGCTCCTTGGGAACTTGCCACTTCTGGTTCTAACACAACCAGAACCTCTCACCATACCCGGAAGGTTGGTTCACTTTGCTCCCAGATGGGAACAAATCACAACAGAACAATGGACCCTCTCTATCATTCGAGAGGGTTACAAACTTCATTTCTCCAGCCTTCCTCCCCATCATATGGTGAGACCATTCAATTCTCCCCCATCTCTCCTAACCCTGTTGGGTCAAGAGGTTTCCTCTCTTCTTGCCCAAGGGGCCATAGAAGAGGTTCCTCTTCCTCAACAAGGGTCCGGTTTCTACTCCCCTTATTTTCTCATTCCAAAGAAGACAGGGGGATTCAGACCAATCCTAGATCTGAGAGAATTGAACAAATTTCTCTTCAAGGAGAAATTCAAAATGCTGTCTCTCGGCATTCTCCTTCCTTACCTCCAGGGTCAGGACTGGCTTTGTTCTCTAGACCTACAGGATGCGTATACACATATACTCATCCATCCATCCCACAGAAAGTATCTTCGCTTTCTGTTTCAGGGAAAACATTTCCAATACAGAGTACTCCCCTTCGGTCTAGCCTCTGCTCCAAGAGTATTCACAAAATGCATGGCAGTCGTAGCCGCATTTCTAAGAGGCATGGGAATCTTTGTCTTCCCATATCTGGACGACTGGCTCATCCGAGCTCCAACTCAGTCACAGGCCCAGATTTCCCTGGACCACACAAGGAGCCTTTTGCAGTATCTGGGACTGGTAGTAAACCTTCCCAAGTCCCAACTCATCCCTACTCAATCTCTAGAATTCATAGGGGCCCAGTTGGACACCATCACTGCAAGGGCCTACCTTCCACATGTTCGAGGCCAGCGCCTCCTGAGTTTGGCCTCCCAAGCTCAGTCCAGCACTCACTTGACAGCCAGGGAAATGCTACGCCTACTGGGTCATATGGCCTCCACAGTGCATGTGGTGCCCTATGCTCCTCTTCATATGAGAGCAGCTCAATGGACCCTGGCCACTCAGTGGACTCAGGCGTCAGGAGCGCTCTCAGACCAAATACAAACCTCCGATCGTCTGTTTTGGTCCCTCCACTGGTGGACTTCCACCAAGAATCTGTTGTTGGGGGCTCCATTTCAACCATTGCTACCCCAAGCAACCCTCACAACAGATGCCTCCCAAACAGGGTGGGGAGCCCATCTGCAAACTCTCTCCACTCAGGGCACTTGGTCTCTACAGGAGTCCACCCTTCATATCAATCTTCTGGAACTGCGAGCAATTTACCTTGCCCTCAAGGTCTTCCACTCCCTCCTAGCCAACCTCACTGTCCTAGTTCAGACGGACAATCAGGTGGCCATGTTTTACATAAACAAACAAGGAGGGACGGGCTCTCTGTCGCTTTGCAACGAAGCTCTAAGACTATGGGCCTTCGCCAGAGAGCATCAGATTCACCTGCTAGCAGTGTATCTCCCAGGAGTTCAAAACTCTCGGGCAGACAGGCTCAGTCGAGTTCTGCTGCCACACGAATGGTCCCTACATTTGGACCAAATAAACCGAATCTTTCAGGAATGGGGGACCCCGGACATAGACCTCTTTGCAAGTCCGTGGAATGCCAAACTTCCCCGGTTCTGTTCCAGAACTCCGTGTCAGGGAGCTCAGGCTACAGACGCCTTTCTCCTGAATTGGAATCAGGCATTCCTATATGCCTTTCCACCCATTCCTTTGATTCCCAAGACTCTGTTCAAACTCCAGAGGGATCATGGAACTATGATCCTCATAGCTCCACGCTGGCCACGCCAAGTGTGGTTCCCTCTACTTCTACAGCTCTCCCAGGGATCCTACTTGGATCTGGGAGCTGCGCCAGACCTCCTGTCTCAGGAGGAGGGGACTTTGTGGCACCCAAACCCCAAATCCCTTCACCTCAGTGCTTGGTTACTGAAGGCTTAAGCCTTCAAGACTCTCATCTTTCCCAACCAGTGAAAGATATCCTTTCTGCCTCTAGGAAACCCTCTACCAGGCGTTCCTATGCTTTCAAATGGAAACGTTTTTCCATTTGGTGTGCTCAGCAGGGTCTTGACCCTCTGGCACTTCCTTTGAATTCTCTTCTTGATTATCTCCTGCATCTATCCAATGCAGGCCTCAAGACGAATTCGGTAAGAGTCCATTTAAGTGCTATTGCAGCATCCTTGAAACATATAAATGGACAACCTATCTCCTCTCATCCTCTTGTTGCAAGATTCATGAGAGGCCTGACTCTCACTAAACCTCCCATCAGACCACCCCCGGTCGCATGGGATTTGAATCTAGTGCTCGGTCAACTTATGAAGCCACCTTTTGAGCCAATGTTTTCCACCTCCTTGAAATTTCTTTCCTGGAAGGTCATCTTCCTCATTGCAGTCACTTCGGCTCGCCGCATCAGTGAGCTGCAGGCTTTAGTGGCTAATCCACCTTACACAAGATTTCATCATGATAAGGTGGTCCTTAGGACGAATCCCCACTTTATGCCTAAAGTGGTCTCGCCTTTTCATCTTAATCAAGAGGTATATCTACCTGTCTTTTTTCCAGCTCCTCATGCATCCAATGCAGAGAGGAACCTTCATACTCTGGATTGTAAAAGAGCTCTCGCTTTTTACCTTAATAGGACTCAGCCACATCGAAAGTCTTCTCAACTTTTTGTGGCCTTTGATCCTTCCCATTTGGGACTTCCAGTCTCCAAGCGTACACTTTCCAATTGGATTGCTCAGTGTATTTCTTTTGCTTACCAGAGCAAAAACATTTCTCTGGAAGGCCATGTCACTGCTCACAATGTGAGGGCCATGGCAACTTCTATGGCTCATCTGCACTCTGTTTCCATAGATCAGATCTGTCGAGCCGCTACCTGGGCCTCGGTTCATACCTTCACAGCCCATTACTGTTTGGACAAGGACTCCCGCCGGGATGCCTTGTTTGGCCAGGCTGTCCTCAAGCACCTGTTCCATTCCTAAACAACTCCTGCCCACCTTCCCAGAATGGATGCCTGAGATCCATACGAAGATGGCGAACCTTTACAGGGGATCCCATGCATCTAAGCTAGGGAGTCCCCATATGTGAGGACTTATTCCTGCTTGTTCCTGGAGATAGCACAGTTACTTACCTGTAACAGGTGATCTCTGGGAACAGCAGGAATTAGTCCTCACAACCCACCCACCTCCCCTAGGAGTTGTATCTTTTATCTATCTATCTTCCTGTCCTCTCTCTGTTGACTCAGCTATAAACTCGAAACTGAGGAGAGCTGTTCAGGAAGGCGGGAAGGCAGTGCGCATGTGCAGTGGGAGGTCCCAAAAGCTTCTATTCTAAGAAGCTGGGGAGCTTTCCCGCACGGGCTCCGTCGGTACCGACGTACCCATATGTGAGGACTAATTCCTGCTGTTCCCAGAGATCACCTGTTACAGGTAAGTAACTGTGCTATATCCACTGTTCAATGTAAACCGCTTTGACCATGGTGAAAGGTGGTATATAAACCTTGCTGAATAAATAAATGTCATTACACAAAGGACACACATTCCTATCACCTAGCCAGTATCCCACTGTCAAAGCAGTATTCTTAACCTCATCTCCAGGAACAAGCAGGAATGAGTCTTCACATATGGGTATCGTCGGTACCGACGGAGCCTGCGCGGGAACGCTCCCCAGCGTCCAGTAAGAAAGCTTTTGGGAGCATCCCACAGCACCTGCGCGCTGCCTTCCCGCCTTTCCCAACCGCCTCTCTCCAATTCTTCTTTTCCGCGGAGCCAGCAGGTCGTGTTCCTGTCACCGCAGAAGAAGTTCTTTTTCTTTCTTTATTTTTCTGGGTCGCGTCTGCCTTCGATGTCAGACCGGTACCGCCGGTCTTTTCTTTCTTAAAAAAAAAAACAAAAAAAAAACCTTATTTTTTTCAACTGTGCATTTTCAGTTTGGGCCTTAGGCCTAAATATTTTCTTCTCATGGAGAAGCCCGCTTCCGGGTTTAAAAAGTGCATAAAATGTAGCGGTACTATTTCTGTCATCGACACCCATGATTGGTGTCTTAAATGTTTGGGTCCTGACCATTCCATCACGGATTGTGTGTCCTGCACCATGATGTCTAAAAGAGGTCGGCAGAACCGAGCAGCCAAGCTCAGTACCCTGTTTCCCTCTGATGCAGCCTCGGTGGCATCGACATCTTCCAGGGCTGCTTCTTCCTCCCATGGATCTCAGGTAACCAAACATAAATCTAGCCGGTCCTCAAAGGGCAAATCTCCCTCCAAGCATCAAGATGCCTCTGGGCTTGCCCTCGAGGATTCCGCTCTGGCAAAATTACCCCGGCGGGAAGTTCCGGCTTCCAAAGCATTACCTATGGGGTCACAGGTTGACATCGATGGCGCGGCCTCGATCGATCACCTCTTGCCGTGTTCTGGGGTACCGATGGCCTCCACTGGTACCGACATCCAGACTCTGGTGACATCGATCAGAAAATTCTATCCATACAACGCACCTTTATGGCATTTATGCAGGCTTCGACGCCTTCGGTACAGCAACAATCTCCGTTGCCGGTACCGACTCCGGCATCGGCACCGTTCCCGGTGCCGGTACTGATTGCATCGACATCGGCTTCGGTGTCGGCTGCAACGGTACCCTGTCCTACGATGCCCATCGGTACCGAACCGGTACCGCTTACTCCCGATGTCAATCCCACTCGGTACGCGTATCGGGCTTTACAGGAGCATCCGGACAGGCGATACTTCGATTCCTCCGAAGACTCTGAGTTGGAGGTTTCTGTCAATGCACCGGTGCTTCTTCCTCAGGAGTCTGATTCTCCAAAACGAAGAATGTCTCCTCCAGAGGATTTGTCTTTTTAAGACTTGTCAGACGGGTGCCTGGGTGAGAATGTTCACAGTCTTGGCAAAGGCATATATCAATATGATTTGCAAGGGATTGTGGGAAATGCAGTCCATTCACACCAGACACAGCCGCTCACAATAATTAGTTGTGCTTGAGTGTAAAGCCAATAAGATATTTATTTATGGGGTTATTTCTCCCAACACAGATATGCTTGGTAGCACATAAAACAGGATACTTGCTTTCAGTGTTAAACTTAGAAAAACAAAATCAGGAAAACAACAGCTGAACTTGTCAGGCAATCAAAGCAAAAGAATAAAGACCTGGTTGGTAACAAACTGGTCTTTTCTGTAGGCTCTAGCTAATATTTTCTTAGCAGTGCTTTAATCAACAAACAAAACCCACAAAGAAGGGAAAAACTGTTCTTTTCAGGTTAACTTCTTATATCTTCACATATAGACTCAGAAGTGATTCCCTCAGAGCTCACAAGCAATTAGGTAAGGCTCAATTGCTAGCAGTTACCCAGCTGAAACCCCTTAGCTGGCTTGCTTTCTACTGCGTGGCTCAAAATCCTACTCGGGAGCTTTTCTGAGTAGATTAAAGAACAAGTTTGTATTTCTTTGTGATGGTGGTTGTACTTTGTAACAGAAAATTACCCAAGGAGTTTAGACAGAGAGCAATCCATGTATTCACAGCCTGTATCTACCACCGCTCCCCCTTCTTCAACAATCATGGGTTCAAAATCATGGATTGGCACAGAGGAATTTCTCAATGGAGCACTCTCAGGAGAATACTTGTTTCCCTGCTGACTTTCAAGGGTATAGCTAGGGCATAGATCAGTGTTCATACCTGAGCTTCCATTGCTGTTAGAGTTCCTCTCTAAATAGCCTGGCCAGTATGTAGTCCAGTTCTTATGTCCAGCCTTCCAATCCAGATCCCTGGACACTGGGTCTCTCTTCACATACCTTCTGGCACGGGTCCTAGGGTCCCTTCCAAGTGCAGCCGTCTCCCTCACAGGTACCGTCTGGAGATTCCTAGCCCTGCAGCACCATTCCTCTGGCTTTCCCCAGTCCAATGGTGTAAGCTTGCCTTTGGAATGCCTTCCGGTATACGTACTGCTATGGACTCCTTTAGACCTCCCATATGCTTTTCTCTTCTTTCTTCCAAAGGGTTTCTTGCCCTCTCTGTCCGTCCGCTCTGGCTTCTGCTTCTGATGATCCTTCAGATGATGAAGCTGTCCAAGATGAGGATCTCCAAGATGAAACTGAGGATGATTCTCTGTAGAATAAACTCTACCTTTATTCTGCTTAGATGAGTGCTCCACCCTAGCGCAGCTGTGCTGAATCAGGCCCTGCCCTTTGAGATGAGTGCTTAGGGATTACCTCATAGCCCTCCTGATTGAACACACGTTTCCCCACTTCAGCTCCTCTAATGGCTGTTGGAAACCTGGTGCATTCTGGGACTGGTAGTCTTTTATGGAAAAATTCTGTTTTCTTATTTCTACCAGAACTGACAGGATGCTTGTTCAGAGTCACTTCACCTTTACTATAGCTCCTTCCTGAGCTATGATAAGCTTCCTTCATTAGGGAAGTGGCTAGAGGCCTCTCCATTACAGTGGCCTCTGAGTCAGAGCCTAGAGCCAAGCAATTAGATATTTTGCAATATCCTAAGGCTCCTAAGGAAGCAGCTACCCTACCTATTCATGAGATTCCCTATGATCTCATGTTGGGCATGTGGGAGACTCCTCTCACCACCTCTCCTCATTCTCGCAGGTTAGACACCATCTACCATGTCCCTCCCTGTCCTGGTTTTCATAAGACTCAGCTTCCTCACCACTCTATTGTGGTTGAGTCTGCTATGAAGAAAATAAAGAGTGCAAAGAGACACTCATCTAATCCTCCAGGACGTGAATGTAGGGCTCTAGATGCTTTTGGCCGAAGGATTTTCCAGGCCAATATGCTTGCTGCCAGAATCAACTCCTATAGTCTCTATATGGGGATGTTTCTAAAAAGTCACAGATCATCTGCAGACTTTAGCTCCTTTTATTTCAGAAGATAAAAGGCAGGAATTTCTCACTTGGCTCAAACATGCCCAAGATGTTTCCAAATTCTCCAACCATGCAGCCTTTGACTCTTTTGAGTGTGTAATCAGAGCCACGGCTATTGCTATAGGTGCACGCAGAATTGCTTGGTTACAAGCCTCTGATTTGGAACTCTGGGTCCAGGATGAGTTGGGAAACCTTCCTTGTACAGGTAAAAACCTGTTTGGCAGGGATTGGCAAGTAAAGGCCACTCAGATGGATGCTGAGAACTCTGCTTTGGATCGACTTTCAAAGTCTACCTCTGCCTCTGTTAAGAAAAGATTGTTCAAAAAGACATCTTTTTCTAAAAAGGGAAGATATTATCCTGCTCATGGGCAGGCATCTTCTGCAGGTCGTTTTGCTGCAAAACGTCAGCAACCACATAAACAGGCCAAGTCAAAGGCTGCCAAACCTACCACAGCCCAGCAGCCTCAGCCTCCTCAAGGCCTTTGACTTGCAACTAGAGAACTTAGCCTTTCTAGCTCTGGGAAACCCAGAGCCCCTCACCATTCCAGGAAGGTTGACTTACTTTGCTCCCAGATGGGAGCAAATCACAGCAGAGCAATGGACCCTCTCCATCATAACGGAGGGGTACAAGCTTCACTTTTTTAAACCTTCCTCCTCACACCATGGTGAAACAGTTCAATTCTCCAACATCTCTCCTCAACCTTCTAGGTCATGAGATTGCTACCTTTCTTGCCCAAGGGGCAATAGAAGAAGTACCTCTTCTTCAACAGGGTTCAGGGTTCTACTCCCCTTATTTTCTTATCCCAAAGAAAACAGGGGGCTACAGACCCATATTAGATCTCAGAGAATTGAACAAGTTTCTATTCAAGGAGAAATTCAAAATGATTTCTCTAGGGGCTCAGCTTCCATACCTTCAGAGTCAGGATTGGCTTTGTTCTCTAGATCTCAAGGATGCGTACACCCATGTCCTCATCCATCCCACACACAGAAGGTTCCTTCGGTTCCTTTTTCAAGGAAAGCACTACCAATACAGGGTGCTTCCTTTCGGTCTGGCCTCTGCACCAAGGGTGTTCACGAAATGCATGGCAGTAGTAGCTGCATTTCTCCGCACTCTAGGTATATTCGTATTCCCATATCTGGACGACTGGCTCATTCAAGCCTCATCCCAGTCAGAGGCCCAGACTTGTCTAACCTGCACAATGCGTATCCTTCAGTATTTGGGACTAGTAATAAGCATCCCAAAATCCAATCTCACCCCTACTCAGTCTCTGGAGTTCATAGGGGCCTTGCTGGATACCACAACTGCAAGGGCCTATCTTCCTCAGGACCGTTGCCTACGTTTGGTGCAGTTAGCCTCCCAGATTCAGTTAAAGTCCCAATTAACTGCTCAAGAGATGTTACAACTATTAGGCCACATGGCATCCACCGTGCATGTGGTTCCATATGCTCGCCTTCACATGAGGGTAGCTCAATGGACTTTGTCCACCCAATGGACTCAGGCATCAGGTTGCCTGTCAGACAAAATACCCCAAGCAACTCTCACAACTGATGCTTCTCCAAAGGGTTGGGGAGCTCATCTGCAAGATCTCTCCACCCAGGGCATCTGGTCTCCACAGGAGACTTCTCTGCATATCAATCTCTTGGAACTCAGAGCAATATTCTTAGCTCTCAGAGTGTTCCATTCCCTGCTCAGCTACAGGACAGTCCTTATCTATACGGACAATCAAGTAGCCATGTTCTATGTAAACAAGCAGGGAGGGACTGGCTCTCTGTCGCTTTGCCACGAAGCTTTGCGACTGTGGTCCTTCGCCAGAGAGCATCACATCCATCTTCTGGCAGTATATCTTCCAGGTATTCAAAACTCTTGGGCGGACAGACTCAGTCGAGTTCTGCTCCCACACGAGTGATCCCTCCACAAGGACCAGGTAGCCAGGATTTTTTGAATTTGGGGAACCCCGGACATAGACCTCAAGCTTCAGAGAGATCGAGGGACCATGATCCTCATAGCACCACATTGGCCACGCCAAGTGTGGTACCCTCTATTTCTGCATCTCTCTCAAGCTCCTTCCCTGGACTGAGGCTCTGCACCAGACCTTCTGTCCCAGGAAGACGGAACATTGTGGCACCCAAACCCCCAGTCGCTCCATCTCAGGGCTTGGTTGCTGAGGGCCTAAACCTTCAAGATTTTCATCTCTCTCAACAAGTCAGAGATGTTATTCATGCCTCTAGGAAGCCTTCTACTCGACGTTCCTATGCTTTCAAATGGAAAAGATTCACCATTTGGTGTTCAGAGAAGGGTCTAAACCCTCTTGCAATACCTCTGAATTCTCTACTAGAGTATCTCCTGCATCTTTCCCATGCAGGCCTAAAAACGAATTCAGTAAGAGTCCATTTGAGTGCTATTGCAGCGTCCCTCAAGCCTCTCAATGGACAACCTATCTCCTCTCACTCTCTTATAGCAAGATTCATGAGAGGCCTTCTTTTAACTAAACCTCCCATTAGACCACCTCCAGTGGCATGGGACTTAAACCTGGATCTTGGCCAGCTTATGAAGCCACCCTTTGAACCTTTAGCCACCACCTCCTTGAAATTTCTTTCTTGGAAAGTTGTTTTTCTCATTGCAGTCACCTCAGCACGCCGCATCAGTGAGCTGCAAGCTTTGGTGGCTAATCCACCTTATACAAGTTCCATCATGATAAGGTAGTCCTCAGGACCAATCCACACTTTATGCCTAAAGTGGTCTCGCCTTTTCATCTGAACCAGGAGGTATATTTACCTGTCTTTTTTCCAGGACCTCGTGCATCAAATGCAGAGAGGAATCTTCATACCTTGGATTGTAAGAGAGCTCTCGCTTTCTACTTACAAAGAACACAGCAACATAGAAAGTCTTCTCAACTCTTTGTTGCTTTTGATCCTTCTCATTTAGGACTTCCAGTCTCTAAGAGAACACTATCCAGCTGAATTGCTCAGTGTATTTCTTTCGCCTACCAGAGTAAGAACATTTCTCTGGAGGGCCATGTCACAGCTCACAATGTGAGAGACATGGCAGCCTCAATGGCTCATCTAAACTCGGTGTCCATCGACCAGATCTGTCGAGCGGCCACCTGGGCCTCAGTTCACACCTTCACAGCCCATTACTGTTTGGACAAGGACTCCCGCCGGGATGCCTTGTTTGGTCAGGCTGTCCTCAAACACCTGTTCCATTTCTAATCAACTCCTACCCACCTACCCTGGTTGGATGCCAGAGATCCATGAGGAGGAAGTGGAGCCCTTTGCAAGGGCACACAACCATGGGGTCTCTCCCTGGCATCTGCAGCTAGGGAGTCCCCATATGTGAAGACTCATTTCTGCTTGTTCCTGGAGATAGCACAGTTGCTTACCTGTAACAGGTGATCTCTGTGAACAGCAGAAATAAGTCTTCACAACCTACCCACCTCCCCTAGGAGTTGTATCTCTCTATCTATCTTTCCTTTCCTCTCTCTCTCTTTGTCTTAGCTTTAAAATCGAACTGGAGAGAGGCGGTTGGGAAAGGCGGGAAGGCAGCGTGCAGGCGCTGTGGGATGCTCCCAAAAGCTTTCTTACTGGACGCTGGGGAGCGTTCCGGCGCAGGCTCCGCTGGTACCGACGATACCCATATGTGAAGACTTATTCCTGCTGTTCCCAGAGATCACCTGTTACAGGTAAGTAACTGTGCTTCAGCTACATGGCAACTAATATCTAACATTAACACTAAAAACAACTCTATGGAAACGTTTCCAACATTTAAAATAAACCCAAAGAATTCCTATGGTAGCATGTTATAATCTTTCCAAATTAGGTGTGTTCTGGACTGTACTGGAGGTACTAAAGGAATGCAAATTCCTTAGTGTCCCTCCAGTCTAGTCCCGGAAACTCTGGAGTTGTGAACCTCTTCCAGCAGCTTGGAGACTGATCCACATCATCTTTTTGATGTCACTGGTATAAGGACTCAGGCACCGCCTCCTTCCTCTCCAGTTTAGATCAGTCTCCAAGCAGCTAGGAGCTGGTGAGCCGGAGTCCCGGCTCACTTGAGGAACAATTAAGTCTTTACTCTTTCTAAATTGGGGCTTTTATTTCTTTATTTGGTTTGATTGGGGGAGTAATTTGGAGGGGTGCCAGGATCAGGGTCTGTGCCTTTAAATTTGGCTGTGAAGGGCCTTCCTCTTTCCCTCTTTGATTTCTTCATCGGGGGGGGGAAGGAGTAGCTTAGCGCTACGGTGAGGGGGGCATTGCCTGGATTTCAATCTGCACCTGTAGAGGTGTCCTGGTGCTCCTTCGCCCTCTCCCGACGCCACACAGAAGTTTTGCCTGTCTGCGTCTGAGGAGTTGGGCTGAGAGAGACATTCTGTGCAGGCACGCTGCACTGCCCTTTGTCCCTGCCGGTTCTGGTGATCGGGAAATCGGGACCGGGGGCGCGACTTTCAGTGGACACAGAGTGGTAAGCTCTGTCAGCGGACTGCAGGTAAGGCCTGAGATTTGCAGTGCAGCAGGTGTCTCCCTACCGCCGGGCCAGACAGCGGGCTGCGGCGCGTGTGCTTTTCGGCGGGAAAAACGCTGACAGCTCTAGCGGGGAAACAACCGCGTGTAGTGGGCATCTGGAGCCTCGTTTTCGATTTCTTTTGGTGGGATTAGACTCCCACGGGGTCCTGCTTGCTGATTTACTTGGAAAGTGAAAAAAAAAAAAAAAAACGGCCGGGGTTTTTCAGGGCAATTGGCAGCAGGGCTGCGGAGGTTCTTTGCAGGGGGATAGTAGGTGGCTTGTAGGGACTCCGTCCAGGGTTAGCGCAGTTAGGATGCCAGGGAAGGCATTGTGCCTGCTCTGTGGGCTGAAGAGGTCCACGGTGTCAGAGGCCGGCGTGTGTAAGACCTGTAGCCAGGCAGCCCTGGAGGATCAAAAGCTGGATGAGCAAGGAGTGGCTGCGACCGGGGCTCTCAAGGGTCCTAGGTCGCCGGATGTACCACTTGAGGAGCCAGTGCCAGGCCCTTCCTCAAGGCCGGATAGGCCGGGGGCTCCGTCTCCTTTTTCAGGGGAGTTGGCAGCTATATTTTCCCCGGATTTTATGGCTCTGATGCAGAAGGCCTTTGGTGCTGCATCCTGGGATCTGACCGCCTCAGTAGCTGGACCCATGGCGGGGGACCTAGGTCAGAAGAGGCCGGGTACTCCGCTGTCCGTTACGGCTTCGGCACCTTTGCCGAAGAGAGCGCGAGGTGAGTTTGAGAAGCAGAGTCTGTCGGGGTTTTCCGAGGGCTTGCGTACTGCAGAGGAGCAGGACCCAGACCTTGAGGAGGAATTGGAGGACGGTGAGATTGCGGAGCAAGAGGATCAGGCCAGAGTAGTGCGGATTTTTCATAGGGAGGAGTTGCCGGCTCTCCTCGCAGAGACTTTGAAGACGCTCAATGTTCCGGTGTTGGGGTCAGCGGACGAGGCTGTGTTGGAGGATCCGCTGTTACAAGCTTTTCGGAAGACGCAACGAGCTTTCCCTATTCATAGAGTAGTTAGGGAAATGATTCAAGGGGAGTGGGACATACCAGAAGCTGCCCTTAGGGGTTCCAGGGTAATGTCTCGCTTGTACCCTATTGTGGAGCACGATAAGGAGATCTTCAAATCACCACGGGTAGATGCGGCGGTTTCGGCGGTGACTAAGAAGACCACGATTCCCGTTGAAGGCAGTGCTGCGCTCAAGGATGCTCAGGACAGGAAACTGGATGCCTTGTTACGGCAGGTGTTTGAGGTGAATGCTCTTTCCATTCAGGCATCCATTTGTGGTGCTTGGGTGGCCAGAGCGTGTTTGCGCTGGGCCCAGCAGGTCCAAGGAGAGAGCGAGCAGGACTTGCTGGATGGAGCAACTCGGCTGGAGTCGGGCACGGCTTATTTAGCAGATATTCATTATGACCTTATTAGGGGACTGTCCAACAGTATGGCCTCGGTGGTTGCAGCGAGAAGGTATCTCTGGTTGCGCAATTGGGCGGCGGATGCCTCTTCTAAGGCCCGACTGAGTAAGCTGCCATTTAAGGGGCAGCTTCTCTTTGGCGAGGAATTGGATAAGATAGTTAAGGACTTGGGAGAGTCTAAAGGGGGAAGGCTTCCCGAGGACAAGCAGAAGACAGGAAGGTTTCCATCTCTGTCCAGGGGAGGGCAGAGAGAGTTTCGGCGTTGGCGAACGTCCCAGTTTCCTCCTCCGCAGAGGGGGCGGTTTCCGTATCGGAACCAAGGGTTTTGTGGTTTCCGAGGGGCCAGCAGAGGCTTTGCGTCCTCCGCTGCGGTTGCAAAAAAGCCGCAATGAAGTCAGGGAGGCCCAGGTGGAGGTGGCAGTCAGAGGTCATGTACAAAATTTTTACGCTGCCTGGGCCGCAATCACAACAGATCAGTGGGTGCTAGAAGTGATTCGAGAGGGCTATGCGTTGGAGTTTCAGAAGCCGGTGAACGACTCCTTTTGTCCTGTCCCCATGCGGGGCGCGGCAGAAGCGCGCTGCGGTTCAACTGACTTTAAACAGGTTGTTGGAGCTCAGAGCAGTGGTGCCGGTGCCACCAGACCTTTGCGGCTTAGGTCGATACTCCATTTATTTTGTAGTCCCGAAAAAGGAAGGCGCTTTTCGGCCCATTTTGGATCTGAAGCGGGTAAACGGATGTCTTCGGGTTTCCCACTTTCGCATGGAAACGCTGCGGTCAGTCATTCTGGCAGTCAGGGAGAATTTCTGACGTCGCTCGATTTGGCAGAGGCATATCTCCATATTCCGATCCGACCGGAGCATCAACGGTTCCTCTGCTTTGCGGTGCCGATGGGGCATTTTCAATTTCGGGCGTTGCCGTTCAGGCTCGCCACGGTGCCGCGCACTTTCACCAAGGTTATGTTGGTCGTGGCGGCGGCGTTGCGAAAGGAGGGCGTTCTAGTGCATCCGTATCTCGACGACTGGTTGATTCGAGCGAAGTCCCGCAGGGAGAGCGAGCAGGCAACGACCAGGGTCGTCGGTTTTCTGCAGAGTTTAGGTTGGGTCGTAAATATGGCCAAGAGCAGTCTGATTCCGTCTCAGCAGCTCGAATATCTAGGCGCACGGTTCAATACGGCGGAGGGGAAGGTGTTTTTGCCTCCACATCGAGCCGTGGCGCTTCGCAAATTGGTCCGGAGCTTTCTCGACAGGTCTCGTCCCACGGCATGGCATTATTTACAGCTCCTGGGAACGATGGCGGCGGCGATCTACTTGGTGCCCTGGGCGAGGGCTCATATGAGACCGCTGCAGAGGGTGTTGCTCAGAAGGTGGTCTCATCAGAACTGTCGCGGCGGTTGATCTGCCCGGAGGAGAATCGGGAGGCAGCAGTGGTGGCTGCGCCCGGAGTCCTTGGCGGCAGGGATGCCGTTAGAGGCACCGAATTGGATTCCACTGACAACAGATGCCAGCCTGTTCGGTTGGGGGGCGCATTTCCAGGGTCAGTGTGCGCAGGGTCAGTGGTCCGTTCAGGAGAGGACCTGGTCAATCAACAGATTGGAGCTCAGGGCCGTGTTCCTGGCGCTCTTAAGTTTTCGGCGAGATCTGACAGGGGTAGCGATCCATGTGCTGTCGGACAATGCGGCGGCGGTGGCCTACATCAACCGGCAGGGGGGCACAGGCAGTGTGCCGTTAGAGGACGAAGCGGATCGCTTGTTCCGGTGGGTCGAAGAGAATCTGCAAGCGCTATCGGCGGCGCATGTGGCAGGCGTAGACAATGTGATGGCCGACTTCCTAAGTCGGGTGAAGGTAGACCCTGGAGAGTGGAGTCTTCATCCAGAGGTGTACAGCATGGTGGTGAAGCGTTGGGGAGCTCCTATAATGGATCTCATGGCCATGTTTCGCTCGGCGAAGGTCGGTCGGTTCTTCAGCCGGCGTCGGGAGCCAATGTCGGAAGGGCTGGATGCCCTCATCCAAGACTGGCCGGAGGGCCAGCTTCTTTACGTATTTCCCCCCTGGGTGCTAATCGCACGTGTGGTGCGTCACATCGAGCGTCACCACGGAGTGGTGGTTCTGATCGCGCCGGATTGGCCGAGGAGGCCCTGGTATGCGGATCTCCGGAGATTGTTGGTGGGCGAACCTTGGCTGCTGCCGGTCCGGGAGGATCTTCTGGTGCAGGGGCCGTTGTTCATGCCTCAGGTAGCTCGGTTCTCGCTTACGGCATGGCTCTTGAGAGGGCACGGTTGAGGGCTAAGGGCTACTCGGAGGCGGTGGTGTCCACCCTGCTTGGTGCGCGTAGAAGGTCGACGTCTTTGGCGTATGTTCGGGTGTGGCGTATTTTTGAGGCCTGGTGTGGTGAGCGGCGTTGTGAGCCGTTGCGAGCGTCGGTGCCTCAGATCTTAGCGTTTTTACAGGATGGGTTTCAGAAAGGCTTGGCAGCCGCTTCCTTACGAGTACAGGTCGCGGCTATTTCTTGTTACAGGGGGAAAGTTAAGGGTCAGAACTTAGGTGTTTTGCCTGATGTCAAGCGGTTTTTGACGGCGGTGAAGCTGTTGCGACCACCGAGCAGGTATCTGGTGCCTACCTGGGATCTGCAATTGGTCTTGGACGGTCTAGGGAAGCGGCCGTTTGCGCCTTTGGCAAAGGCAACGTTGAAGGATTTGACGTTGAAGGTGGTGTTCTTGGTAGCTGTGGCGTCGGCGAGAAGGATTTCGGAGTTGCAGGCGCTGTCGTGTAAGGAACCTTTTGAGTCAAAGGTGGTGTTGCGGCCGGTGCCGTCCTTTTTGCCCAAGGTGCTGTCGCCCTTCTACCTCAATCAGGTGATCTCTTTGCCAGTTTTCTGCGCGGATTCGCATGGAGACTTGGGTCGGCAGTTGCATCGCTTGGACGTTCGGAGGGCGTTGCAGAAGTATCTCAGTAGGACGGCGGAGTTCAGGCGCTCGGATAGGCTGTTTGTGGTGTTCGGCGGGCCTCGCAAGGGAGAGGCTGCGTCTAAGGCGTCCATAGCCAGATGGCTGAAGGAAGCCATTGCGTCGGTGTATCTGTTGAAAGGCAGGGAGGTTCCTGACGGGTTGAGAGCACATTCAACTAGGGCGCAGGCTGCGTCTTGGGCGGAAAATAAGTTGGTGCCGCCCATAGAAATTTGTCGGGCAGCTACGTGGTCTTCCCTCAATTCGTTTGTCAAGCATTATCGTCTGGATTTGCAGGCGCGGAGGGATACCTGTTTTGGATCGGCGGTGCTTCAGGCGGGTCTGGCAGGTCCCTCCCGGTGAATTCTTTACTGCTCTGTTACTTCTCCAGAGTTTCCGGGACTAGACTGTAGGGACGCTAAGGAAGTGTAAATTAGACTTACCTGCTAATTGTAGTTCCTGACGGAACTCCAATCTAGTCCCGGATCCCATCCCATTTCTTTGCCTGACGTGGAGCCTAAAGCGCAAGAGTTTCCAGGTAAGAGACAGGTTGCTACATAAAATGTTATCGGTACGGGTTTCCGGGGGATGGGAAGCAGGGTCCTTCACCTCCTGTATTTCAAGGTAGGGGCGCTCTTAGTTACAGTTTACAAGCTGTCCTTATTTTATAGTTCACTATTAGTGTGTTTTCTACTTAATTGTTGCTCCGGTGAGTTTGCTTTGTCAATAGGTTACTGGAGAGGAAGGAGGCGGTGCCTGAGTCCTTATACCAGTGACATCAAAAAGATGATGTGGATCAGTCTCCAAGCTGCTGGAAGAGGTTCACAACTCCAGAGTTTCCGGGACTAGACTGGAGTTCCGTCAGGAACTACAATTAGCAGGTAAGTCTAATTTACACTTAGCAGGTAAGGTCTAATTGTCCTTCCATAGTGTCCCTCAAGTACAGTCCAGACTAATGGGATGTACCAGAGCAGTACTTTACAAGTCCGGCCTGTAAGACACGTGCTCCAAATTAAACTTCTGCTGTTGCCTGTGCATTTAAAACAGGGGTCACCAACCTGCGGCCCGCGAGGTCCCTTCGTGCGGCCCGCGAGGCTCTACCCCGGTGTGGCCCGCCAAGGAATTTACACGATGGGGAGCGAGGAGGAGCTTACCTTCCTGTTCCCTGCAGGTCTCGTCATCAGTCCATTGGAGAACGCCGTTTCCCTCGCCGTCCCCTGCTGGGATATTGGGTTTCAGCTGCATTCCAACCCAGATGGCTGCTGGGGGGCGGGGCCACCAGGCCGTCCCGTCCAATCAGCACGGACCCCCAGGGAGATTGACAGCCTTACCCAGTGTCTTGGTTTCAGGGCAACATGGCGTGGAGCGACAGGCAGGAGCTGTTTTGTAAGCAGCTGCATAGGTTGGCTGTGGAAACTCCGATTTTGACTCCCTAAACGGCCTTCGGGGCAGCAGCTGTGAGTAACCTGGTCAGTGCATCGCAAGACTTGCAGCAGGGAGCCGGGGCTACGGCTTTGTCCCGGTCAGAGCTCTGGGGAGAAGGAGTTCACTAGCAATATCTCTTCGTGCGGCCCTGCTTCAGTTAACGTGTGCTAACAAGCAGCCCGGCGGGTGCCAGACGCTTGTGCTGGTTAACAAGGGGGGTGCGGCCCGCGAGGCTCCCGGAAGTCGGCTGTGCAGCCCGCGGCCCTCTGGAGGTTGGTGACCACTGATTTAAACGGTAATGTTTTGTAAAGGTCTGTAAGGTAGACCATGTTGCTGCCTTACAAATGTCTGCTGGTGGCACCAGGCTAGATTCTGCTCATGAAGCTGCCTGAGCCCTGGTAAAATGCGCTTTTAAACCTTAAGATAGATTATTTATGCGCAGCAAATAAGAAGATGCTATTGCTTCTTTTAACTAGCATGCAATAGTTGCTTTTGAGGCTGCTTCTCATTTACACGGGCCTCTGTAAAGTACAAACAGACATTCTGTCTTTGAAAATGTCTTTGTACGTTTCAAATAATGAAGCAGAACTAAGCGCATATCCAAAGTATGTATTTGAGGATTATCCATCTCTGGAAAACTTAGCAAAACAACTAATTGATTAAGATGAAATGGTGAAACAATCTTAGGCAAAAAAGATAATGCAATGCAATGTGTGCCTTTGAGTCAGTCCTGACTCCTGGCGACCCAGAAGCTCCTGTGTTTTCTTGGCAGTGTCACTGGAAGTAGATTGCCAGGCCTTTCTTCCGAGGCAATGGAGGGTTAAGTGACTTGCCCAAGGCCACAAGGAGTGCTAGTGGGAATCGAACCCTGGTTGCTTGGTTACCAAGCCAGTGTTCTAACCACTAGGCTACTCCTCCACTCCAAAAAGATGATACTGGACGCAAAACAACCTTTTCTTTTGATATCAGTAGTATTGGTTCACAACATAATATTTGTAACTCTGAAATATGATGTGCCAAACATAATGCCACTAAAAAAAAAGCTTTGCAGTCAAATCTTTCAAAGTTGCTTCTCTAAGGTTCAAATGGTGATTCCGTTAGCACTGAGAACACCAAATTTAGATCCCAGGACTGTACTAATGAATATATCTGAAGTCTAATTACTCTTTGACACCTTGAGGAAAATGCATAACATCAGGATGTGATGTTAAAGGATGATCTTGAACTCTACCTCTATAACATAAGGCTGCCTCCTTCACCCTTATGGAATTTAGTGCAAGACCTTTATCTACTCCTACTTATAAGAAAGATATACAATTTCTGGAATGGTTGCATGGAATGGCTTTATTCTTTTTTCCTTGCCCCAGTGCTCAAAAATACGCCAAACCTGTATGTATACTAAAGATGTTGAACACTTATGTGATTTTAAGAGCATAGCAACCACTGCCGCCGAATAACCACGCTTAGCTAGTTGAGCCCTTTCAAGAGCCAAGCCGTAAGAAAGAATCAATCTGGGACAGAATGGAGATAACTGAAGGGACAATCTTGAATATGAATATGAGTGAGTAACTGCCTGAGTTAAATGAAGAGCTGGTTGATGATGAGGGGGGAGGAGGGTTGAGGGGTTAAAATGAAATTAAGTTATGGATTAAATGATTCATGGTGTAAAAATGTTGCTGATGTTGCAGTTGGATGGAGCAGAGTGTATTCATGATGGAGAAGTGTTCTAATAAAATTAAAAAAAAATAAAAAATTAAGAATTGATCTACTTGATTCGTACTCACTGGACCTTGTGATTAGAAGGTTCTATTTTATTGGAAGTCTCCATGGTTCTGTTTGCATTAGTCAAATGAGATCTGCATACCATGGTCTCTGAGGCCAATCTGGAGCTACAAGAATCACTGTTCCTTTGTGTTTCTCTGTCTGTTGCAGTATTCTTCCTATTAGTGGCCACTGAGAGAATGCATATAGCAGAGCGTTCTTTGACCATAGTTGTGTCAATGTGTTTATTCCTTTGGACATTTTCTTCTTTGACTAAAGAATCGTGGGCACTTTGCATTTTTGATTGTTGCCATCAGGGCCATCACCGGATTGTACCATATGTGTGTGATTTTTTTTTTTTTTTTTTTTTTTAAATGACTGTTTATTCTAGAGACTATTCTCCTGGAACCAGACTATTTTGACTCAAAATCTGCCTTCACATTTTCGACTCCTGCTACATGAGCTGCTGAAATGGCCATAAAGTGATATTCTGCCCAGATTAGTAGTGGAACTACCTTTTTGGATAATTTTAGACTGCCTCCTTGTCAATTGATGTATACTACTGTAGTTGCCTTGTCTGAGAACACTCTTACAGCCTTTTTTTCTAGACTTGGTTGAAAAGACTTTAAATCTAGGAAAACTGCTGTCATCTCCAACTGGTTGATTTGATCATGATTTATGTTCTTTGTGCCATTTTCCTTGAGCTATCTGTCCTTGACAACCTGTGAGATTGGCATCTATTGTAACCATTGTCCATATTGAGGTTTCCAGTGGCATCCCTGCCATTAATTTTTCCTTGTGAAGCACCATTTTAGATTGACATACTTTGTGGACTCTGAGACAATAGCTCCCTTTGAAGTGGACACACATGTGCTCGAGCCCATGATACCAGGTCCACTGTTGCCACCATAAACCCCAATATCTGCAGATAAGACCATGCTGTTGGATCTCGGTTTCGTAAAAACATACGGATCTGTAACTGGGTTTTGACCATTCTCTCATGTGGTAAGAACATCATTCCTTGTCCTGTGTCAAACTTTGCTCCTAGATGAATCGAGGATTGAGATGGAATGAAATGACTTTTGGCTTTGTTGATGACTCAACCAAGGCCTTGTAATAGTTCGATTACTCTGATGATTACTAATTTGCTCTCCTCCATCGTTTTTTGCTCCGATTAACCAGTCGTCCAGATAAGGGTGCACTAACCACCCCTTCTTGCCACAAAGCTGCTGCTACAACTACCATAACCTTTTGTAAAGATTATTGGTGCTGTTGCAAGGCCAAATCGAAGAGCCTGAAACTGGAAATGGCCCATTGGTACTGCAAATCGAAGATAACACTGATGTTCCTTGCGAATCGGAATATGTAGTTAAGCCTCTGTTAGGTACTCTTCTTTCTGTACTGCTGCAATTACTGAACATAATGTCTCCATACGAAAATGAGGTATCTTTAAAGACCAATTCACATAATTTAGAGCCAAGACTGGACAAAATGTTCATTCTTTCTTGGATACCACAAAGTAAATGTATCATCCTGAGCCTATCTGTTGTATGGGTACTGGGACCCGGACTTGAATATGCAGCAGGCATTGTAAGTTGTCTTCGACTGCTGTTCTTTTCTTTGGAGCTCTGCAGGGTGAAAGAACAAATGCATCTTTTGAGAGGCTTTGCAGATTCCACCACGTAGCCCTCATAAATTCTCAAGAACCCATTGGTCCGATGTAATTTGGACCCAGACAGAGTAGAACTGTTGAAGATGACTGCCTATTTGAATCTCCTCTGCCTGGGACTGCAAAATCTCATTGTGTTTTCTTTTGACCTGATCCTGAATTGGATAAGGACCCTTGTCCTGCTCCTCTTCCTCCACGGAAGGGCTGCCCTCTTGGAGAAGGTCTTGATCTCTGATAGGGTGCAAACCTAGTAGCTCTGTATTGAAGAAAATCCCTAAAAGATTGCTTTGAAATGATAAATGATTTTAGTATCTTTAGCTTATCCTCTGGAGGTCTTGCTGGTTTTGACTCTCCCAAGTCTTTAACCAATTTCTTTAAAACCTCTCCAAAAGAGACGTTTTAATCTCGAAAAGGAAGTCTACTAAGTCTAGCCTTTGAGGAGACATCTGCTGACCCAATTGCGCAGCCATAACAAAAGTCGAGCTGCTACTGCTGAAGCCATGCTATTTGCTATTGCTCTAATGAGATCATAATGTGTGTCCGCTAAATATGCTGTCCCTGTCTTCATTCTAAGTACCTCTGGCATCTGTGACACATTTTCCAATAGATTCTGAAAGGGCTTGCACCCAGCAAAGGCATGCCCTTGCTACATATGCTGCACACACTGAAGTCTGCAGTCCTAAGGCATTTACCTCAAACACCTCTCTCAGAGTCTCCAGCCTCTGATCCTGCGGATCTTTTAGTTCTGCTCCACTTTCCACTGGAATAGTGGTCTTTTAGTCACTGCTGATATGAAGGCATCTACTTTAGGAGCTCTTTATCTGCTGAAGGAATAGAATATAGGTGAGCCATAGTTCTACCACCTCACAAGCCAGCCTCTGGTGCATCCCATTTGGCCTCTCTCATTTGCATTCTCCGGGAACAAGCAGGAAGTTAGTCCTCACATAAGGGTGACATCGGCACTGACGGAGCCCTTGTGGAAACAGCCTTCAGGAGATGCCTCCATGCATGCATGGTCTCCTTCCCGCCCAAGTGTGTGCAATCTTACTCAGTCTCCTTTTTTCCACGGAGCCCTTCAGACGTTCATCTGACTTGTCCCTGGAAAAATTTGATTTTTTTTCTCTCCAAGTTTCACACTCGCCGCTGGTATCGCACTACTCTCTCCGCCACCTGACTTTGCTGCTTCGGCCTCAAGTTCGTGTCTATTTTTGTAGTTTTTCGTTCTTTAAATTTTTTGACATCTAAGTGCCTTTTTTTCCCAACTGGCAGCCCGGCGAGTCTCCGTTGCCTCTGGCTAGACCACGACCCGGCAGCATGCGGTCTTTCCAAGAGGATGTCTGGCAAGACTCTCAAGAGCTGCCAGCAGCAGCACGATAAGTTGTTTGGGGTTTTTTTCCCTGAGTCCCCGGTGCCTCCGAAGGCCAGGGCCTCATCTGAAGCCTTGACACCTCGGGTGGACCCTTCCGAGCCAGAGTCCCGCCTTGGGCCTTCAGAAAGGGGGTATCCCTCGAGGGAACCCAGGAAGAAGAAGAAACCCTTGAAGGCGGTGTCCTTGGATGGATCTGACTGGCCGGGTACCTCCCAGGCGAGGTCCCACAGTCCAAGACGCTCGTCCAAGACATCGGAGAAGGAGCAGCCTGCAAAGGTTCCCCGGAAGGATTTGACCTCTGTCCCCAGAGACTATCCTTGTCGGATTCCCTTTTGGGGGAGCTGGCGCCGCGCCCGAGTCCCTCTGTGCTCGCGCCAAAGGCTGCGAAGCCTTCTGGCCTGGCGCCCAGAATGGTAGCCCTGGAGCACAGTTTGTCTGCCTTCATGGACCAGCAGCGGATGCTTTTGTCTGGTACAACCAGTTCATCTGCCCCGACCACCGAAGCCATCTCCGGAGGCCGAGCTGATCCTTGAGGTCCTTTGGCCTTGAGTTGACCCTCGGCCAAGGTATCGACCCGATTCCCACTCGACGGGACTGCGATCATCCACGGAGCATCGGGAGCTCTGAGGCCTGCAGAACAGCCCTCTTGAGTCCTCGACGGACTACTCCAAGTGGGAGACAGAGGATGAGGAGTCCCCCGACAACCGTCGCCACCGCAACATCCCATCAGAGTCTCCCGTCTCGGAGCTTCGATGGCAGCCCCCGCGGGCTTAACAGAGCCGCGAAAGGGAAACTAGTCCCTTCGCGCTCTGAAAGCCGGCGCGTGAGACTGCAGGCAGCTGTACGAGAGAGAGCGGATACAGGGGAGGGCAGGCTCTGCTGGGCAGGGGGGGCCCCGCGGCACACTCGATTCTGCCGCGGCGGCCCCGGCAGCGGGAGAAGACAGCTTTTTTTTTAAAAAAATGGGGCGGGGCTGGGCGGGGCTGAGCTGAGCTGGGCTGGGGGGGGGTTAGGAGTGCTGATGGGCTATGGGGGGCTGGGGGGGTTTAGGAGTGCTGATGGGCTAGGGGGTTTAGGAGTGCTGATGGGCTATGGGGGGTTGGGGGGTTAGTGCTGATGGGCTATGGGGGGCTGGGGGGGTTAGTGCTGATGGGCTGGAGGGGTTTAGGAGTGCTGATGGGCTATGGGGGGCTGGGGGGGTTAGGAGTGGTGATGGGCTATGGGGGGCTGGGGGGGTTAGGAGTGGTGATGGGCTATGGGGGAGCTAAGTCTTTATATGGGCTGATGGGATTAGGACTGGAAGTGGGTTGATGGGGGGTTAGGACTGCTAATGGGCTATGGGGGGCTTAAACTAAAAATTGGGTGATGGGGGATTAGGATTGGAAATGGGCTGGTGGGATTAGGACTGGGAGTGGGCTGATGGGGAGGTTAGGACTGGTAATGGGGTATGGGGGGGCTTAAACTGAAAATTGGGTGATGGGGATTAGGACGAAATGGGCTGATGGGGGGGGTTAACACTCGAGGTGGGCTGATGGGGTTAGGACTGGTAATGGGCTGTGGGCTGATGGGGGGTTAGGACTGGTAATGGGCTATGGGGGGGTTAGGACTGATAATGGGCTATGGGGGGCTAGGACAGGAAATGGGCTGATGGGATTAGGACTGGGAGTGGGCTGATGGGGAGGTTAGGACTGGTAATGGGGTATGGGGGGGCTTAAACTGAAAATTGGGTGATGGGGATTAGGATTGGAAATGGGCTGGTGGGATTAGGACTGGGAGTGGGCTGATGGGGAGGTTAGGACTGGTAATGGGGTATGGGGGGGCTTAAACTGAAAATTGGGTGATGGGGATTAGGACGAAATGGGCTGATGGGGGGGGTTAACACTGGAGGTGGGCTGATGGGGTTAGGACTGGTAATGGGCTTTGGGCTGATGGGGGGGTTAGGACTGGCAATGGGCTATGGGGGGCTGACTGGAAATGGGTTGATGGGGGGGCTAGGACTGGAAGTGGGTTGATGGGGGGGGCTAGGACTGGTATTGGTTTGGGGGGTTGCTAGGACTGGTATTGGGTTGGGGAGTTGCTAGGACTGGAAATGGGCTGATGGGGGGGCTAGGTCTGGAAATGGGCTGATGCAGGGACTAGAAGGGAATGGATGCTGGGTGAGGCTGGAACTAGAAGGGAGCTGATGTTGGGGGAGGATTAGAATGGGATGGGGCTGGGAGAGTAAAATGGAGAGGGGAAAAATATTGTGTGGGAGGGATAAAAAATCTACAATTGGCCGGGTATTGGGAGAGTAAGTGGGGATTGAGCATGGAGGGGTAAAATTTGAGTGGATGAAATAGGAATGAGGAAAGAGCAAAAGAAGAAAGATTAGTATGTTAAAGCAGATGTAGAGAGAGAGAATGGAAAAAAAAACTAGAAGAGAAGAAAGGACAAATGGACAGCAGATGATGGAGAGTTAGCAGAAGACATGAAGAAACCAGAAGAAAGTGGCTGGAGCAATTGCAACTGAAAAAAAAATGCACAAAAGGTAGAAAAATATCTCTTTATTTTGAATTTATTAACTGGAATATGAAAGCTCTGGGAAATGTGCATCATTAACGTCTGCGCTTTGTTTGGTACAAGAGGAAATTAATTTATAGTTTTATTTCTACAGTGTTGTACATTCCAAGTTTGGCTTTTGGGGTTCCCAGTTTAATTATTGCCTTCCTGTTTCTAAATTGTGATTCCTTGTTTGATGATGGTCTATGTTCTGCATGTGTAACTGAGCTGAGGTATTCTGTTTATGTAATTCCTATTTGACATTGCCACTTGTTCTCTTTCCCCAGTAGGTCATGTATTGTTCTCTGAAATGTATTGGTTTAATATTTGCAGTGTTGCCTTTTGATAGGTAGGGTATGGTGCTTTGTGAGTCCTGGTAGTGCTGTTAGGATACGGCGGGTTTGCTATTGGTTCTAAATGTAATCTTACAAGAATTGTGTTGGTCCTTTTGGAGTAATAAAACTAATGTTAAAATACCGGCAGTTTACTCCACTGTAACATGCAGCTATATTCGGGGCATCTGTGGTGTGTAATCTCAACAAGCTCTCATGTACCCATTTGTAGTCTCAGACCAACATAGCGCTGCTAGTCACCAACAAATAGTGAAACACATATAGCGCTTTACTAGCATCAATGACTACTGGGAAATTGTCTCTTTTGTATATAATGAGCTGTTTTTCTTTCCTTTTTTCTTTTTCTCTGCTATCTACACCATTTTTATAACGACAACCAAAAATAAAAAATTTAAAAGGGATCACGATGATTACACCAAGGGCTATGTCTATCCTTGGATGGACCGTAACCGGAGACAAAAATCGCGAAAGAAGGTTAGTTTCACCTCTTCATCGGAAGATATCACAAGCACAGAATCCAACAGGTCCTCTACGGAGGATTTTTCGGACGAAGCCTCCGACAAAAAGAAAAAGAAGAAAGTTCTCACGCAACAGGGCACGCGACAAACGCGACTAGATACTTCTATATTTACTGTTGAGCAGTCAGAAGATGCTTCAAATCTTGTGATTAATATATCAGATAAAATCCTCCCAACTGATCAATTTCAATTATTGAGCAAAGGTTTGTCCTTTGTTCCTGTTATGACTCACGACCCGTTTCAATTTCGTATTGATTTTGAGGCGTTCATTAGGAAATTAAATTTAAAATGGTATTTCTCTCAAAATCCTATTCCAGTGAGTGCCCCTCAGGACCGTAGAATACCTCTCCCATTGAAATCAACATGGGTGCCCCCATGTCCAGTACCTCCAGCGATACAGATTTTCAAAGAACTTGTTTTAAAAGAAATTACTAAGTTAGAACAACAGCAGGCACTCTCACGAAATGTATTAACAAGAGCAGAGAGAAGCACCTGGAGAGAACTAAAGAAACGGACAGATATCATCATTTCTAGAGCGGACAAAGGAGGCGCCATAATAGTCCAAAGTAAGAATGACTATTTAGAGGAGGCAACATGACAATTGTCAGATAATCAAGTTTATCAAGTATTACCTCAAGATCCTACAGGCAAACTACAAGATATTAAGGCCAAAACGACGGCAGCGTTACAACAAAAACTGATTTCTCAAAAAGAAATGACTTTCCTAAATGTAAAAGCACCAGTTACAGCTCATCTCTATTTAGTCCCAAAAATACATAAGAGCCTGTTTAAACCACCGGGGAGACCGATTGTGTCTACAAGAGGATCGCTTCTTGAGCCACTCTGTTTATTTGGATTCATTTCTGAGACCTTTATTAAAGGATATCCCCTCTTATCTCAGGGACACTTCTCACTTCCTTGAAAAATTGGATCAACAGACCCAATGGGCTTTGGATGCCGAAGTATTATTGATGACTTTAGACATTACAGCGCTTTACACAAGCATACCCCAACGGGAAGCAATTCAGACGATAGAGAAATCACTGCGCAACAGGGAAGATCTTTCTGACACTCATATTTCATTTTTGATGAGTTTGTCCCATTTGGTGATTACCAATAATTTTTTTCAATTCGGGGAAACACTCTTATCTGCAAAAATCAGGGATAGCAATGGGAGCTTCCTGCGCTCCGTCAATAGCGAATCTTTTTATGGGCGAATTTGAGCATGAATGGTTGAATACATTTTTATGGATCCACCGAGTTGAAATGTGGACCCGCTATATTGACGACATCTTTGTGCTGTGGAAAGGTCCAAAGAGTCAGCAAAAGAGTTTGTGGTTTGGCTTAAGCATTGTAACATAGCCATCCAGTTTACTTACACCATCAACCCTGTAACAATAGTTTTTTTGGATTTAGACGTGAAAAAGGGTCCTGAAGGATGGATAACTTCTGTTTATAAAAAACCTATCACTCGTAACACCTTTCTTCACTATACGAGCGCTCACCCGGTGAAACTCAAGAATAGTTTACCGTTCTCTCAATTTCTGAGATTCCGGCGCAATTGCTCGGAGATATCTGATTTTAAAAAAAAAGTCTAAACAGTTGTTACAAGATTTTACAACAAGGGGATATCCAGCACAAATCTCACAAAGGGCATATAAAAGAGCCCTTAACAATGACAGAACTTGGTTATTAGGGTCTGCACAGTCCATTAGGAGAAGTGGGAACGAAGACAGTGTGAATCTCATCACAAAATTTTCACCTCTTAGTCATAAAATCCAGAGGATAGTCACTAAAAATCTCCCTTTAATACAAACAGTACAAGGGTTAGCAGAGAAAACAATAAGATGTGTATGGCAAAGAAATAATAATCTAAAGGAACAACTCAGCCCGATTAATATATGTTCTCCTCCGAGTGAAGATATTGACCCTCAACAGCGAGGCCACACAGCCTGTGGACACTGCATCATCTGTCAGATTACAGAAGATGTCAGAGAGTTTACTCATTTAGGGAAAACTTATATCTTAAGGCATAAAACCTCGTGCACCACAACATCGGTGGTGTATGCCATCAGGTGCCCTTGTAACAAATTTTACATAGGAAAGACGATCTGAGCCTTTAAAGTTCGCATGCAGGAACATAAAAGCTGTTTGATAAATAAAGTCATAACAGCGCCGTTGGTTCAGTATTGTGGAGAATTTAATCATGAGTTTTCACAACTTCGATGCTTTTGTATAGATCACATCTGCAAACCGAAGAGGGGAAAAACCCTTGACGAGACGACGTTTTATGAGCAGAAGTGGATTTTCTCAATGAACACGGTGACACCATATGGTTTAAATGCCTCGGTTGAGTGGCAGGTTTGTAAATGACGCTCATGCTGACGAATCAGCCGTAACTTTAAAAGGAGGGGATTGCAATCTACCCGCATGCGCGGCGTTCTTGTTGAGAAAATAAGCAGAGAGACGTGGGCAGCAGTCAACAGTGAGTACAACCGACAGACAGAAGATTTTTAGGAACACACTCACTGTTTTTATCTATTTTGTCATAATGTACTTATAATTTATTACGCAGCATGAATAATTTTAGACAACCACTCTTAACATGATTTTTCACTCGCAGATAGATCAACTCCATAGGGGAGTGAAACGCAAGGGCGCCCGAGTGAGGCGTTGAGAGAGACTTCGGTGAAAGGGGAGACCCACCAAGAACTGGTGGATATACGACAAAAGATAAGCCAGTCCAATTATTTAATGGATTTAAACATGTTTTAATGGATGAAGGGGAAGGAACACTAGTGGTGTAGATAGCAGAAAAAAAGGAAAGAAAAACAGCTCATTATATACAAAAGAGACAATTTCCCAGTAGTCATTGATGCTAGTAAAGCGCTATATGTGTTTCACTATTTGTTGGTGACTAGCAGCGCTATGTTGGTCTGAGACTACAAATGGGTACATGAGAGCTTGTTGAGATTACACACCACAGATGCCCCGAATATAGCTGCATGTTACAGTGGAGTAAACTGCCGGTATTTTAACATTGGTTCTAAATGGGCAGTGTTTGTAGTAGTTCCTAATGTGCCTGGCGGTTGGCACTGGATTATAGTAATGTAGAAATCTTTTAGTCTGTCTTTATCCATACACTCATTAAGAGACATGTTTACTAAAAGTTAGTGTATGTTAGCATTATGCAAATATTTATGCAAATAAGGCCACTTATGCAAATGAGGCCCCGCACCGAGTCCCCGCACATGGCCCCGCACCCCCCTTGGGCCGCCCCTGGTAAAGCACAAACTGGTGAAAAAGGGTCTGTCATTTTTTAATTATGCCTTTGAAGCTGTCAATGTTTCCTGCATCAGAGCACATCCCCCTTTTGAAACCTCTCCTTTGCACCCTGGACATTTAGAAATTATTTAGTTCATCTACTTCTAATTGGGTGCTTTCCTCTTCTGCTGATTTCAGCAAGCTGTCTGAATCCACATGCTCACACAACCTGCAAAACCCTAGGTCTGACAAATGGGCCCCTCCGAAACCCATATACTGCACACACTGCTTTAGACGGCATGCTCATAAATAACCCCTTAACTCACCAGGCTTGTCACCTCTTAGGGAAAAAAAAAAGTTCAATTGAAACAAAACAAGTGAATGTGAAAGTAAAAGTCAAGCTGGCTAACTGAAGTCCTGCCCCCACAGCTGCCTCATCGTGAACGCTGAGGAGAATGTTTGTTCAAACTGTCAGGCCCAATAGTCAACTGTCATTAAGCTGTGCTGCTAATCAGAATCAACTGTCAAATTACAGAAAATTTTAAAAAAATTGATCTCCTCCCTGTAGAGCCCTCCCATGACTCAACAAGATTGAGCTTTGAAATCAATTTGCCTGTGAAATAGCAGCTCTGGGGCAGTCCTTTGTACTGCCGTTGACAGTAAGATATGGCTGCAGGAAAAACCTGCTCTCTTTAGCACTAAAGCCCTTTCTGTCTCTATATCATGTATGTAGATATGTACTGACTGACAAACGAGGAGCCTAGCTATGCAAGGCTCATCCCCTTCCTGCTTGGAGACTGAAAATACTGGCTAGGCCAGGGGTGGGCACCTCCGGTCCTGGAGGGCCGCAGACCAGTCAGGTTTTCGGGATATCCCTAATGAACATGCATGAGATATATATGCATTAGAGATATCCTGCCAACCTGACTGATTTTTGGCCCTCCAGGGCTGGATTTGGAGACCCCTGCCTTACACCTCTGTCATTTAAGATCGTGAGTGGGCAAGGTACAGATGTCCTAGACATCGAAAGGGTATATAGAATGTGTCACATTCCTCCTCAATTCTCACCACCACCAAAAAGTTGTCTAATAGACAATTTTTTGGTGGTGGTGAGAAGTGAGGAGGACTGTGACAAGTTCTATCTAACCTTTTTGATGTCTTGGACATCTGCACCTTGTCCACTCACAATCTTAATGACAGAGGTGTAAGGCAGGGGTCTCCAGATCCAGCCCTGGAGGGCCAGAAACCAGTCAGGTTGGCAGGATATCTCTAATGCATATATATCTCATGCATATTCATTAGAGATATCCCAAAAACCTGACTGGCCTGCGGCCCTCCAGGACCAGGTTTGCCCACCCCTGGGCTAGGCGATAGGAATGTGTGCTCTTTATGGGATGACATCACCAAATTCTGGAAGTTTCAGTTCCCGATTTGCTGGAAGGGGATGAAAACACATTAGTCTGGACTGTACTGGAGGGACACTATGGAATAAATATTTCTGCGGATTGTTTAGACTTGAATTTTATTCATCCTTTTAGCTGACTGGGAGCTCTGTCATCTCCATGGTGCATATAACTGGTGCTATTTTGTTTCCAGAATTATTCCTCAAGGAAACTACTTTACTTTTATTTGTGTTTGTGATTTATTTACAGTGAGTGATGGGCTGGAATTGAGACCAAAGTACAATGGGATTGTGCACTGCTTCAGCACTATCTTGAAGCGTGAAGGCTTGCGGGGACTTTATCAGGGAGTAACTCCAAACATGTGGGGAGCAGGTGCATCCTGGGGACTTTATTTCTTCTTGTAAGTATCAGCTTACTGTTCAGAACTGCCCAGGCAGGGCTGATTGGAAATAAGGTCATTGTTTGTTCTATCCCTTGTAGATTGCTTCATTTTCTAGACTATATGAAATGATTCTGAACCACTTCAGCTATAGACTGAAACAAAATACATGAAAGTGTTTGAAGAAAACAGAGAAATTGATGGCATATAAAGATCTCCAGTCTGGCTTATCTAATCTGCTGCCTTCTCTTCCTACCCTTGTTCTCCTAATGCTGAGGAACCTCTGAGCAAGTTCTGCACCTTCCTGATTTTCTTTCTGATTCTACAGTTTCCTCCTCCTTCTCTTTTCTTCTTCCAGCTCTGGTGATGTAATAAGCTGCACAATCCTTTAGTGCAGCAGTTTACTTCCGATTTGTCCTGCGTTTATCTTACGCCCAATGTAGTAAGAATGTTTTAGTGTTGAAAATCAGAAGTAAAACCACAGTGCTAAAGGTCATGTAGTGGGCCTGCAAAACTTATGTAAAAGCTGAATCCTTAATTGCTGCTGATGTAGAAGCTTGCTGAGTTTTTGATATGGTGCTTTACTCCTTTTGTAGTGCTGAATTTTTTACTCCAGCTATAGTGCTGGGCTAAATAAGCAGTTAAGCAGTATAGAAGCAAAGGATCCATGTTCCACCCACCATCCCTACAATAGTTTCCCTAATGGCCCAGGTGGGTCCATACCCTTCCTTACTGCCTCCCCCCACTCATCTGCCTAACCCCTTCCTCACCTTGGGGTCAGGAGTCATGAGCGGTGCCCACTCATTCTTGCAACCAGTGCCACCATCTTCCAATAAGTTGACACTTAATCCTAGGCTGTGCCTCCCAGCCCATAGCTCGGGAGCAGCTTGCCAAATAAAGGAGTGCATTTGAACCTTCATATTTGTTTGTAGTAAATTAATCCAAGGCCAGTAAGCTGGATTTGTTTAGGTTTCATTTGTAATTTCGCTATCATGCTTTAAGCTAAATTAACTTTGAACTGGGGAATATATAAGAACATAAGAAATGTCATACCAAGGTCCATCAAACCCAGTATCCTGTTTCCAACGGTGGCCAATCCAGGTCACAAGTACCTAGCAGGTTCCCAAAAAGGCATACAGGTTCCACAGTGCTCTTCCAAACATTTTTTTTAACCCAACTACACTAACAGCTTTTACCACATCTTCCAGTAACGAATTCCAGAGTTTGATTACGCGTTGAGTAAAAAAATGTTTTCTCGTATTACTCTTAAATGGTTTACATTGTAGCTTCATTGCGTGTCCTCTTGTCTTTCTACTTTTTGATGGCATAAACAACTGATGTATGTTTACCCGTTCCACTCCATTAATTTATAGACTTATCATATCTACCCTCAGCCATCTCTCTTCCAAGTTAGAGACCCAACCTTTTAAGCCTCTCTTCATAGGGGTATCCTTCCATCCCCTTTACAATTTTTGTCGCTCTTCTCTGTCCTCCTATATCCTTTTTAAGATATGGCAACCAGAATTACACACAGTATTCAAGGTGCAGTCACACCATGGAATGATATAGAGGCGTTATAATATCCTTCCATTCCTTTCCTTATGATTCCTGGCATTCTATTTGCTTTCTCTGGGAACAAGTAGGAAGTCTGTCCTCACATATAGGTGGCGTCTGCTGATGCCGATGGAGCCCATGTGGATGCATCTCCCCAGCTTTCAAAGAAAGCCTTTGGAAAATGCACCACGCATGCGTGGTCCACTTCCCACCCAAGGGTGCCATCTTGCCTCAGTCTCCTTTTTTCCATGGAACCCATCGGAAGTTGTCTAGTTTTCCCCGGAAAAAGTTTGATTTTTGTTGTTAAGGGGGATTTTTTTGTCTGGTTTGCGTACCGGTTCTTTCCTGCCCCCGAGCCAGCTCACCTCGGCGTCACTCCTTTGATTCATCCATTTGTATTTTCACCTTTACATAGAGGTGAACCAACCCATTCCCTCACGATTATCTTAGTCTTAGTTACACACAGAATATTCATCACATATTCTCCACTGGGCAGGCTCAAACGTGCAGCCATCTTCCCCTATTTGTGTAACTATTGCTGTTTTGTACAAATCTATTGTTGCTTAATGATCACCATTGTGTAGTGGGTCACTCCCATACAGATATCCTGTTACATCGTTGTTTCTATTGTATAAACTGTCTCCTATACCAGTACACTGTGCTAACTCACAATTCAATATGGCTATGTCCATCCTAGCCCTAACCAGCCTATACCTCCTTAGCAGCACATTAATCAGCCCTCCCAACCTATCCTCCAACTACAACCTCATTCCAACCCTTCAAGGCTGTGGAAAAAGACATCAAGGCAGCTCACATTTTAAACCGGCAGAATTTCTTCATAACCCGCACCCACGCTTAATCCACGTACCAATCCAACACTCTGCAAAACCCAAAGCGGTACAGCCCCTAGGTAAGCGAAACCTGAAATGTGCCCTCATAAATGCACGCTCAGTCCGCAGGAAATGGCCAGCCATCACCGACCTTCTAACACACCTTGAACTAGACATCCTATTAGTCACTGAATCATGGCTCACGGACTCAGACGCAGTCCTCATTAACTAACTTATCCCTCCCAATTTCTCAAGCCACACATGCCACAGACCTAACCGTAGAGGTGGTGGTACATTCATCCTGTCAAAGACAGAGCTCATGTATCAGCTGATCAAATCCAGCAGCACAACACACCTCGACACACTCACCATATCCAACAGCCACAACACCATCAACCTAATCTACAGATCACCGTCCTCCTCCCATGAAGACCTTGCAACTATAATTGACCTTGTCTGTAACCCTAAGAACACTCACAGACCAAACTAGATATTGGGAGACTTTAACCTTCCAGCTCTACAAGATACCCACTCCAAAGCCTTCCTTGAGGCACTCAACGAACTGGGCTACGATCAGATAATTGAAACACCCACCCACCAGAAGGGAAATATTCTAGACCTCATATTCATCCCAAGTCCTGACATAAACCCAAACTACAACTTAAAGCTAGATATTACCCCAGTCCCATGGACCGACCACAACCTAATCAAATTCCAGATACCCATGATTCAAGACAGCAACACGCCTAAGAAAACAGCCGAAAGCCCGCCCTCACCCACAAAATGATTCAGGCCATTTGATAAAGAGGCGATCCTAAATGAAGTCCTTCCAAACCTCCAACTAGACTCACCTGACCTGGATGATCTGATGACCACATGGAACAATAGCCTGAACTCCTACGCATGCATGCCTACCTACCTCAACCAAGCTAAACACCCCCTGCAAGTCACCTAGAGGTAAGAAGCCAGCACAATGGTACTCCACAGAGCTACGGTCCTCACTCCTTCTCAGGAAACTGATAAGAAGATGGCGGCGATCCCGGTCCCCTACCGACCAAGCAACCTACATCAGCCAGCTCAACTCACACAGAGACTCCATCTCAGTGAAAATGAAGGAAAACCACGCCGAACTCCTCCTCCGCTCACTAAACAAACCTCACGATCTCTTCAACTTAGTGAAGTCCATGATGATAGAACCTTCGCCTACATAGACTACAATGATACAACCACAGGATTATGCAGATTACATACTAGCCAAAACCAGCAACATCACCATAACCAGGAAACCCACCCCCGGTCACAACACAAGTCAACCAACACCACTCAACTCACTCACAACACCATCAGCCAGAGACATCAAAGACATCATCTCAGCCATCAATGCCGCCACAGCTCCAAATGACCCATGTCCAGCCCACTGGATAAGATCTCTGTGTAAAGAACTCAGCCCGACGCTAGCCAGGATCATGGAGCGATCCTTTTCCACAGGAATGTTCCCAGCTTGCCTCAAGCAGACATGGATCCGTCCCCTTCTGAAGAACAAGAAACTGGACCCCCAGAAAGTGGAGTCCTACCGACCAATCTCAAGCATTCCACTTCTAGCCAAGATCATTGAGAAGGTAGTTCAATGGCAAATCCAAGAGCACATCGACTCCACTGCCCCCCTTGATCCATGCCAACATGGCTTCAGGGAATCACATGGAATTAAAACGCTTCTTGCCACGCTTTTTAACACATTAATCACAGGGATTAACAACTACAGACATGGATACGCCTTGGTCTTCCTAGACATCTCCGCAGCCTTCGACTCTGTCAACCATGAGCAGCTCCTGAGTCCTGACACATCTCCAGGAAAAAGGAATCCAGGGCTCAGCCTGGAGCTGGTGCAAATCGTACCTAACAGACAGATGGCAGCAGGTACGCACAGGCTCCTCGACCTCCATGCCTTTCCAACAAAAACATGGAGTTCCCCAGGGTTCTTCACTATCCGCCCTATTATTCAACATATACATGCAGCCTATATGCGACATCATCCACTCCTTAAACATCTCCTGCCTGATCTACGCGGATGACGCACTACTCTTCACCCCATTCACCGTTGATCAACCAGACTACTCCTCACTGGTAAAATACTTTGATGCCGTCACTGACTGGCTTAACTCACAGAGTCTCAAAATAAAATAAATTTCAGCAAGACAGAAATGCTGTTCATCACGAGAAATCAAACCTCCTCCCCCCCCCCCCAGCTATATTAAAGACAATAGAGTTGCCGAGCTCCCGAGCCGCCCCATCATCCGCTACCTGGGAGTCACACTGGACCAGCACCTTGACCTCAAAGCCCACATAAGTAACACTGTCAAAGTCTACCACAAGATGAAGACAATTCAACATCTCCGACCCTTACTGCAACCAGAGGACTTCCGGACAGTCTTCCAGGCGCTAGTAACCCCCCACTTTGACTACGCTAATGTGATCCTTCACAGACTCCCCAAGAACACGCTTAACCCCTACAGTTAGCTATGAATGCCACTGCCTGATTCCTACACGGGGCCTGTAGAAGAGAGCACATTACTCCAATCCTAAAGGACCTCCACTGGCTACCAATCTACTGCCGACTCATCTACAAAGTTGCTCTCTTGACTTTCAAAGCCATTAACAAAATAACCTCCACCTCCTTGACAAACCTCATCCACCCCACGCCCACCTCCAGAGCAAGAAGGTCCTTCGCCACTAACACACTTATAACCCCCAGTGAAGTAACAAAATGCACTCAGGCAACAAAAAACAGAGCGTTCATGTTCTATGCCCCTACCTGCTGGAACGAGCTCCCAGTGTCCATCCGCATGATCACCGACCTCGCTCAATTTAGAAAAGCACTAAAGCACCACCTTTTCCTCCTGCACTATGCCCAGGCTAACAACACATCCCTACCTGAAAAAGCACGACCCAATTCACATCCCTGTACATAGCTCGCAAGGAAACCTTTGTTACCATTGCCGTGCAGCGACTCTCCGCCCTCACTGTATATAGCCTGTATATAGCTTACATATAGCCTGTATTTACCTCCCCATGATTATTAGCTCAAGTTGTATTCTCTGTTCTATGTAAGTGCAAAGCAGGCTCTTCCTGCTTTCCACAAAATGTTATCTGTAAACCGCACTGATTTTAAAGAGCGCGGTATATAAAAGCATTAAATAAATGAATAAATAAAATAAATAGGTGTCCCTCGACCAACATTCGTGCTCAGACCCTGCTGGACAGCAGGGACCCCCTTTTTCCAATGGCCTCCAGTAGCTTCAAAAAGTGTGATCGGTGTGGCAAAATGTCACTCGCCGACCCACATGACTGCTGCCTCCGATGTCTCGACCTGGAGGATAACGACTCGGACCGCAAACTGCAGAACTATGACCTCAAAGGCCTTAAAGAGCCACCATCAGCAGCAGGAAAAAATGTATCAGAAGTCCAACTCTGCGCCATGTGTGCCATCATGCTCCACGATCCCCTCTGATACTTTGGTGCCCTGCGAAGCCAGAGCCTCTTGAGTCCCGTGGCCACGGTTCCTCCCAGCAGAAATCCCCGGAGGTGGAGCACAAGAAGAAGAAACCCTCGAAGACCACTTCAGAGGATGGATCTGGGAAGAAAGGGAAATCCCAGCCCAGGACCTGTAGTTCCAAGTGGAAGTCCGAGAAGTCGAGGCAGGAGCGGCCTTCCAAGCTGCCTTGGAAGGAGTCATTGACACCTGTCAACCGGCCTCGGACTAATGAGGCCATTCTCATCGAGGACTCCTCTTCGACAGTACTGACATGGGGCCCAAAGTCATCGGTGTTCGCATCAAAGGTTGCGGAGCCAATTGGTATGGAAACCAGAATGGCGACCCTAGAGAGCAGTTTGTGCCCTAGTGACCATGCGGTGGGCATTCATGTCCAATTCATCCGCCCCCAATGATGGGACCCTCAACATGGAGGATTTCCCTGGACATCAATCCAGTCCTCAAGCATCACCAGCCTTGAGAGAGGTCCCAGTCCCAGTCTTCCATGGCAAACACACGTGACTTGGACCACTGATCCTCCGGAGGTTGCGGACCGCTGGAAATGGTCCTCAACTGAGGTGATCGCACGGCATTGGACTTTTACTTGGACTTTGAGTCTGAATGGAGATCGAGGACAAAGAGTCTCCGGACACGAGGCAACATCAGGATGTGCCCTTGGACCCATCTCCCTCAATGACCTGATACAGTTTCCCACCCGAGGATGTCACGTTCCTCAATTTCGTGTGGGATACGGCCAAGGTTCTCACTATCAAGACCGAGGCTGAGGAGGACCCATGCACCAAGAAGTTGGAAATACTCCAATACAAGGCATTCCTGAAAGAAACTCTTATGGTCCGGTGCCCTCAATCCTTGACCACCACCTCCTCCGGTTGTGGGAAACACCGGCATTTGCACCAGTCGTCAGTAGGTGCCTCGACACCATGTACTGGGTACACCGAAGCCCTGGGTTCCAAAAGACCCAGCTTCCCCACAACTCCATGGTCGTGGAATCTACCATGTGCTTGGCTTAAAAGCTAAAAAACTAATTTGTCGGTGCCACCCGGCAGGGAGGTCCAAACCTCGATGCCCTTGACCGGAAAGCTTTTCAGGGCTTGATGCTAACGTGCCGGATGCAGTCCTACCAACTCTATATTGGCATTACCTGAAGGAACTGTCGAAGGAGTTTGGTGGATTCTCGGCAGGCCTTAATGGGGAACCCCTAAAGAGGTTTAAGACCTTTACCTCAGTGGTAAAAGAATGCTTGAAGTTTTTGTCCCAAACAGCCTACGATTTATTTATTTTATTTAACAGTATTTCTAAACCGCCTTATCTTAATAATCAAGGTGGTATCACAGCAAACAATCAGGTCAAGTGAGTGTGTTATACATGCATACTGAGTCATCGGCTAGGGTGGCCACCGCAGGCATTAGGGCACAACGCCAAGCATGGTTGCAGTCATCCAACCTGGAGCAATGAGTGCAGGACAAACTGATGTCCTCTACATAGGAGAGAACCTATTCAGGAAGCCCATGGCGGATAAGGCAGCAGAGATAGAAACAGAGTTCATGACAAGAACCAGACTCTCAAAGAAGACCTCTGTGCAACCCTGGAAGAAAACCCCAGGGAAAAAGCCCTTCTTCCCTCGGAAAAAAGGGGTTTTTAGCAGTACATCACACTTCCAGACCTTCCTGGCCCCTCAACAGGGCCAGTAACAAAAAGGCCAGGGATATGGTTCCAGAAAAGAAAAGGCCCCGAAGTCCCATGCTGCAGTCCAGCCTGAGGTGGGAGGGGGGGGGGGGTTGTCTGCCAGGTTCTGACCTCCCCACCCCCAAGGGGGTGCTCTGCTGTCCACATGGGAGGTGCCTAGCCTTGTTTGCCCACAGGTGGACACCCATCACCACAGATACCTGGGTTCTAGAAGTGGTCAAGGAGGAATATTGCCTCCACGTACAGCAGGCACCACCCTCGTACTTCCTGGGAGAACCCATCAGGGCTGTCCTTCACCAGGCCCTGCTCCTCACCGAGTTAGCAGACCTAATCAATGGCAAAGCAGTGGAGCCAGTGCAGAAATATCTCTGGGGCACGGGCTTCTATTCTAGGTATTTCCTCATCACCATTCCATTGAGGGAAAACCCCTCTCGGCTCAGCCCCTTGTGTTCAGATACCTACGGGGCCTCATGTTTTCCAAACCCCCTGTCCGCCCTCTAGCGGTGGAGTGGGATCTCAATGTGGTGCACTCGCAGCTCACTAAGCCTCTGTTTGAGCCTCTGGCTACCTGCTACCTCCAGTATCTGTCCTGAAAGGTCGCTTTCGTGGTAGCACTCACATCAGCATGCACAGTCAGAGAGCTCCAGGCTCTGATGGTGGAACCACCCTACACGAGGTTCTACAAGAACAGGGTGGTGCTCCACACACATCCCAAATTTCTGCTGAAGGTGGTGTCCCTATTTCACCTCAACCATGAGGTGGTGCTTCCCACCTTCTTTCAGAGGCCTCACGCCAGAAGGATAGAGTCTGTTCTCCATAATCTGGATTGTAAGAGGACCCTGTCCTTTTACCTGCAAAGGACTCAGAGCCACGGTAAAGCACCACAGGTTTTCATATCCAATGACCCCAGCTGCCTGGGGCTCCCTTTTGACTAAGCAAACTGCGGACTGCATTACCCTTGCCTACTAGCAAGCAGGGATCTCACTGGACCAGAGGGTCATGGCGCAGCGAGTCAGGGCCATAACTACTTCTGTGGCAAATCTGAATTCCATCCCCATGACTAAATCTGCTGAGCCACCACCTGGTCTTCGGTCCATACCTTTGAAGCTCACTAATGCCTGGAGAGAGAGTCCCGATGGGACAGTGCCTTTGGCCAGCCGATTCTCTGGGAACAAGCAGAAAGTCAGTCCTCACATATGGGTGACGTTGGCGCTGACGGAGTCCGCGCAGAGCAAATCCCCAGCTTTCAAAGAAAGCCTTTGGGATTGCTACCATGCATGCATGCTCACCTTCCTGCCCAAGGGTGCCATCTTGCTCAGTCTCCTTTTTTCCGCGGAGCCCACCAAACATCGTCTGTCTTCATCCTGGAAAAAGTTGATTTTTTTTTTCTAGCAAAGTGCTTGTCTCCGGTCTCACGCCGGTACCTTTCCCGCCCCAACCTCAGTGCCTCTGTATTGGGTCGATTCCTTTTTACTTAAGTTTTAATTTTCTTTTGGGCGTCTTCACATTTTTTCCTTGCTGGCAGCCTGAAGGGTTTTCAACCTTGCTGAGGTTCTTTTTCCCCCCATGGCTACCAGTGGGTTTAAAAAGTGTGACCGTAGTGGGAAGATTATGTCCCTAACCGACATGCTTGACTGCTGCCTCTGGTGCCTTGGCCTGATCCATTTCCTGACGGTCTGTGGTCTGTGTAAGAAAATGTTTTCCAAGGCCTTGCAGAGCCGCCAGCAGTTGCATGACAAAATTTTTCCCGATTTCCCCTATGCCTCCGAGAGCCAGGACCTCATCTGAGGCCTCGACACCTTGGGAGGAGCACTCTGATCTCGAGCTTCGTTGTGGGTCCTCAGAGAGGGGGGTCTCCCTCGAGGTAACTGAAGAGGAAGAAGAAGCCCCCAACAGCAGCGTCTCTGGATGACTCCGATTTGGCCAGGATCCTCCCAGTCGTGGAGCCCCAAGCATCCGCTCGAGACATCGGAGAGGGAGCGGCCAGCCAAGATTCCCCGGAAGGATCCAGTCGCAGATCGATCTAGGCAGGTACACACTGTCATCGTTGAGGATTCCTCTCCGAGGGAGCCGGCACCGAGAGCTGCGGAACCACCAGGACTGGCGTTCAGGATGACAGCCTTGTAGCGCAGAGTCACTGCCTTCTTGTACCAGCAGCAGGCGCTGATGTCCGGCACATCTGGTTCCTCTGCCCCAACCACTGGGCGTTCGAAGACGTCCCCGGAAGCTGAGCCAATCCTCAAGGCCATGCAGCATGAGTGGATCCTCGGCCAAGGTTGTGCTCGGCCTCCCGCTCATTGGGGCAGAGGTTGTTGCTGACGAACCTACCGGGTTCGGGGCATGCGGCACTGAGGCCCGAGGACCACCACGAGTCTTCCTCTGAGTATTCCGACTGGGAGACCGAGGAGTCAACGGACACCCGTCGGCATCTGGATGTCCCCTCCGATTCTCCGGTCTCTGAACCCTGGAGAAGGTCCCCACCAGAGGACATGGGTTTCTTGGACTTCGTCTGGGATATGTCCAAGGCCTTGGTTTTTCCAACGGAGACCGAGGAGGATCCTCGAGCCAATGAGCTTGAGATCCTCCAATATGAGGCTCCCTCCCCCCCCCCCCCCCCAGGAAACCCTCATGGTGCCCATTCCTCTTGTAAGAAACATAACTTTTACACAATAACAGACTTCTCAGTGATGCAGAGTTAGTTTAATTAATCACTTTCTTGCAAGGAAGGGTGGAATGCTTCTGTGAGCATTTCACAAAGATCCTCTGTTTCACTGTACTTTTATAGTAGATTATGTACTCGCCCTCTTTTCAGCATGTCCATAATTCATTGGATAATATTATACACCTGTATCAGGCTACGTATTATTAGCCACATAGTCTCTCTTCCCAGGATGCAAACATACAGTAAAGGTGAATCAGCTTTGTACCTCTGCACCTGTGACAGGCTACGTATTACTAACCACATAGTCTCTCTTCCCAGGATGCAGACAAACAAAATTATATTACAGAATGGTAAATGAATGGAATACAAGCATTATATTACATTGTAAAAATAACATATCACATTTGTTTATCACTCCCATCCTGGAACGGCTCATGCCATGTGGGAGACACCAGCGGTCAGCAAGCGGCTCAACTCGATGTGTCAACGCCGCTGGAGCCCTGGATTTCAAAAGTCATAGCTGCCGCACAATTCCATGGTTGTGGAGTCGGTCATGCATCGACTGAAGAGTCAGAAGATTCACTCCTCGGTGCCCCCTGGTAGGGAGGCCCACACCTTGGATGCCCTTGGCAGAAAGTGTTACCAGGGCTTGATGCTGAATTGCTGGGCATGTACTTGAGGGACCTGGCGAAGGAGCTCGCCGGTTTCTTAGCTGGTCTCTCCGGAGAACCTTTGCAGCGCTTCAAGGGCCTGTCCAAAGCTGTCCATGAGTGCTCCAAGTTTCTCTGGCAGCCTACGACTCTTTCGAGTCAGCAGCCCGGGTAGCCGCGGCAGGCATTGGTACATGCTGCCAAGCTTGGCTCCAGTCGTCCAATCTCGAGCAGTGGGTACACAGGACAAGTTGGTCGATGTCCCTTGCCAAGGGGAAAACCTCTTCGGCAAACCCATGACCGACAAGGCCACAGAGCTGGAGACCGAGTTCATGATGAAGACTAGGCTCACTAAGAAGACCACGGTCCCTCTCCAAAGGAAGGGCTTGGGTAAAATGCCCTTTTATCCGAGGAGGTCCACTGCTTGCCGGAACTACCCCCTTACCAGGCCTCCCCGGCTCCCCAGCAAGGGCAGCAGGCCAAGGGACAGGGGCATGGCCCGCATAAGCAGAAGGCTCCCAAGCCCCATGCTCCAGCTCTGGCCCAGCCTGGAGAGAACTCTTGATTCCTGCAGCATGGCCTCTCTCCCAACCAGTGCTCAGCAGCCTACAGGGGGTCACCTCACCTTTTATGCCCACAGGTGGGGAGCTATCGCCACCGATTCTTGGGCATTATAGGTGATCAGGGAGGGTTACCTCTTCCATCTGAGCCAGGTTCCTCCACACTACTTCCTGGGAGAGCCCCTCAGGTCTCCCCTTCACCAGGACCACCTTCTGAAGGAATTGGCAGGTCTTCTCGAGGACAAAGTGGTGGAACCAATGCCCCACCCTCTCAAGGGTAAGGGGTTCTACTCCAGGTACTTCCTCGTGCCAAAGAGGACAGGGGGCCTAAGGCCCATTCTCGACTTTCACAACCTCAACAAATTCCTGGTGAGGGAGAAGTTCAAGCTGCTTTACTCCCGCCAGGGAAATTGGCTATGCTCCTTAGACCTAAAGGATGCCTATACACAGATCCTAATTCACAGGCAATACCTATGCTTCATGGTGGGAGGCCATCATTTACAATACAGGGTGCTCCCCTTTGGCCTAGCTTTGGCCCCCAGGGTATTCACAAAGTGTCTGGCAGTGGTCGCTGCTTTCCTCAGGCTCCAGGGGATATTTGTCTTCCCCTATCTCGACGACTGGCTCATCAGGGGCGCTACAGCCCCTGAAGTGCAGCAGGCCATGACACGCACCACCCAGGTTCTGCAACACTTGGGTTTAGTTATAAACTACCCCAAGTCAAACCTTTGCCTGTTGCAAGGGCTGGAATTCATTGGGCAAGGATCAATACCATTCGGTCAAAGGCCTTCCTGCCCGCAAACAGGATAGCCAGGCTCATGGCACTAGCCAGAGATATACAGCACCGCTCTCCTCATTGCCAGCCAGGCATCTGTTACGCCTTCTCAGGCACATGGCCTCCACAGTGCATGTCACCCCAGATGCCTGCCTCCACATGTGAACAGCACAGTGATGTCTCGGGGACCAATGGTCTCTGGCCACGGGATGCCTCCAGGACAAGGTCCGGGTGACCCGGCAGCTGGTGAAGTCCCTGATCTGGTGGCTGTTGCCCCCAACACTTGGAGGCGGGAATGCCTTTCCAGGCCCCCGACCACTCGAGGGTCCTCACCACAGATGCCTCCCTGCTGGGGCTGGGGATCACTTTGCGAGGGCTGCTGCACCCAGGGCACCTGGTCCCTGGGCGAGAGCACTCAGCAGATCAACCTCCTGGAGCTGCGGGCCATTCATCTCGCACTGAAGGCTTTTCACCATCGCTTGCGCCACCGGTCTGTCCTGGTTCAGACAGACAACCAGGTGGCCATGTTCTGTGTGAACAAGCAGGGGGGCACAGGGTCCTGTTCCCTCTACCGGGAAGCCAAGGATCTCTGCTCTTACGCCGTCCAACAGGGCATCTGCCTCAGAGCAGTATACCTGCTGGGCCAAGACAACTTGTTGGCCGACAGACTCAGCAGGCTTCTCCAGCCGCACGAGTGGCAGCTGGACCCGGAGGTAGCCAGCAGGCTTTTCCAGACCTGGGGGAACCGGTGATGTCCACGTTTGCAAATAGGTACATCACCAGTTACCCCGCTTCTGCTCCAGGCATCCTCACCCTGCCAGGGTGGCGGCCAACGCCTTCCTGGTCTCCTGGTCAGAGGGACTTCTGTACGCTTTCCCTCCGATGCCACTGATCGCTGGGACTCTCTTCAAGATTCTCCACAACAGGGCTTCGGTCATCTTGGTAGCTCCGAGGTGGCCCAGACAACCGTGGTTCCAACTGCTAATGCATCTAGCGGTGGAGGACCCCATACCCTTGGGGTCAGCCCCCTGGCTGCTTTCTCAGGAGGGGGGCTCTCTCTTTCATCTCAACCTTGGCTCCCTATCGCTGACTGCATGGCTGCTGAGAAGGTGACTTTAGTTTCTGCTAGCCTCACACAAGATATCTACCAGACGGGCCTACTCTTATAAGTGGCGTAGGTTCGCACTTTGGTGCGCTGAGCAGGAGGCCGACCCCTTCTCTTGCCCGGTGGTCACGGTGTTGCAGTACTTGCTCCACCTCTCTCATGCAGGGCTCGAGTCTAACTCGGTAAGAGTACACCTCAGTGCCCTGGCGGTGAACCACCATCAGGTGGACGGGAAGCCCCTCTCAGCCCACCCAGTGGTGTCCCGCTTTCTAAGGGGCCTACTCCTGTCTAAACCCCCGGTTTGCCCCCCGACAACCAAATGGGATCTTAATGTGGTATTGGGGCAGCTCATCCTGCCACCATTTGAGCCCCTGGCTACTTGCCACCTTCGCTACCTCTACTGGAAGGTGGTTTTTCTGTTTGCTCTCACTTCTGCCCGTAGGGTGAGCGAGCTCCAGGCCCTCATGGCTGAGGCGCCTTACACCAGGTTTTACAAGAATAGGGTGGTGCTTCGTACGCATCCCAAATTCTTTACGAAGGTGGTGTCTTCTTTCCACCTCAACCAGGAGGTGATCCTACCTACCTTCTTTCCCAGACCACATGCCAGTCGGGCAGAGATGGTCCTCCACACTTTGGACTGTAAAAGGGCCTTGCCCTTCTATATCCTACGCACTCAGGGCCACCTAAAAGCCTCCCAGCTTTTTGTTTCCTATGACCCCAGTAAGCTGGGGGAGGCGGAGTCCAAGCGTGCGCTGTCCATTTGGGTGGCAGACTGTATTATCCGGGCCTATGAGGAGGCGAGGCTTCCATTGGAAGGCTGGGTCACAGCACACAGGTCAGGGCTATGGCAACCTCAGTAGTTAACCTTCCCTCGGTCCTGTTGGCAGACATCTGCCGAGCTGCCACCTGGTCTTGAGTCCATACCTTCGCATTACTGCCTGGCTAGAGGGAGTCCTGACGGGACAGCGCCTTCGTCCAGGCTGTACTCTGTAACCTTTTCGGGGCAACTCCTACCCCTTGACCCTTCTGTGTTCAGGCTATTGGAGTGCTAGTTCCACCGGACACAGGGGTCCCATTTGGTCCGTTATACAGATTTCATTGCTGCTGCTGGTGGCTCTCCATGAGGGGACCTTTTTTAGCTATGGGTTCATGGTAGCCTGTAGCTGGGGAGTCCCATATGTGAGGACTGACTTCCTGCTTGTTCCCGGAGAAAGCGTAGTTACTCACCTGTAACAAGTGTTCTCTGGGGACAGCAGGAATCAGTCCTCACAACCCTCCATCCTCCCCTTGGAGTTGCAGTCATACTGTCTTTATTTGTTTTTGCTGACTTTTAGCTATGTCATTTGAATGAGCAAGATGGCACCCCTGGGTGGGAAGGGGATGCGTAGTGGCAATCCCAAAGGCTTTCTTTGAAAGCTGGGGATTTGGTCTGCGCAGGCTCATTGGGCGCCGACGTCACCCATATGTGAGGACTGATTCCTGCTGCCCCCAGGAGAACACCTGTTAGAAGTGAGTAACTGTTTCTCCATAATCTCTTCGGGGTGTAGGCAACTCCTGCCCTCTGACCCTTCTGTATTCAGTCTTCTGGAGTACTGGTTCTCTGCTGGACACTTTGGTCTTGCAAGAGTCGGTAGGGATTCGACTGCTGTTAGTTAACACTGGTCAACACATTTTTAGAAAAGTCATGTTACTGAAATAAAAATAGTCATTTCTTATCAATTTTTATATGCTGAACACGAATATGACAGTGAAATTGCAAAGTTGGCTCTAGGTTTTTGTAATCTACAAGAATTAATGTTTACATCACGAAATGCATGTCAATAGTAAATATAATAGGCCTTCGGTTAATACCTGTGCTAAGTCATAGACTACTACTTAGATTTTTTCGCCTGTCTCTTGTACAGATGTTCGGGAGCTTCTCTAGGGAGTGTCCAGCAGTAGTCAGCCAGCATTGTAGTGGACCATTTTCCCTGGTACCTTTGCTCCATCGTTGCGATATCCTGGTGAAAACGTTCGCCCTGTTCATCACTAACCAAACCACAGTTATCAGGAAGGAAATTGAGATGGGAATCAAGGAAATGAATCTTTAGAGACATATTGCAGCCAAGTTTCTGATACTGCATCAGCATGTCTTCTACTAGTTCCTTGTAGTTTTCTGCCCTAACATTCCCGAGAAAGTTTGACACTAGGCGAAAAGCATTCCATGCTTGTTTTGCATAACCCTGCAGCAAGTTGTTGAACCGGTCATCTTTGAAGACCTCTCGAATCTGAGGACCCACAAAAACTCCCTCTTTAATCTTTGCTTCGCTGAGTCGAGGGACTTTTTTCATGCAGGTATCGGAAAGCTAGCGAAGTGTGATCCATGGCTTTCACAAAGTTTTTCATCAAACCTAGTTTGATATGAAGGCTTTTGTGAGCCTCAACCAGAGCTGGATGCTGGATATTCTTCTCTCCAACTGTTACATTTTGTCTGCGATTCCATTCCTTCCGCAAGTAGTGTCAATCCCTTGCTCGGCTATCCCACTTACATAAGAAACATGTATTTTATATTGTCATGGCGCAAGGCAAATAGTGCCGATGGAAACAGAGGAAAATGTGCAGAACAGTTTTAAAATGGGCAGCTCAAAGCACATGGCTAGGGGTTGCTATAGGCAACCAACCAAAACAATAGCACCGGGTGTAGGTAAATGCCCCAGAGAAGCATTACCTCATGGCTCATTAGAGAAGCAGGAACAGCTGCAGGGACTCGAGCTGATGAGGGACTCAAAGAATGACGCACTTGAAATAGTCAGTTTTGAGCAAAAAGAGAACCAGGACGCATGGGAAGGAGAGAACCAGGACGCATGGGAAGGAGAGAACCAGGACGCATGGGAAGGAGAGAACCAGGACGCATGGGGAAGGAGAGAACCAGGACGCACGGGGAAGGAGAGAGCAGAACACATGAGAACCAGGATACATACCTGAGTGCCTCAGAGGGGGATTCCAGCAGCACCTCAGATGAGTTTGCCCAAGAGGGAATACCCGAGGTTAGTGCCAGAGAGTTGGGCTGCACTGAACCAGAGTCCAGTTGGGGACGCAGAGGGATTCCTGTCAGCAAACGAAGAGAGGCTGTGAGAGGGACTTCCCACGAGAGCAGGTACCTGGGGAATAGAAGCTCTTATCCCAAGGAGATTCCTAGGCTCAAAGAAACACGTCCTGTGAAGGAAAGAGAAAGGCTTTCGAGGGAGGAGGACTGTTTTCAGTTTCCCAGCCACAAACGTTTGGGCAGAGGTCAGCCTGAAGAAAGGCCAATTCCCTGGAATAGAGGGGCACTTGATTTTACATACGCTGGTGCTGAGATGTATGGCCCTCTAGAGGGAAAATCCACATTGTATGGTAACTTTCCACTACACTCTAATAGTGAGGAGAAGAGAAGCCCTGGCCAGAAAGAGGAGGGATTTCTGAATACCGGTGTGAGTTACAGGCCCATTGAGGAGAATTGCAGGGAAGCTCATGAGGCCATGGACTGCGATTTCTGTGGGGAAAACTCAGAGGATTTCCAGATGGACTGTACTCTTGTGTTCGCAGATAATGTGACCTCTTTCTGTTGAAGCGTGCAAGAAGTGTGAAAAAGGGAAATCTGTTTAAAGGAACAGATTTCCAGCTATAGTACAAAGTTTGTTTTTCACCTTTTTGTTTTGCCTTAAAGCTGAAAAGAAGCATTTTCATTTGTTATTTTGTAGTTCCCTGTAGTGTTGTGCCAGAAGTATGGTTTATTTTCCTTTATGATTCCTGCCTGCAAAAGTTCTCCCGGGAAGGGAAATAAATACCTCTTTATCAGCCTAGCTACTCGTCCACGACTACACTCTTTTATTGAATAGCTAGTGGGACTTCAACTCCCAGGGGGCACTACCTAGTCCCTGCTACTTAAGAAGAGGCCTCACTGAAACCCCAAGCCCTTTGCCTTCGGGGGTAAGTAGGTGCGTGACAATATATCCCTGCTGAAGTCCCATTAAAAGGGCAACTACCTTCAAATCACCACAGAGGTGCCAGCTGTACTTGTTATAGTTAATGGAAGTCAGTAGATGCTTTAAGTTATCGTATGTCTTTCATGTGGACGGCATGTGCTACTGGAATAGATGGAAGATGGTTTCCATTGTTCAAAAGCACAGCCTTCAGACTCAGTTTCGAAGAGTCTATAAATAGTCTCCAGTCTTATGGGTCATGAGTGATTTTTTTTAAGGCATTCATGAGGCTTTCAATATCTGAACAGAATACCAGATTACTTTCCTTTCTGACTGTATAGTACACTGCTGACGTCAGCTGGCTTCAGCAGCCGTCTGGCAGTAGGGTGCGAGCCCACAGAAAATGATGCAATCAACTCTGGATGATGTGTGCATGCTGGTATTATGCAATATTACATCATTCAAGGCTTATTTGGGATGTTGTTGATGTCCTACTGGATAACTTTACACTGTGAAACGTCAAAAATGAACTACATGCAATATCTTCAAAACGAGAGCCAATAATTTTTTTTTAATGTTATATTCGTGTTCAGCTCACCAAGATACTACAGATTAGGGCCTTTTTAAAATCAGTAACGATTTCAATGTTGACCAGTGTAACCAAGAAGATTACAATTCCCGTGGAGGGCAGTATGGCACTCAAGGGATGTTCAGGATCGAAAGTTGGATACCCTGTTAAAGCAAGCATTTGATGTTGGTGCTCTGTCCTTACAGGTCTCAGTTTGCGGGGTGTTGGTGGCACTGGCATGTCTTCGATAGGTGCAGGGAATTCCTGAGCGGGCAGCAGCAGCAAGGCTTGAGTCAGGGGTGGTGTATTTGGCAGATGCCTTCTATGACCTCATCAGGGGACTCTCAAACAGCATGGCCTTGGTGGTGGCGGGTCATCGCTATCTCTGGCTGTGAAACTGGTCCTCGAAGGCCCGTTTGCGTAAACTGCCATTCACAGGTAAACTTTTGTTTGGGGAGGAGCTGGAAAAGTTTGTAAAAGACTTAGAGTCCAAGGAAGGCCGCCTTCCCGAGGACAGGAGCGCAGGGGCGCACCTCGACACCTGGGAGAGGACAGCCCCGAGAGTTCAGGCAGTTTAGAATGGTGTGTTTTTCACCATACCAGAGGAGACTGTTTTCCCCTCAGGGACAGCCGTAGGAGCTATTACTCGGCCTCTGCCGCCGCCTCCTCTACCCTGAAGAAACTGCAATGAAGCAAGGAGGGCCCGGGCAGGGGTGCAGCCCCTGGGAGGCCGGCTAAAGGACTTCTACTCTGCTTGGGCCCAAATTATGTCGAACCAGTGGGTCCTAGAGGTTGTCTGAGATGGCTACACACTGGAGTTCGCCGGGCTTCTTGTACCTGTCTTCATTTGCCCCCCCCCCCCCCCCCCCTAAGGCTCAGCAGAAGGCACAGGGGATGCATGAAATGCTAGAGAGGCTTCTGGAGTTGGCGGCCATGGTGCCAGTCCTTATGGACCAGGGCATCATTGGTCGGTACGCCATTTATTTTGTTATACCAGAAAAGGAAGGCTCCTTTTGGCCCATTCTCGATCTCAAGCAGGTGAACAGATGCGTGCAAGTACCACGGTTTCATATGGAAACCCTCGGGTTAGTCATCGCGGCCGTGCGAGAGGGGGAGTTCCTAATCTCTCTAAACCTTACAGAAGCATATCTGCATGTCCCCATCCATCCGGAACATCACCAGTTTCTTGGCTTTGCAGTGCCCATGGGGCACTTTCAGTTTAGAGCTTTGCTATTCGGTCTTGCTATGGCTCACCGCACGTTCACCAAGGTGATGGTCGTGGTGGCGGCAGTGCTACTTCAGGAGGGAATCTTAGTGCGACTGGCTCATTTGGGCGAAATCGAAACGGGAGAGCGACCAAGCTATGGCAAAGGGTCATTGAAGCCCTGCAAAGTCTCGGCTGGGTCAACGTTTCCATGAGCTGCTTTCTCCCTTTCCAGGACCTAGAGTACCTCGGGGGTCACATCAACAGACAGAGCGGCAGGGTTTTCCTGCTGCAGAAGAGCGTGCAGGCGCTGTGGCAGCTAGTACGACAGTTCCTTTCTTTGGCGGCACTGAGAGCATGGCATTATCTTCAACTATTGGGGATCATGGAGGCAGCAATCGAGCTGGTTCCATGGGTGCGAGCCCACATGAGGCCGTAGCAGAGAGCTCTGTTGTGCCGATGGTCACATCATCAGCACCCCCCTGTCACAGCCATTGCCCTGTCTAAAGGAGACTTGGGCAGCACTCAGATGGTGGCTGTGCCACGAGAATCTGGCAGCGGGAGTTCCGTTGGAATCACTTGCCTGGATCCCTTTTGATAACGGATGCCAACCTGTCGGGCTGGGGAGCCCATTGCGAAGGGCACATTGCTCAAGGTCAGTGGACCGCGGTGGAGTGTGCTTGGTCCATCAACAGGCTGGAAATGAGTGGTTCTCCTGGTCTTACAGTTGTTTTACTCCTTTCTGGCAGGGAAGGCGGTATGGGTCTTCTCTGACAATGCTACCACGGTGGCTTACATCAGTCATTAAGGGGGCACAGGCAGCGTGAGGATGGAGAGTGAGGCGTAGACATTGTTGGGATGGTCCTCTGCCCACCTTCAAGCAATCTCAGCAGCGCATGTAGCGAAAACGGAGAACGTTACTGCCATTTACCTCAGTTGAGTTTGCTTAGACCCAGGGGAATGGGAGCTAGACCACGCAGTCTTCATGCAACTCGTACACTGGTGGAGGGCGTCTGTCATGGATTTGATGGCAACCTTTACATTGGCCAAAGCGAGCAGGTTCTTCAGAAGGAGAAGGGAGAGAATGTCAGAAGCTTGGACGTGCTCATTAAGCGTTGGTCCAACCAGGGACTGCTCTGTCTTTGCTCCGTGGGCACTCATAGGGCAAGTAGTTCAGGGAATTGAGGCACACGGTGGTCTCGTTGTCCTGATTGCTCTGGATTGGCCGCAATGCCTGTGGTACGCGGACCAACCATGGAGGCTTCCAGGCCGGCCAGACCTACTGTCACAGGAGCCAGTCTTAATGCCCCACGTGGATTGATTCTCGCTTACGGCATGGCTCTTGAGAGGGCTTGGTTGAGGAAGAGGTTACTCAGCCCCGGTGATCTCCACACTACTAAGGGCCAGGAAGAAGTCCACTTTGGTGTCCTATATTTGAATGTGGAGGATCTTTGAGATCTGATGTGCTGAGAAAGTTTGCAGGCCGTTGTCGGTGTCTGTACCAGAGGTGTTAGCTTTCCTTCAGTCGGGTCTTGATAAAGGCCTGGCATGTGGCTCATTACGGGTCCAAGTGGCAGCTCTAGCCTGTTACAGGGGGTTTCCTTGGGGGTGCACCAGGATGTGGCTCGATTTTTTTCTGAAGACAGTTAAGCAGCTCTGTCCGCCCTTAAGGTTGGTGATGCCTCACTGGTATCTGTTTGGTGCTATTGGCCTTTGCGGTGGAGCTGTTCGAACTGGTAGGTTCTGGTACCTTGAAGGACTTGATGATTAAGACCAGTATTTTTGGTGGTGATCTATTTGGCCCAGAGAATTTCGGAACTCCAAGCTTTGTCATGTAGGAAGCCTTTTCTGCCCTTCTTGAGGAAGGAAGTGGTTCTACGTCTGGTGCCTTCATTTCTGCCGAAGGTGGTATCGGCTTTTCACCTGAATCAGCCAGTCACCTTGCTGGTGCTGTCAGGGCAGGCCAAAGAATTGGCAGATCCGCAGTTGCGTCTCCTCGACATCTGGTGGGCATTGAGGCGGTATCTGAAGAGAACGACTTCTTTTCAGAAGGACTGTCTGTTTGTCCTGTTTGGGGGGGCCGCGGCGGAGGCCTTCATTTCTAAATGGATTAAAGAGGTGATTGTGTCATCGTATGTGTTGTGAGGGAAAGTGGCTCTGCCGGTGTTACGGGCACATGCCATCAGGGCGCAGGCAGCTTCCTGGGTGGAGTGGAGTCTGGTTCCTCCTGCAGATATCTGTTGGGTGTCCACCTGGTCGTCTCTTCATATATTTGTGAAGCATTATCAACTGGATGTGCAAGCGGTGAGAGATGCGAGATTCAGGACAGCAGTGATTCAGGTCGGGCTCACATGTTCCCCTCCCCCCTCCCCCCAGCATCACTACTGCTCTGTTACATCCCTGAGGTATGGGACTGGACTGGAGGGATGATAAGGAAGGTAAAATTAGGCCTTACCTGCTAAGTGGCTTTCCTTGAGGACCTCCATTCCAGTCCCAGAACCTTCCCATTTGCATTTACGAGCTGTGTTCGCGACCCCAGACCTGAAGAATCTAAACTTAATTGCGAGGTCCAATAGGTTAGTTTTGCGACGTGGTGATTTCGGGAGGAGAGGTGCATATTTGTGTTGCTGTTTTATAAGAGGCTTATCCCAACCTTTTTTTGGGAGGGCATTTTGTTTTTAAACAGGTAAGCTGCTGTACTATTGGTGGAGGGCCTCCTGATTGATTGATTGATTTGATTTGATTGATTTACTTACTTACTTACTTACCGCTACTTCCAGCGATCAGTAACGGTTTACTTTGCACAGAAAAATTGGTTACATATGATAGGAATCAATATTATTTATATTTTCATTGTGGGATAATTATATATACATTTATACATTTTGTATTTTTTTTTTACATAGTTTGAGACATGATTGGGGGAGGGGCCCAGGTAGGAGGCTTAATGCAGGTGTTCCTTGAGGGGACTAATATAGTTTGTATTCAATGTTAACTTCTTATTTGTTGCTCCTGTGAGTCTGCTTTGTCAATAGGTTACTGGGGCTGGTGGATGTTGCCGGTTGCCTAAGTATCCTGATGTCATCAAAACATGACATGCTCAGTCTCCAAGCTGCTGGGGGAGGTTGACTACTCTAAGGTACGGGACTGGACTGGACTGGTGGTCCTCAAGGAAAGCCATTTAGCAGGTAAGGCCTAATTTTACCTTGCTGTGCTTGGCTCTCACTTTCAGTTCGCTCCCCTCCCTTTCAGGCTATCCTGAGGACGTTCTCCAAGGTCATGATGGTGGCAGCTGCAGGGCTGAGGGATCTGTGCTCATCCCTATCTGGATGACTGACTCATCCAGGCCCATTCCCTTTCGGAGGAGTCTCGGGTGGTTTCCCAAGTGTTGTCCTCTTTGGAAAGCCTTGGCTGGGTTATCAATTATGGAAAGGGCCAGCTTTTGCCTTCTCAGTCCTTGGAGTACCTGGGAGCACATTTTGACACTCTAGAGGGCAGAGTTCTCCTGCCAGAGGAGAAGGTCAAGAGGTGTTGGATCGTCTGGCTCTGTTCTGTGCATAGCAGGCTCCCAGAGTTAAGGATTATCTTCAGCTCTTCGGTTTGATGGCAATGACCATAGAGATGGTGCCATGCTCATGCTCACATGCGGCCTCTCCAGCAGTCCTTGTTGACTCTGGTCCCCGAGTTCTTAGGAGTTTGAGCACAGGCTACCATCACTGATAATGGTGAAGACCAGCCTGTGGTGGTGGTGGTGGTGGTAGCAGCAGCCCTGTCATCTGAGGAAGGGCGTGCTGCTGGATGATTTCTCTTGGATCCTTCTGACAACAGATACCAGTCTCTCGAGCTAGGGAGCCGTATGGCCCAGGGCCATTGGAACTGCAGGGAAGCAGTGTGGTCCATCAACCGCCATGAGAGCAAGGGCCATTAGGTTGGAATTTCTGCATTTCTGGCCCCTGGACATGAGACGGGCAGTTTGAGTGTTTTCGGACAACGCCATGGTGTGGCTTGTATCGGCAAGGTGGCACAAGGTGTGCTGGGATAGCTCTGGAGATGGCTCTCCTATTTGCTTGGGCAGAGAATAACCTCCTGGCCTTGTCCACCTCGGCAGTGTGCTGAGCTGACAACGTGGATGCAGATTTCCTAAGCCAGCAACCTCTAGATCAGCGATGGCGAACCTATGGCACGCGTGCCAGCTGTGGCACGCGAAGGCCTTGCAGCTGGCACGCGGGAAGGTCCGCAGAAAAATAAAAATCTGGCTCTGACTGCTGCCGCGGACGCGGCAAGGGCAGAATGCAGCGTCCCGCGGGGCCCCCTCCGCCCGCTAAGCCCCTCTGCAAGAGCTTTCAGATTCGTGAGGGAGAGCGTCTCCCTCGCGTCTCTGTTAAGCCCGCAGGGGCTAATGGGAAATTTCCCATCAGCCCCTTTAGACGCGAGGGACTGATGGGAAATTTCCCATTAGCCCCTGCGTGCTTAACAGAGACGCGAGGGAGATGCTCTCCCTCGCGAATCTGAAAGCCCTTGCAGAGGGGCTTAGCGGGCGGAGGGGGCCCCGCGGGACATTGCAATCTGCCGCGGCAGCAGCCAGAGCCTGCTTTTTTTAAAAAAAAATTTGCCAGGGGGGGTTAGGACTGCTAATGGGCAGGGAGGGGGGGGGTTAGGACTGATAATGGGCAGGGAGGAGGAGGGGGGTTAGGACTGCTAATGGGCAGGGAGGGAGGGGGGTTAGGACTGCTAATGGGCAGGGAGGGAGGGAGGGGGGGTTAGGACTGCTAATGGGCAGGGAGGGAGGGAGGGAGTGGGGGGGTTAGGACTGCTAATGGGCAGGGCAGGGAGGGGGGGTTAGGACTGCTAATGGGCAGGGAGGGAGGGAGGGGGGGTTAGGACTGCTAATGGGCAGGGAGGGGGGGGGGTTAGGACTGCTAATAGGGAGGGAGGGGGGGTTAGGACTGCTAATGGGCAGGGAGGGAGGGAGGGGGGGTTAGGACTGCTAATGGGCAGGGAGGGAGGGAGGGGGGGGTTAGGACTGCTAATGGGCAGGGAGGAGGGAGGGGGGGGGTTAGGACTGCTAATGGGCAGGGAGGGAGGGGGGGGGTTAGGACTGCTAATGGGCAGGGAGGGAGGGAGGGGGGGTTAGGACTGCTAATGGGCAGGGAGGGAGGGAGGGGGGGGTTAGGACTGCTAATGGGCAGGCCGGGAGGGGGGGCGGTTAGGACTGCTAATGGGCAGGCAGGGAGGGGGGGGGGGGAGGACTGCGAATGGGGAGGGAGGGAGGGAGGGGGGGTTAGGACTGCTAATGGGCAGGGAGGGAGGGAGGGAGGGGGGGGGTTAGGACTGCTAATAGGGAGGGGGGGGTTAGGACTGCTAATGGGCAGGAGGGGGGGCGGGCGGGCGGGGTAGGACTGCTAATGGGCTGGGGCGGTTAGGACTGCTAATGGGCTGGGGGGGTAGGACTGCTAATGGGCTGTGGGCTGATGGGGGCTGTCTGGAAATGGGGTGATGGGGGTTAGGACTGGTAATGGGTTATAGGGGGGGCTTAAACTGAAAATGGGGTGATGGGGGTTTAGGACTGGAAGTGGGTTGATGGGGGGGGCTAGGACTGGTATTGGGTTGGGGGGGTTGCTAGGACTGGAAATGGGCTGATGGGGGGGCTAGGACTGGAAATGGGCTGATGCAGGGACTAGAAGGGAATGGATGCTGGGTGAGGCTGGAATTAGAAGGGAGCTGATGTTGGGGGAGGATTAGAATGGGATGGGGCTGGGAGAGTAAAATGGAGAGGGGAAAAATATTTTGTGTGGGAGGGATAAAAAATCTACAATTGGCCGGGTATTGGGAGAGTAAGTGGGGATTGAGGATGGAGGGGTAAAATTTGAGTGGATGAAATAGGAATGAGGAAAGAGCAAAAGGAGAAAGATTAGTATGTTAAAGCGGATGTAGAGAGAATGGAAAAGAAAACTAGAAGAGAGAAGAAAGGACAAATGGACAGCAGATGATGGAGAGTTAGCAGAAAACATGAAGAAACCAGAAGAAAGTGGCTGGAGCAATTGCAACTGTGTAACTGAGCTGAGGTATTCTGTTTATGTAATTCCTTTTTGACATTGCCACTTGTTCTCTTTCCCCAGTAGGTCATGTATTGTTATTGTCTGAAATGTATTGGTTTAATATTTGCAGTGTTGCCTTTTGATAGGTATGGTGTGGTGCTTTGTGAGTCCTGGTAGTGCTGTTAGGATACGGCGGGTTTGCTATTGGTTTTCTAAATGGGCAGTGTTTGTAGTAGTTCCTAATGTGCCTGGCGGTTGGCACTGGATTATAGTAATGTAGAAATCTTTTAGTCTGTCTTTATCCATACACTCATTAAGAGACATGTTTACTAAAAGTTAGTGTATGTTAGCATTATGCAAATATTTATGCAAATTGACGTGCTGGCACTTTGAGGAAATTCTTTGGTTTTGTGCGGCAGTTTGGGCACTCGGGCTCAAAAAGGTTAGCCATCACTGCTCTAGATCCTAGAGAGTGGGAGTTGAGTCAGGAGCACTGTTCCCTCTAAGCTGTGCGCGTGTGCGCGCGCACGCATCTCACCGAGCGAGCGCACATACTTTACAACAGAGCGCACAAAAATTACGGTTCTGATTCTGATAGAAAACAACACAGACATCTTAAAATTTAAAAGTTGCTGTGTATTTATGGTTTTCACAAGTTCTATAATATTTTCTAGTGCAATCAATGTGGTGTACATACTGTATTCTGACATCTAGTCAAATTTTAAAGTATATAACTCCGAGTGTTGTTGTGGCGCACAAAAATTTAACCTTCCTTGAAAAGCTGCACAGCTGATATTTTATGCACATACAGCCTACAAAAAATTAGAGGGAACATTGGTCAGGAGGCGTTTCATTTGATTGTGTGCTGCTGGGGTCAACCTGAAATGGGTCTGATGGTGACCCGCTCCATTTCCAAGTTTGTCACTTATTCAGTCATCACATGGAGACTGGATCTGAGGGCGTTGACGTCCTGACCTTGCCTGTATGTGTTTCCTCTATGGCTGCTCATAGGGCGTGTGATTCGGCATATAGAGTGCCACCGGGCAGGATTGTTCTTATAGCACTGGTATGGCTGAGGAGAGCATGATTCAGAAACCTGATGTGCCTCTTGCAGCCACCTCCGTCTAAAGGTCTATTTTGGCAGGTACCAATCATCCTGGAGCACCCGGTTCACTTTTTGCTTACGACTTGTCTCTTGGAAGACGATAGCTAATGCATAAGGACTACTCTCTAACAGTGGTCTCTACTCTGCTCGGAGCCCAGAGGAGGTCTACCAAGTTAGAATACATGTGGATCTGGTGCCCCTTTGAGCAATGGTGCAGTGCTTGACAGTTGGCTCCTGAGGTGGCCAAGGTGCCACCTCTGTTGACTTTTCTATAGGATGGCCTGAAAAAGGGCCTTTCCTTTTGCTCCCTGAAAGTTCAGGTGGCAACTATGGCCTATTTTTCAAGGTCTGGTGGCTGGCAAGTCTCTAGCCTTGCTCCTGAACATCTCGTGCTTTCTTCAGGGGGGTTGGCGTCTGTCCTTCCCTCAGGTCTGTGATCTCTTTCTGGGATCTGTCTGTTAATCAGGGCCCTGATGGTGGCACCTTTTGAGACATTGAAACACGCTATTTTAGACTCAAGACTGTCGTCTTGGTTGCGATTTGTTCCACAAGGTGCACTTCCAAGCTTCAGGCTCTGTCTTGGCGAGATCCTTATCTTCCTTTTTCAAAGGAGGCTGTTTCCATTCAGTCTGTGCCTGCCTTATTGCCTAAGGTGTTTTCTGCTTTTCATGTGAACCAGGTGCTTCCTGCCCTCCTTCTCAAAAGAGCAGTGTCTGGGGAAGGATAAGTATTTTGCCTTGTGGATGTGCGGAGGGTGCTTCTCCGGTACTTGGAGGTTACGAATTTCTTTCATAAGTCTGATCATCTTTGTTGTGTTTCCTGGCTCGCGCAAAGGTGACAAGGTAATCAAGTCGACCTTGGGGTGCTGGATTAAGGAGGCCATTGCCTCTGCATATCTGTTGCAGAACCGGCTGGTTCCGGAGGTTTTGCGCGCCCATTCTACCTAAGCAGAAGCCTCCTCATGCGTGAAGCAGAGCTCGGTAACCCCTGCAGACATTTGTCGAGCAGCAACATGGGCATCGCTTGCCACTTTTATTAGGCATTACCGCTTGGATGTCCACACGCAGGCGGCCACAGCCTTTTAGATCAAGAGTTTTGTGAGCTGCTGTGTCTATTCATGCCCAGTGGAGTTGTAGTTTTGGTACAGCTGTTTAAATTTAGAACCCAGCAGAGAGCTTCTAGTTTAAATTTAATACTCGGTCAGAGCCTAGTATCAGCAAAGAGCTTTAATTTAAATCAAATCAGAATATAACGTAGCATAAAAAGGGAAAACAGGGTCAGTATTCTTTGAGCAATAAATTGTTTCCATAGACCTTTACAAAAAAGCCTTCTAGATAGGGGGCAAGAGACCTGTGAAATTGTTTTAAATAGGTTTTAGAGAGGTCACATAAGAACATAAGAGATGCCATACTGGGTCAGACCAAGGTCCATCAATCCCAGTATCCTGTTTCCAACAGTGGCCAATCTAGGTCATACGTACCTAGCAGTTTCCCCAAAAGACACAGGTTCCACAGTGCTTGTACTGGGTCAAGCATTGATATCCTGGGTCCCTTCTTAATAATGGTTTATGGACCTTTACTCCAGGAACTTGTCCAAACCTTTTTTTAAACCCAGCTACACTAACAGCCTTTACAACATCCTCCGGTAACAAATTCCAGAGTTTGATTACACGTTGAGTAAAAAAATATTTTCTTTTATTAGTCTTAAATAGTTTACCCTGTACCTTCATTGCATGTCCCCTAGTCTTTCTATATTCTGATAACGTAAACAATCGATCTACGTTTACCGTGTTCCACTCCGTTCATTAATTTATAGACTTCTATCATATCTCCCCTCAGCCGTCTCTTTTCCAGGTTAAAGAGCCCTAACCTTTTTAGCCTTTCTTCATAGGAGAGTATCCTTCCATCCCCTTCACCATTTTGGTGGCTCTTTTCTGAACCTTTTCTAATATCGCTATATCCTTTTTAAGATACGGCAACCAGAATTGCACACAATATTCAAGGTGCGGTCTCACCATGGAACAGTATAGAGGCATTATATCTTTTCTTTTATTTTCCATTCCTTTCCTTATGATACCTAGCATTCTATTTGCTCTCTTGTCCGCTGCTGCACACTGGGCCAAGGGTTTTAACATGGTATCCACAATGACGCCTAAATCTTTTTCCTGGGTGGTGGTTCCTAATGTGGAACCTTGCATCGTGTAACCATAGTTTGCGACGTTCTTCCATAGGTGCATAACTTTGCACTTGTACACATTTAATTTCATCTGCCATTTTGATGCCCAGTCTTCCAATTTATCAAGATCCTCTTGCAATTTTCCACAATCCTCTTGGGTTTTGACAACTTGAAATAGTTTTGTGTCTTCTGCAAATTTGATAACCTCACTCGTTATTCCACTTTCCAGGTCATTTATGAATATGTCAAAAAGCAGCGGACCCAGCACAGATCCCTGGGGTACACCATTCACCTTTCTCCATTGGAAAAATTGGCCATATAGCCCTACCCTCTGCTTTCTATCTTTTAACCAGTTCCTGATCCACAGTAGTACACTGCCTCCTATCCCATGACTCTTTAGTTTTGCCAAAAGTCTCTGATGAGGGACCTTGTCAAAGGCTTTCTGAAAGTCCAGATACACTATATCAGCCGACTCACCTTTGTCCACCTGTTTATTCACACCTTCAAAAAAACACAACAGATTAGTAAGACAAGATCTTCCTTGTCTAAAGCCATGTTGGCTGTCTCCCATTAGGCCATGACTATCTACATGCCGAGTAATTTTATGCTTTATGGTGGTTTTTACCATTTTTCCCGGTACTGACGTCAGGCTCACCGGTCTGTAGTTTCCCAGATCACCCCTGGAACCCTTTTTAAAAATTGGTGTTACATTGGCGATCCTCCAATCTTCAGGTATGAGATGATTTTAATGATAGTTCACAGATTACTAATAGCAGGTCTGCAATCTCATATTTCACTTCTTTCAACACCCTTGGATGTATACCATCCAGCCCAGGTGATTTGCTACTCTTCAGTTTATCTAATAGTTGTAATACATCTTCCCGATGTATCGATAATTCTCCAGGACCAAGCAGGAAGTCAGTCCTCACATATGGGTGACGTCGGCGTCGATGGAGCCCCCATGCGGAGCATTTCCCCAGCTTTCAAAGAGAGCCTTTGGGAATGCAGGCACGCATGCGCGGTCCCCTTCTCGCCCAAAGGTGCCATCTTGCTCAGTCTTCTTTTTTCCGCGGAGCCCTACGGACGCCTGTCCTTGTCACCTGTGAAAAAAAGTTGATTTTTCTGCGTTGGGTCGAGTTTTTTCTTCGGTTCGACGTCGGTTCCTTTCCCGCCTGGACTCGGTACACCGGTGCCGAGCCCGGATCTCTCTTCGGTTTTTGTCCTTAGAGACTGCGTTTGCGCCTTCTTTCTTTTCCCTGGCAGCCCAATTTTTTGATCTTGCAGGGGCCCTTTTTCCCCCGATGGCTGCCAGTGGCTTTGAGAAGTGTGATCGGTGCAAGAAACTGTGTCGTCTCACCGACACACACGACTGCTGTCTCCGGTGCCTGGGGCCAGACCATGATTCTACGGTCTGTAGTCCCTGTGGCAAAATGTCTTCCAAGGTATTACGGAGCCGTCAGCACCAGCGTGAGAGGATCTTCTCCGAATCTGCCTCTGGACGGGTCCGGACTTCGTCAGAGCCCTTGACGTCTCGAATCTGACCCCGAGCATTGTCAGGGCTCCTCTGAAAGGGAGTCCCCCTCGAGGGAGCACGGAAGAAAGAAGAAACCCGCGAGGGCGGCATCGGTGGACGCTCTGGGCTCCTCGAGGGCCAGGTCGCATAGCCCCGATCGCCGTCCCAGGTCTTCGGAGTCGGAGAGGCCTGCAAAGCATCCTCGTGTAGAGTCGGAGGCCCCAAGTCACGTGAGTACTGTAGTCCTCGTGGACTCTCCTCCGGGGGAGCCGACGTCGGGCCCGCTGCCGTCAGGGCCCGAGTCGGAGGCTGCTGGGTGTCCTGAGCTCGGACTCAGGTTGACGGCCTTCATGGAGCAGCAGCAGGTGCTGATCGCCGGTCTCACAAGCGCATCTGCCCCGACCACCGGTACATCGACGTCCAAGTCGACCCCGGAGGCTGAGTCAATCCTCGAGACCATGCGAACTCGAGTCGATCCTCGGCCGAGGTCACCCTCGGCCTCCCGTTCGGGACCGAGGTCGTCGACGCCGGTTCCCTCTGCATCGGGGCGGATGGCGTCGGTGCCTGCCCACTCGGAGCCACTCGATTCCTCCTCAGAGGAATCGGCGTGGGAAACAGAGGAGGAGGACTCTCCTGATACCTTCCGGACTCGGTGCGTCCCTTCGGACTCACTGGGTTCCGAGCCTCGGACAAGGTCCCCTCCGGAAGATACCAGGTTCTCGGATTTCGTAAGGGACATGGCCAAGGCACTGGCATTCCCTGCGGACCCCGAGGAGGAGCCTCGAGCCGAGGCGCTCGAGGCTCTGCAGTATGGCTCTCCTCCCAAGGAGCCAGTCAGAAACCGTGGCAGGAGGTTCAAATTGACCTTTATTATTCCACGGATAAGGTGCGCCAAACCCAACACAGGCCGTGTTTCGTGTACCACTTCTTCAGGGGTTATAGGCTCACTACAAAATATGCATACATATAAAACCAACAGCAAACAGAAATTGTTGTGTAAACATGAATAAAAGACAAATAATGTTATGCCATTAAGATAAAACATTAAAAATGTTAAAATAAGCTCATTATAAAATGTGTATAACTAAAACACTTTAATAATAGCAAACAAATAAATGATAAATAACTATAAAAATAATAAAAAATAAAAAATAATGAATAAATATTAAAAAAATAAATATTAAAAGTTAACCATATAAGTGTTCATGATGCAATAACTCACTTGATAAAAGAACTAAAATTCACGTTATATTAGGATTTTGTGTAATAATATTAATAATAATAATACCAACGGAAATAAGCAATAATAATAATAAAACATAATAATGCAAAACTTTAAAAAGAGAGCTGTGTCACCTATGTGTATATGTTCTTAAATCATCTTTTGATTATAACCACAAAAACTAAAACAAAAAAGGAGAAACCGGAGAAAAGGAGGAGGTGGGCTTAAAAAACATGTAAATTGTTAATGCCAATGTTCAAAATAAAAACTAAATAAAAATTGTAAGATATAATAAAAAAATAAATAATAAAATTAATAATAATAATAATAATAATGAATGATGAATAAGTAAAAAATAAATAATAAAATGAAAAATATATAATATAAATTAAAAATATAAATTTTACACGTATATGTATAATATTGTACTATAAAAACATAAATTAAATATATGCAATAAAAAAACATAAAACCAAAATTTATTAATTATAATAACACATATCCATTAAAGGATAATAAATATATAAATAAATAAAATCAATCAATAAATAAATGAATAAATCAAAAATGTAAAACAACCTACCACTGCACCAAGCTAAATTCAAAGAAACCTTTTTGCTGAGCAGAGGCACGGATGCCACCGGCCTCTAGTGCACGATGCAATTATGACTGTGTGTAAAATAGACAAATGAACAAATATATAAGAAACAATGGAAACATTGGCAATGACAATATAAGATGAAAAATATCATTCAAAAAAATAAATAAATAACTTAAGGATCATCATAAAATAGGGAGAGCCCGGTGAGCCTGGTTATGAGAACAAATGATTTTACTGGATAGAGCAGGTTTAACGGTGTTTCTTTGCTTAAGCTTTTGAGCGATGTTTGAGAGCAATGTTTTCACTGCACTCCGTTGTTGTTACGGTCCCTATTTTTCACAGTAGAAGTTAATTTATAGTACGTAATTCCATCAGTAGCATTTTTTGGGGCCAATAAGATTACTTTGGGTAGCTTGTAAAATAGAACACAAGGTGCATGTAGTGTTCTCCTCTTCCCCTTTTTTTGCTTTTATTGAGTTTTTGGAAATCTTTTTGAATTTTTACCGCTTTGGCTACTCACCTATGGCAGTCAGTACGTGTAAAGTCAGTAAATTTGGTAAAATTATAAACATACCTTTTACTTCAGACCTAGAAAACTAATAACATCCTTACATTAGGACACATTTCATGTTTTTTGCCCCATAATCATAGTCTCTCTAAGTATAGCAGAACTCGGCGTTTTTGTATCAAAGCACCTAATGAGTTGCATAGAATCTAGTTTAGTTGCACACCGGGCTCTCCCTATTTTATGATGATCCTTAAGTTATTTATTTATTTTTTTTTTTGAATGATATTTTTCATCTTATATTGTCATTGCCAATGTTTCCATTGTTTCTTATATATTTGTTCATTTGTCTATTTTACACACAGTCATAATTGCATCGTGCACTAGAGGCCGGTGGCATCCGTGCCTCTGCTCAGCAAAAAGGTTTCTTTGAATTTAGCTTGGTGCAGTGGTAGGTTGTTTTACATTTTTGATTTATTCATTTATTTATTGATTGATTTTATTTATTTATATATTTATTATCCTTTAATGGATATGTGTTGTTATAATTAATACATTTTGGTTTTATGTTTTTTTATTGCATATATTTAATTTATGTTTTTATAGTACAATATTATACATATACGTGTAAAATTTATATTTTTAATTTATATTATATATTTTTCATTTTATTTATTTATTTTTTACTTATTCATCATTCATTATTATTAATTTTATTATTTATTTTTTTATTATATCTTACAATTTTTATTTAGTTTTTATTTTGAACATTGGCATTAACAATTTACATGTTGTTTAAGCCCACCTCCTCCTTTTCTCCGGTTTCTCCTTTTTTGTTTTAGTTTTTGTGGTTATAATCAAAAGATGATTTAAGAACATATACACATAGGTGACACAGCTCTCTTTTTAAAGTTTTGCATTATTATTATTATTATTATCATTTTTATTGCTTATTTCCGTTGGTATTATTATTATTAATATTATTACACAAAATCCTAATATAACGTGAATTTTAGTTCTTTTATCAAGTGAGTTATTGCATCATGAACACTTATATGGTTAACTTTTAATATTTATTTTTTTAATATTTATTCATTTTTTATTTTTTATTTTTATAGTTATTTATCATTTATTTGTTTGCTATTATTAAAGTGTTTTAGTTATACACATTTTATAATGAGCTTATTTTAACATTTTTAATGTTTTATCTTAATGGTATAACATTATTTGTCTTTTATTCATGTTTACACAACAATTTCTGTTTGCTGTTGGTTTTATATGTATGTATATTTTGTAGTGAGCCTATAACCCCTGAAGAAGTGGTACACGAAACACAGCCTGTGTTGGGTTTGGCGCACCTTATCCGTGGAATAATAAAGGTCAATTTGAACGTCCTGCCACGGTTTCTGACTGGTTCCTGTTGCCCACGTGGCAGTTGCTGTTTCTTGGTGGACCCTGAGTCTTGCAGCATGTTCACACCCTGGAGAGACGTCTTGAGTTTTGGTGATGATGTTTTGGAGAAACTTATCTCCCAAGAGGCCCTGACCAACCCTGAGGATGAGTATGAAGTTGACCAAACACATACACTTTGGGAAGATGTTGTTCGACTTTCGCAACGGTTGGTCAAGGAAGAATTACATGCGGCCTATCTCCTTGAGTGTTGTAAGTCGAAGATAATCCCACGAGGATTAAGGATGAATAAGGCCCCTGGCCTGTATCAAAGTGAACAAGGATTTGTCAATTGCTGGAATGCAATATTAAACAAATGTTCACTGGACCTCATGATACTTTTAATTACTACAGCAAATAGAAAATCTGAACTACATAAGACAGAACTTGATGGAAAATTGAACGAACTTAAGAAATGCGATAACTCATTCGATAAAATTTATGTTGACCATGACAAAAATGACACAATTTAGGAAGGATGTGAAATTTAAGAAGATGGAGAAATTCCGGAGAGATGAGGAGGATTATAAAAGTGGCTATGTTTACCATTGGTGTAAACGAGTAGAAAATGATAGAGTTTGGATACAAAGGAAATCCACATTTTTTGATCCAAAAGATAGTCCCCTAGAGGAATCAGAGGAGGGCTCCCCGGTTGGGCAAAAAAAGAAAAGAATTAGAAGTGCATCAGGAGATGACAGTAGGGCCTCTACCTCTAACGCTTCTGACTTTAGAGATAAAAGTGAGCAACCAAAAGGAAAATGTAAAGAAAAGAAAAACCACACTAACACACATTTTTTGAACATCAACCAGCTTTGGAAGGGAGGTGGCTGGGAATCCTCCCGGTCCCGCCTGCCCTCCCTTCCGAATCAAGACCAAGGATGGGATCCGTATACAAATAAGTCAGGTTTTGCTCACAGAGGTCGCGGTCGTGGGCGGGGTCGCGCACGAGGGAGAGGCCATTGGAGAGGGGACTACTCGTACGAGAGAGACTTTTGACAGATGATATAGTGGTTAATATCTCAAAATACCAATTGTCCACAGATGAAATATCAGTTTTAAATAAGGGTTTATCTTTTGTCCCCACTAAACGATATGATCCCTTTGAAACACGTGTAGATTTATATAAATTTTTTAGGAAAATACGCCTTCAGCATTTTTTCAGCACTCAATACCCTCTGCAGATATATCTGTTATTACTAAGAAATCCAAATGGGTGCCACCCCCCCAAACAGACCCTCTTATTGAAGCTTTCGAAAGAGTTGTTTTACAACAAATAGCAGCGATAGATGAGAATGGAAAGTTACCATACCACAACTTAACAATAGGCGAAAAGCGAGCCATCAGATCATTACAAGAGAATTCCACCATAATTATAAAACCGGCTGATAAAGGAGGTGCCATAGTCGTTCTAGATAAAGATATGTATGTGGAAGAAGTTAATAGACAACTTAGTGATAGAAAATTCTACCAGAGGTTAGATAATGATCCCACAGAGGCACTTAAGCGCTATATTGATAATTTGGTCCTTAATGCATATGAAATAGGGCACATTACCAAAAAAGAAAGAGTTTCTCATAGTGGATAAACCGGTGATCCCTACAATATACATTATCCCGAAAATACATAAATCTTTAGAGAAACCTCCTGGTAGACCTATTGTGTCTGCAATAGGTTCTCTTTTGGAACCCCTTTCACAGTTAATTGATGTCATTTTGCGGCCTTTTGTTATGAAAATGGAATCGTACATACGTGATTCTTCCCACGCTATAGAAATTTTCTCTAATTTTAGTGGCCTGGGAGATGATGTGCTTTTGGTCACACTAGACGTGGAATCATTGTACACAAACATCCCACAAGATGGGGCCTTAAAGGTTATTGAATACTTCTTAACGGTTAGACAAGATCACAAACGTATTCCTACCAGTTTTCTTCTAACACTTGCTGAACTTGCAATGTGCAAACATTATTTCTGTTTCCGGGATCTTTTTTATCAGCAGATAAAGGGAGTGGCCATGGGATCCTCCATGGCTCCCGACATTGCCAATCTCTACATGTATCAGTTCAAAAAAGATTTCTTGAGACAACACCCATTCAAGAATGAGGTGCTACTTTGGATCAGGTACATTGATGACATTTTTATCCTGTGGAAGGGCTCGGTCAATTTGCTTGCAGAATTCAATGATTGGATTAATAGTTTAGATAACAATCTAAGGTTCCAGCTCACGTATGACCCCTCACGTATTCCATTCTTAGACCTTCTTGTTCAGAAGGATGAAGGCTTGCTCACCACATCATTGTACAGAAAACCCACAGACAAAAATCAATTTCTCCATTTTACAAGTTTCCATAATCCCTCTCTCAAAACCAATTTACCTGTGGGGCAGTTTCTTCGAGTTAAAAGAATATGTTCTACTATACAAGACTTTGAACGGCATGCACAAGATTTATCCCAGCGTTTTAAGACACGTCAATATCCGTCTCGTTGTATTGAAGCCGCCTACACGAGAGCACAAAGAGAGCCACGTGACAGTTTACTAAAAACACGAAAGGTTAACCCACAATCCACCTTAGTTTGTCCCCTTTTATATTCTCTAAAATCGCGGAGGATAGTACAAATTCTTAAAAAAGAATGGCATCTCATCCAGTCACTCCCCGGTTTTCATGATACCTCTCTCATTGTGGCCCACAAAAGAAATGTCAATCTTAGGAATTTGTTGGTTCCGTCAGCTTTTACTGAACGTAAGAGATTATCTAAATTTAAGGGCCAATTTCAGTGTGGTCACTGCTCGGTATGTCTCAATGTTTTGCCCGTAAGGGGTTTTTTTATGCATCCAGATACTCAAAAGAAATTTTACATTAATGATTTTTCAAATTGCGCAACAACAAATATAATATACGTGATACAGTGCCCTTGTGGTAAACTCTATGTAGGCAGGACCAACCGTTGTATACGGACACGCATAGTAGAACACAAAAGTTGCGTACGGAGAAAATTAACTGATAAACCCATTGTACAACATTGGCTAGATATGGGACATACTTTGGCTGACATAAAATTCTTTGTTTTGAAAAGAATACAATTAAATTGTAGAGGGGGAGATTTAGTCAAAACTACAGCAAGGTTAGAACAAAAATACATTTTCTTGTTAAATTCCATGGTTCCACATGGACTTAACATGGATGAAGATTTATCAGTGTTTTTGTAGTTGGATCATTTTTTCCCCTTGAGGTTTTATGAATATAGTTTTTTATATATATATAAAAAAATTTATTTTAAAAAAAAATTTTATGTGCTGTGGTTGACATACCGTCCTACATCCAATTGCACTTTGGGTCTCAATTTAATAAGTTTTTTCTTTATTTATTATTAGTTTTTAATTAATTTTTAAAAAATATTTTTAAACATTGTTATTAATATGATTTTCAAAATTTGAATTATTAATTATTTATTGATTATTTATTTATTCATTCGTTTTTAAACAAGTTTATATTTTGTTTTTCGATAGGTTCAATATTTTGATTATTTATTTTAGTTCCGTAATTTCCTTTAGGGGTCCCCAACATCATCATTCACATCTTGTTTACATGTCATCCCCCGATTTTAATAAATATTTTTAATAAATGTAGAATTCCTTTGGGCAGTATAAATCTTTTAAACGATAAAGAGCTGCCAGTTTGAATATTTAAAGTGTTTTCCCGCCAAAATGACGGTTTTAAAAGAAGCACGCATGTGCAATTGACTGCTACGCTATGATTAGTGCGAGGTGCCTGGTTTCATGAAGGTTACGAGTCGACTTCTGGGTTGGACATCCCTTCACATACAGTACGTTTTTTGGGGTTATAGGGGTGGTTTACATTTGTTGAAGTTTGATTCAGCCCCCTAAAACTAACATGTACACGAGCCTAGTGTGCTATTTGTAGCAGCGTAATTTTTGGCAGCACTTTCAATACGGTTACTGTCTCAGATTGAATGGCTTTTCCCGCCTAACACGGCGTTTTAAAAGAAGCAGATAAGTGTAGTCAACAGCGATATCAGCACACGGTGTCTGTCTCAGGGTGATTTCCTAGGTGGGATAATTTATCAAATGCGGCATTTTCTAAGTGACAGGGGCAATTCAAGATTATTTTTAAGTAGTTCTTTTGATGATTTACTGTTTCCCACAACAACGGGTGTATAGGGCAAACACACGGTTTGTCACATTTCTAATTATTCTATCAGTTGATGGCGACTAGTCGCTCCTATTTCCGGTATATAAGTTTTTTATTTTTATTCATATCATTTCCCTTTATGTTTTCATCTGGTTATGAGAACAAATGATTTTACTGGATAGAGCAGGTTTAACGGTGTTTCTTTGCTTAAGCATTTGAGCGATGTTTGAGAGCAATGTTTTCACTGCACTCCGTTGTTACGGTCCCTATTTTTTACAGTAGAAGTTAATTTATAGTACGTAATTCCATCAGTAGCATTTTTTGGGGCCAATAAGATTACTTTGGGTAGCTTGTAAAATAGAACACAAGGTGCATGTAGTGTTCTCCTCTTCCCCTTTTTTTGCTTTTATTGAGTTTTTGGAAATCTTTTTGAATTTTTACCGCTTTGGCTACTCACCTATGGCAGTCAGTACGTGTAAAGTCAGTAAATTTGGTAAAATTATAAACATACCTTTTACTTCAGACCTAGAAAACTAATAACATCCTTACATTAGGACACATTTCATGTTTTTTGCCCCATAATCATAGTCTCTCTAAGTATAGCAGAACTCGGCGTTTTTGTATCAAAGCACCTAATGAGTTGCATAGAATCTAGTTTAGTTGCACACCGGGCTCTCCCTATTTTATGATGATCCTTAAGTTATTTATTTATTTTTTTTTTTGAATGATATTTTTCATCTTATATTGTCATTGCCAATGTTTCCATTGTTTCTTATATATTTGTTCATTTGTCTATTTTACACACAGTCATAATTGCATCGTGCACTAGAGGCCGGTGGCATCCGTGCCTCTGCTCAGCAAAAAGGTTTCTTTGAATTTAGCTTGGTGCAGTGGTAGGTTGTTTTACATTTTTGATTTATTCATTTATTTATTGATTGATTTTATTTATTTATATATTTATTATCCTTTAATGGATATGTGTTATAATTAATAAATTTTGGTTTTATGTTTTTTTATTGTGTATATTTAATTTATGTTTTTATAGTACAATATTATACATATACGTGTAAAATTTATATTTTTAGTTTATATTATTATATATTTTTCATTTTATTTATTTATTTTTTACTTATTCATCATTCATTATTATTATTATTATTATTAATTTTATTATTTATTTTTTTATTATATCTTACAATTTTTATTTAGTTTTTTATTTTGAACATTGGCATTAACAATTTACATGTTTTTAAGCCCACCTCCTCCTTTTCTCCGGTTTCTCCTTTTTTGTTTTAGTTTTTGTGGTTATAATCAAAAGATGATTTAAGAACATATACACATAGGTGACACAGCTCTCTTTTTAAAGTTTTGCATTATTATGTTTTATTATTATTATTATTTTTATTGCTTATTTCCGTTGGTATTATTATTATTAATATTACACAAAATCCTAATATAACGTGAATTATAGTTCTTTTATCAAGTGAGTTATTGCATCATGAACACTTATATGGTTAACTTTTAATATTTATTTTTTTAATATTTATTCATTATTTTTTATTTTTTATTATTTTTATAGTTATCATTTATTTGCTATTATTAAAGTGTTTTAGTTATACACATTTTATAATGAGCTTATTTTAACATTTTTAATGTTTTATCTTAATGGTATAACATTATTTGTCTTTTATTCATGTTTACACAACAATTTCTGTTTGCTGTTGGTTTTATATGTATGTATATTTTGTAGTGATCCTATAACCCATGAAGAAGTGGTACACGAAACACGGCCTGTGTTGGGTTTGGCGCACCTTATCCGTGGAATAATAAAGGTCAATTTGAACCTCCTGCCACGGTTTCTGACTGGTTCCTGTTGCCCACGTGGCAGTTGCTGTTTCTTGGTGTCTCCTCCCAAGGAGGCCTTTACTGTCCCGGTTACTCCGATGCTGGAGCGGTTGCTCTTCTGCATGTGGGAGGCGCCGGCCTCGATGCCGGTTCTAAGCAAGCGGGTCGATTCCATCTATCGAGTCCGCAAGAGCCCCAGGTTTCAAAAGGCACAGCTACCGTACCACTCCATGGTTGTGGAATCGGCCATGCATCGCCTGAAGAGTCAGAAGATGCACTCCTCGGTGCCTCCCGGCAGGGAAGCCCAGAACCTGGATGCCCTCGGTAGAAAGTGCTTCCAGGGCTCTATGCTTGCTTGCAGTGTTCAAACCTACCAGCTGTACATGGGCATGTACCTTCGAGACCTGGCAAAGGAGATTTGCCGGGTTCTCTACTGGTCTGTCCGAGGAACCTTTGCAGAGGTTCAAGGCCTTGTCTTTTGGTATTCGAGAGTGCTCGAAGTTTATATCTCGAGCAGCCTACGATGGATTTGAGGCTTCGACCCGGGTAGCAGGGGCCGGCATTGGTGCACGCCGCCAGGCCTGGCTACAATCCTCGGATCTCGGGCCGTGGGTACAGGACAAGTTGGTCAATGTCCCTTGCTGAGGTGAAAACCTCTTTGACAAGCCCATGGCCGAAAAGGCTGCTGAACTCGAGACCGAGACTCTTACCCAGACAAGGCTGTCAAAGAAAACCTCTGCCCCTTCTCAGAAGAAGAAGGGCTCGGGGAAAAAGACCTTTTACCCGAGGAAGGCCGCTGCCTACAAAACCTACCCGCACTACCAGGCCTTTGCAGCTCCCCAACAGGGCCGGCAGGCCAAGGGGCAGGGTCATAGGCCCCGTAGGCAGAAGGCCCCCAAGCCTCCTACTCTGGCTCTTGCTCAGCAGGGAGGGGGTTTTTGACTATGACTATGCCAGCATAGCCTCTCCTCCTCTCCAGAGCACAGGAGGTCAGCTGACCCTGTACGCAGACAGGTGGCCAGCCATCACAGGGGATACTTGGGTGTTAAGCATCATCGAAAGGGGCTATCTGCTCCACTTCACCCAGATGCCCCCCTCCTACTTTCCAGGGGAGCCTCCAAGACCCCCTCTGCACAGAAACTTACTCCTTCAGGAGTTGGAAGGTCTGCTACAGGACCAGCCGGTGGAACCGGTGTCTCACCACCTGGAAGGGCAAGGCTTCTACTCAAGGTACTTCCTGGTACCAAAAAAGAACAGGAGACCTCTGCCCATTCCTCGACCTGAGAAATCTGAACAAGTTTCTGGAGAGGGAAAAGTTCAAGATGCTTACCCTTGGGATCTTACTGCCCTACCTCCAGCAGGGAGATTGGCTATGCTCCTTAGACCTGAAGGATGCTTATACTCACATCCTCATCCATCCAAGTCGCAGACAATTCCTCAGATTTATGGTGGGAGGAAAGCACTTCCAGTACAGAGTGCTTCCTTTTGGCTTCACCTCCGCCCCCAGTGTTTTTACAAAATGCCTGGCGGTGGTTGCGGCCTACCTCAGGAATCAGGGGATCTTTGTGTTCCCTTACCTGGACGACTGGCTAATCAGGGGCCAGCCTCCACAGGAGGCCAGGCAGGCCACCTGCAGAACCATATCCCTGCTTCAGCACCTGGGGTTCGTTATAAACTTCCCAAAGTCCACTTTGGTCCCCTCACAGGACGTGGAATTCATAGGGGCACGGTTGGATACCATCCATGCAAAGGCCTATTTGCCTGTGGACAGAGCACACAGGCTGATAAAGTTGACCGGCCAGTTTCTGGCGAACTCTCTGGTCTCAGCCAGACACTTCTTCCGGCTTTTAAGTCACATGGCTTCCACAGTGCATGTCAGCCCACATGCCCGGCTGCATATGAGGCCGGCTCAGTGGCACCTCAGGGCGCAGTGGCTGCAGGCCACAGGGAAATTGTCAGACAGAATAAAGGTGTCCAAACTCTTGGTGGACTCCTTACGCTGGTGGGGACATCTCCCTAATCTGCTCAGGGGTGTTCCTTTTCAGGCCTCCCCACACACTCAGGTACCGACCACCGATGCTTCCCTGCAGGGTGCAGGCTCCCTCACTCCCAGGGAGCCTGCACCCAAGGCCTGTGGTCTCTGTGGGAGGCTGCCCAGCAGATCAGCCTGTTGGAATTGAGGGCCATTCGACTAGCCTTACAGACTTTCTCTCAGATCCTATTTCACCAGTCTGTCCTTGTTCAGACGGGCAACCAGGTGGCTATGTTCTACGTCAACAAACAGGGAGGCACAGGATCCAGACTTCTGTGCCTGGAAGTACAAGCTCTCTGCTCCTGGGCTGTCACTCAGGGCATGACCCTCAGGGCAGTCTACCTCCCAGGCCAGGAAAACTACCTTTCGGACAGGCTCAGCAGACTCCTGCAGCCTCACGAGTGGCAGTTGGATCCTCTGGTGGTTCAACAGATCTTTCTGAAGTGGGGTCTTCCGACCATGGATCTTTTTGCCAGTCCGCTGAACAGGCAACTACCCAGGTTCTGTTCCAGGCAACCGCATTTCTTGAGAACAGCACCAAATGCATTCCTGATCCCCCTGGTCGGAGAGCCTGCTGTATGCCTTTCCTCCCACACCTCTGTTGGCCCGGACTCTATTCAAAATCCAGCAGGATCGAGCCATGGTGATCCTGGTAGCCCTGGCAGCCGTGGTTCCCTCTTCTTCTGCAGTTGGCAGTGGATACTCCACTTCCTCTGGGGTTGCAACCCGACCACCTGACTCAGGATCAGGGGTCCCTTCTGCATCCCAACCTCAAATCCCTCAATTTGATGGCCTGGCTGCTGAAAGGCTAGTCCTTGCTCCCTTGCTCCTATCAAGGGAGGTTGAAGAGGTGGTGTTGGCCTCCAGGAAGCATTCCACTAGGAAGGCCTATGCTCTGAAGTGGCATAGGTTCTCTACTTGGTGTTCTCAACAACAAGAGGACTCCTTCTGCTGTTCGGTCCAGGTGGTGCTACAATACCTGCTCCACCTTTCCAACCTAGGACTTCAGTCCAACTCTGTCCGGGTTCACCTCAGTGCCCTCTCAGCTCACCACTCGCCGGTGGATGGGCAATCTCTCTCAGGCCACTCTCTGGTGTGTCGCTTTCTCAGAAGTCTGCTTCTGCTTAAGCGTCCTATTCGTCCACCGGCCACAGAGTGGGATCTCACTGTGGTCTTGCAGCAACTGATTTGCCCACCTTTTGAGCCGATGGCAACCTGCCATTTACGCTTCCTCTCCTGGAAGGTGTTGTTCCTTGTAGCACTCACTTCGGCTAGGCGGGTGATTGAGCTTCAGGCCCTGGTCTCGGATAGGCCATATACCAGGTTCTATAGGAACAGGGTAGTCTTGCAGACTCATCCTTCCAAAGGTAGTGTCCTCCTTCCACCTCAACCAGGAGGTGGTACTTCCGACGTTCTTTCCCAGGCTGCATGCCAGTAGGGCCGAAACTGTCTTGCATACCCTGGATTGTAGAAGGGTGCTGTCCTTTTACCTAGAACGTACGCAGGGGCATAGAAGGGCTTCTCAGCTCTTCATTTCCTTTGACTCTAATAAATTGGGGTTGCCTGTCACTAAGCATACGTTGTCCATTTGGGTGGCAGACTGTATTGCCTGGGCGTACACGGCAGCCGGCCTCTCCCTGGAGGGTCGAGTCACGGCCCACCGGGTCAGGGCGAAGGCCGCATCAGTAGCTCACTTCCGTTCTGTTCCGTTGGCAGACGTCTGCCGGGCCACTACTTGGTCTTCAAGCCAGACTTTTGCGGACCACTACTGCCTCGAGAGGGAGTCCCGTAGGGACAGTGCTTTCGGGCAAGTGGTACTCCGTAATCTCTTCGAGGTTTAGGCAACTCCTACCCTCCAGCCCTGGTGTTGGGCTACCGTTCAGGTGTGGTCTCTGAGAAGATTCTCTCACTGTTGCTGAGGCTCTAGAGGGAGCTCTTTTTTTTTCACCCTGGGTTCCTGGTAGCCCAGAGCTAGGGAGTCACCCATATGTGAGGACTGACTTCCTGCTTGGTCCTGGAGAAAGAGTAGTTACTCACCTGTAACAGGTGTTCTCCAGGAGCAGCAGGAATCAGTCCTCACAACCCTCCCTCCTCCCCTTGGAGTTGCAGTTGTATATAGTTCATTTTCTTTTTGTGCTGTCTTTTAGCTATGTCATTAGACCGAGCAAGATGGCACCTTTGGGTGGAAAGGGGACTGCACATGCGTGCCTGCATTCCCAAAGGCTTTCTTTGAAAGCTGGGGAAATGCTCCGCATGGGGGCTCCGTCGATGCCGACGTCACCCATATGTGAGGACTGATTCCTGCTGCTCCTGGAGAACACCTGTTACAGGTGAGTAACTACTCTTTCCTTCAATTCTTCCGCACCTTTAAATACCTCTTCAGTCATGGGTAACATCCCTACATCTTCCTCAGTAAAGACCGAAGCAAAGAATTCATTCAGTCTCTCCGCTATCGTCTTGTCGCCTGTTAGTGCCCCTTTAACCCCTCTATCATCTAATGGACCAACTGACTCTCTCAGGTTTTTTTGCTACGAATGTACTTGAAAAAGTCTTTATTTCGCGTTTTTGTTTCCGCATCAAGCTTCTTCTCAAATTCTCCCTTTGCCTGCCTTATCAATGCCTTGCATTTGACTTGCCAGTGCTTGTGCTGTTTCCAGGTTTCGTCGTTTGGCTCTTTTTTCCATTTCCTGAAAGATGCTTTTTTGGTAACAGCCTCTCTGACCTCACTTTTAAACCATGCTGGCAGTTTTTTGGACTTCCTTCCACTTTTCTTAAAGTGTGGAATACAGCTGGTCTGGGCTTCCAAGATAGTATTTTTCAGCAACGCTCAAGCTTGATATAAGTCTTAACCTTTGCAACTGCTCCTTTTAGATTTTTGTTAACTATTTTCCTCATTTTATCGTAGTCTCCCTTTTGAAAGTTAAAAGGTAGTACTGTGGATTTCCTTACTATCCCTCCTCCACTAATTAAATCAAAGGCGATCATGCTATGATCACTGTTGCCAAGTGGCCCCAGCACCCTTATCTCTTGCACTAGATCTGGTGTTCCACTAAGGACTAGGTCTAATATGGCTTCCCCTCTGGTCGGTTCAAGAACCAGCTGCTCCAAGAAGCAGTCATTTATCTCCCTAGCATGTCCTGCCGTGACACTGACCCAGTTGATACTGGTGTAATTGAAATCACCCATTATTATTACTGCACTTATTAAAAGAGGGCTGCTACACAGTACCTTGTCCTGTGCTGCTGAAGTAAGTTATATTCTGATTTGATTTAAATTGTAGCTCTTTGCTGCTGCTAGGCTCTTACTTATTATGAAATTTAAACTACATGCTCTCTGCTGGGTTCTAAATTTAACCAGAAAGCTCTCTTCTGTGTTTTATATTTAAACTAAAAGTACTTTGCTGATACTAGGCCCTGAGTGACTATTAAATTTAAACTACAAGCTCTCTGCTGGGTATGAAATGTAACCAGAAAGTTCTCTTCTGTGTTTTAAATTTAAACTTAAACTGCTGCTATTAGGCCCTGACTGATTTAACAAAAAATAGTGGGTTCACAGATTAATTAGCTTTTAATACAAAGAATTCCTTTCAGAAAATTCCCAGAAGTATATACTCACAATTGCAGATCTCTCTCCAGAATTAACAGTCCCCTTTTCTAGTCCTTCAAGACTAGGCGAATGAGCGAGTGAGGACGCGTTCTCTGCTTGCTCGGGGGCTGCCCCCTTAATTAATCGAAGAAATTAATTGGAATCCTTCCCTGGAGGAGAAATGGTTGGGGGATAATGTGCAGAAACAGTCGGTGATGTGTCAGGAGTTGAAGCGGTAACCAAATGCCCACAACAATGAAGAAAGACCGGGAAAAAGCCATCAAGACAGTCACCTCAGGCTCAGCTGCGGCACCACCTGCTTCTGCCGGCACAGAGAGCTTAGATTCAACGAGGAGTTAGCTAAGGAAGTTGTTAAGCTGCTCAATCCTAAATTTGACGATATCATTAAAACGCTGGAGGAGGTGGGGGCCTCACTGGCAGATGTTGGCTGACGGGTAGATGAGCTTGAGCACCATGTGGCAGCAGTGGAGGATTCCAAAGGGCACCACACTCGGGAAAGTAAGGCGCAGCAATCGCAAATAGAGGCCCTACTAGCCAAAGTGAATGACCTGGAAAACAGGTCAAGGAGAAACAACTTGAGACTGGCTGGAGTGCCTGAAACAACAGCGGATCATATTTTGCCCTCTTTGATTGAATCTTGACTGCCTAAAGAGTTAGGCCTGGAGTAGCTAGTGTGCCACATCCAAGTTGAGCAGGCTCATCAGCTGAGGGCCAGGGCAGAGATGAGACAGCGCCCAAGAGTCGTGATAGCCAGAATTTTGAATTTTCAGCATAAAATTCAACTACTTCAAGCCTACCACAAGAAAGGGGAATTGGTGCTGGAAAATCATCGTATTTTGCTCCTCCAAGATTACTCTGCAGCAGTGATGGCTAAGCGCAAAGAATATGCTCCGCTCTGCGCCACACTGTTCCAGCAGAAAATTTGTTTCTCACACCTATCCGGCAGTGCTTAGGATCCAGAGTCAGGGACAGAGCCACTCATTTGATACGATTGCTGCGGCGAAGTGCTTTGTGATGGAGTTGGACAAGGATGATGGGTCATCTGCCTCAAGGTGATATGCGCACATGCTGGATGAAACAATTGGTGCCGCTCTCCTAGAACTTGAAGGAGCGGCACTGGATCGATTATTCGTTGACCAGACTTAAAGAATAATACTGAACATGTGAATGGCTAATAAAAATGGGCACTGCTACTATTTCAGAATGTAGCAGTGCTGCGCTAAGGAGAGAAGTTCGCCTCTGAAAGAGACAGGGGAAGGAGGAGAGAGTGGACTCCTGCGACAGCCCTGTGGCATTGGATGCGGACCCAGCAGATAGTAGCTGAGGCATGAAAGTAATGGGGACTTCTGTTGGGGAAGCGGGTTTGTTGTGTCATAGGAGAGTTAGGGGGTATTTTAGCAAGAGAACGAAGAGTCAGCCGGAGGTAAGGAGAATGGCATGTAAAGAGTGGGGGAGGGGGCTGGGAAGGAAGGGAAGGGGTGGAAGGGGGATGGAGAAAATTGGGGCTTTGTAGATTGGGTTTCTGGTTGGGGCAATGGGGGATGGGAGGGAGAGGACAGGGTTAAGAGTAAGGAAGAGAATGGTTACAAAAGGCCCCTGCTCATTGCTTATCCTAGGAATATGGAGGGAATCACTTCTTGAGGACCCCTTTCCATTGCTCACGACAGGGCCATTGGGAGGTCGAAGGTGCAAAACAGCAGGAGGGCACCTACCGTGGAAGCCTGGGGGCCGAGTCTGGGCGGCCCAGGGCAAATCAAGTTTGTGACCATAGAGGTATCTGTATTAACTCCTTTCTATGTCACATAACCTGTGCATGGTCACTTGGAACATGGGGGGTGTTAACATGCTTTTTAAGCACACAAAAATACTACAGGTGTTAAAAAGTAGGGGCGCTCAGATTGTGTTCCTCCAAGAGACACATTTAAGTGTGCTGGAGCATGACAAATTAAAACGGGACTGGGTGGCACAGGTGTTTGGAGTCTCCTCGTGCGTTCGTAAGCGTGGTGTTGCTCTTTTAATACGAAGAGGCCTTCCTTTGGAGGTCCTGTCAAGAGGTGGACCCACAGAGCCGTTATATATTTCTACATGTAAAAGTGCAGAGGGAGGAGCTGGTGCTGGGAAACGTGTGCCCCCCTAATACATATGACCACAGTTTCTTTAAGGGAATTGTTCAACAATTGATGCGTGCCCCCCAGGTTCCAGTGGTATTGGTGGGAAACTTTAATTGCCCACATGATCCAGAACAAAATAAGTTGAGCCCTGTGATTCGAGGGGGTTGGAAAAACAGGAGTGGGGTATATATGCAAAATGGGGAGCCTGGTAGATGTGTGGAGAATACTCCATACAGGAGAGACAGATTTTACACATTTATCAAGGGCACATCAGTCCTGGTCGTGCATTGATTATATTTTAGTTTCAGAGAACAGCTTAGGGCAGGTCATGAGGGCAGAAATAGAACCTATAGTAGTGTCGGATCATGGCATGATTTGGATAGATTGGCAGGGGAAGTGATCCATGGGGCAACCGTGGTCTTTTCTGAGGCATCTGTGGAAAGACGAAGGCCTTCGGGCATATCTATGGCAACAGTGGGAAGAGTATGAAACTTTAAATGTAGCACATATCGGTACCCCAATTTGTTCTGGGCGGCGGGGAAAGCAGTTATGAGGGGACAGATAATTGCTTATGTAGTTAAACGCTATAAGCAAATAGATCAGCAGATCTTAGAACAAACCTTGCAGGAACAAAAACAAATGGCTCTGTAATGCCCAGACTTGGCTAATAAAAAGGCATACGCCACGACACAGGCCCATCTCAATACTTTATTGCACAACAGAGCAATTTCTAGCATGCAGTTTTACAGGCATCAGTTTTTCTGCTATGGGGATCGGACAGGGAAGCTTCTAGCATGGGTGGTGAAAGATTGGGGTAACTCCCGACTTGTAGCGATGATTTAAGGACTCTGTGGTGTTAAGGCATAATGAACCCAAGCAAATAGCAGAAGTGTTTCGGCAGTTTTATAAACTGTTGTACAGTCCAGAGGCTGCTGATCGCGATGTGGAAAGAGACTTCTTAGATGCAGTTACGCTACCAACTTTAACAGAGGCCGAGTTGCTGGAGCTTAATAAGCCCATATCGGGCGGGAGGGGGGGAGGGGGTGGAATTCAGAAGGTTTATCAAGGCAGGATCCCCACATAAAACACCAGGACCTGATGGGTATAGGACAGAGTATTACAAAATTTTGTCCTCCCAGTTGACGCCGACCCTGCCTGCATTGTATGCAGAGATGTTGATCGTGGGGCAATTCCCGAGAGATATGTGGAGAGCAACGATCTCTGTCCTCCCAAAGCCAGGTAAGGATTTGGAGGACCCTTCATCTTATAGGCCAATATCTTTAATTACAACATGAGGCTATTGGCATCGGTGCTGGCTAGTCACCTTCAGAATGTCCTCCCCAGGTTGATAGGCCCGCATCAAGCAGACTTTGTGAAAGGTAGAGAAGTTTTTTTGAACATTAGTAGGGTCTTGTTGGGAATGGAATATTGCTTGAACCGTCAGAGACCCCTAGTATTGGTCAGCTTTGATGTCAAGAAGGCATTTGACAGGGTTTCCTGGGCCTATGTGTTTGAAGTTAGGCGCCGTTTTGGATTTGAGGGTGCTTTCCTGAGCTGGGTCCGAGCATTCTCTTTAGATCCACTGGCTTCCATATTTGTCGGGGGCGTACAATCCCAAACCTTTTCTTTTGGGAGGGGGACGCGTCAGGGGTGTCCCCTCTCCCCCTTATTGTTTGTGCTGTTGCTGGAGCCGCTGCTGTTCTCTTTGATTAAAATGGAGGAAGTGTGCGGATTGCAATGGGGGGATGGGGAAATCAAATTAAGTGCATTTGCTGATGATATGCTCTTATGTCTCCCAGAATCCCGCCCAATCATTGTGGGTAGAGTTGCAACACATTGAGCCCTTTTGGCTCCTTTTCAGGATTGAGGATAAATACATCTAAGTCTGTGGCGTTGGATGTGGGTGGTCTGGTTAAGGGACAGTGGCAGAGCACCTTCCCCCCGGTGTGGGCAGAAACTCAATTACGGTACTTGGGAATCCAGTTGCCAGAAAATATGTTACAACCTCAATAGCGTGCACAATTGAACGGTTGAAAAAGTGGCGGGACCTCCCCATTTCGTTGAAGGGGTGAATAGCCCTTTTCATGATGATGGAGCTCCCTCGCTGGATATACATATTATGACATTTGCCATTATGGATCTCAAGGAGAGATCTGCTGTTGCTGTAGGGCCACATAGGCAGATTTTTGTGGAGAGGCTGTAAGCCTCGGATAGCTTTATCGGTGTTGATGAAACCGGTGGAGGCCAGGGGGCGGGCCTACCATCATTACCATCATTCAGGCCGGAAGGTCGGGGGTTCAAATCCCACTAGAGGACAGCAACCTTGGGCTGGAAGGACTGGGGTTTCTAGTCCCACAGGTGCTCCTTGTGGTCTTGGGCAAGCCACTTAACCCTCCATAGCCCATGTTCCCTGTAAAATAGTTATCTCCAAGTTATAAATGCCCTGTTCAATGTAATTTCAGTTTGTTCAATGTAAACCGCACTGATGCAGAAAAGCGCGGTATATAAGAGAATGTAAATAAATAAATAAAATAAATTACGTGCTTACAGTTCGACATGTTTAGTGCTCCCACTGCAGGATTTGTTGGGGGGCTCATCGGAGTCCCTCCCAGTGGACATGGTTAATGATATGTCAGGGCCCCTTCACAGAACCTTCTTGCTGCATGTGGAAACCAATTCTCTGCCACCGGCCTGAAGGGCCTCCATTTACCTGAGATCTCTTCGGCAGGTGTGGAGAGTCCTTTGTCACCATTGGAAGGTTTGGTGGCATAAGACAGACTGCCTGCCTCTAGGAGGGAATAGTGATTTTCTCCCTGGTTTGCAGTGGGGTGTTCCTAAGTGCTGGGCTCAGAGCAGGATAACATGCATAGGAGATCTCAGGATGGAGAGGGAGCCAGAGGTAGACTATTTTCCAATTCTACAGAGACGGTATCAAATATCTGCGCAGGAGGTTTACTTGTATTTGCAGGTGCGACACTATATACGGACGGTGCAGAGGGAGGCCCCCATGCTGCTGCAGCTGGGGGAGATGGTTGAATTAATGCATGCTCTAGAAAGGCATTTAACTATGTGGAAACTCTGGAGGGAGCTGACCCCAGGCTTGGATTTGTCAGCTCTGGGGTATTGACCCAGCGCTGGCAGAAAGATGGTTTACAAGAAGTCACAGCAGATATGTTACAGGAAGCATTTGCCAGCCATGCCACTCTTTCAGAATGCGTACATCTACAGGAAGTTCAGTATAAGTTCCCGTGAGGGCATTTGTCTATGATGCTTGGGCTTTAAAGGCAGGTTTGACATCTATAGGTGCATGACGCATATGTAAGAGGGAGTGTGGCACCGTGACACTCTGCTTTTGGGCATGCTCCCGCATTCAGGTTTTTTGGAGTGAGGTTTGTGCTTGCATGAGTGTGTGAATGCCCCACAAAGTAGTTCCGACCCTGGGGTTATGTTTATTTGGTAAGTTTGAGGCAGACTGGCCGCTGTTGAGTCACCAAAGTAGACTGTGGGGGAAGGGCTTTGTTATAGCAAAAAAGGTCATCCTGCAGCAGTGGCTAACAGGGAGGTGCTTAGGATTCTATTAAATTCAAGATCAACCACTCATGCATGGTATTTAATAAGCTATTTAATATGACAATTAGCTTGACAATAAGTTAGTGACATTACAATAGAGCAATAAGTTAGTGATATTACAATGACAATAAACAATTGATATTGCATCTCCAAACTCCTTGTCCCTTACAAGAACAGAACAATGCGTCACCAAACTGCCATCATCGCAGCCCATTTTCAGCATCAGCTGGGAGAGCCTCAGGGAAGGCTGGAGAAAAGTCTGTGATTCTTCATGCGTTGGCATGCGCCTGGCCAAGTGGATATCTACTCTCTCTCTGTTCTGGATTTTCTCTCTCTCTCTATAGGCTGTAAGTGTTTTGCAGCTGGACCACATGACTCAAATGAGCTTTTCTCTACAGATATTCTCCACCCCATACACTTTTGTTCAACAGCAATTTGACCAGTCCTTCTCCAGCCTTTGTTTGCTCCCAGCCTCTGTTTGTTCTCAGAGTTAATACACAATTCTGGTCAGTCACGCCACACAGCTTCTGTTTCCTGGCTAGTAAGCTAGTAAACTGCTGGCTCAGCATGATTCCTCACAGGATGGCTCAAAAGTTCAATATTCCTTGCTGATCCAAATAAATTTTTAATTAGTAATATATTCCATCCGTGGATCAACAAGGGTATTGTAGTAAGCACTGGGTGACTTGCCTTTGTAGTTCATTTGGAAATACAATAAGTGAGAATACAATTTCATAAGGTTAAAACATAGTGGATAAAACATAACATTAAGGTAAATGCTTGAGGGGACAAGAAGTCACGGTGTAAATTGGTACCGTTCCCACCGGCATTGCAATTGCCGAAGCCAAATGGCTTGTGGATCTCAGTTATCTTTATCAATTCTCCATACAGTGGGGGACTCATTTCACCTGCATATTCAGGACTTTTTCTACTGTATATCTGCCCCATGGATGTCAATCTACTAGTTACATGTAGAGGGTAGTGGAGCAAGTGGTGAGGGACTAATAGCCTCAATCATATTGCAACTACGTCTCTCTCCACCAGCTATGAATCTGGTCTTGGATATTTTACCCAAATGTTTGCACTATTGACCACCTGTGGATTCAAAAAACAGTATGAGCAGGAGAAAGAGAAGCCACAGCAATAACTAAGATCTGGGGAATAGGTGAAATGAGCTATTGGGCACATGATGTTCATAGAGCCATCCTGTGAGGAATCATGCTGAGCCAGCTGTTTACTAGTTTACTAGCCAGGAGACAGAAGCTGTGGGGAGTGACTGATCAGAATTGTGTATTAACTCTGAGAACAAACAGAGGCTGGGAGCAAACAAAGGCTGGAGAAGGACTGGTCAAATTGCTGTTGAACAAAGGTGTATGGGGTGGAGATTATCTGTAGAGAAAAGATCATGTGAGGAGTCATGTGGTCCAGCTGCAACATACTTACAGCCTATATCAGGGGTTCTCAACCCTGTCCTCGGGACCCACCTAGCCAGTCGGGTTTTCAGGATAACCACAGTGAATATGTATGAGAGAGATTTGCATACACTGCCTCCATTATATGCAAATGTTTTCCATGCATATTCATTGTGGTTATCCTGAAAACCCGACTGGCTAAGTGGGTCCTGAGGACAGGGTTGAGAACCCTTGGCCTATATATAGAGAGAGAAAATCCAGAACAGAGAGAGTAGATATCCACTTGGCCAGGCACATACCAACGCGTGAAGAATCACAGACTTTTCTCCAGCCTTCGCTGAGGCTCTCCCAGCTGATGTTGAAAATGGACTGCGATGATGGCAGTTTGGTGACGCATTGCTCTGTTCTTGTAAGGGACAGGGAGTTTGGAGATGCAATATCAATTGTTTTATTGTCATTACAATAGAACAATTAAGTTTGTGATATTACAATGTCACTAACTTATTGTCAAGCTAATTGTCATATTCCTGATCGTGTCCCCAGTCTAGTCCCGAAACCTCTGGGTTCCCTATCTCATCTAGCAGTTGGAGACTGAGAAACTCCTCCTTTTTATGACAACAGCAGTATATCTCTCCGGAATCCACCCTCTGTCACCAGTTACCTCAGTCTCCAAGCAGCTGGATACATGGGAGCCCGGGGGTCCGGGCTCATGGGAGAAACAATTAGGAATTAGAAGTACCTTTTAATTTTTAAGGGGATCTTCTTTGACTAAGACTCTGACAATAAGTCTGGTACCAGCCACCACCTCCATTTTCCTTTTTCTTTTCCCTTGTGCTTCATTATATGAGGGCTGTTCTTTTACCTCCCCCCCCCCCCCTCCCCTCCTCTCCTCTCCTCTCTGCTAACTAGCTAGTTTTGAGAATGGAGCGCATGAGGACCTGCTAAGGCAGATGCTCAGCCTGAATTAAAGCGGTCTCTGTGCTTTGTCGGAGGGAGAAGCTGCAGCGGAAGGCTGCCGAGAACGGAGCTGACCGACGCGACGCGGATGACCTGCCTGTCAGAGCATTTGGTGGCTCCTGGCCCCCACTTTCACACGCCCTTGCATCTCCCAGCCTAAAGGTAGGAGCTTGCCGAGGGGAACTCTGAGCTAGACTGTTGAGTTTGCATGTCGGATCTTCAAGCGCCCAGTGTACAATACAGCACTCTGTTTCTGGATTCCCGGTCTGTCGAGCTCAGGGTGTCTGGGTTTTCAGTGTGGCCTTTTTGGCGCACTTTTTGCTCTCGGCCCGGCCGCGTGACGGCTTTGCAGCCTGCTGGTGGAATCTGAAGAGAGCGTTCTACGGAACCCGGTTTTGTTGCTCACTTTTAAGAGGTTCGCAGACCACCAGGGTAGTTTTTAGCGCGGCGTTTATTTCTTTGGGTTAAACTTCCTGTATATCGGGGGTTTGCGTTGAACGGCTCCTCCCAGACTGATTCTAGGGCAAGAGATGCCTTCAAGGCCTGTGTGCGTTGTCTGTGGAGCGCGCAAGTGTGCCTCTTCAGGAGTCCGCAAGTCCTGTGTGGGGGAGAAGGCAGACATAATACAGATTCCAATGCAGCAGAGCGAGGGTTCGGGATCTGCGCAGGATGCCTAGGCTACTCTGGGAGCAGACTTACCACAGGAGGAGCCTGTGGCGGGGCCCTCTGCAGAGCCGGGGGCTCAGTCGCACAGGTGGATTTCCCTAAGGAGCTTGCTTCTATTTTTTTCTCCGCAGTTTGTTGTGTTGTTGCAGCAAGCGGTTCGTGGTGCTGGGCAGCAGCAGGAGTTGCTCACGAACTCCACCGGGGCGAGGAAGTGCCCAACTTCCCCCGGGGGGAAGAGACTGCGGACGCAAAGGGATTCGTCTGAGCAAACTGGGGCTTTCGAGGACACGCTGTCAGATGAAGAGAGCCACGATCTGCCAATGGACGAGGAGTTAGAGAAGGGCGAGATCTCGGAAAGGGAAGATCAAGCCAGATTTGTAAGAGTCTTTAGGAGAGAGGAGCTGCCAGCTCTCATTGTGGAATCTCTTAGGACGCTCAATATGCCCATACCAGGTGCGGTGGAGGATGACACGCTGGAAGATCCACTATTGCAGGTGTTTCGGAAATCCCAGTGGGCCATCCCGATACACAGGGTTTTCCAAGAGATGATTCAAGAAGAGTGGAACGTCCCGGAAGCGCCTTTGAAAGGCTCGAGGGTCATGGGGCGCCTATATCCGTTGTTGGATCAGGATAAGGAGGTTTTTAAATCGCCCAAGGTGGATGCGGCTGTCTCGGCTGTGACTAAAAAGACAACAATTCCAGTGGAAGGTAGTGCGGCTCTCAAGGATGTCCAAGACCGAAAATTGGATGGCTTGTTGCAAGAGGTTTTCGATGTTAATGTGGTTTTGATGCAGGCGGCTATTTGCGAAGCATGGGTAGCTAGAGCCTGTCTCCGCTGGGCTCAGCAGGTCCAGGAGAAGGAGGCCAGTTCCTTGGCAGAGGACACTGCCTGTTTAGAGTTGGGAGCGGCTTACCTGGCAGACATTCTTTGATCTCATGCGCGGCCTCTCCAAGAGTATGGCATTGGCGGTAGCTGCGCGGAGGTACTTTTTGGCTCCGCAATTGGGCGGCGGATAGTTCATCAAAGGCTAGGCTAAGTAAGCTACCTTTTAAGGGTCGTCTGCTCTTCGGTGAGGATTTAGAGAAGTTAAGGATCTAGGAGAATCGAAGGGCGGTAGATTGCCGGAGGATAAGCCGAAATCAGCCCGGGAAGCTCCAGGTGGCAGAGGTCAATTTCGGGACTTCCGCCGTTTTCGTTCCCAGAGGTTTTTCCAGAGCTCAAGGAGTCATTTTCCCAACAGAAACAAGGGGTTTTGGGGTTTCCGTGGAACCGGACAGGGATTCGGTCCTTCCTCCTCCTCCTCCTCCTCCTCCTCTACCTTCAAAAAGTCGCAATGAGATGAGGGGCCCAGTCGTCCCTTCCTCCGGTGGGTGGACGTTTGCAGGAGTTTTACTCCGCCTGGGCCCAAATCACCTTGGATCAGTGGGTCCTGGAGGTCGTGCGAGAGGGTTATGCCCTAGAGTTCCTCCGTCCAGTACGGAGTCCTTCGTGCGATCCCCAGGCAAGTCAGCGGCAAAGTGCTTGGCACTAAGGCAGACCGTAAGAAGGTTGCTGGACCTCAGGGCGATAGCCCCATTTCCCGCAGACCAGTCAGGCTGTGGTCGATACTCTATATATTTCATTGTCCCAAAGAAAGACGGTGGGGTCCGGCCGATCCTGGATCTCAAAGGGGTCAATTGTTGTCTGCGCGTGTCCCATTTCCATATGGAAACTCTGAGGTCCGTCATAGTGGCGGTACAGCAGGGGGAATATCTCACGTCCCTGGACCTGTCGGAAGCGTATCTACACATCCCCATAAGACGCGATCATCACAAATTTCTCCGGTTCGCGGTACCTTTCGGGCATTATCAGTTCCAAGCGTTGCCTTTTGGGCTGGCTACAGTGCCACGAGTGTTCACCAAGGTGATGGTAGTGGTGGCGGCGGCTTTGCGCAAGGAAGTCCATTCTCGTTCATCCTTACCTAGACGATTGGTTGATTCGGGCAAAGTCGTTTTCCGAGAGCAAGAGGGTCATGTCCCGTGTAGTGTCATTCTTGGAAAGCCTCGGCTGGGTAGTCATTCTCACAAAGCCACCTGACGCCGTCACAGAATCTGGAGTATCTGGGGGCACGTTTCGACACGCGGAACGGCAGAGTGTTCCTCACAGAGCAGCGTGCAAGGAGCCTGTGGCAACTGCTGAGGCGGTTCCAGGAGCGAAAGGCTCCATCAGCATGGCATTACCTGCAGGTGTTGGGCACCATGACGGCGACGATAGAAACTGTGCCTTGGGCAAGGGCCCACATGCGGCCCTTGCAGAGAGTGTTGCTGCGCCGTTGGTCCCATCAGCTGGATCCTTTGTCCCGGAAACTAATTTGCCCAGAGGAGACTCGTCAAGCCCTACTATGGTGGTTACTTCCCGAGTCGTTGGAGCGAGGGAAGGCTTTAGAAGCTACGGACTGGGTGGTAGTGATGATGGATGCCAGCTTGATGGGCTGGGGTGCTCATTGTCAGGGCAGTTTTGCGCAGGGAACCTGGGATCCACAGAAACATTTGTGGGCGATAAACCGTCTGGAGTTGCGGGCGGTCTATCTTGCACTGCGGGAGTTCCGGCCGCTTCTCGCAGGAAGGGTAGTTCGGGTGTTATCCGACAACGCGACAGCAGTAGCATACATCAACAAACAAGGGGGCACCAGCAGTGTGTCGTTGGCAGCAGAGGCCGAAGTTCTTTGTGCCTGGGCGGAGACGCATCTCCTGGATTTGTCGGCAGCTCATGTCGCAGGGGTAGACAACGTGGAGGCCAATTTCCTCAGCCGAGTGCGAGTGGATCCGGGAGAATGGGTACTGAATTCCGAAGTCTTCGACATGATTGTGCGCAGATGGGGATCTCCTGTCATGGATCTCATGGTGACCTTCATCTCCGCGCGCGAAGGCCAGTCGTTTCTTCAGCAGGCGCAGAGAACGGATGTCCGAAGGGCTGGATGCCCTCATACAGGTCTGGCCGGAGGGGCAGTTGCTGTATGTCTTCCCCCCATGGGTTCTGGTAGGAAGGGTCATCCAAAGAGTGGAGAAGTTCAAGGGTCGCGTGATGCTGATAGCGCCGGATTGGCCACGTCGACCCTGTTACGGAGACCTGATGCGGTTATTGATGGCAAGGCCCTGGCGGCTCCCCAGCCAGGCGGATCTATTGTCCCAGGGTCCTCTGTTCATGCCCCACGTGGATCGGTTCTCGCTTATGGCCTGGCTATTGAAAGGGCTCGGTTGAGGTCCCGGGGGTACTCGCCTTCGGTTATCCTTGACTCTGTTGAAATCCAGGAAACGATCTACGTCGCTGGCTTATGTTCGCGTCTGGAGAGTTTTCGAAGCGTGGTGCACGGAACGGAAGGCAGAGGCGCTGAAGGCTACTCTGCTGCAGATTTTAGAGTTTCTGCAAAATGGTTTCGACAAAGGCCTAGCAGCGGCGTTGTTACGAGTTCAGGTGGCGGCTTTGTCTTGTTATAGAGGCAGAGTTGCGGGCCAGTCGCTGGGGGTTCAGCGACATGTAAAACGGTTCCTCCAAGCAGTGGCCCTTGCCAGACCGCCGGTAAAGCAATTGGTTCCTAAGTGGCATCTTCCTGTAGTCTTGGACGCGTTGGAACGCGAGCCTTTTGAGTCCTTGGCGCAGGTGTCGCTTAAGGATCTCACACTGAAGGTGGTGTTTTTAGTGGCGGTCACTTCGGCTAGGCGAGTGTCGGAGCTTCAGGCTCTTTCCTGTAGGGAGCCCTACCTGTCCTTCTATGACTCTAAGGTTGTCTTGAGACCGGTACCGACTTTTTTTCCAAAGGTGGTCTCGGCGTATCTCCAGGAACAAGCAGGAATGAGTCTTCACATATGGGTACGTCGGTACCGACGGAGCCTGCGCGGGAACGCTCCCCAGCTTCCCAAAAAGGAAAGCTTTTGGGAGCATCCCACAGCGCCTGCGCGCTGCCTTCCCACCTTTCCTAACCAACTCTCCTCAGTTCTTCTTTGCCGCGGAGCCAGCAGGTCGAGCCCTGTCACCGCTGAAGAAGTTCTTTATTTTATTTCTTTGGTCGCGTGTCTGCCTTCCCCGACTCCGGACCGGTACCGCCGGTCTTTTCTTTCTTTATTTAAAAAAAAAAAAATCGATATTTTTCCTCACTTGGTGTATTTTTCTACTTAGGCCTCAGGGCCCACAAGAAAATTTCCCTCATGGAAAAACCAGCCTCTGGGTTCAAAAAATGCTCTAAGTGTAGCGGTACTATTTATGCTACAGATACCCATGAATGGTGTCTTAAATGTTTGGGTCCTGAACACTCCATTCCGGATTGTCCGTCCTGCTCTCTTATGTCTAAACGGGGGTTACAGAACCGAGCAGCCAAGCTCCATGTGCTGTTTCCCGCTGATGCACCGTCAGTAGCATCGACATCTTCCAGGTCTTCTTCTCCTGATGGATCTCAGGTAACCAAACATAAACCTAGCAGGTCCTCGAAGGGTAGATCTCCCTCTAAGCATCGAGATGCCTCCGGGCTTGCTCTCGAGGATCCTGCGCCAGCAAAACAACCCCGGCGGGAAGCTCCGGCTTCCAAAGCTCCTCCTATGGGGTTACAGGTTGACATCGATGGCACGGCCTCGACCGATCACCTGTTAGAATGCTCTGGGGTACCGGCACAATCTCCCGGTACCGACTTCCAGGCATTTATGGCGTCGATGGATCACAATGTTCTGTCCTTGCAGCAGGCTATTACGGCCTTCATTCAAGCTGCGACGCCGCTGGTACCGAAACAAACTCCGTTCTCGGTATCGGCTCCGGTACCGGCACCAGACCGGTACCGACTACATCGACCAGGATACCGACTGCAGCGGTTCCTTGTCCAGGGCTGCTTACCGGTACCGATCCGGTACTGGGGACGCCCGATGTCGATACCGCTCGATACGCGTATCGAGCGTTGGAAGAGCACCCTGACAGGCAATACTTTGATTCCTCTGATTCTGATACATCAGACGAGTCTCCTGAAGTATCCATAGCCCTTCCTGAAGAGCCTTCTCCAAAAAGAAGAATGTCTCCTCCAGAAGACTTGTCCTTTCAAGACTTCATAAGAGAAGTAGCTAAAGGACTTTCTATTTCAGTAACTTCTGAATCAGAGCCTAGAGCTAAAAAATTGGATATTTTAGGCTATTCTAGAGCTCCTAAAGAGGCAGTCACCTTACCAATTCATGAGATTCTTTATGAACACATGATTGATCTATGGGAGACTCCTCTCACTCTCTCTCCTCATTCTCGTAGATTGGACACTATGTATCGTGTCCCTCCTTGTCCTGGATTTCAGAAAACTCAGCTTCCTCACCATTCCATTGTGGTGCAGTCAGCTATGAAGAGGATAAAGAATACAAAGAGACACTCTTCTGCTCCTCCAGGAAGAGAATGCAGGACCTTGGATGCCTTTGGTAGGAAAATCTTCCAAGCCAGTATGCTTGTTGCCAGAATCAACTCATATAGCCTTTACATGGATATGTTTCTAAAGGAAGTTGCACAAAAGCTGCACACTTTCCTCCCTTTTCTTCCAGAGGATAAAAGGGAGGAATTCCTCATTTGGCTTAAGCATACCCAAGACATTTCAAAGTTTTCCAACAGGGCAGCCTTTGACCCTTTTGAAGGTGCCAGGATAGCCTCAGGCATTGCCATAGCTGCTCGCAGAATTGCTTGGCTCCAGGCTTCTGATTTAGAGCCCTGGGTTCAAGATGGCTTAGGAAATCTTCCCTGTACAGGTGAAAACCTATTTGGCAAAGAATGGCAAATAAAAGCCACTCAAATGGATGCAGAAAACTCTGCTCTGGATAGACTTTCAAAGTCAACCTCCATTCCTGCCAAGAAAAAGCCTTTTAAAAAGTCTTTCTTTAAAAAGGGCAGATTTCCTTCTACTTCTGGCCAACAATCTTCTACAGGTCGCTTTGCCACTAAGCATCAGCAACCTAAACAGGCCAGGCCTAAGCCTACAGGGGCTGCTGCAACTCAGCAGGCCCAACCTCCTCAGGGTTTTTGACTTGATGCTAGAGAACTTAGCCTTTCTGGCTCTAAAGCAGCCAGAGCCTCTCACCATTCCAGGAAGGTTGGCTAATTTTGCTCCCAGATGGGAGCAAATAACATCAGAGCAGTGGACCCTCTCCATCATAAGAGAGGGCTACAAGCTTCATTTTTCAGACCTTCCTCCCCACACCATGGTGAGACATTTCAATTCTCCCACATCTCTTCTCGACCTTCTAGGTTAAGAGGTAGCTACCCTTCTTGCCCAAGGGAGTGGCCTAGTGGTTGGGGCAAGGTACTTCAGGCCGGAAGGTCGGGGGTTCAAATCCCACTAGAGGACAGCAACCTTGGGCCGGAAGGACTGGGGTTTCTAGTCCCACAGGTGCTCCTTGTGGTCTTGGGCAAGCCACTTAACCCTCCATAGCCCATGTTCCCTGTAAAATAGTTATCTCCAAGTTATAATGCCCTGTTCAATGTAATTTCAGTTTGTTCAATGTAAACTGCACTGATGCAGAATAGCGCGGTATATAAGAGAAAATAAATAAAATAAATAAGGGGCAATAGAAGAAGTTCCTCTTCTTCATCAAGGGTCAGGGTTCTACTCCCCCTATTTTCTCATTCCAAAGAAGACAGGGGGATACAGACCCATAAGAACATAAGATATATGCCATACTGGGTCAGACCAAGGTCCATCAAGCCCAGTATTCTGTTTCCAACAGTGGCCAATCTAGGTCATATGTACCTAGCCGTTTCCCCAAGGGACACAGGTTCCACAATGCTTGTATTGGTTCAAGCATTGATATCCTGAGTCCCTTCTTAATAATGGCTTATGGACCTTTCCTCCAGGAACTTGTCCAAACCTGTTTTAAACCCGGCTACACTAACAGCCTTTACTACATCCTCCGGTAACAAATTCCAGAGTTTGATTACACGATGAGTGAAAAAATATTTTCTTTTATTAGTCTTAAATAGTTTACCCTGTAGCTTCATTGCATGTCCCCTAGTCTTTCTATATTCTGATAAGGTAAACAATCGATCTACGTTTACCCGTTCCACTCCGCTCATTAATTTATAGACTTCTATCATATCTCCCCTCAGCTGTCTCTTTTCCAGGTTAAAGAGCCCTAACCTTTTTAGCCTTTCTTCATAGGAGTATCCTTCCATCCCCTTTACCATTTTGGTGGCTCTTCTCTGAACCTTTTCTAATAACTCTATATCCTTTTTAAGATACGGCGACCAGAATTGCACACAATATTCAAGGTGCGGTCTCACCATGGAACGATATAGAGGCATTATAATATCCATTGTTTTATTTTCCATTCCTTTCCTTATCATACCATATCATCTTAGATCTCAGAGAATTGAACAAATATCTATGCAAGGAGAAGTTCAAGATGCTTTCTCTGGGCACTCTCCTTCCATACCTTCAAAGTCAGGATTGGCTTTGTTCTCTAGATCTCAAGGATGCGTACACCCATGTCCTCGTCCATCCCTCTCACAGAAGATTCCTACGGTTTCTTTTCCAAGGAAAACATTACCAATACAGAGTTCTTCCTTTCGGTCTGGCCTCTGCTCCAAGAGTGTTCACCAAATGCATGGCAATAGTTGCTGCATTTCTACGAACTCTGGGAATATTTGTCTTCCCATACCTGGACGACTGGCTCATTCGAGCTCCATCTCAGTCAGAGGCCCAGAATTCCTTGGACCGCACAAGGCGCATTCTGCAGTATCTGGGACTTGTGGTAAACCTCCCAAAGTCTCAGCTCACCCCTACTCAGTCCCTAGAATTCATAGGGGCCTGGTTGGATACCACTACTGCAAGGGCCTACCTTCCTCAGGCCCGTTGCCAACGTCTAGTGCAGTTAGCCTCCCAGATTCAGTCAAAGAGCCACTTAACTGCCCGGGAGATGCTACAACTGCTAGGCCACATGGCTTCCACAGTGCATGTGGTACCCTATGCTCACCTACACATGAGAGCAGCTCAATGGACTTTGTCCACCCAGTGGACTCAAGCTTCAGGTGCTCTCTCAGACCAAATAGCAATCTCCAACCATCTCTTTTGGTCTCTCCAATGGTGGATGTCCACTCAAAATCTGTTGCTGGGGTCCCCCTTCCAACAGTTGTTGCCCCAAGCAACCCTCACAACAGATGCCTCCCAAACAGGTTGGGGAGCCCATCTATAGGACCTCTCCACTCAAGGTTCTTGGTCCCCACAGGAGACCTCCCTTCATATCAACCACTTGGAGCTGTGAGCAGTTTTTCTAGCTCTCAAGGTCTTTCATACCCTCCTCAGCTACAAGACAGTCCTCATTCATACGGACAATCAAGTAGCCATGTTTTACATAAACAAGCAAGGAGGAACTGGCTCTCTGTCGCTTTGCAACGAAGCTTTAAGATTGTGGGCCTTTGCCAGAGAGCATCAAATCCATCTCCTGGCAGTATACCTCCCAGGAGTCCAAAACTCTTGGGCAGACAGACTCATTCGAGTTCTGCTTCCACACGAATGGTCCCTGCACATGGATCAGGTACTCAGAATCTTCCAAGAATGGGGAACCCCGGACATAGACCTCTTTGCAAGTCCGTGGAATGCCAAACTTCCCCGGTTCTGTTCCAGAATTCCGTGTCAGGGAGTTCAGGCCAGGGATGCCTTCCTCCTCCATTGGGGTCAGGGCTTCCTGTATGCATTTCCACCCATTCCCTTGATTCCCAAGACACTGTTCAAACTCCAGAGGGATCAAGGATCTATGATCCTCATAACTCCACGCTGGCCACGCCAAGTGTGGTACCCTCTACTTCTACATCTCTCCCAAGCCCCCTCTCTGGACTTGGGAGCTGCTCCAGACCTTCTGTCCCAGGAGGAAGGGACTTTGTGGCACCCAAACCCCAAGTCCCTACACCTCAGAGCTTGGTTACTGAAGGCCTAGACCTTCAAGACTTGAATCTTTCTCAACAAGTGAAGGATATCCTCCATGCTTCCAGAAAACCTTCCACCAGGCGTTCTTATGCTTTTAAATGGAAAAGGTTTCCATTTGGTGTGCTGAAAAGGGTCTTGACCCTCTAGCACTACCTTTAAATTCTCTTTTAGACTATCTCCTGCATCTTTCCAATGCAGGCCTTAAGACAAATTCAGTAAGAGTCCATTTGAGTGCTATTGCAGCATCCCTTAAGCCCATCAATGGACATCCTATTTCCTCTCATCCTCTCATTGCAAGATTCATGAGAGGCCTAACTTTAACTAAACCTCCCATTAGGCCTCCTCCGGTGGCATGGGACTTAAATTTGGTTCTTGGTCCGCTCATGAAGCCACCTTTTGAACTCTTAGCCACTATCTCCTTGAAATTTCTTTCATTGAAGGTTATTTTCCTCATTGCAGTTACTTCAGCTCGCCGCATCAGTGAACTACAGGCATTAGTGGCTAATCCACCTTATACAAGGTTCCATCATGATAAGGTAGTCCTTAGGACAAATCCACACTTTATGCCTAAAGTGTTTTCACCTTTTCATCTTAATCAAGAGGTATATTTACCTGTCTTTTTTCCAGCTCCTCATGCATCCAGTGCAGAGAGGAATCTTCATACTCTGGATTGTAAAAGAGCTCTTGCTTTTTACTTACATAGGACACAGCAACATCGAAAGTCTTCCCAGCTTTTTGTTGCTTTTGATCCTTCTCATTTGGGACTTCCAGTCTCTAAGAGAACACTGTCCAATTGGATTGCTCAGTGTATTTCTTTCGCCTACCAGAGTAAGAACCTTTCTCTGGAGAGCCACGTCACAGCTCATAATGTGAGGGCCATGGCCACCTGTATGGCTCATCTAAATTTTGTGTCCATCGACCAGATCTGTCGAGCTGCCACCTGGGCCTCGGTTCATACCTTCACAGCCCATTACTGCTTGGACAAGGACTCCCGCCGGGATGCCTTGTTTGGTCAGGCTGTCCTCAGACACCTGTTCCATTCTTAAACAACTCCTGCCCTCCTTCCTTGGATGGATGCCTGAGATCCATAGGAGGACGCAGACCCCTTCAGGGTCTCATATCCTTGGGGATCTCCCAGGCATCTTAGCTAGGGAGTCCCCATATGTGAAGACTCATTCCTGCTTGTTCTTGGAGATAGCAAAGTTACTTACCTGTAACAGGTGATCTCTGGGAACAGCAGGAATAAGTCTTCACAACCCTCCCACCTCCCCTAGGAGTTGTATCTCTTTTCTATCTTTCCTTTCCTCTCTCTATTGTCTCAGCTTTAAACTCGAACTGAGGAGAGTTGGTTAGGAAAGGCGGGAAAGCAGCGCGCAGGAGCTGTGGGATGCTCCCAAAAGCTTTCCTTTTTGGGAAGCTGGGGAGCGTTCCCGCGCAGGCTCCGTCGGTACCGACGTACCCATATGTGAAGACTTATTCCTGCTGCTCCCAGAGATCACCTGTTACAGGTAAGTAACTGTGCTTTCATCTCAACCAAGCGATTTCCTTACCGGTGTTTTCGGACGGTAAGACGGATTCTTTGCGAAACCTGCATCGGTTGGACGTAAGGTGGGTTTTGAAGAAGTATCTTAGTCGAACAGAGGTTTTTCGGAAGTCGGACAGACTTTTTGTCCTCTTTGCGGGGCAAAGAAAGGGAGAAGCGGCGTCCAAGGCGTCTATTGCGTGTTGGATCAAGGAGGCCATTGCGTTGGCGTATATCTTAAATGGCAGAGTGGTGCCGGATGGATTGCGGGCGCACTCCACTAGGGTGCAAGCTGCTTCCTGGGCGGAGTTTCATTTGGTATCGCCGATAGAGATTTGTAAGGCGGCGACGTGGTCATCTTTGAATTCATTTGTTCGGCACTATCGACTGGACGTGCACAGGGAGGAGGAGACCTCGTTTGGATCAGCAGTGTTTCAGGCTGGTTTGCCAGGTCCCTCCCGTGTTTGAATTTGTTACTGCTCTGGTACGGACCCAGAGGTTTCGGGACTAGACTGGGGACACGATCAGGAAGGTAAAATTATACTTACCTGCTAATTGTTGTTCCTGGAGTGGAACCAGTCTAGTCCCGTATCCCCCCCCCCCCCCAGAGTTAAGGAGCAAACAAATGGACGCACGGAGATTTTCATAGGCAAGCTTCATGTTGACTTTGTCTATGCAAAAAAAAAAAAAATGAGGTGCGGGATTTTGTTTAGTTAAGGGGTTGGCCTGTTCAGCTTTACCAGTCACAGTTTCAGGGTGTCTTATATACCCTGTCCGTATTTGGGGTGCCTATAACTCCTGTAATTTTATATCCTTTGTTTCATTGCATAGTTTTTTCTTACTTGTTTCTCCGGTGAGTTCTGCTTTGTCAATAGATTACTGGTGACAGAGGGCGGATTCCGGAGAGATATACTGCTGATGTTATAAAAAGGAGGAGTTTCTCAGTCTCCAAGCTGCTAGATGAGATAGGGAACCCAGAGGTTTCGGGACTAGACTGGTTCCACTCCAGGAACAACAATTAGCAGGTAAGTCTAATTTTACCTTAAATAGCTTATTAAATACCATGCATGAATGGTTGAATGATCTTGAATTTAATAGAATCCTAAGCAATACAGGAGGACACCATTGGTTCAGTCCTGGGAAATCGCAACGACAGAACTAATGAGCATGGAGAGAAGAATGGTTCAAATACTGGGGACCTGGAAGCTGATGCACTTCCTTAAGATTTGGGACCCAGTTATCACCCACCCCCCTGCCGCCATCTCTTTCATTACACCCAATACATCCATTACAACTACTGCCAATTCTACAACCCTGGCAAACACTAGAACCATGAGTACTGGCATAGGAGGGGGAGGGGGGGCTGTAAGGGAAGGGACAGGAAAAAGTGGGTTGATTTCTCAGTAGATCAATAGGGGAGGGAGGGGGATAGGGAGAGGGGGAAAGGGAGAGATAGAGAACTGGAAGAAATCAAGAGTATTTTCTGGGTGTGGTAAATTTGAAGAGAGGGTATATTACTCGTAACTTATTCCTTTAATTTTGTGTATAACAGGGTCCATTAAATTGTTGTCTGCGACTGTTCAGTAC